>JAXDDX010000035.1:1145000-1742500 GCA_034670405.1 Hoplostethus atlanticus
TTTATACTAGCGATTCCCTTTCCCTATCTTGCCTCTCCCGCTGGAGGGGCTTCTGAGCTCCACTTACTACTGTAAGCCTGCCTGTCGTCGTCTGGTCCTGCCAACCTGCCCTGGTGTTGCTCACTCATACACACTCACAATTTTAGTCTCATGTTTTTTTAATTGAGATCTGTTTGTTCTTCCGTGTTTTTAATTGTATTTTTTGTGTGTTTTTGTTTGCTTCATAAATAAATGTGACTGAGACAGAGAAATGGGTGCACATTTAATTCAGCAGGGGTAAGAGTATACATTTGTGGATGTGTCTTCTAACTCGTCTTTTTTTAAACCTTCAGTTTTTCCCATCGTGGCTGAACGGGTATGGCCGCTGCCAGGCTTTTCACTGAAGGGCTGTGTTCGAATGAGATGGTTTGGCGAGGAGGAGAAAATGATGAAGCGTGTCAGAACAGGACTGATATTTGCAAGCCTCACATTTTTCCTGCTGCTATAGAGACCTCTGTCTGTCTGTCTGTTTGGACTAAGCACACACACACACACACACACATAAACACACGGACTCACTCGTACACTCATGCACTCACTCGCTCTCTTACTCACACTCACTCACAGGCACACACACACACACACACACATATGATCATAGAGGAGAAGCATCAGATACTAAAATCTATGTTAGCGTCATAAAATGTCCGTCAACATTTTCTGTCTCTGCTGTATTGTGTGTAAATGTATTCTAAGATAACATATAACATCTACCCACTAGATGTTATTGTGCACATGTGTCAAATACAGATACCATATGTGTCATCCATATGCAGAAGAAATAAAATTGCCACAAAAAAAATCCAAGACGGTTGTGTTTTGCTAGATGTGAGTCAGTTGTCAAATTGTTATGAAACACCACCAAGAGCATGTTACTAGATATGCAGTGTCTTACACGTGCACGCACACACACACACACGAAACAGGCACTCTCATGCCCCATCTACATCATGCAGATGGAAGTGTTTTACTAACCCGTCCCTGCTGGTATCTCAAAGTAATATTTCCCAACGCTGTGACAAATGCACCAGGAACACCTCGACGCTGAGCGCCCCTCAACCCTCTTAGATACTTACCCATTCCCGATAAGGCGAACAACAGAGGGATGCACTCATGTGGAAAGGCTTTACATAAAAGCAGTTTCCCTTATCGCCCGTAGTTGTGACATCCCATGTTTGAGCGTTCTTCGGTATCTTACACATATGTGTCAATTCTACAGACTCCTGTGTACGTAGCGGTGTCAACGACTGCAGAGCGCCGCTGTTTGTTTTGGGGGGTTTTAACAGAATGCCTGGATAAGCGAGACACCTCTGTTGCTCACCAAACAATAACAGGCAGTGTACAGCAATTCTCTGAGTGTAAACATGCTGAGATAAGAGCTTTATCGCCCTCATATCACTGACATCTGGGGTTTCTCTCTCTCTCTCTCTCTCTCTCTCTCTCTCTCTCTCTCTCTCGCTCTCCCCTTTCCCTCCACATTCATGTCTTATCCCTCTGTATGTGTTTTTTTTATTCTTTTTTTTTAGTTCTGATCTGCCGGTTTGTCCAGGATTCGTTGCATCAGCAGAACCGTTGTCTGTTTAGCTTCTTCTTCTGTTTTTTTTTTTGTTTGTTTTTTACCCCAGATAGGCAGGTGCATGGCAGTGTGCACACAAATACATGCACAAGCACGTAAAGACACACTCATCACCGCACACACACACACACACACACACATGCATACACTTAGATAGTCCAGACAAAAACATAAACACCGGCATACAGAAAAACAGATCTGGGCCGAAAAAGGAATTCATACTTTTTTTTGTGAAGTGCTTATTTTGTGGATCTTATTTTGCAAGCGATCTCTCCAGTTCTAGACCTGTTCAAATATCTGAAAAGATAAAACAAGCAACATCTCAGCTAGTTCAAACATTTCAGATCGTATTCAAATGTATGTTTGCCTGGGTTGAACGCAAACATGCACATTACACAAGACAGCCTGGAGACATCAATTCCTTTTGGTGGCAATCCCACATCCAGCCATCAGCACGTTCTCCTCTTCCTCGATCCAATATGGCTTGTATTGTTTTTTCTACAGTATGGGTAAGCCTGTTTAACGCTCTGACCAGGCTATTTCACGCTGCCATACTAATACTACCCATGCAAACCATCTCTTTGACGTTTAATGGTATTTGTCAGGAGGACGGCCTCCACTCTGCAATCAATTAACAATAAACATTTATAATCAATGTGTCAAATCATTGACATTTTATTTCACATCACCAAATCCATCTGCAATCTTTAAGAGGTTACAACGTGTGTAATGTCCTAGAAAATGTGATACCTCTTTCTCTCTCTCTCTCTCTCTCTCTCTCTCTCTCTCTCTCTCTCTCTGTGTGTGTGTGTTGTTTAAAGAGGAGGTACGCCAATCTGACAGGTGGGCACTGACACCTTTCGTCACCACCTTTCCTCTTTATGAAAAAAAAAAAAAAAAAACAGCAGCGTAGCCGGATGCCGCAGTAGGTACTGTAAACATTGCTCCCTTTCTCTCCCTCTCTCCCACACAATAGAGTCCAACATAACCGCGTTGTGCAAGTGGCTATGGCTGCCATAAGACCCAACGCAGGCTGGGTGACTTGCTGGGCAGGAGGAGATGAGGGGAAGGAGGAAGGGAGAAAACTGTGATTCACTCATTTGTGACTGATTCATTGAAATTGTGAAATCAAATGGACATTACAGGAATCATTTGTACTTATTGGGCAAATGCTTATATACTTTTTTTTTCTCATTGTGAATTAAGTTGTAAATTCTAACATATATTGCCTTCACCGATAGCACTTTTTGGGCTTCCGTGTTTTCCTTATCCAGTAGCATTGGGGATGTCAAACTACTATTCTTACTAGTACCAGTAGTATAGCCTTGCAAGTACGGCCTGTCCCTGTGAGATGAGCGCATCTCCCTCTCTACACTATCCTGCACCACTGCAAACAAGTCTGGACAGCTTTGTATCTCATCCCCCTTCGGATAAACACAGGCAGGAAATGAATGTGGTTTTACAATGATTCACTCCATACTGGAAGCATTTGCTGTCAAAGAAATCCATTCAACTCAGCTTTGGCTTCACATGTTTACTATTTTCTCTTGCTTTGGCAGATATGTATCTTTTCATTTGGCATTTGACTTTTTCCTATTTCTCTAACGCACCTTACCAGGGGAGATATTTGTTCAGTTTTGCGTTCTGGCATGAATAGTTGTATCTGACTTATACAGAGTTTCTACAGTAGTTTTCAGAAGTGGATCGTTTGGTGGAAATGACATGAAAATGAAGTATCTCTCTCTCTCTCTCTTTCTCGCTCACTCTCTTTCATACTTGTCTTTCTCTCCCTCCTCCGCAGTCCACATTTCTGCATGTTTCTCTTCTGCTATGCTATCTTTATTAGTGGAAAGCCAAAGTGCCTGAGGCCAGAGCTTTAACCATGCAGTACAGCTGGTTAGGGACTGTCGGACGGAGTAATGAGCTTTACCTTTAGCTGAACCATAAAGGCTGGTGCCTGCCTATGGGCATTCCTGCTCTGAAGGCTGCTCTGAAGTGTGGACACACACACACACACACACACACACACACAGTCTCCCATCTCCCTAGTTGTAGGCACTCTCATTCTCCTATTTTCAATGTTTCCCCTCGTGCAGTCGAAGACAACAAGGCTCCTTGCAGATTTCTTGAACTACTTAAGTTAAAAGTCGCAGTCCTAGTCAAATTCTCTTGAGCGGGGTGTTGCAAGAAACCACATGAGATAAACCACAGTATGATGTGGGTTTCTTATGATGATCTTCTTATTTGTATGGGATGGCTTGATTTGAGCTTCACTTTGCAAAATCTTTCCATTCAAAGGTGATGATACACTTTGATGTGCAATATTGGATGGGGATTGGTAAATGCGACCTAGTCTACAGATGAAGAGTGTCAGTTTGCTAACTCTAGGAGAGATAATGCAATTGTATCCAAGTATTGAAATTGACTGACTGAAATTAGTACTGAAATTGACTCGGTATAGTCCATTTTGGAACCAAACCCTTCCATTGGGGCTGTAGCGTTCATTCAAAATATCCAGTGTTTCACCACCATAAGACTTCCTGTCACTGAAAACACAATAATAGGGGTAAACCACTGCCATGTGATCTAGAAGACAACTGGCCTGCACCACCCATTTATGGGATGACTCACCGCACCATAGCCATGACCAGCAGCACAGCCACAAAGATTTGATTCTTCACAGAGGTCAATGACAGGCAATTTCAAGGTGTCATTACATAATAGCATAGCATTTTCCAGCATAGGATCTCAATGAGGTGTTGATAAATGATGACATACGGGAGTAATTATTTTCATTGTTAACTTGATCCAGTAAACACTTTGAAAACAATAATGTGCATTTTGCTATTTTTCTCATTATTTTTCTTATTTTTTTTAATTATTATTATTATTGTTGTTGTTGTTGTTGTTAATATAATAATAATATAATAATAATAATAATAATAATAATAATAATAAAAGTTAGACTGGTTTAATTTTATATTAAACAAACAAAACGTTTTAAGGTTAAAACCCTGCTTTTTTATATCCTACACGCCAATATCTTTCCTTTAGTATTTCATGGGCATGAATTGGCAGTTGACACAGCCAAGCCATCCCATGATGCATTGTAAGAGCAGCACTGAACATGGCAGCAGGTGGTTTCTGAGGGACTCTTACCCCATAACCCTTTAGCACTCCTCCTAATGCGATGTGATCATTACTGTGCGCTTTAAGCTCCACTGTAGCCAATGCTAGTCACTATAGTGCCATTCAGTTGGCTTGGGAATCAGCCATGTGTTGGGCAATGATGAGGGACTGAGGAAGAGTGAGACATAGACAGATCAATAATCCTTCCTAATCCGTAATCCCATTATTAACAATGTCAACAATAGGTGACAAATGTTGCTTTTCTACAAAATCCATCTTCTGTCTATCGATCTGTGAACACTGAACTTTAAATACTCTTATTTGTACTAATGCTTTTGAGAAAGCCACACCTGAGCAGTCCTGGATATCAAATGTGGAACTACTGAGTGTGTAATCTCTTGCAGCAGGGCCCACATGCCCATCATTGCTGAATATGGCAAACCAGTACAATATACTGAATGTAAATTACAGTGCATTTTGTGTTTACAGGCCTGTTTGTTGACCAAACAGCTTGTTCCAATTACTGTGTTCTGGCCTAGGTGAACAAGACTTGCTTGTATGTTTGTTAGAAGGGGGAGACGACAGATGCTTTTCATTAGGTAGATGCGCGGCGTCGACCATCCTGTGTAATTTATCTGTTTTTGTGTCGAGCTAAATAAGAAAGAAGAAGGGGGCCCTTGCTGGTGGTGAAGGGGGAGGGAGACTTCTGGGAAGTAATAGGAATGGAGAGAACGGCGGGGATCTTTATTTTGTTCCTCTAGCGGAGGCTGGAAGAGGCTAGCAAAGAGAACGCAAGTTCCCTGAGAAACCTAGACATCTGTTGTCTGTGAGAAAGGAGTGGAGGGGAGCGCATGGATTGAGGCCTCCCTATAGTCCTGTCCACACTGGCAGCGGCTCACACTGCTCACTAATTGGTAGTATGCGTGAGCACGGGAAGGAGGGGTGTCTGGGTGGCGAGCCAAAGAGGAAGGAAGACAGGCCACCACATTCCCACAGGATGAGGAAAATGAGGGAAAAAAATACATAACAAAAAAGAACAGGAGTCGTGGATGTTTTCCCTGCTCTCCATCCCCTCTTCCCTACCTCCTTCCACCCCTCCTTCCCTCTGTTCCCCCGTCCAGCCCCAGACTCCAGACTAGCCTCATCCTTGTAATTTAGATTAATTTCTTCCACATTGTCCTCAGGGATTAGACAGAACACCCCCCCACCACACACACACACACACACACACATACACACACCCCACTCACCCCCACCATTGTTGTTTAATGCTCTCATTACTAAACTAAGTTTCCCTCACAGCAACTGCCCCCGCCCCCCCCCCCTCACCACCACCCCACCAGACACACACACATAAACACAAAACTCACTTCACATTGTTGATTTAGCTGTCCATCTTTTTTGTCCTGTCCCTTCGTGCCATAGAATACATGGCTATACTGGGGTTATGACATCTTGTCAATTTAAAAAGTACAAAACTTTATGTATAAAGGTTCAACATTCAACATTCACACTTTTAATTTATGAGTAAAGGCATCAGTATCAAAATACAAAATGATTATTATTGTACTGTGTGTAACTGAACTGAGCCCTGAGTTATACATCAGAAACTACTGTAGCCAGGATGACTTGTGACTTGTGACATGGGATGTTGAGACCATGGTACAACTCATAAAGTGGTTTCAGTGGTTGGGAGCTGCAAGCAGCGATTAGTCTTACTGCAAATGAGCCTTAATGTACAACAGATTTGAAGGCAGTTGTTGAAGGGAAGTGGTTGGACTGAGAGGAAGGGGTGAAAGTAAGCGCTAAATATCTGGGAACATGTCGAGCATAAAGGCTATGACTATGTGACTTAAGTCAATAGATATATAAAAGTCAATTAATATTTTAAAGCTCCTGTACCCTACTTAGTCTCCATGAGTCATTATGACACACTGATGTACAACTCTGGTGTCTCTCTCTCTCTCTCTCTCTCTGAGCACTGATAGGTTGAAGAGAGATTGAGCAGTCATTCTGAACTGCCGTCGGGTTGGCACTGAAAGTTGTAAATAAAACATCGACTTAAACTGATATGGGATTTAAAAACAAATGTTAATAAAACATTTATTGAGTTATTTTGGCACTTTCGTCTTTCCTCTTTGACTAACAGCCCCGCGTCACGTGACTTGCTGCGTGACCTACATAGAAAGGTCATTCAGTCAAGAGCTGGCATCAAATAAGACTACAGTTCAGTGAATCCAGAGTTGACAAGTAGCCCTGGGCATCCTAATGAGATCAAAAGATTAGAAGATATTAGCACGTCAGATATGATCTCTGAAAATAAAGGAAGTAGATGAGCTTTTGTTTAAAAAAAAAATGCAAAAGGTATCAGGTAAGCTGAACAAGTCGGCGCTTGCTTCCTATTTTTCCCAGCTTCATCAGGTGTGGCAGAGGTGAGTTACTCACACAGTCACACGGGGGAAAAGAGGAAACTGTAGGTGATCAGTTATCACGTAAAGACATAGTAAGAATCAAGACGTATGAATTAGGTGGATCACAGTCTGATTACCAGAATACATACTATTACTGGTAGAAGGATTTGGCTGTTTGATTGGTACTCAGGTTTCTGTCCTCATTGTGAGTACACCTGGTTTACCTTGACTGACAGCTCAAGAAAATAGCTTAAAGAAATAACTCTGCAAATCCTCCATTGTTTGAAACACGTCATTTTGGGGAAATCTACATGACATCACCCAAACTCCTAATGGACGGTAAGCCTTAACTTGGACGTAATTGGGATATATAATTGAGACAATGTGAATCTACAGCAACCTGGCTCCAAGGGATCTTCTCTGCAGACAGTAAGGTTGAGGAAAGTAAACGGGACAGTCGTCGGTGTATAGCTCACGGCTACAACAAAGCCTTGTAATGTGACACACTGACAAACAGTGTGACAAAGAGAGCGAGGGAGTGACAGAGAGAAGGGACAGGGTAAATAACCACCCAATCAATGCCTCAGAGGCACGGAAGTTATGTCTCAACCATGTTCGCGGTCATCAAAGGCACTCAGAATCCTTCTCCTCTGTCTCCTTCCCTCCTTCCCCCCTCTGCTCCTTTTCTTCCACCACCTCCTCCTCCTCCTCCTATTATCTCTATCTCAGGGCCCGGTGTAGGAGCTAATAGGAGTAACTGAAGGCAGTTAAAGCCAACCGCTGCTAGGGCAGTAAGCCACTGGGTAGACAGGTCTGGTTAAACAGGTTCTGAGGGGAGAGGCTGATACTTGTTTAACTGCTAGGTATGACAGACTGCTGCAGATGCCTCTCTGGCACACTGAGGTAAAGGTCCTTGTAGCATGGCCCTGTCAAGTGTTGACTTTACCCACTAATATCCATGGCATATGTGGACAATAGCATTTAACAGTAATATGAATAGTTTGACATCAGTGGCAGATTCCATTAAACTAAGGGCTTTGAAAATTTTCTTTGGTTAGAAATAGTAGAGTGTATCTCTTCATTTGAGTGACATAAGCATGACAAAGCAGTGACTGAATGTGCATTCAAAATGATTTTCCACGTATGCAATATATTGCACAACTATATGACAAATCTGTATCAATCAGTGCTGCTGGTGATTCTGTGTTCCAGAAAGGCATCTCTACACTGCTGAAACACATAGTCCAAGACAGGCCGCATGACTCAGCAGGGACTGGCTGAGCAAGTGATGGTTAAGCAACCTCGCTCAACGCGTTAATTCCTTCTGCGCTTTCGTATCGCTTTTTTCTCACAGACATCAAAGGGACTGTCCTCTGCAGTTGTGAAACTTGCGGCGCCGTGTTTCCATGTCACTCAGCTGAAATTAAAGCTAAAAGGGGAAGAACTCATCAGAAGGGAATACACCTGCTTCAAAGACAAGCACAGGGAATGCCGAGGAATGAGGGAATTTCAGTGGATGAACAATTTAAAATGCAAACTACAGCGAGGCTTATGGAGAAAGGGGGCTAAGTGATAGGCTGCAGGTACACTATATATGTTCCAATAAGTTAAAACATAAACAAGCCGTTTTTCTGCTCTCAGCTGTGCACATCTTTGCTTATCACATGATGTGTTTTTGCAGCTTCCTCATTCACCGAGCCACACAGGCCTATTTGTGAAGCAAAGTGAGAGCAGATAATGATGGCCACTGTTCCCATTAGTTTGGGGATTTTTCTTTGCTGTTTATTAATAGGAAGATCTTCAGACACATGATTTGACCATTATCTGTGAAACACTGCTCAAAAGGAGGTTACAGAACACTAGGGATAACAAACTCTGTGTGTGTGTGTGTGTTTTGTGTGTAGCCTAGGCAATATTGTTGAGTCACTGAATCAGGGTTGAGTCTTTTATTTTATTTTTTCTTGAAACTTTCAAACATTTTTTTTTTTACACATTTTCAAAAAGTATATCATACCCACTTCCTAACCTCTACTTGATAAAAAACTAACCCATTTATAAAAGTTCAACACATCATAAAAAGTTAAACCATACACCAGAATGATACCATTATTTACATAAGCCCATTAAATTACAACATAAATTAGAAAATATTTACATCCAGGACAAGACACTGGATAAAATTCTATGTTTGGAATTCAATGTCTAATTAGTACGCAAGAGGATTAGGGCCACATGTGAAAAATTGAATTGAGTTCTGAGTTTAAAGTCAGAATTCTGAGATTAAAGTGAGAATTCTGACTTTATTCTCAGAATTCTGACTTTAATCTCAGAACTCAAATAAAATTTTCGCATGTGGCCCTAATCCTCTTCCGTGAATTAGAAACATTTTTAAAGAAAGAAATATATACATTTACACACACACTCTCACAACATACACTCTCATGGGACTGGATTGGCTGGTAGGTTGATATCAACACAGGGTTCTTTAGTACTAAGGAGGAGGAACACTAACATGGTCACAAAAGCAATGTCTTATAGCCTACCAGTTCTTACAGATAAAGCAACAATGGAAGCATTGCTATGCCTGTAATCCATATGAACACTGAAAAGGCTTCTATTATAAACTTTAAAGTCTCTGGGAAACCAATAATCATCTTTTCTCATTCAGGCCTACATAAGATTTGAATCAAGTCCCATGAACAAAGCACAATAACACTGGACCCATTTTGAAGTGGTTGTGAAAATCAAGCACAAAAAAATAAAGAAAACTGATTTTCTTCTTTCTCTTTCCCATATAAAAAGTGTCTTTTGGAAGTCCATTGGGATCTGAGCACCGCGGAAGAGACACAGGAAATCAGCGGATTTGCCTCCAGACAGAGTAGCGAGGGGGGGGAGGCTGAGAGGAATTCACAGCCACAGCAACTCATCTTGAAATGATGTCCTCTAGGAAGAAAAAAAAACAAAGTCTGCTCTCTGTTCTCTTCCTTCTCTTGCCAACAGAGTGCAGGTCCTATGGTTGCAGCATCGGCACATTGGCCTCTGTATGGTATTGTACAGTGTCATGTGGTATGCTATGCCGTGTTATATGCCCTGGTAGGTTGGGCTCCCACCAAGACCAGTCAATGGGCATTCACCATAGATGCCAACACAGACTGATTTCTCACTGAATGCAGACGATGCTGGTGGAACAGAGCAGTGGCAAGTTCTTAGAAATCCTCAACTTCTCAAAGAATACGATGTAAATTCAACAGTGTGAGAACACACACACAAAAGAAAATCAGTTCTCATAGATCAAAATGACAATACTAAATAGTGATTTCAAAAAAGTCCAAAAAGGGTAGACGGGATAAGGGATAGAGTGATTCTCAAGTTCATATGGATTCTCCTTTGAATTCTCATTTCCTGTGCTTCTCCATTTTGTCCACAGATTTGCTTCCACTGTCTGAGGATCCCTGGGTATCGCTGCCAGAGCTCAGGTACATCTTGTCCACTTGTTTGAGTGCCTCGTTCAGGTAGTTCTGAAGCGAGGTCATGGCGGCGCAAATGGCCGGGGAGCCGAATCCATGGGTGATGAGGCTGAAGTGAGTCAGGCAGCCTTGGATTCCAGGCTCCAGGATGGGCGCCGGCCGAGAGTTCCCCAGAGGTGAGCGGTCCTGAGTGAGCAGGTCAGTGAACTCCTTACAGATTTGCCTGAAAGGAGGAAACAGGCAAACCAGAAATGGTGTTAGAAGCAGTTTCTCAAATGAACTCCATCTATTGATTGAATTCATTGCGGTTCGAGAAGATGTTTGATGTTTGATGTAAGTTGATGTTTGAAACATCTCTAGGTATATCAAGCATTTCAAAACTTCTACACACATCCTACTCTGCTAGAGGTGCCTTTTTATAATGAGAGCTAACCATCCAGAGAGGAGTTTGGACACTTACTTGGCGGCGAGGAGCATGTTCTTGCGAGAGTTGACCTCATTGCGCTCCACATGCGGCCTGCCCAGGTACTCAGCAATTGCCTTTGCAGGGAACTCTGTCTCACATACGTAGCCAAAGTCTCTTGCTAAATGAACAGCTTCACCTATTGAAAAAAAAAGAAGAAAAGAATTAAACACAAAGTGAAAGGTAGACAACCCGTAATGCTTTTGTGACCAAAGGCAAAGACACAACCAGCGGCCACCAAAACCAGGAATGTTCGTGAAGTCCAAGACAACATTGAGGTGAACACTTTACTGTGTGGTCCCAAACCACCCATGCTACACGAAGCAGTCGAGTAATTTGGATTTAGGAGGCTGTGTATTAATGAATAAAATAAGATTATTATACAGACAGTAATGGATGGTGAGCAGTGTCCTGGCCGGACCGCCAACCTCATCAATGTATCAGAATACAACATTACAGCAGCAACCCATGTAGGAGCCGATATGTGCAGGCGGCAAGTCACGCCGAGTGAAGCAGTTGAGCAACACAGAATAATCAGCTGTGCTCAGTTTTCTAGCTCGGGGGAGGAAGAGATACTGAGATGAATATATTCCCATCTTTAGGGTGACTTGCATGGTCATAATGGGCTTATGGATAAATGCTAGCAGAGAGAGCCCATGGCATCGACCGCACCACTTATTGATAGACACGCACATCACTTGAGGATGCGGGCGGCTATTCAGAAGCACAAGCTTTAAGGTCAGCTGGCCCTCCTGGCAAGCCGTACACAAGATAACAAGCCTTAATTCAGCTTTGAAGGTCTCTAAATAACACAAGCCTCCAGTCATTCTTCTGCACAGAACCATCAGCCCATTTAGAAAAAATTAGGGGTGTAGAGAGCAAGAGAGGAAAAATATTCTACCTTAGCCTGGGGCCAGGTACACGTGATTAAAGTCATATTGCAAATGCGGTGATGCGTCATTGTCTGCCGAGGTATTACTGATGAAGCTGTTTTAGCATCGGAGGCATTAAAAGGGGAGGGTTTAGAAATCTTGTGTGCATTTAAAAAAAAAAAATGGGAACGTCTGAAATAAATTCCAGGTCCTTGAAACAGATGCATGAAGATCTGTGGCCATTTTACAAGATGTACACACTTCATGGAGAAATGTATCCAAGTGAGATTGTAGACAGTAAGTCCAACTCTTTTGGGGTCGGTGTATTTTAGTTGTGCTTGTGGGTACAATATAATACAGCATAATACCACAGCTATGACAGCAGCAATAGAATGCATGAAAAACATATTTCAGTGCCTATTGTGTTGCTCCTTTGGTCTTTAACTGATACGTGATAACCTTAAAATGTCACAGATTGAGTAACAAAGGATTATGTCATGTTATGTTATGCTTTGATAGTCAAAGACAGAGGGCCACCACTCTGGCTTCAGAAATCAGCTCAATCGCGGTGACTTCCGCCTAGTCTCTCTCAGCCATGCCTTTCTCCACCCTTCGTTTTAGCGTTGTACCAGGACAGGACAAAGGTCTGGCAGGGAACTTGATCATTCTGGCAATGAGGCTTGACTCAAGACGCAGCAACTGTGTCCTTCCAAAAAAGTGTTAGGGGTGGTAAATGTTTTCTAGGTGGAATGTGCATGGCTTACGAGTCACTCACGCTTGTTTGTTTGTTTTTTAACTTTCCACAGAATGAATTGCACGGGCCTGACGTACTGCAAGCTCCAGTTGTGTTTTAACCACTACCTCTATAGCTAGCTTGCTGGCTGCATTGTTGTTGTTGTTGTTGCACCACAGCAAGGGGATTTTGAAAACGTAACACAAAGGAAGCGGAAAAGGAGGGAAATTCCAGAAGAATCTCGTTGGGACCACTGAATTTCAGTGGCCCCAATTAGGAGGCTATGCCAATTGCCCGCTTCCTGTAGGTCAGACTAACTTAAGCCAAAATGAAGGGAATCACCATGGGAACAAAAGAACAAGTACAGCTGCAACTGACTAGTGAATGAAACAAGGTTCTTACTAGGGTATGACAAGAAACCTTTACCTTTATACACATATCTGTGGAGGAGATTCACATTCTCACGCTGCTACATATTTTAGCAGCATTCCAGCAACTGGTGAAAATAGCAATCACACCAGAGAAGGTGCTATGCACCACTGAGTGACATGTTGTACCTTCTACTAGTGCAGTGAGTAGAGTGACGTTAGCTGCCTTCCTCCTTCCAGCAGGCAGGTTGAGTCCAATCTTATCCAGCTTTTCTCTCAGAGAACGACCACCATTCTTTGACTTGGCTCTGCAGAGGAAGAAAAATAAAATATATATATATATTAAGCTTTTTATATAGTCATTTAGACACAGATTATTCAACATATTATCCACACTATGATAAAGTTTGTGGGAAGAGTTGATGGGGAATACAAAATCCATAGTATTACCACTGTTAGTATTATCTTCTCTGTGATTCTGTTTTTGCACATTTTGGCCATGAGTCAGGAGGACAAAAGAGATGTATATTATTTATGATGACTCTACCACTGTGTGCTATCACACTCCACTTTCAATCAAACTCCAGAGTTTGCAGTGCTAAGAAATAGCCTGTCAGAGGAGGCTGCACCCAGAGCACTCATCCCTGAAGAAGGGCTCATCATACACTTTTGAAAACAAATAAATCAAACGCAAACAGGCTGTGATACCACTCCTGACCTAATAAACACTGATGCAATTGATGCTTCCACACAAAGGGCATAGCAGAGGAACCACACATACACACGGTCCCAGAAACACTCAAATTCCCCACTTGCCATAGCCGACTCAGTTTTCCGCATGACTGACGGGCAAGCGCTCCCTCTCCATGGTGGGTGAGAGAGGCAGCGTCTTTAGGGAGGCATGTGTATATGACTGCCCCCACCCCTTCTTCCCTTTCTCCCCCTCTCCCTCTGTCAACTACCCCCGACCCCCATTGCTATATGACCTACTTAAAAGTGTCTCTGATTGTATATGTGTGTGTGTGTGTGTGTGTGTGCGTACATGTCAGCATTAACGCAGGCACATGGGAAGTGGCAAACGTGCACTCCGACAACAAAATGCAGACAGGCGAGGTCTGGTCAGGGGTGTATAGTATCCAGGCCCTCAACAGACTGCCATACTAACATATGTGCCATAAGATCAACTGCCAACACACTATGACCCCTGACACACACACGCACACACACATAATACAGTGCATATACACACAATGCACAAAAACACACACACACAATGCCTTGTGTCTTTCAGATTGGTGCTAACTGTGTTGATGTAAGCAGTCCTCAGAGGAAGCAAAGAACCAAAATTGCAGACCACACAAAGAATGTCACGAACCTTACACAGTAAAACTGATGAGCCAGAGCAACTGAGCCAAACTATGCTTTTAGAAAAACCTCTTTCCCATGGGATGCTGAGTTTTAGACTGGACTTCAGCGCTACAATGCATAATGCCTCAGTTTGATTATCATAACACAGGCATAAACTACCAGGGTCATTCATTATTTTTGGGTCGATTAGTCTTGGTTTCTGTGAATCAATACCCATTGTCTTTTCTGTAATACGTCCACTGAAATAGTGCGCAAAATAAAAACTTCTTGCAGACTTGGGTGAGAAATAAAAAGAAGCATTTATTACTTAAAACTCTGATGAAGGCATGTGCTAAAATGCATTGGTTTGAATTAATAAATGCTTCTTTTTACCTGCAAGAACTTTGTGCATATTTTCATATCTTTCCCACCTTGGTGTTTATAGCGAAGTAGCGCCCATCAATTATATATTAGAGACATACATTTTTCTAAATAGCAACAAGAGTTGAACAGCAGTGATATCAGTCCCCCCTGCTGTCATTTTGAGTGAGTTTGAGCTCTGACCTGCGCAGAACCCCCCCCAGGAGAGAGGCGTTGAGGCACTCCGGGGGTGACAGACGTCGCTGCACCTCGGCCACAGTGACCTTGTACTTGGAGGTGGAGCTCAGCAAGGAGAGGCGACCAGGTACGGAGCAGAACACCTCTGTGGGGTTGGATACCATTCCCAGCAGGGACTCTTTCTGGAAGGGAAGACCCAGCGCGTTGCCTTTGGGCAGAGTGACGGGGCCTGGAGGGCGAAGCAAAAAAAAAAAAACAGAGGATGAGAATAAGTTGAAAAGTGATAAAGGAAAAGAAAAAAGATGTGATGTGTCACATTACAATGGCTCAATAGTATCAATATATCATCTCTTCTCAGTGCAACATGGAATCTGTGCTTTTTTTGTACCATAAACACAACATAGTGTGTGTATGCAGCTCTGCACTGCTGAGTAAAATCAAAAATGTCTGCTACATATTGTATACTAAGCCCAATGTCTGCTGTACAAAACTATACCAGAAACAACTTTTGAAATATCATGGTTTCACAACATAAGATGCCTGAGGTTTAAACAGCTAGAATTCCCTCATTCGACACACCATCCACAAACAAGAACACACATACAGCCTGCCCCTCATCTAATCCACAGATACTCCTTAGCGCCTTGTACAGTACTGGGTCTCAGTGGCTTTGGAGATTCTACAATGTTTTTTTTATGTTTAGCTGGTCTTAACATTGGAGGTAAGATTCAAATTTTGAAACCCCCCTCCCAGAAAGCACTGACAAGGTCATCGGACAAACAAACATTACAGCACACTACAAGACATAGCTATCGTTATCCTCACCCGCAAGAATGCCCCCCTGATAATAAGTCCTCTGTAAGCGATCAAGGTTCCTGCCACCTCGCAGTCCTAATACTGAGACAAAAATCACAGAGTCACATGAGGATTTAAGGTTCCTCTGGGGCACATGGCTGGGAATAACATGCCATTGTTTACAAGTAGAAACCCAGATTGCCCCTTGATCATGGGAACAATATAATGAGCCATCTCTGTTTTCCGTAACAAATGAGGACTGGTTTGTTTATTGCACCATGCAAGTTGCTTTCTGCCTATAATTATGCATCGTAATATTGTCACCATGTTTGCTACTATGCATTCGAAAAAGTCACTTTGTCTTCATTGTAAAACATCCCATAAATGTCATCTAAATAACTACATATTTGTGACAATTGTAAATTGGTCAGGCATGATAATGGCAAAGTAAAGCAATTTTGATAACTTGCAAAATGAATAGTAAACCTGAACATCTTCATATCATTACATAGCACAGTATATTTATATACATTTGATTTATATAATGCAATTGAATTTCCTTCTGGGATAAAGCACCTATCTATCTATCTATCTATCTATCTATCTATCTATCTATCTATCTGTCTGTCTGTCTGTCTGTCTGTCTGTCTGTCTGTCTATGCTTTATATAAGGATATGGTTCTAAGCTGTAGATAAATGTTGCTCAAGCTAATCTTGCTCTGACTCAAAGTCTGCTTAAGGAAGACCTGATGACAAAACACAGCAGGAATAAGTTCTCATTCAAAACAATTCATGTCCCAACAAATTTCGCCACACCCCACCAAGAGCTGGTTCTGCCGAGTCAACCACAGCTTAAAGATCAACTCATAATTTCCTGTGAACGTGAACTAAAAAGAGCCACGAGTGCCATCGTAACCGGCCTAAAGATTATCCAAAGCTCGCCCTTCTCTCACAGTCAACACAGAGGTTGTAAGATTGCTCAACTTCCATGTCTTGTCAGCTAGCCTGCCATTTTTTGAAAGGGATCTTTTTTCCCCACCGGGCATCCATTCAAGCACCTTCAGCACTAGAATAGACTAAGGATCATAGCAAGCTTAGTTAAGTGCATCTCATGGCTATGAGGATTATCATTGTATGCAGTGCAAGTACAAATACAAGACTCCTCCTTTGCTGTGCTCTCTGATTGAATGTTCTGACATGCCACCTTACAAATAATTGTTATGACATTTCCAAGTATGTAGATAATGGAAAATATGGTTCTTGCAGTAAGTTTCCAGCACCTGCCAGTAATTACTGTATCTTTATTTGATACTTGTTGCACAAAGGCCTTCACATGAACCCCAGGCAGCACTTTCCCCATTTCCCCCCCTTAAAATGAACAGAACTGCATTACAGTTGCAATAACTGTTATATTATTCATAAATATGAAATAAACTCACCCTTTTTGATGACTGTTTGATCTGCCATTATAATACTGTGGTCATCTACATGCTGATAAAAAAGAGAACAGAAGTAACAGTGAGCAATTATATGCTTTCTGTTTGCAGATGTATGATTTAAAAACACAAATCATAAGAACATAGCTAATTCTATAAATTACTGCAGGAAGCTTTGTGAGAGACAAAATATTATGCTTTGTGTAAAAAAAAAAAAGGCAACCGATCAGCAACCAAAGTCTTTCTCTTTCTCAAGCACACACACTCTCTCTCTACAAACACACACAATAATGAAAAATCACTACAATATTCCTAGAATATTCCTATGGGGACTTATAGTGTGTCTGTGGTACTCGGTAGTGAGTATATAGCGACCTTTTAGTACTTAATGGTATATATTTTTTATCTCCTATGGTAATAGTATAATATCCTTCTAAAATTTCTCATCGGATTACTTGAGTTCTCTTTAGTAAGGGCACACACACACACACACACACACACATTGCTTCAGTGACATTCAAACACGTTTGCTGAATGAGAATTTCAATCAAAGCCACTCACTTGAACGTCTTCTAATCCGTGGCCCATTTCATGCATCCCCATATTATCACCAATGACCGACGACTCTATGCTGTGGACGTGGGGGGGCAGCAGTTCCGGTCGACGGAACCCTTCCCTCCTCACCCCCGACGACACTCCCTCCAGGCCCAGGATCTGACTCGCCAGTCCGCTCCTCCCGTGAGCTCCGAGCCCGTCCTGGCCCTGCCGACCGGGCCACGACTGCTGCTGGTTCGACGACGGAGACTGGTGTATGGAGTTGATGTTGAAAGGGTCGCTGAGGTGGGAATAGGGGTCACTGGACTGCGGGTATGAGATGGGCTGGTAGGGAGGTGGGAAGTACGGAGGCTGGAAGTCCGAGCTGGCCGAGTGTGAGAGAGAGGGAGACGGGCTGTAGAGGTGTTGACTGACCGCTGGCAGGTGAGGCAGCCTGGGGTTCCCATTGCTGTTGCCGTCGTGCCTTTCCTGAGGACAGAAGAGACATCGGCAGTTGATAAGGATGACAAGAAGACGTCAGGTTTGTCGTGGTGACATTTGTCCCCTTAAGAGAATCAAGTGTCAGCCATATGCCCTGTGATATACCCTGAAGAATGCGTTAATGGAGGGAACTGAATAAATTGTTTTATTTTCTATTTTAATTTCGGAAATTAGAGTCCCTAGTCATTACGCATTTAAAGGAAGGCTACATTGTTACGGTGGAGGCTATGTACCTAAATTCACTGTAATCACATTGGAAGTGGGTTCAAACATGAGTCAAATTTAAAGCAATAAATCAGTCTAATTTTTGTGAAAGGAATGAGCGTAAAATGTCCAGTAATAAGACAATAAACTAATAATAATACAGTATTATTATTCGCTGTTGGAATAATAATTATACAGGGGAAAATCTGGAAATTGCGCCTTGCTGGACTATTTCATCTCTTTTTCAAAAGTGACCTTTTTAGCTCCTCTTACTACCGCAACAAAGATCTGTCGGCTATAAGAATCCACAATATGTTGGATGTTTGATGACTCCCTATTTATTGCCTGCCCGTTTTTCGTTGGGCATATGAAAAAAAAATCCTTTCTTTATATGCTTGTCATGAATTTCAAATTGTTGTTCGATGTCACTCAAAGACACACACTTCTCTCCTTTTCGTGGCTCTGTCCAAACTCACCTCACAGTCATCCTCATACTTCACGTTGTCTGCTAGCTTCCACAACATAGTTTCTGGCAGAGAAAAATCTCTCAGTAAAAAAAAAACCCACAACAAAAAGGAATGATTTTCGCCTTCGAGTTAATCCAGGTATGAAATAAAGCGCTTCCTGGAAATCATGAATCGCCCTCTTCTTCTTCTTCAGCTGAAACACGCGGCCGCGAAGCAAAGTTGTGGATGATGGACGTGGCGCGCTGACCGACTGACTTGACTATCCGACCACAGATATAAGTCTACACAGCAACTATGAGAGAAAATAGTAGTTGTCAAGCAATATCTCCCCCCTCTCCACTCGATGCGGTATGTACTTCTGTTATGGAAGTAGGCGAAAGCGTTGCATATAAGAAACTTGACTCCCTCTCATGGACAAAGTAGTGATGTTCACTCCTATGATGAACCCTATAGTGCAAGCATGAGTACTGTACTATATCTGCACAGGCACTTGGAGTGGGCGTTGCCTTTCTGGTGGCGTCATCGAATAGGAAAATACAAACCTTGCTGATTGGTTATTGACGGAATAACGGTCCAATCAAATGTATGTCCGTCTGTACAGCACATGGGTTGTATTTAAAACACAACGACTATACGTTTCGTGCCAACCAGTGAGTGAAACTTTTCACCGCCCAGGCCGAGTTTGTTTCACGGTGTTCGTTTAATTTATCTCCCTCTCCAAAGCGTCAAATTCCTCGTCAGTAACTTGAACACGGCGTTTTGAACTTTGTGGGGCGGCACCTGTAGGGTCTCTGGTTCAGGATCAGGTACATTACATTTGTTATCTAGCCATTTTGTAATGATTATTGGAGGGAAACAATTGAAAGTTATTACTCTCAAATTCCTCCATTTCGTTCAGACGTTAAGGAAACTAGTGATTTTGACGTGTCCTTGAGTGTCTGATATCTCTGCAACTGACAGAAAGTAAACAACGCTATTTTTGCAGTGAAGGGTTGCTAGGTTACGAGTACCACTGTCATGAGATTTTTTGACGCTCCTCCTGGCCAATCACATTGCTCGGTCGGAACTGTTGCAGAATTTTGATTCTACTACTATTGGGCAGCAGAAAAGAAGAGACATGACAAGCATAATGATAAATCAAAATAAATGTCTGAGTTCTTTAAATGACCACAGCCTTTTAATGCTACTACTTAACGAAGTCAGAGGGTATATTAATGTCTTATTTACAAAATGTACACTAAATTAAAATGTCTAATTAGGCCTAGTGATAATAACACGGACCACAATTATAAGCATAATATTATTAATAGAGATTATTATTATTTTGATTATTATTATTATTGTTATTATTATCATTATTATTGTTGTTGTTGTTGTTGTTGTTGTTGTTGTTAGTATTACAATTATTAGTGGTAGAAGTAGCAGCGGTAGTGGTGGTGGTATAGTGGTAGTAATATTTGTATTTGTATTTTCTATTAGTAGTATTAGTATGTTGTTTTTTTCTGTGCTGTTATCGCTTTAAATGACTTGAAATTCCTGTACGGTGTGTTCACCAACAGGCCTAGCGACTCTAAAGGATTGAGCCTAGTTCTGAACCTACAATGAGCAAGATTTCAACACCGCGAAGCTCTCCGATTTTAAAGCCAAACCATAATAATTATTTAAGACTCATTCAAATCAATCCATGACATTTGCAAAGATGTCAACGCTTCACGGAGGTGGTTTAGTGCTTTCAAACCGCAATAAGCCTGCGGGCTTAGCAGCATCTTTCTTTCAGAAACCACTAAAGCTCAAGAGATCTCAACAAGAATCCCTTTCTTACCTTCATTAACATTTTTGGTGGAGCTTCACAATGTCCAAAACAAGGCTGCTTTGAAGCTTTCATATGCATGAAACTCCAAAGTGGAGACAAAAGGAGTGATTTCTATAATAAAAAGATACCTACCTGTCCATGTTTATGTTTGTTTTATTTTTTTCTTATCGAAAACTTTTCAAATTAAGCAGCTGTTACAACACCTTCTTCCTAAATAGAAAGACAACCCCAAACACCAGCGAGGTTAGGCCTATATGTTAATTATTTTTAACCGATTTCATTAATTGGTTTCTATAATTTGCTTGATAATCTGTGTGTCAAATTATAATTCGTGAGATTAATGAGCAGACCAAGGCTTTTTTTTTTTTTTAGGATAACAGCCTCGTCCATCCAGCCAAGCTGTGATCATCGGCTCTGCATGGGAACAACAGGACGTGGGCGACAGGATTATCTTGGCGTGTTGGTCCCTGGCTTGTTGTGATGTGAAGCAGAAGTGAAATGCTCACTAATTAAATGATCTTTAACGTTGGAATAGACACAGAGCAGATTTAAACGAAGTTAGGCAGGCTTGGCGGACGGTGATGTTTTGAACAAGCTGGACGCACATTTCAATGACAATCAATGGCAATGATGTCAGGTTTAAGGATTAAATGGATCCATGCCGAGTCGAATTAAAATATATTAGTCAACTATTACTTATACTATTAGTGATGTTTTAAACGATTGGCTACTGTCTAATATGAGTGCGGAAACGGCACTAAAACAGAAGTATTCACAATAGGCTACACAACTGAAAATGCGATTTTTGTTTTACTCACATTGTATAACAACGACCTCCCAAAGAAAAAAGCACTATAATACTCCGATAATATTGTTATAGGGACTTAAAGTGTGTTTGTAGTACTCATTAGTGAGTTTATAGTTACCTTATCGTACTTTATGGCATTTTAATCATCAATGGTATCCCTATAATATTCCTGTAAGGACTTATAGTTTTGCTGTGATATTTTTATAATAGACTATTCTTCTAATATAAGTTATAATATTACTGCATTTCTGTTTCGTAAGAGTCATAAAGATAGAGACCTGTGATTCTTAATGATAGCCTATTTACGATTAATAAAACAGCTGCAGAGCTGCGTTGGCCATATCTTTGCGACTTACTGGGTTTTCAGTCAGTAGCTTCAAAGGAAACTATTGGAAGCCGTCGTACTGACAATAATCACATGCTATTCAATGGCGAATACGACGCAGAGCGATTAGAAACAGGTGCTCCGGGTTGGAAAGTAATAAAAGATCCCTAGGAGCGCCACCAAAAGTGATAATTATGATGAACGTATTTCTGCACCTATATAACTGGAAAATACACGCATGAACTCACCCTCCAGTCTATCCTCTCCAGTACAGACATCTGAAAGGCTCCAGTAGCAGTAATTCCAGCGAGACGCAGCGAGTGAGTGAAACCATGAGAGGTCTACATTGCTGACTTCACCTGGTGTTCGTACAGTGCGCATGCGCCATGCTGTGTAATACACCTGAGTGAGGTAATACAAAAAAGTCCATCTGCCTCTAGTTGCTCGATGACATCTGACATTTATTGTATTGTATAATGGAATACCCATATTAAAATGGATTAGGAAAATAAATCAGAGCATACAAACCTATTTTAATGACAGAAAATTACACCATTCCATTTGAAAAGAACAGAAACACACATTTTCTGACTCACATTATTATGACAAGTAAAACCAAAATGCATAACTGAGGTATCACCCAAGTTTATAGGCATTTCGTTTGTAATACATTGTTCATCGTTGCGTAACGTTATTGTTGAAGACAAAATAGTCATAGAGTCTAATAAGGGTTAAAACAACACTGAGAAATTTTAAAGTGAGGTAATCCCACCCTCAAAGCCACATTGCCCCAGGCTGACCGAAAGAATCTGCTTTCAAAAGCCACTGAAGCTTTTTAGGCCTAAAATGGCTGTTGTTATCTGATCTCCCAAATACTTCAGCTTAAACTAATGAACAGATCAAAGTGTCTTTGTCGTGTGTTTCAGAATGCAGCGTACATATTGTGTTTTGAGAAAATCAAAAGATTAATTAAATCATCTAGTTGTCGAATGATCAGAACAAATATGAAATAGCTGCGCGCGTCTCACAAATATGGAAACTCGAAATTAGAAATGATTAATCTTAGTTTCCATCTCCAAACATTTCTCCCTCTTTTATTTATAAAACATAGGACGAAACATATACGAAAACTGATGGTGAGCTGGTAGTTTATGTTTAGAACTGCCCCCACCCCCGAAGACATTAAATAAGTAGCTAAAATGTGATAATGTATTTATGTGACGCAGGTCCATTTTCATTTTATAGCCAATAGGGGATAAATGAAAAAAATTATGAAAAAACAACCTTTTCACATGTCTCTCACTGGATCTTCAAACACATCTGCTGTACTGCAGTTAAAACATGAATACACCTTTGACAGTTATACAGTCTATTTATTAAAATATACATTTGGATGGTATATTTGCACGTGTATCAAAGGTTCGATTAAAGAATGCAATTATGCTCCAAATCCTGTTGTTTGTTCTTGTAGTGCTACAGAGTACACCACCACAGTTGCTCCATCATTTATTGTTAGATCTACTGACACCAATCATCCTCTTAAAATCATAAATGTATCTTGGTGTTCCCACAATTCTGGGTTCATTAGGGCTGACCAACTATGAACCTACAGTCATTCATAAAGAAATCACGATGAGACCCTGCAAATTGGAAAATTCTGTAATACTGAAATATACGAAATAAAACCCATTTAGAAAATGCTTTTTCTTTTTGATTTGATCTCCCCCTGGACACAGAAGGTTCTAAATAAAACCAAACTGATAATTGCTAGTAAAGGTCAGAAATAAATGGCTGCTTCTCCCAGGACAAACTGAAAAACTTAATGACCTACGATTATATGGTTGAGTCTTCTTATTGATGCACCATTCCTTAGCAAAACACAGTCTTGGGTAATTCAATAAGTGGTGAAATATGTGCAGAGAAAACAACAGTGAAACATGACAGACTAGGCATCTGGATGAAGACAAGGGGATTCAGTGTTTATTTCAATCTTTAGCCACGGTGATTGGATTATTTATGTTATAACTTTCATTTAATGACGACCAGGCAGCTCTCCCTTGCACTTTCTTTTTTTACTGAGGGCAAATAGGACGCCTATGCTGCCACCTTCTGGCTGGATCATTACATTACTCCAGAAGCCCGACTCTTCTGTAACTGTCTCTTCTTCTTGACTTAGACAACGATATATGTCATTCTGTATCTCAGGTCTTATTTCATTGTATGATTAAAAATAATATTTCAGCTCTACACAGTAAAGGTTCCGGATAGATGAGGTTAGAGGCTTTCAATAGTAGCCAGAAGTTGCCATTTCGATCCCATATGTTGCAGGGTGGAGGCCAGATGTGTGGCAGGAACAGGATGGTGGCCTGTTCCACATCTATGGTGTGGACGCTGCCAACTAGGTGCTCTTGTTCCAGAAACGCATCGGCGCCAGGGGCAATGCGCTACAGACTCTACATTCTTGCAGAGTTTTCCTTTTCCTTTTTGTTATTAGTATAGATAATTTTAACTGTTATGGCACTTACCTGCCCATGCACCACTGTGTACATTAACTTTACATTATAAGTGGAATAGACAATAAGGGAAATGTATCAACTATTTAAGTAAACTCAATATGTTTGAATAAAAAACTCTTTATTTTGTTAGTTACAAGTGGGACCTGTAGCTAGAAAAAGAAAATCTCACAAACACACCCATTCAAAAACACAAATTATGCATGAATCTTCTCTAACAAGACTATTTGTGTGATAAGAGTGTATAGACAACATAATATGATCATCATTAATAAAACTTAGATTTCATTGACCATCACATACTGGAAGCCAAAGTAACCAGTTCTAACTTTTTTAATTCTGATGTTTGCAAGACAAATTGTGGATGAAAAATGACTTGAGAGGCCCCTGCTGAAACCAGAAAAAAGAAAAAATATGGGCCAAGCTCATACTCATACATGAAAAAACAAGAATCTACATTATGCATCAATAACAGACAATGCTATGCATCAATGAGCAAAGGTTACAAGTAACCAAGGGTGATGCAATTACAGTAGGACCTGTTTAGAAGAACTTTCATGTTCCATTCACTGGGTGGATAGTGAATTTGTGTTATATGTGTTATATGAGCCGTGACCACTTGAGAGTCCTTTTGTGATCGCTTCAAATGAATCCCTTATGAAACTGAGATATACACCCTCACCACTAGGAAGCAGCAGAAACAGCAGAAACAGTTGGAACAGAGATATTTATGGTATCTAGCCAAATCCCAAACCACTCCCTAGCAACAATTCTCAAAGCAATTGTGATTGAGAGCGTGGAGATCCAGGGAAATATGTGTGGGAGGTATTAGGTAACAAAACAAAGACTCTACCGAGCTTGGGGAGTTATTAACAAAATGCTCACAGCATGTAAACACTGGGCTACTGGGGGCCGAGGGAATAATTTTGGATTGGGTCCACACATTGGTGACGTAGATATTAGAAGTGGTGTGTGTGTGTGTGTGTGTGTGTGTGTGTGCACAGGGGGATAGAACTAGGTATTTACCAACATTGGGTCAGATTAATCTTGCATTTCTTCTGTTACCTAAAACACGTTTTGAGCAATCTCAAAATAAAACTTTGGTTGTGTGCTGGGTGCATAGTTACTAGAAGTGATATGGGGTGTGGGTAACCCAGTTGGATGTCTGCTCTTTAGTGCGCTTGGCGGAGCTGTGGGTGGTGAACAGGGATTTGAAGGTCTCTGACCGCTCGTCCATGTTCTGGATGGACCTCTTGGTAGCAGAGGCTGTTGAAGACTTGGCCCCTTTAGAGGAGCTAGAGGATCCAGAGGGTCCGGCCACAGCTGGGGGGGTAAAATGACACAGGCAACAAATACAGTGTGATTATTGATCATTACTATGGCTACATTATGATCTATAATGAACAAAATATGTTGTCTGGGTTGTAGTATAACTGAAGATATTGTTGGAAAATTACAGTTTGAAGACCAACAGGCTGAATGAGCAGTTATAGTTTGCCTAAATCATGTGTTTGAGGACAAAACACAGCCCAGACCAGGACCAGGACACTTCCATAATGCTTGACTGTCGGGATTTGTCTCGCAGTGGACTGATGGGGGCCAAATTTTTTTGATATGACTGATGTGCACTCACTACTCTGACGTCTCCATAGATTGCAGCATAGTGTTTTCCTTTCATCTCCATGGTAACACCAAACTGACCAGGTTTCTCATCGTTATTTATGGGAGTGCCACACAAACGCCTCCCAAAAGATCTGACCTTTAATTGGTTAACTTCATACCCAATTATTTACCCGCCCATGCAGCACTAACTCCCTTTACATTATTTTCCTTTTATGACGTGCACAATTTCCTCTTAGAAATCATTAAAATCATTGCATGGTAAAAACTCAAAATGTCCATAATTCCACAAGAGGTTCACAAACTTTCAATCATGACTACATTTGTTTATCTATATTTATCAGAGTAAGGCATGGTTAGCTACCTGACTCGCTGTTATCACTGCCATTGCTGCCATTTTGTGCTGAGCCCGTCTCTGCTAGGTCCACTTGTGAAGAACTTTCGTTACCTATGGGGGGAAAAAACAATATTCATAACATGATTACGAAAGAGGACATAAGTTAATTTCATGTTTTGTTCAAACAAACAGCATGAATTCTTGCTTTAGAATAATGAATGTTTATCAGCATTAACAAACTAAGAGTTTGTAAATAATGATGAATTAAATAACAATATTAAGTTACTGTATATTATAAATATGTGCAACTCTGAAGTACATGATTTAGTAATGACATTAGTTAAAATCTGATTCAGTGCAGAATACTATTTCTAGTACATTATTTTTGGATCATTACCTAATATTAATGTACATCATTTGTAAAAATATGTAGGTCTAACTTATACATGCATTGTTTGTTGATCATGAACACATAATGGTTCAATTATTTATGAATGTTAAAATGTTGCACTGTACTCATGTTTTACTCAAGTATGTTAAATAATTTAAATAATTGTTAAACATATGTTGTACGGTTTGTACAGGTTTTAAAATAGTAAAAATAATTGCAATTAAGTTTATGGGTTTCTAAAGAAGGGGATGCAAGTCTAACTACATGTATTAACTAGGCGATGTACAAAAGACATAGCTTAGGGCTTAGTACAGGAAAACCTGTGTGAAGGAAGGAAATGCAATCAGAAAAAAAGGACAGCAAATACATAGCCAGGCGCAAGCAGCAAGATGTGCTATGGCAGTTGCTCAAACAAAGCAATGACAGTGGTTGAACTGGCCGCAACTGAGAGTAAACGAATAGAAACCACTTCTTCAGCTACTAGGAAAGAAGATTCTAAAATTGTCTTTGTCGGTGAGAAAGAGCAGATTGGGAAAGAAGCAGTTGTAGGCAGGAAAACACAGGGCAACACAACTAGGGGAGCTAGGGACGGGGAAATGTCAGACAAACAACTTTTAATCCCACGAGAAACAGCGAGCACTAGTTTAAGAGTGGACTTAGTACTATGGTCGGCCACGTTGCGGACTGTTTACTTTGTGGAGCTTACAGTGCCATGGGAAGATGCAGTCGACGAAACATATGAAAGAAAGAAGCTTAGGTATAGCAGCAGAGGTATAGCAGCAGAGGCAGAGCAGCGAGGTAGGGTACGGCCCGTCGAGGTCAGATGTTGAGGGTTTGTGACAATGCCGGCTACCGGCATTTACTATTCTATTTCTTTTACTATTTCAGGGAGGGAAATGGTTGCACTTGGCCTTTTATTGTGTCATTGAACCCTGTGATGAGGTGTACAAATAAACGTCTGGTGTTTCTCAGCCAACGCCTTGTTAACTGGTGAGGGGAGAGCATTGTGCTGCAAGTAGCACGGCAGTGCTGAACAGGAAACCACACCAAAGCAGTCTGAGGACACAAAAAACTTAGGTGTCCTTGTGGTCAAGGATTCACACACATTCACACACTCAGCTACTCGACGTTGAGAAAGATGACAAAACCACAATAAGCAGAAGACATAATGGACAGACTGTGAAATCACTACTCTATTTTTTACCAGTAACTATTGACGCAGTCAATAGGTCACATAGATCATCAACTTGTGACACTAAAATGTGATTTTTTTTTTATCGATGTCATAACAGTAGGAAATGCCTGCTTATTTTCAATGTATACTATATATAGGTATATATATATATACCTATATATAGTAGAATTCAGAGGTCTTGTTAGGTAGAGAGCTATTAGTTACTGCTAATTAAATAAAACAGATGACTAAGTCAAGTCAATTCCTTTAAT
Organism: Hoplostethus atlanticus; assembly: GCA_034670405.1. Lineage (NCBI taxonomy): Eukaryota > Metazoa > Chordata > Actinopteri > Trachichthyiformes > Trachichthyidae > Hoplostethus > Hoplostethus atlanticus. The sequence goes on from JAXDDX010000035.1 coordinate 1,173,154, forward strand.
TGAAGATTGTATAATTAAACTCCAATTCATAATATTGTTGATTATAGTCTCAATTATTTAATTGCAGATTGCATATAAGACCCTGTTTATGGTTAAAAGTGTGGGAAAACCATTTCCTGAATGGAGTGAGTTTAAAGTAGATGATCCCCCGCTGTGATTTGATCGAATACACAGCGGTGCAGTTGAAGTTCAAGCTTTGAAGGACTTTGACTTTTGATGTTCTTTAATAGACCAGCTCACTTAAAAAGCCAAAATGAAAACAAAAAAACACAAACCATGCTCATAGAAAACAAACGTATAAATATTCCCTTATAGAAACCATGCACAAACGCGCGCAAAAAATAAATAAACAAAGCATACAACATCATTCTTTAGAGAATAAAACATATATTCCACCCTAGGACCAAGGACCTGTAGGACCTGTACCCCTCACCTTGTTCCTGCGGGTCAACCAAATGGCCAGCTTGGCCTGACCAAAAATTCTGCAACACACTCACTGCTTTTTTTTTCCCGCAAAGAACACGAGGCCCAAGAACAAAACTCAAGCTTTGAATGAACCAGCTACTGTGTTACTGCACATTCAAAGCACTATTCAAATGAAGAAGGATTTATGTTGGTTGCTTGGTTTTGTTTATGAAAAGGCTAAACACATTTGTTATAACATTAAGCCAGATGCGTCACCCAGGCATGACACACATGTCCAACACCTACCTTTTACATCTGATGGTTTGGACACAGCTTCAGCAACCTTGCTCTTCTTTGATTTCTAAAAAAAAAGGGACAAAAAAGGTTTAAAAAACAAGCACATACCAAGTCACTGATGAGAAATGTGCCATACAAACAACCAATCACTTAATCATCATGGAACAAAACCCACCTTGGCTTTGGCCTTGGCCCGCTTCTCTTCCATCTTCTCTTTCAGCTTCTCAACTTCCTCTTTGGTGCCATTGAGCACAATGACATCTTCATATCGGAACGCGTCCCCACACTAAAGCAAAGACAAGACGACATCCAGTTCAGAGCTATTAACCTGCACCTTGAAAAGAGTACAAAAAGAATCCAACTACAATCCAGTGTCAAAGCAATACAAATTCAGGCGTAATGGGTCTGGATGAGCAAGTGAACACTTAATGTTTGCTACTACACTGTAAAAAAATATTTACTCAGTATTATTGCAACATTTTTCTGCCAAAATAATTGTAAGTATAAATGTGATTGTTGTAAAATTGTTTAACTGTTAGTAAAAAAAAAAAAGTTGGTTTGAATTGACTATTGAATTAAAATAGGCAACAAAATGAAATTATGTTGATTTAATTTTAATAAGTGCAACTACTATTGTTAAAACTAATCAATGATGATAAAAACATATAACTTAAACTAAACACCACCAGGAAATAATTTCAATTATTCAACAAGGCATTTGCTCACAAACATACACCACAGCCAACATGTTCTAGCCAGGATCTTTGTATACATCAGCAAACAGACTGGGGATGTACACTAGTACAACACTCCTGAGTGACCGTGCTGTCCACACAACTTTAATTGTGTCCTTTGCTTGGTCAGTGGAATTTTTCTCAGGCAAAAAAGATCATCTCATCAAGTAATAAATCAACCAAGGAAACAAGGAGGGGGTGTCTGTTTCAGTTTATACTCCTACTTTGACTAGTAAAACAGTGATTTGCTTACTAGGGCTGATGGAAAACTTTCCACATTGTTTGTGAGGCATCTGTGGCAGACAATAGTAAAATTAGACAAGGAATTTTCCTACTCAAATAATTGACCTAAATGATTTTTCAGTTTTCCGGTTGGGGTTGGCCTCCGTCAGGGCTGCGCCTTATCACCAATCCTGTTTGTGATCTTCATGGACAGGATATCGAGGCGTAGCCATGTGGGGAGAGGGTTGCAGTACGGTGGGCTAGGGATCACATCACTGCTTTTTGCAGATGATGTGGTCCTGATGGCACCATCGGTCTGTGACCTCCAGCACTCACTGGATAGGTTCGCAGCTGAGTGCGAAGCGGCTGGGATGAGGATCAGCACCTCCAAGTCGGAGGCCATGGTTCTCAGCAGGAAACCGGTGGACTGCCCACTCCGGGTAGGGAATGAGTCCTTAACCCAAGTGAAGGAGTTTAAGTATCTGGGGGTCTTGTTCACGAGTGAGGGGACTATAGAGCGGGAGATTGGCCGGAGAATCGGAGCAGCAGGAGCGGTTTTGAGGTTACTCTACCGCACTGTCGTGACGAAGAGAGAGCTGAGCCAGAAGGCGAAGCTCTCGATCTACCGGTCAATCTTTGTCCCGACCCTAACCTATGGTCATGAGGGATGGGTCATGACCGAAAGAACGAGATCCAGGATACAAGCGGCTGAAATGAGTTTCCTCAGGAGGGTGGCTGGCGTCTCCCTTAGAGATAAGGTGAGAAGTTCAGTCATCCGGGAGAGACTCAGAGTAGAGCCGCTGCTCCTTTGCGTCGAAAGGAGTCAGTTGAGGTGGTTCGGGCATCTGGTCAGGATGCCTGCTCGGGCGCCTCCCTAGAGAGGTGTTCCAGGCATGTCCAACGGGGAGGAGGCCCCGGGGCAGACCAAGGACCAGGTGGCGTGATTACATCTACGCATTGGCCTTGGAACGTCTTGGGATCCCCAGGGCAGAGCTGGCGGATGTGGCCAGGGAAAGGGAAGTCTGGGGCTCTCTGCTGGAACTGTTGCCTCCGCGACCCGACCCCGGATAAGCGGATGAAGATGAAGATGAAGAAGATGAAGATTTTTCAGTGTAATAACAATGGATACTATGGATACTTACTTCTTTTAAGTATGCCAGTTATGACAGATTCATATCCACATCACTCATCTGTCAATATAACGTTTAAAAACAATTGACTTTATTTACATGAGGGCTGACGGCCATATTTGATTTACTCGTCTGTTGATGAGCAAGGACCATTTTCTCATCAAATCGGTCATTTTTTCCTGAACAAAATAGCATTTCTAAGAAAAATGACTGTGTCAAACCAATATAGACATAGTTTCTAGTGCGCACATGCCTCATGCCAGCCTGTAGTGGATCTACATAAAAATGATAGGGTATGAGCAATAAGATAAATAATCTAGTTGTCCTATTTTGGGCAAGTTGTTTTTAATCTATTATAGTATCTTAGCAAAAATTTAGCCATCTGTGTCATACAATACAAGATAAGAGATAATCTATTCTGAGAAAATGGGTGTTTTGGACTTCCTCATAGATAGATGAAACGCTTGGTAACAAAGTTTGACTACTGCTAAAAAGACTTAGTCTTGGCTAAGCAAAAAATTGTGTCAGGGATAAGGCAGCTCTCTTGTGAGACCCCAAAGGAAACATTGTCAGTCTTTGAAAAAAGCAGCCATATATTCCTTGCTTTTCTCCTGGATAGGCGAATCTAGAGACACAAATCATTGCATCTTAGCTTCTTAACTTAATAAAGCAATTAATATTTACATTAAACGCTCCAGTCCTTCACAAACAAGCACAACACACACACAAAAATGTCAAAGCAGTCAGTAACCAGCAGGGGATCTATTGTGTGCTCATAGTGCAGGCTCAGTGGGTGTGAACCCTGGCCATGTGCTCTGTTAACACAAGAGGGATAATCTCAGAAGCTGACCAGGCAGCAAACAAACTCTCCGGGTGCTGCTCTGAACAGCACTGCTGTTGCTATTACGACCAACGACACAGCCCGCCAGTGAGCTGAGCAGCTGATCATCAAGACAGTAAACCAGTCGACCGGAATCTTGTCTCAGCACTAAACCAGCCACTTGACAGGAGAGAGAGGGAGAGGGGGAAAGAGGAAGAGAGGGAGAGAGGGAGAGAGGGCGCACTCATTCGGGAGAGAGGGCGCACTCATTCGGGAGAGAGTGGATACTTCAGGCTCTGTACCTCTAATTCTGCTGAACGTCTGATGACTGAGAAGAGGACAGACGATTGGTATTTAACAGTTTTGGATGGATACAGGGAAAGAGCTGAACATGGGGTGAAAGGTTGCGAGGAAAAGAAAAGGATAAAAAGGTAAAGCAACAGCGAGTGGGACAATTTACCGAGGAGGAAACTGCTGGAGTGAGTGGGTGTGTGTGTGTGTGTGTGTGTGTGTGTGTGTGTGTGTGTGTATGTGTCAGGTGTGTATGTGGGTGTAACTGCTGGTAATCATGCAGGGACAGCCTTTGTCTCATGGGGATACAGGAAGAGCGACATGAAAGAGCAATGCAACAAGAGGAGAAAACACACACACAAACGCTCAGTCTCAGTCGGGCACAGAAAACACAGCCTCCCAGACAACTCACTGCCAGAAACAACAACAGTGAGCCAGGCAACCAATACGGCTGTGTCAAATCTAGCTAAAACATATGTCAGAGACCACTCTTGCTGCTGCTGCTGCTGCTGCTGCTGTTGCTACTGTGCTGGTGATGGCGCCAATGGATGTGACTCTTAGTCTCTGTCTGTCTCTGGATGGTTTCTCGTAACACACTCTGGACTGTAGTTCAGATTACCACGGTCAGGACGGGGGCTAATGTTTAACATCCTCCTCTTCCACTGTAAGGACTACAGACTCAACCGCCATCAAGGTAACTGGCTAACCTTGCCCTGTCTTTGGCACTGTGTGTGTGTGTGTGTGTGCGTGCGTGCGTGTGTGTGTGTGTATTTACATGTGTTGCATTTATATAAGCTTTAGATAGTTGATATTGACAGTAAAAACGATGTGAAGGCTAGGTTGGGGGGTAGCTCGACATGAGATTTCATTACAAATCTACATATTTCCATGGCAGCTCCCGCGTGGATGTCCGTATCTCCAGTGCCGTTCTCAACCAACAACAGGGCTGCTACAGCAGGGGGACCGTGGGGAAAAGGCTGAGGTCTCTGAGGTGCCATTAAGAATAGTCCTCAGAGACATCCACAGCTGCTCTAAGGGGAATATCATTCAGCACTTTCACGCTGTATTGCCAACCTATAGCTATTGATACTGTGCTAGTCCCAATAGTCCAACTCCTTTTGCCGGCTTGGTGCATGTGCAGTCCAAGAGACAGCTTAGCTAGGTTCTGAACTGGATCAACAACCAAACGGAACATAAGGCTGTGTTGTAGGCCTATTTGTCTTCATGCTCCTAAATGAGCTTACAAGTGCAGTAGAACTTACAGGAGGTGGACAAAATAATGGAAACACTACATGAAAAAGGACTTACTAAATCACAATTTTAGAGGTGCACCAATAGTATCTGTCTCCTATTTTATTAATATTATCACTTGTGTTTATTTGGCTGAGGATTTTTACACAAATAACACAAATTACACAATTCAGTGCCTGTTTTTATCAAATGAAGCACTTGTTCCTGAATGAATGAATGAATGAATTGAGTGATATTTGGGTCAGTACGCCTCTACACAATTTAAAAAGCATCTATGCAGGCAAGTGATATTAAGCTGAATGCCAGTTTGCAGTATGTGTCAGCTTTGAAAGAGGAAGCAACATGAGGCAACTAACAGAGTTGTTGCGAGGCCAAATAGTTGCCCACATTGCAGGTGCATCGGTCATCAGTCACATTAGTAAATACCATAAAATGATTTAATGTGGCAAAGGGAACAGTGTTGAAAATCATGACAACATATGTCCAACATGGATAAACAGCATTGGCAAAGACAGCGGTCACAATTAGAAGCTCACTGACAGACAGACACACAAACACTTCACAAGACAGTTGATAAATACCACAAAACTATGGCCTCAGAGAATGTTGCTTCATGAGGTTCCCATATTCCAACATGATAATGCCCCCATACACACTGCTTCATGAACTTAAACATCTTTCAAGGTCTTTGTTGCTACGTGCAAATAAAAGCATTTTATCTGCAAGTTAGACTGCCCAAAAATGGTTGGGACCAGCATCAATGTATTTCTGCTAGGGTATTGGTGTCACTGCATGGAGCAACAACAAGTTAGAAAGGCTATGACTGAATTAATACATTTAATTATAATTTAATTAATACGGCTTAATATAGGCCTAATAAATTTAAGACTTAATCAATATAATAACTAGGTAGCACTTCACATTGCAGTACACCAATTACAGGGTAATAACTGTGTATTTACATAGAAAGTATCATAATAACAAGGAAATATTTGTAATTATAATCACTTAGTTAAATGATGGTAAGTACAGGTTCTCTGTATAGTTGCCAACATTACACTGTAATAATAGTATAATAACAGTAGTACATTGTTGTAGCAAGTTGTGCAAACATTTTGGTATGATTACTAGGTAATACCTGGGAAAAAAAATCACCCGTCCTTTCCGTCTCTCTTAAATGGAACTTCCATATTCTATATCAGTAGAAAGATGAGGTTATTACATTATTACCCAATGCCTACTGTGAAAGTACTAGATAATAAACATGTCTAATAATAAACAGAAGTACAGATATTGATGCATTCTTTTTATTTATTTGCTGTTTGTTGTGATTCCACAAATGTTGTACCACGCCACTATACATACAGTATGTTACTGCCACAGCTACAGTGGAATCAGCCTATAGCTAGCTAATATTAGGGGGTGGGGTGGGCTTTAATTCATAGTAGCAAATGTGTCCCACCCAATGTCAAACTCACTCAAACGCCCCTTGGTAAAGAGGAAGTTACCACATATATCTAGTGTGAAAGTACTAGATAATGCCAAGTAAAGTCACGCTTGACACCTTAATATTACACAGCTTTTATTCTACAGTTACTTGATTACTTGGTTCAATAATTAGTATCAAGCCTGATATGGACAGATATACCTGAATGGACAGGTAAGTGATTGCTACCTAGTAATTATCCCATAATGTTTGCACAACTTGCTATTGTAGTACTGTTATAATGCTATTATTACAGCATAATATTGCTAATCTTAATCTTAATATTGCTGATTTTAAGAAAAAGACTGCAGTTTTAGGGTAGATTAGCATAGCATTACTACCCTCCATATACTTAAACAGTCCACAATCAAATGCAAAGGACCCCGGCCATGCATCCAGTGTGACATCTCATCGCCGTGCATCTCTGTAACAGCTGCTTACACCAATTTTCCCACACCAATTCATTTTGGCAGCTTGTTCCTATTCTTTTTTTTGTTCCTATGCTCCTAACTAGTTTATAGTAACTGGATTGTTCTAGTCTCAATGGGTTTTTTTTGCCATGTTTCACAAAGAAGATTCAGAGACCATGTGTTGCCATTTCCCGTAATTATGCTCAGTGCCTCAGATAATGCAGTTCTCAAAGAGACTGAATTTGACTAAACCACACATACTAAACCACACATCTTGAGCTGAAAACTGTCTTCAACAATTAGTGCCTAACCTACATATTTAACCTAATTTAGCATCCCTCATGGGTCCGGGAACCTTCTGCTAACTGTTAAAAAGACACTCCACCATTTTTCAACCTTATCTCCATCAATCAGTCCTCACTAGTACATGCTATTAGATGGTACTGTTTTTGTCTACTCGTTCTGTGTCTCGGGGAAAAGCGGTTTGAAACAACAACAAAAAAAATAAAAAATCGGCCCAAAATCTATTTTCAAACTCATGTAAACTACAGGCTCTCTTTTCCTGGATTCACGTCTCCACCTCGAGGGGCGGTAAGCAGATGATAGCATTAGCAGCAGAAATTACTATAATTGTAATCTGTAGCTAGCCAATTTGCTAACTTACCTGCTCTATCGGTTACATTTCTCTGGCGGCCGAGTAACCACTCCACTCGGTTCACCTCCATTGGTGCTTCGTCCGGGAAATATGGTGAAAATAGTGCCAGGTTTTAATTTTCTAATGAGCATCTTCTATGGGGATATGGTGAATGCTCGGTCCCCCCCTGTCCTTCTGTCCCGCAACTATTACAGTTGGGCACCACACACCAAGATGGCATATTCCAAAATGTGAAAATACGAGAAAAAAGTTTGTCACAAAAGTTAGCCCACTAATATAGTCCCCGCCACGGTAGTTGTTCCCCATCGAGAAGCAGACCTAAGTAGACACGCACAACACCACCAGCTGAGTGTGTGTGTGTGGGGGGGGCTAAGGGGCAGTGTCTTGGTGTGGGGATTGGTTCTCAGAACCCAGTATTGTAGGATCTGTTGGAGAAGCTCTATAAGCAGAAAAATAGCATTTTCTTTTTCAATATTGGGTTTAGTTGACTGATTTTTGCTTCTAATCATCAAGACAACACATTCCGTTGATATAACATCCACATGAATGATGGTGGTGTGTTCCTTTAAGCAATCTAGATGTCTTTCCTGCAGGAGGTTAAACTGTGGCAGTGTTGTCTGCATACAGAGAAGCGGGACTATTATGCTCCAGCTCGAAGGGACCAAGTGCAGCTTCCTGGTGTGCCTGGGGATCAGTATTGTGGTCTGTTCAGTTATTTACCTGAGGGCCAGGATGCCAACAGAGCCCCTGCACCAGGTAGGGTCTCTCAGTTGCAGGCCCTTCTCCACTAAATGTAGAGCGTTTCTGTCCAGTGCTGAGGATGGAGTAGAATGGCACCGCCGTGACTGTCAGGTATGTTTTTTTTAGTGTTTCCTCGTTGCATTCATGTTTTTTTGTATAGTACAGTGGAGCCTCATTTATTAGAACCCATTGGGAAAGGAGGTCACTCAGGAGAACGAAGTACTCACTGAATACTCACGTACTGAAATGTATTAAAATTCTAGATCAATTTTTTTTAAATAAATAAATAAAAAATGCAAGTTGAACAAATCAACAAATGACCATTATGCATCATCGACAGAATATGTTTTCACATTTCCACATATTATGTTCATTATGACTGTTGATTCAGAAGGCTAGGGTTCAAATAAACAAGGTTCTACTGTAGTGACCTACAAAACACAAATATGTCTAAATGAAGAAACAATGGCCAATTAATCAAACCAATCAATCATTCTACCAAATCAATTAGCTAACGTGTTTGAGACTGACCTTGATATGAAGTACTACACAAAAAGGTGTGAGCAAAGAAAGTGGCTGAAAACCAAACGTGAAATCAATAGAAGGGCCACTTCTTGTTGGATCAAGGTAATTTCTTTTGGTACTATTTTTGATGCTGTAGTCATGGAAACGAGCACAGTGCATGAGACACAGATGTTTGGAATGTGGAGCATGGCTGCCATCAGAATGTCATGCGAAATGATGCCATGGCCATAGTAACACATGGTGTTCCTTGAGTCTCCTGCAATGAACCAATGCTGATATCCATGACAACATTATCTTAAGGTGTGCCAGTCAAATGACCATTCAAGAGTGCTAATTTGATTTAGGTATGGCCATTCTAATCATTCTAGTTCTATGGTGTAGCGAGTTTTTTTTCTTTGTCACCATCAGGTGGAAACGTATATTCTGAATCATCATCTGAACTGCTCCCATTTGACCAGCGACCTCCACTTCATAACAAGACCTCTGAGTGACGAGGAGGAGAGCTACCCTTTAGCCTTTATTTTGACTGTTCACAAGGAGCTGGACCTTCTTCTACGCTTACTGAGGGCAATTTACACCCCACAGAATGTCTACTGCATTCATGTGGATGCCAAGTCTACGTGGAAATACCGAGAGGCCGTACAGAAGCTGGTCAGCTGCCTCCCCAATGCCTTCCTCTCCAGCCGCAGCGAGACAGTGGCATATGCTGGGTTTTCCCGCCTCCAGGCAGATGTGAACTGCATGAAGGACCTAGCAAGGTCCAAGGTAGGATGGAGGAAGGTGGTGAATCTGTGTGGACAGGACTTTCCTGTCAAGAGCAACCTGGAGCTGGTGCGTTACATGCAGAGCAAAGAGTGGAGGGACAGGAACATGACCCCTGGGATCAAGCAGCCTGTGGCCATGAGTCACAGGACACAGCTCCAGCACAGGGAGATCATGGGGTCATATGTACTCCCAAAGGGGTGGGGAATGAAGAAGGGTCCTCCTCCACACAGTCTGCAAGTGTATTTTGGAACAGCCTACTATGCTCTAACGAGGGACTTCGTAAACTTTGTCCTTGAGAGCCAAGTGGCCCATGACCTATTGGAGTGGTCCAAAGACACCTTCAGTCCAGATGAGCACTACTGGGTGACACTCAATCACATCAAAGGTAGACTATTAGACTATTAGATAGATTGCATACACTGACTGGTGACTATTTCCTACTAGTGCGGACTTGACCTTTTTGCTAGCATTTGGAACATAAATCCTAGTATATGGGATGTATTAATCAACTAGATGATCTCCACATATAGATTATCTCCTTAAAAAAGAAGAGTACTAAAATACAGTCAAAGGGACTGTCTGTACTCACCTATAACATAGGTAATGATTGTGTTTTGGTATGATTACTAGTGTTAGCCTTAAAGCAGCAAAAAATACATGTTTTGCGAGTTAAAAACTTTGTAGCCGCACGTGACCGCTACACAGATGCAATCAGAGCTTCTTGACCCATCAACCAAGTCGCTCGCTGTATTACAGCGATTGTTACACTGAAGCTATAAATCACCTTTACAGATTCATGTGAGAAATGTCCTGTTTTTTTCCTGGTTTGCTTACAATTGTGTTTGGCAAGAGGATCTCTATGTGCTTTTGCATTACAGGAAAAAAGAGAAATGTCTAATATTAGTTTAGGTAACACACAAATGATTCTTTCTGTTTGCTTATGTGGTCCAAGAAGCTCCAGGGAGCCACATAGACGGAGGTTGGGCTGGAGAGATCCGCGCAATCAAATGGAGGGATCAAGAGGGACCAGTACACAATGGTTGCAAAGGTACTGTATAATATAATATGTAATAGTCATTGTCATATGAATGTCATTACAGCAGCTATAATCTGTTATATCATTTATAACATACACTGTTTGCCTCATGTTATGTGGCCTTTTGTAGTTCAAGATGTGATTTTTACACATCAAACACACTACTATAATACGCAAACTAGTATGTTCTAAACCTTACCTCATCCCTTGTCTCTGCCCTACACCAGAAAGATTGTCTGCTCCTTACGCTTTGTCTTGGTTATGTTTGGCTCTTTGGCTCCAGACAGGCTTACAGACTGATTACCGACTAAGGCAACTTAAGATTTACCCAACAGACGATGATAGGAGGATTGACATTTATCTGATCTGGGGTCCTCTCTCGTGAGTTTAATATCTCTTTTAAATGACCTTTTACAGAACATTTAAAAGACAGATTACACTCATGAGGGAAGACAAAACAAATCATATATGACTGAAAAAACAAAACATGTTTGTTGTCTTAGGAAAGAACAAGCTGTCTGGATCCAGTCTTAATCGGCCTAAATCGCACTGGGGCTGCAATACAGAGGAGCGTTCTATCCCCTGCATTTGAGATTGCTTTGATTCGCCCTCTTTGCCCACATGAGATTCTGGTGTTGGGTATGGACACTGGTGGGAAATCTCCACCAACAAGAGGTTTCCAAAATACAAACCATCTCCTAAACAGGAGTGAGCGCTCCGTAAAGAGAAAGACTCACCAACATAAAAATGAGCGGTTTACTGACTGATATTACACAATATCTGATGGAATTCCCTATATCTTCATGAAGTCACAGTACACCATGTTAAAAGTGCCCTCTGACTGGATATCATGTAGTACTCTGTTCACAGGTAGATGGATGAAAAAATGTTCTTCATAAATGCATCCTGATGGAGGGGTTCAATTTTTTTCTGTCTGTCAAATGCAATGGCCAGGTTAGCTGCTGTACACACGGTCTGCTGTCCTTATTTGTTGTTATTAATTGCAAATTGTCAGGCAAAAGTGCGATTCATCAAGGGATTTTTGTGTGTAACAACAGAATTGGGGGTCTGCACATTTCCTGAAACTGACTTTGGATTTTATTACTTCTCTCTTACTGAATTTCTTGAGAACAAATTCAAGAGTGACTAATGTCTAATATATTCCTGCATGGTCAAAACTGTTTCATTTCCCAGGCCGTTACGTAAGAGACATCTGTATCTATGGGGCGGAAGACCTGCCGTGGATCATCAACAGCAACAGTATGTTTGCCAACAAGTTCGAGAGCAATACCTTCCCTGAGGCGTTGGACTGTCTGGAGCAGTGGCACAGGGACAAGGTGCTGAGGCAGGCAACTGTGCCCATAGAGCCATCGTGGCTGCTGGCTACACCGGGCAACACCGGGCCACACAGCAACAGCAGCTATTTCAACAACAGTGCTGAAGCCTGAAATCACTGTCGGTTTCAACACCAAAAGACATGATTATTTGCACTTTTTCATAGCTGTGAATGTAGAAAATGCAACCAGGTAAAGACCAAACTGAGAATGATATGATGATACACCAAACTGTGCTGGACTGCTATTGTTAATTGAAGTGATTTGTCTATCTTTGAAACTGTAAGGAGGCTGTTCTTTTTACTAATCAGAGGATGGTTGGTGTCATATACGTCACTTTGGAATGTTGCTAGAATTTCTCAGACTTGAGTAATGCTTTAGTCGAGTCTCAAAAGGTCATCTTTGAGATTTTGAAAACTACATGGTTAGGTGAGTAAGGAGAGCCACAAAGCTGGAACGGTGACAGTGAGGCTATATGTAGGCTTCCGATGTTTTCATTCCTGTTTTAATGAGGGAATAAATCTTATTTCAGTTTGCTGAGATGACAATGAAAAGATAAACATTGGGTTCTGCAGAGTATTTGCTGGTTCTTGGCTCAATTCCAAACTTGCTGGCACAACCACAAGAAAATAATGTAAAATGCTGCTTGATGGTCAATTCAGACAGAGGAATGAAATTTGTTTGGCTGAATAAGACTGGGCTACTTAATCCTACAAACCACCTGGGAAACTAAGTGAAGAACTGTGGTGAAAAAAAAAGGTTGAATGGAGCACCATGAACAAAAGGTGCACAACAAATTCAGGTTGGACACGAACCATGGTTATAAATACAAAATTCGATCAGCAGCAGAAAAACATCCTGCTACCCAAGAAGGGGATATCAGTATCTATGCCCTAACAACAATCTAACATTTACATTCCTATGAAATCTGAGCTGATTACAAAGCAAGCAGGAGAACGTATTGACGTTTCCAGTTTGTCCTCAAATGCTCTGTGGCACAAATAGAGTATCACAAGGACATAGGGAAAGGGGTGGTGATGAAACCATAATCGCACAAAAATACATGTAGCTACACTGCCCTTCCAAAACACACACAAACACACGTGCACACTTCTTGCGTCATGCTAGAGACTTGTTCTCTCCGTTTTCAACACAGTCACAAAGGCTGCAGCACACAGGGTTTTCTGCAATGGAGAGCTCATTGTATGTCATGTCTGATTGTATTGTTGATGCCTTCTTTGCTGCAGGTTTGCAGCCAATTCAGTCACGCTACAAGGATAAAGATGATAGTACACCATTAAGTTAATGGAATTAAGAATTAGCGAAGGCAAGCTCTGCACAGCAAGTTTGCTAACCTTATGTTCATGCTGCTGGAGAGAGTAACACACAGCAAGTCTAATTTTCGCAATTCCGTGCCTGGTCTTGTTTTTTGTTCCTGGTGGTTGCATCCTGCCTCTCCTCAACATTAGCAATGCCACTTAAAGATGGAAACACTGCAATATTTTGTTGAGATCAAGCCACAATTAAACGGTTCCACTGAAATGTAGAGTTCAATGAAATCATTATTTTATTTTGAGATATATTTATATTTCCAGATTTGTATCACAGGACAGTTTTAGCATTTTCAGTCCTGAGGAAACAGATTTCCATTTTCAAGACATTGTAAATCCAAGGATATCCGTAAAAGTGAGTTCCAAGCAGTGTTGCTGTTTTGCCATGATGCTGCATTTAACAAAACACAGGATATGATGCAACAATCCCTTGTGCCACATTCCAGGGAGAACATTTACACAAGGTAGAACTAGAACTATTAGAACTACTAGAACCAGTAGGGTGTGGGTGGAGGACATTTAAAAGAAAGTCTCTAAATAGTAATTTCAGATGGACAAGTAACCATCTCATTACCCAGGACCAGGCAAAGTTTTCCCATGATATTTTTTTCATGTTCCAACTGTTTTCCATGACTAAAATAAAACAATCTTTTAACCTCCAGGTTTTTCAGAATGCATGGGAACCCTGAGTTTCTCTCGCAGGCTTTCTTTACATATTTGGCCAGAATGACAACACTGTGCAAAATTGGTTAAGGAAAAATTTGCAAGCAATCTTGTTGGGTTGATTGCACTCTACACAGGTAAACACAATACCTTTTCAACAAAGAGACATCTGTCTTAAAAAAGAAACCTAAATGTGTGGTATTAACTGAAAATTGGCACATGGTTGAACAGAAAGAGCCTGTCTAGTCAAGTGATTGATTCTTACATGACTGTATACTTAAAGCTGCACTAGGCCATTTTGCAAGTTAAGAATTCAAATCCCCCAAAATGATGTAATATCATGTCAGTAAAATGTGCACTCTTGGAATGTAAATTTATTTTTCTCAGTGCCTGGTGGAAGTGGAGCTGGTGGTTTGGATTTCACTTTGATTTGGTACTTCCTGTTTCTGTGTGATTTCCCATCAGTGACTATACCTGACACCAGCCTAATAATGATAATAATTTGGGATCTCAGTTAGGGGACATGGGATGGTCTTTTCTGTTGCAGCAACACTTTGGGATTTAGGCTGATAATATGGATGCCTAGTGCAGCTTTAAAGAAAGTATTTAACGAGTAAACAATGCTTATCTGTCTTTGGCTATGTTATCCCATTAAAGATCCATATTATGTTGGCCTAAGCCATTTTGTGTCCCCAATTACTAGGATAAATGCAAAATGGACAATAGAGGCTGGGGTTGTAAATTCAAGAAAAAGAAAAGGCTACAGTGATAATCATTCATGGCACTGGTCCATAGAAATAAGGAGACAAAGTCTATTTACTTTGTATTTACTAAACACCACTAGAGCTGATTTCCACTTGATGAGTGAGTACTGCAACTTAGTTGCATATAGTAGTTTTCGGTTTTGTTTGGTGTATGAACTATATTCTCATAACAAAATCTGTTCACAATTCACAGAGCCCATACTAAGCAATTAAAAAAAAAACCCAGATGAGCCTAAATTTCTTCGGCCATTAAGTCAGGCAACTGTGTGGTGCCTAATAAGCCTATCTGCACTAAAATCCTGCATGAGAGAGATTCAGTTTCCCACAAACAGCACAACAGCCCTGCTCATGATTTATGATTAGGCTCTATTTCTAGCAGAGTCAAAGAAGTGACCTGTGCTAAGCTGCTGCCAGTACCACAGAAACATCAACTGCCTGCTATCTCAAAATAGCCTATGCCTGGGGAACAACACCAGACCGGCCGTTGGGGCGGGGTTCTGCGGCCCAGTAGCAACTGTTCCGCGACCTGGTACCGGTCCGCGGCCCGGTGGTTGGGGACCCCTGCTATAGACAACACTGGATGAAAAAGTGTCACAAATGTGTGACACACAGTTTAGTTTATCTAGTGGACATTTTTCCCACTTTTGATAATGTCTGCGAAGTTAAAATAAGCATCCAGCAATATTTTTCAAATACAATTTACCAAAATTCAACATTAAAGATACAGCCAAATCTACAGCCTAGGATAACAAAGTACAGTATAGGATAACAAAATAACAAAATATCAGAAGAGGGCCCAATGGGGGTAGGCTGACTGCTTCCCATGGCACTTAAAGGCTTGCAGACTTTATTGAAACACCACAACCCAAATGGGAATCAGTGGTCTTCTCTCCCATGATTTTCCCACAGTGAGAAAAGTAATATTAGCAAAAACTCTAAACTCTAACTATTAAAAACTGAGGCAATAACTCTCTAGAGATGTTATGTGTTGAATTTTCTCATTAAAACCATGCAGTGGCATTACCTAATCTGCTTTGGAGTTCTTGTGCTAAATCCCCTGATGACTAAGAAACTCTTTTAGTAGACTAATAAGCTACACATCAAATGCAGCAAAGAGGGAAAATAATGAAATGTACTCACAGGACCCAGTTCACAGAGACTAAGGGACAAATAATGATATTTACAGAAACTCTAATTCAGGTTAGATTAATTCTGTCTTAAATCCAACATGTTACATATATCATATAAAGATCTCTGCCTAGCACCTCTATGGTGTCTCATTCTACAGTATTTACTTTACAGACTGTTGCAAATGTATGAGTCAAATAGAAAATATAAGCATTGCATCTGTATAGAAACTAACATGACAAGAAATGACAGGCAAGCTGCCCAGAGCTAACAGGAACAGTCCTAGTCCTGTTAACCTCATTTTTTTGACAACCATTTATAGTATTAGTCTGCATGCTGTGCTGTAGATACTTCAAATAGCATAAATGTTATGCTTTGTATTTCACTTAAAAAAACATTTGCTGGGTAGCTAGCAATATTTATTCCCCTAGTGCACACTTTCTGTTTATATTTCAAACCCGTCCATCGTGGCACTGACCAATGAGAGTGGAGGGTGAGGGCAGTGTCCACAAGAAACAGAGGTATATCATTCTCTTCTGCAATGAAAGACTGCCTACAGGAACACACTGACTACAGGAACTACCAGCCCTCTGTTGGGCATTAGAAAGGATGCAGTAGGTTTTGAACCCATGCGTATGGGAGCATAAGTACATTACATTACACTTCAGACTTTTAACTGTTTTGGTTGCTCTTATCCAACAACCTATACTAAGTGCAAGAGTCAGATATCAGCCAGTAGTAGTTAATATGGGACGCCTCCTGTCAAAATTTGATGGATGACCTTTGACCCCATTTGATTGATTGACAGCTTGTCAAAGTTGACAGTTTTGATTGACAGCTTGTCAGTATTTGACAGGTTTGATGGATGACCTATTGACCTCCTTTTGATTGACAGCCTGTCAGTAATTTGTCAGCTTTGAATGATGCCCTGTGTGATGTGTCATGTTGTGACCTTTTAATTATTTAATGATCCTAATGATGAGGTATTTCCGGGTGTGTGGGCGGAGGCGTCATTCATTTGTTGTTTTGATCCTGAACGGGGGTATTGACCACCCGTGGGGCATTGGGGGTTGTGTGACATCTGGATGGCTATGGGAAAGTGTTTTTGTTTTATACTCACTAACTGACCACATGGCAAACAAAGAACAATGGGGAAATCTGAGACCTTTTATTTATTTAATGATCCTAATGAGGAGGTATTCCCGAGGGTGTGGGTCGGAGGTGTCATTCATTTGTTGTTTTGATCCTGAACGGGGGTATTGACCAACCGTGGTGCATAGGGGGTTGTGGGAACACCTGGAGGGCTATGGAATGTGTTTTAGTTTTATACTCAGTAGCTGACTGTTGTCAAACAAGGGGCAATGGGGATCTGTGTGTGACATCTGGAGTGCTATGGGAAAGTGTTTTTGTTTTATACTCATTAACTGACCACTTGTCAAACAATGGACAATGGGGAGCTGTATTTGTTTTATAATCCTTAAGGAAGTCTATTGATCTATGGCAAATGCGGTTCTTTGGGGTGTTTAACCCTGATTTGTTCTTTACTAAATAATGAAATTGTCCCTATGACTATCAATCTTTATATCGCTGTTGATATACGTATTGGGTATAGGAAGGCTATTTGGCCATGTTATAATATGACCAAATATATTAGGACATCTAAATTAGACTAATATATAGAGCAGGGCTATATTTCAGCTGGACACAACCAACAACATAAGAATCTAATGTGAAAAGATAGCTACATTAAACAAGGTTTTGGTGTTTTATAATAATGATTTTGTCACATATGTGCGCGCACACACACGCGCACACACACACACACACACACACACACACACACACACACACACACAGTCCGTCGATACGGCCGGCCATCAGAGCGAGTGTCTGATGATACCTTAGGACGTCCGGGGGGGTCTAAGTCTGGATTGTGCGCAGGGCTGTGGGCGAGACATCAATCATTTGGTTTTACGATAGTAATTGAGGATTTTCTTTTTGATTTGGTGAAGATTAGGGGGGAAAAGCAACACATTTGAGGATCTTACAGAGGCCTCTACAAGCCACGGTAAGTCCGTTGTATTCTATGCAGGTGTCTTATTAGATTGAGTTGCATTACCACGTATTTAAAACTATGTATCACCTATACATGATTGTCTATGTTTTGTATCTATTTCTCTCTAGAATCACAAAATATATTAGATCAGACCAGGAACAGAAAATCTGATATCAGTGTGGGTACCGGTCGGACACGTATGGACAAAGAAAATAAACACCCTAACAAAAGTAGGTTTTTATTCTACATTCGGGCGCATATTTTTAAAACCAGGATTCTTTCTAATGAATTGAACTTTCTAATGAGTTGTACGTTTCATTTTTACTCCTGCATTTCTTAGGTCTTCTAGGAAAAAACAGCGCACCACTTAAAGAACGGTTTCCTCAAAACACCAGTAAGTATTTGATATAAATTAAAATTGAAATGAAAAAATAAACGGCAAATCTCATATTGTGTTCTTTCTTTTGTTTTTACTGAACATCAAGGCGAGGCGTTAAACAAGCTTGAACAATATGTGAATAACGTTTCAAAGTCGTCTGTTGAGGGAGAAGCTGAGACACAGGAGCCAAAGGCAAAACGCACAAGATCTGAAAACGGTATAGTATTAACATCTGATACATCCTATATTTAAAACTATATTATCCCTTTTATAATAATCACCGACTAATGGACTATACCATCTAATGTGTCTTGTTTTTAGTAAGCGGTGAGGAGGAGACGAGCGCATCCGCGGGGATAGTTTTAAATCTTCAGTCGGACAGCTGGACTGATGAACTCTGGGATCGCTTTGACTTTGGGCTGACACAGATGTGCAGCGAAGAAAATTCCGTCCAAGACCCGGAAAACAGCGTCATACCGACACCGTCGTCATCTGCAAGGGTGAGCGATCGAGATGTCATTGTGTTGATCAAATCCGTGATTCGCAGCATAGAGGCATTATCCAAATCTAATTTAAAAAATAATGATGATTTTATGAGACAGCTCAACGAGTTTTCCCGAAAATTTGATAGCATAGAACAAGCCATTAAGAGACAAAACTCGCTGATACGCGCATCACACACAGAGCTTCTTGCTGAGATAAGAACTCTTCGACAAAGTAGGAGATTTTAGTAGTGCATATACCAACAGCGTGTCATCAGTGCTTTTTATGGGTTTATGTTTTGTTGGAGAGTACTTTAAGTGCAAATGTTTTTTTTTCTTTTTGCTGTTGTAAACCATGAAAAGATCGTACAAATCAGTGAACGGTCGTAGAAATGCAGAGAGAAGCCAGTATGACTTATCCACTAATGATGATGATGATGGTGAGGAGCAAGACTGTGGTCTTCAGGCTAGAAACCGGTTTGAGGATGACAGTGTAGATGATGACTTGCCGCAAGACTTTGATGAATTAGACACAGCCACACAATGTAGCTTGTTGATAAAGTTGGTGCAGTATCGGACTAAAAAGTATAGTGAGATGTTTGATACACCCATCCTTTACAGCAAAGTACATGGAACAGGGCTTGATTTTGATGATGAGGAAGAGGAGGACGATGAGCAGCTATCAGCTGAGAGCATGGACTATTGTACAGTACACACCCCGAATCAGTCAGGACATGTTTTTGAGCATAATAGCTTATCCGGCCAAACACCGAATGTGGCTCAAGAGATGACAGGGGGGAGTGGACCTTTTCAAACACGAAATATCCCACGGTTTAATGCTGTGGAAGTTAGACAGCCGATAGATTTGAGAAGCATATCTCTTGATAATTTAGAAGTTCCAAATCTGATGAGACACAAGCTAACGGATGTGATAACGCACTGTACAGAGAATGCTCCTGCAGGCAGTCTGTTAAATGTAGTGTTGCGTGGTCCCTCTCTCGCTAGCGATGTTCAAACAGTTTTAAAATCTGACGATGACTATAATGCAGACTTGTTTTTAGAGCAGATAGCACAGGTGATGCAGAGTAATGACACATCCATGACAGATGACGAATTAGAATTTGTCGTTACAGTCGCCCAGAACAAAAGTGGTGGAGGATATCGTTTGAAATTAGGGGCCATACCTTATGATGAGATAATACGTAAGAAAAGACCTTGTCTTTACAGCCCTCAAAACATAGGTAACAATCTGTGCTTCTCCACGTGTATTGCTCACCATCTAAGCTCAATGCGTGCGATACAAGCGAACGATATCATTGCAGAAATAATGTATGAAGAGTTAGGGATTGTGGCTAGTACAAATGCCCGTGAGGAGATGGCTTATGCAGAGAAAATGCACAGAGAGTTGGGGCATACACCTGATCGAAAGATTGGCTTTTCTGATGTCTCTAGATTCGAGAGGCATCTGAATGTGAAAATTCTAATATTCCACCACGTCCAATGAAGCAAAAAGCTGGAGTTGTATCAAACGAGCGACAAGCCCCACCCAGACACTATATGGTTGTATCTACACAATGAACACTACCACCTTATTGTGAATAAGACACGATTTTTCGGGGCAAAGTATCTCTGCGAATACTGTTACAAACCATGCAATTCAGTACTGGATCACAAATGTAAATTCCACTGTAACGTATGTCTAACAGGCTGTTACACACACCCAGGTCCAACGATAAAATGTGACCAGTGTAGCCGTATATGTAGATCAGAGCACTGTTATAAAACACATTGCCAATTTTCACAAACACATGGATTTACTCCGTGTAAACGTTCAAAATATTGCGACTTGTGCGGTAGATTATATGTGACCTGCTCTCACAGAATCAGTCACATTGACCCCAAAAGACATTTTGGGGTTTTCATATTACTTGAAAGAGGAGAATTTAGGCTTTCCAATGAGACCAAAACTCCTACAAAAAATGAGAAAGTTATGTGGCATTATACAACGAGAGACACAAAAGTGTGGTTTTGAGAAAAAGGCCTTTAAAAAACCTTTCCATTATGACTCTGAACATTCCATTTCTGGGGGGCTGCCGCTTTGACATCTCACAAACAAATGCTGCTTGAGTGATTATTTTAAATAACAGATATAACATTTAGGCATCTATGTAATGAGGAGAAATTGCTCTTTAAGGTTATATTACACACAGTACACTTACACTATTTATCCACTATTAATGAATCTTTCAAAAGCACCTTGAAGACGTTGTGAAAAATCTGTGACTCCCCTCCCCAACCCCCCACAATTATGGTTACACATAATTCAATTGTGTAAAAAGAAAGACAAACATACTGATATACATTAAAGTGTTTATGTAAGCACATTCTTTATTTGTAAATATATGCTTAATGTATACAGTAGCCTATACAGTGTAGAAGATTTATACCAATCTATAGATTGGTATAAATGCCAAGTGCCAAAATATTAAACACATCAGATCCGGATGTCCCACCATAATCAATTTCAGATCCGGACGTCCCACCAGAATAAACTTTATGCATTGTGTATACGCTGCTTACCCAAACTCTATCAAATCTCAAATCTATTGCACGCCCAACCGTCCTGGTAGGGGGATCCCTCTCTGAGTAGCTCTGAGTTTCCTTGTCCTCTGTTGAGGGTCTAAGGCTGGGGGATGTCGTGTACTAACCATTTATTGTTTTTACACGTTGGGCGCTGTGAAGCCCTTAGAGACTGGAACGGTGATTAAGGGCTATACAAATAAATGTGATTTGATTTTATTTAAACCCCAAAGTAATATTGCAAGAAAAGATATAACCATATTACTGTTGGATATTAAACATTTCTAAACACATCCTCTGAACTTTTGACCCTCGAATATAGCTTACTTGCATTCTATTAATATTTTGATGTTACTGTGCAGATGAGCGAAAGTCTTGCCATCACAGGACGCTGTGGTGAGCAGACTCAGACAGGTACAGGGATTCTCAGAATTGCGGGGCTAAAACCCCCGCCTGCACGATTGTTCCATATCCTGTTCTGAAGAATCAGTTATGAAAGTTGTGTGTTCAACTCTATATAACCCCTGTGCAAGTGTGAATAAACTCAGAACCTTGCTGACACGCAAATTGCTTGTTGTTGTCACTTTGTTCTCCGAGCGCTCGTGCTTGACAACCTTCGATCACGGGACAGAGACACAGGACGCAGAGCCAGTGCAGAGCCTCAAGAGTTTCCAACAATTACACATATCACTAATTAAATCCTTAAATTATTCAATAATTCATCTAGACATTCATCATCTCTGCATATGTGATCACCATCAATAAAGTAAGAGGTCCTCTGGTGCATCCTTTCTTTTTGCTGCTTCCTTTGGAACAAGCCGTTTCTTTGGATCAGTTCATAGTGCTGCTGACAGGATCATGTGTTTCTCACCTAGGAAACAAAAAAACATCTTAGGCCTACATTCAATTTGTGACAATTAAAATAAATTAACAGAACTAATTTTGTCATTTCAGTGTGAGACCACTCATCTGTAGTTAAATACAACTACAGGGTCCTGTTGACCAGCTAGCTAGCTAGAACTACTCAAAACATTACCTACAGTGTTCATTATTACTGAGAACAAGGTTTAAATAAGATAAGATAAACACACTTGTGTTTACTAATGTTGGCTAGCTCTATGGGATACGTGGAAAAGTGCTTACCAGCAGTCACATCTCATCGCTCTCGTTTTTTCACCATAGAGAAGAGGATGTAGCAAGGCTTTCCCTGATGACATTTGCAGCCACACTTGAAGCTACGAGCCTTCTCGATATCCCCTCCAGATCCGTAGCTCACATATTCATCCCATTCATCCGACTCAAGGACGGCAGATATTGGGTCTGTTAAAAAAAGTGGCTCCATGTCAACATCTTCATCGTTGTCGGTGTCTGAAATGGGCCTGTCAGAGTCCGAAGTGTCGCCGGAGGTTTCACTGTTGTTGTCCGTTCCCGTGTCGTCCGAGCCGCTCTCCTCAGCCGTCTCTCGGTCAGATCTCGGTGCCAAAAAATAGTCGTCAATAAACTCTCGCCACCGATCGCCGGAATCCACAGACAACACTGGATTGCCGAGCGATTTCTTCTTCTTTCCGAGACGCCATTGAAAGTCTTGATGATTACGATACTAGCTTGCTAACTTGACAACCAACAGGTGCGGATGCAGCTGGCTAGTCGCTAAATGCCGCTGCCGCGATCAACTTCGCCAAATACCATATCTTGCTTTTATGCTTCAAAGTTAAATTTCCACTCCAAAATAGGAAATAATTCATACAGATTATCAAAGCCAAGATTTTGTTTTATTAAAATTAGTCAAAATACCAAAATGGTCAAAAATAGACTTTTGACATTAAAAGGCGTTTCTACGTAAATCAGCCATTGCGACTTCCGACTGATTCTGTGAGAGCACGTCACATATATTGTACCGAAAAACCCCAAAAAGGCCGCTGACGGTAGCGATATACCGCTCCACACATGCTCAGAGAGAAAGTGTAGACACTGCGACGCACCCGTCGTCGACGATCTTCACACATGCTACATCCAGCCTATCCCAGAGGAACGTCTAAAAACAAAATACATCTTCTATGATTTTGAGACTCGCTATCATGATGGGAGACACGAGGCAAATTTTGCAGCTGCAATAACATTTGATGACAAGCCGTGGTGGGCCACCGGTCTCAATTGTGTCCATAAGTTTGTCAGACAGTATAGATGTGAACGGTACAAAAACTACACATTTGTAGCACACAATGCCTCAGGATTCGACAACTACATTATGATGGAGTATTTTACAAGACAGGGCATTACACCTAAACTGGTCATGCGTGGAAGTAGGGTGATTCTGATGTACGACGATGCATTCAAACAGCGTTGGGTAGATTCTTTTAGCTTTCTCCCTATGCGATTGTCAAAAACACCCGCAGCGCTTGGTTTTGAGGATGTAGAAAAGGGGTATTTTCCCCACACGTTTAATACAAGAGCGAATGAATCCTACATAGGCCCTTACCCAGACCCGTCCTATTATGGATACGAGAAGATGTCAGAGGGTGACAAAGACACATTCATGACCTGGTATAACACCGTCCGTCATGAGATGTTTGATTTCCAGAAAGAACTTGAGCGCTATGGTGTCAACGATGTTGTTGTTTTACGAAAGGCATGTATGGTCTTTCGTGAAACAATCATTCGTTGTTCAGGTATAGATCCCCTCAGTCACACAACCCTGGCATCATGCTGTATGGCCATCTACAAAACAAAATTTTTACCGGAAGACACGTTAGCTCTCACATACGAGGGAGCATATGTCGCACAGCACAAGACCTATTCAAATGTCTCCATCCAGTGGCTTGAGTTTTTAGCAAACCATCACGGTATAGAGATTCAACACGCTCTCAATGCTGGAGAAAAGCAGTTTGGTCCTTTCTTTACAGACGGATATGACCCAAACACGCATACGGCCTACGAATTTGCAGGCTGTTTTTATCACGGATGTGATCTTTGCTACAATCCGGCCCATAAAAATCCTGTCACATGGATCGAATTTGGTCACATGAAAAGAGAGTTTAGTGATAAAATCTCAGTCCTCAAAAAAGACTATGGTCTCTGCGTGGTAGTTATCTGGCAATGTGAATGGGAGAAACAGAAAAAGACAGACGGTGTTGTACAGAGGTTTATGGAAACCTACAAAGCCCCCACAAGGCTTAACCCGCGAGATGCTCTATTTGGCGGTCGAACAAATGCCTATAAACTACTACACAACACACAACCCCATGAAAAAATCAGGTACTACGACTTCACATCTCTCTACCCCACAGTGCAGTCTCGCAAGCCATATCCTCTAGGACATCCACAGATTATCTTTAGAGATTTTGAGTCTATCGATAAGTATTTTGGTTTTGTCAAGTGTTCTGTACTACCCCCAAGAGGTCTGTATCACCCTGTGCTCCCATACAGATGTCATGGAAAATTGATGTTCCCGCTGTGTCAGACATGTGCGCAGGAGCTTAACCAGACATCTGAATGCTGGCACAGTAGTGAAGAGAGAACGATCTCAGGCACATGGGTGTCATTCGAGCTGCAAAAAGCTCTTGAAAAAGGATACAAAATAACGACCATTGATGAGGTATGGCATTTCCCCCAACAGTCAGACACTCTGTTTAAAGAATATGTGAAAACCTTTTTAAAGTGTAAGCAAGAGGCTTCAGGATACCCCAGCCATATAGACAATGTGCAGGCACAACAGCAGTACGTAAAGGATTACTACGACAGAGAGGGCATACAACTAGATCCTCAAAAAATCTGTGTTAATAAAGCGGTCAGAAGCTGTAACAAGCTCATTTTGAACAGCTTGTGGGGACGTTTTTCTCTACGTACGGACCTAGCTACCACCGAACTAGTAACTGACTCTGAACGATTCGTACAGTTCATGTTTAGCGACATATATGATGTACGTCAGTTTTGCTTCATCTCTGACACTGTGGCTCTGGTGCAGTGGCGCTACAAAACTAGCGAAGCCTCTAGAGCTAGAGATGTTAATGTGTTTGTAGGGGCAATGACCACCGCCCATGCTAGACTCATGCTGTACGAGCTTTTAGACAAATTACAAGAGAGGGTCTTATACTGTGACACCGATAGTATAATCTTTGTGTCACGTGATGGGGAATGGATTCCACCATTGGGGTCGTATTTGGGAGATTTGACAGATGAGATCAATGACGGGGAAATCTGTGGCTCCGAGCATGAAGATTATATTACCGATTACGTGTCATCAGGTCCTAAATGCTACGCCTACTGCACACGTCAAAACAGAGTCGTGGTAAAATGTAAGGGTGTCACTCTAAACGCTAAAAACGCAGCAGTTGTCACGCGCCAGACGCTATGCAGACTGGTTGAAAACTTTGTGGCTAATCAGGCTATAGGGGAAGTAATAACTACAGAGATAGAGACGATTCAGCGAGATAAAAGAAAGCTACAGCTTAAAAACGCTACAGTAGTGAAACGGCTGCAGATGGTTTACAACAAGCGTAGGGCTTTTCCTGATTATACCACACTACCATATGGATACTAGAGTCATGTCTAGAGAGGCAGAGAGGTTTGATCATCGGCTACAGCATCCATTCAGTTTGGTTGTGGCAGGTCCTTCAAATAGTGGGAAAACATACTTTGTCAAGACTGTTGTTGAAAATGCAGAGAAACTCATTTCTGACAAGATTGACAATATTGTTTACATTTATTCATGTTGGCAGCCTCTGTACGATAATCTGTTGAAAATAAGGGACATAAACTTTGTGGAAGGCATACCAGCGTCTCTCTGCGACGACTCTCTCCTACCACCGCAAAAAAATAATTTGCTCATTATTGATGACTTGATGAATGATGCTAGCGGTAATTTGGAAGTCCAGAATGTTTTTACAAAGTATGTACACCATAGAAACCTCAGCTGTATGTATCTAGTGCAGCACTTATTTATTCAGGGGAAATCCAGTAGGACAATTAGCTTAAATACCAACTATCTTGTCTTATTTAAAAATCCTAGAGACAAATATCAGATCTGTCTACTGGCCAGACAAATGTTTCCCTATAAGACAAAGTATTTCTTAGAGGCATTTAATGACGCAACAAGCATCCCATACGGATACCTTCTTGTTGACTTTAAAGCCAAGACTTCTGATTCTCTAAGACTCAGAACGGATTTGTTGTCAGACCACCCGGTTGTCTACGTGCCAAAAAACAAGTGACCCGTCGAAAATGTCGTCATGCATTCATAGAAACAGAGACGGGCTAAAGTTATTATATAAGGCTCCGCCTGCTATGAGGAAAGTTATTCTGACTACTGCCAGCGATGATTTTATCAACACACTATGCGAAATAGCCTTAAATGTGCTACAAGGGGCTATACCTTTAACAGAGACGCAGTATCAACGGTTGAAAAAACAAAAGAACGGACTCAGGCTGCTGGCCGATAAGAAGGTTCAAATTTTAAGAAAGAAGAGGTTGATTAAGCAGACTGGAGGCGGTTTTCTTTTGCCGTTGTTAGGTGCCGCATTACCCTTTATCACCAGTCTTATTTCAAGAGGTTGATGATATTGTCGACAGCATGGAACATACCCAAAAAATGTATCTGGTACCACAACATCAGCTCGATGCAATAAGACAACCCAGTGCTCGCGAATCTATTAGACAGACTGCCGAAAATGAACTGGATAAGGATATACTGAATGTCTTGGGGCTACCAGACACTGACTTGCATGAAAAAGCAAAGAAATATGCTTGTGTTCTACAGCGTTTCTTGACCATGGTTAGACAGGGTGACCAAGAAAAAGGAGGTCAATAGGTCATCCATCAAACCTGTCAAATACTGACAAGCTGTCAATCAAAACTGTCAACTTTGACAAGCTGTCAATCAATCAAATGGGGTCAAAGGTCATCCATCAAACTTTTTGACAGGAGGCGTCCCATATTAACTACTGCCAGTAGTCCCTAGTAATGTTGCATATACCAGTAAATGAAAAAGTACTGCGGTACAAGAGTTTGGAAGACGGCACTAGTCGACTAGTGCAACTAGACATTGCAGTAGTCGTGTGTGTGACATTGCGGGAAAAAACCCGGACTGAGTTTGCAATATGAGCCGCAGCAATCGTGTAGTGAGTCGAGAGCGGACCACTTTCTCGTTTTGTTCAGAGACTAGACTTGAGACGTCTCAACGTCTAAACTCATTGACAAAGACGAGGTGAAATAAAAGTGAAATATGAGAAAGACGAGCCCCTAAACACAGCAGCACCGCTGTGCAAGCACTATTTAAAGTATCTCGCAAAGGGAGGCAACGCGTCAAACCTGGTCAAACATCTGTAGGAAAAACATCCACACCATTTCAAGGAATTTTCAACTTTTCAAAGACCGACAGGTGATTGTTGACTAGCTAACTCCCCTGTTATGTCCATGAAAGAAATACAGAGTGATCGAAAACGGTGTCCAGGTTTGAAATAAAGCACAATTATGGCATTTGACAGTGTTTCCCTTTTTTTAGGAAAAGTATTGCGTATCGAAATTCATGACTGTATCGAAACAAAAATTTGGGTATCGTGAAAACACGATAAAATAAAGCAAATAAAGTTGAATTGAATTGAATTACCTTAAGGTCAGGCCAACAGACTATGGATCTGGAACTATGTCAACCCCAAACTGCATTAATATCAAGGCTGGTTATTGACAGTGGATCTCTGTATGTGAACCAACCAAGCCAACAGGCATCAAAGTTAATCATTCACCACTGAGAACAAATATCTAAGATAAATGGACAACACACCAGAGCACCAGAAGCACCAGAGCATTAAGAAGCAGAAAACCCTCCTCCCTGCCAAACACATCTCCAAAGATGGGCCAAAGATGGAGAATGAGCATGAACTGAGCTGCGGTAGGGTGACTGGGAGAGAGGGGGTGGATGATGATGATGATGATGTATTGCTCACCTTGTGACAGATTTCTGTCTTGACCTCCTTCAGGGCCCGGTCAGAGAAGACACAGCCACAACTCGGCAGGTAACAGAACCTGAGAATAGAAACATCACATAAAAACCCAAGCAAACTTTTTTTTCATCCTGGGATACAAATTTAACCTAGATTGTTTTGTGTGTACAACACTGTACAGTACACACAAGGAAAAGACAACACCTATGGCTCTGTATTCATGTGTGGTGCATTTTCTAGCATGGTTTTGATCAAAATAATGCCCTTAAAGTTTAATGCTGATGAGTGGTGGTTCCATGATTTCAATAATGACCTGCAATACATATCCATTTATGAACAGAATTGAATGTCATAAAAGCAGAAAAGCATCATCAACATTGGAAAATTGAACTTAAGGACACAACAGTCAGCTAGCAAACCATGTTATCGTAAATCAAGAGATCTTCTGCATTAGGATGTATGTGGCATTAGGCTATCCGGTGTGCCCAGTGCTGATCTTTATTCTGTATGAAGAACCTTCCTTTATTCTTTCTTTCTGTTTATTCTACACTAATTTCTTCAGTTCAATAACAGCTTTTTTGAAATACTGTAGGGTTAAGGATGCATTCTTCACTTGTTACCTGTGTTTGCCGTTCATCTCCAGGCCCACCACAGGGCAAATGAACATGGCACAGTTCATATCCTCATAGCGGTCTCCCTTGGTGTTCCTCCTCTCTCCCTCCCATTCTGGGTTATCAGTCAAGTTCAGCTCTGTGATATCCTAGGAGTAGAGGAATTAACAAAATAAAATGCATGGGCACGCATGCACACATACACACGCAAGCATGCTCCCCTGTGCGTGTGCATACACAGCATTAACTATGTTTTAGCATTAGTGATACGCAAAACATCTTTTCAAAGAAGACCTGAAGCAATTAGTGTGTGTTTTGGGTGATTTCAAGAGCATCTGTTCCCACAAGTAAACAACAGTTTCAGTTCTAGCATACCTTCATCCCACGGATGTGTACTGCAACCTCAGTGTTGGGTCTCTCAGCGGTCTTGTCCAAAAGGTACTCGATGACTGCATCTTTGTTATAAAGCCTGAGATGTTGAAAACATGGTTCACTGTTTTGATAATGTCACAGCTTTGTTTTAATACCTTATCGGTTTGTAAGGTACATCCAACTGAGGTTCCCTCAGTGTCTTTTATCATTATTAAGTCATCCTGTTTGCATATGTGGTACTAGCCTTGATTTTTGCCTAACTGGTGATGAACAGAAAGAGGACTCTCACCTTCCCAGTTCACAGGTAACGATGGGGCGTCTGAGTTTCTCCTGGCTCAGAGCACAGTACTTCCATTTGGCGGCGAGCGCTGCATTTTTATCAACCTAGACACGTCAAAAGGCACATAGAAGCTTATAATGATCCATATATATAATAGCATTGTTAATTCCTTACACTTACTATGGCAATGGTAATGTTACGCAAAGCCGCAATTCTCTGTCGTTAGTCTAGCAGCTAAAGTTAGCTACCATACGCATAAGATAACAACACAGACATTAAATCCATTAAGTGTCGATAGCTAACTTGTTACTACATTTGTTACAACATTGTCTGCCTAAAATCATTATTTAATGTGTGTCACAGCTTTACGATTTAGAAGGAAAAGTGTAACGTGTTAGTCGGTTAGCTGGCTAAGTTAGCAAGCTACCGACAGCTTTCGACAATGTCGCCAACAATGATGAATTTGGAAAACCATAATGCACCTTCTCGACTTTTTTGGGGCCTTTCACCAACTCGTGTCTTTTAGGAATAGTGCCACCATCGCATCCCATCTCGAAAGCTAATTAGTAACACTGTATTGATCAGTTATATAACAAGTTGAACAATGCTAGCTGATGAGCTCGAATCACAAGCAGGAAGTTGCAGGATTGTAAACAAACAACGAGGGGTCTGAACAGCTCGCGGGACATGTGACTAATTTAATTGTCGCCCTCTAGTGGCTGTATGAACAAACCTTCAGGCCTCGGTGTATGTTCTAACATCAGCCACAGTGTGGAAGCATCACTACAATTTTGAACACGAGCAAACAATACTACAGGCAAGGCAGAATTAGTTGAAAGTTATCAAAGAGATGATAAGGAAGTAAAGACCTCCCATGAAAAAATATCTATTATTGTATTGTTTTGTATTGTTTTGTATTGTATTGTATTGTATTGTATTGTATTGTTGTTGTTTTTTGTATTGTATTGTATTGTATTGTATTGTATTGTATTGTTTTGTATTGTTTTTGTTTTTTTGTATTGTATTGTATTGTATTGTATTGTACTGTATTGTGCAGCCATGCACTATTTTGTTCTAACAGAAGGTCATCCCCCTTGAGCAAATATTCCTAACAAGAATTGGTATAGTAATCCTATATTTTTTGGAAGCATACTATATAAATATCACAGTATAACTTTAAGTCCTTGAGGGAATATTTTAGGACTGTTATAGTGATGTTTTGTTAGAGCTGTCATAGATGAAAAAGGTTGTCAAACAAAAGTCAATGTTTCCCACAAACTCTCTAAAGCTAATTGTAAGCGAAGCACTCAACACCACGGTAGCCATGCATGCAAACCTGAAAAAAAACAATTTAATACAAATGACTTCACTCCTTTATTGACCACCCATCTATTAGGCCGTCTTCAGTCGACCAATACACAGAGAACTAGTAAGTGACATTAGCCTGGCTTTCAGGCCTATTGTCAGAGTGGTCTAAAGATGAAAGTTTCCTTGGAAGATAGCTGCAATGAGTGCTAATGAGATCTGTTTCCTGTGCCTTGCAGGCTGCAGATTAGTTTACCATCGACGGCCCTGTCCAAGAGCGACCATTAGTTTAGGGAATGGTACCTCGGTGGAGACATCTGTGGCGGCATGACTGATGCTCTGTGTGGAAAAATAAGATGGAGCAAAACAGCCTTGGACTTCAATTGGGGTGAGAAAATAGGTTTCCAAGGTATTTATGGTCACCGTACACAGACAGCTGCGTCTGTGATATGCAAAATGTTTAAAAAATGAACAAACATAAACATAAAAACATTTCTCCATTATGTCCGTTGGTTCGATTGGTTCTTCCTGTAATTTATAAATTGTGTTATGTGTCTTATTGAATTTCCCCCCTTTCTCACACAGAGCTAAATGTTTAGTATGGATTTTCATTAGAGGCATTGGAGTGATAGCTCTGTTAGCAAACTATCTTTGAGAGAGTGGAGCGCCCCAGGCTGATCATGCGAACCAACACCTCAGCAACAGACAATGCACAATGGCCATAGGACAAAAGGTGACTAGCAGAGTGGTGTCCTATCCCGGTCTTGTTTTTTCATTTCCAAAACTGTATGAGCCGTGTAAGTGTGACAAATGTTTTACACATTAAATTATAATTGACCATTAATTTCATGTTTGTGCCCGATGCACCACAGTGAACTCCTTAGCGTTTGGAAAGTGACTCTTTGTTTGATGATATTTTGGCTCCTTTCGTACTCCTTCTTAAGTTCCAGATGTTAAAGGACGTATTGACGATGACGTAGACCGTGTGCTCTAATTTGATGGTAGTTGCAGGCATATCAGATGAACACGTAAAGATCTACAGCTCCTTTTTTTTATAGGGTCCTCCCATTTCGGCATGCCAAAAACAATCCAAAGATCCCTCTGTAGCAGCAGCCTAATGGTTGTAAACTGGAGTGATCACTCAGACGATTGGTTATTTCTTCTCATTTACCCCAACCATACATCACATTCCGCCTCATCGTAATGGAGACACGTGTGTTGCCGCAGCTGAATCATCATAGAGATACCCAGAAATGCAAGAACAAGATGAGGATGAAATAAAAAATTCACAATAAGATAAAATATTGTAAATCTATATGTGTTGGAGACATTTAGAAACTATTGCACATTGCAGACTACATATTATGAGTGACAATTGAATATAATCTTAATCTGTTAGGAGGTAGCAAGAATAGTAAATAGTCTGTAGTTCATTAAATGTTCATCTGATATAGCTGAAAATACCTTCAAATTGAACCATAACCACATAGCTGAAGTAATTAAAGTACACAACCAGAATGTGTCACTACCAATACTGAGTCTCACTGTAGTGATCTCACTGTTATGGCCACCTTCCCCTTTTTTACAGCTGAATCTGAGTGTACAGAACTGAAATGCATCTTCCTCTTCTCTAAAGCTCCCTCTCCAATCTCTGATTGACCCTCCTACCACAGATATCTTCCTGGCCTGCTGTGGTCCTACCCAGCACGGCTGATCCAAAGAAAACCCCAACCACCAGCACCCATCCAACCTCATGTTTATACTTCCATGATGAATCCAACCTGCCCAATCAGACTTCCACTGACTGGCCTTGAACTGAAACCGTATACATCTTAACCATCCCAGCCATCCGAGGCAGCCGGCGGAGGCCAAGGCAGCATTAATTGCACGGCTCGGCCCTGGTAGTGCACCGAGTCCAATGCATTTAGCGTTTCTAATTGGGAAGGAATTGCTGTGTTTACATTGGCACTGGCCGATAGAGCCGGACCCTTAGCCCTCCAGCCACCCGAGGTAAAGCCCTCTGATGGAGGAAACCCCAGGCTGCCTAGTCCCTGAAACCTCTCTGCACAGAGCTGGAGAGAAAGTATAGAGCAGAGTGGGGAGATGGTGAGGAGGTGAATCACTGTTTTCTATCAGATTTTACCTTAAACCTGTACTTACCAAGGGGATGACAATTTGTGCTATCTAGGGTGATGCCATCCTTCGAAGGGGCTCAATGATGAGCTTTTTTTTCCAAGGAGCAAAACATTTAGGAGCGCAGGGAGGACAGTTTAGAACATAGCATGTTAAAATAATAATGTTGACCCCTACTTTTCTAGTTAGCTTGAATTTACTTTAAGAGCATTACACTACGAATAGAGTCCTGGAACATACTGTAGAAATCCTTGAATCCGTAGTTAATAAAGAGGCTGTTGGGAAGACCTCTTATGATTTTCTGAAAGAACTATGCTGGACCATGCAGTGACACCATACTGTGTACAAGAAATCCCACATCAAGAACGTATTTTTACTTCAAGTTCTATCCTCGCCGCAACACATCCCTTTGATAAAAACGTCTGCTACTTGAAAGAACAACATTATTATTTGTGATCTTAACTTGTGATCTTAGGGGACTCGTTCAAATCCGACGCAAATGCATCGGGGCCACGTACAAGTTCATGTACCTAACATATAATGAGAAATCCAAAACGCTGGAAAAAGCATCTCACATCCAACGCGAAGACTGCAACTGGTTACCACACACACCAGTCGACCACAATCATTTTCTCATTCCTTTTTCTGTTTGTCTTGAAAATGAAACTCGCATAGCTCAAATAGTGTCAGTAGGAAACACTGCCCACGACTAATTTTTTCTATTCTCTTGGTCTGAAGAGTATCGGCGCGATTAACCAGCTCGATCCTGCAGACCTCACCTCTTCATTTTCGATAGCTTGTACCCTGACACACAGTCAACAGCATACATACTGGAAAAGCGAGCTAAAGTTGGTTTTGTGTCTGCTGTTTAAAACATGGTGGTCAGTAAAGGCCCCCAAATAAAAAGGTAACGTATTATTTTATGTGATTCAAAGTTGATGTGGAAACAATAACACACTGTAGATGAGTCAGCAGCAGGAAAATCA
This sequence comes from Hoplostethus atlanticus, assembly GCA_034670405.1. NCBI lineage: Eukaryota > Metazoa > Chordata > Actinopteri > Trachichthyiformes > Trachichthyidae > Hoplostethus > Hoplostethus atlanticus. The sequence continues at coordinate 1,207,264 of JAXDDX010000035.1, forward strand.
GGTTGAGTCGGTATATCACAGCTTCCAGCGTACGAGTGATGAAGAAAAACATGCCTCATATATTGCCATGATTCCTCCAGCAGACGACTGCAGGCCATTTCTCCTTGTTGCACCAGCCTGCTTGTGACAGTTTTAATCTATCGACCGCGCTGAAGTGTACAGCTCAACAATTTATTTACCGCAAACTTCATAAAGTACTGGGACCTTTCTGTGAGCCCAGCCAAGCCCGAGATGATGATGAAAGTGCGGGCCAGGACGCACACCCGCATGCATGTAAGACACACACACACACACACACACACACACACGGTCCAACTGGACACACTTTCACCATCAGCCAGTTTCTGATTATCTTTTCCACTGTGGCAAACCAACACTTTCTGAACACACACAGACACAAACCCACTAACGTGTAAATGGATGCACACATAGCGCACACACCGTGTAGACAGACAGACAAACACACACACTGTATATACACATGACCCCGGGTTGCTCATTGAGTGGCCGCGACCAGGGAGGGAAAGTCTCCATACATCAGTGCAGGGGTATATGAATGGAACAATTGCTGGTTCGCTGGCAGCAGAGACGCAGTCGCATCGCGTTAGCTTGACGGGATACCCGAAAGGTTCTGACAGCGTCCTGGCCGGGTTCGGGGTTGCCCGGGGTGATGGGGACATACCTGTGGCTGCCTTGTGTACTCTGTGGGCACATGGGAAAGACTAGCACACGTAGCAACCCGAGGCCTGGCGGCTACGGTAGCGAAGGTTTCTGGCCGCCCCGTGCCAACCGCCGCTTCACCATACACCTCAGTAATAATAAAACTTTATTCTCACTTTTTTTTGCTGTCTCTTTCTTTCTCTCACACTCTCTCTCTCACCCGCACACACACACACTCACATTACACAGACACGAGGGGAAACCATGGGTGATTCTATATGCTGCTATGCCATGATGAGCTCAGTGCTAACTTTGAATAGGAGCCAAAAAGCCGCCGGGAGTGGAATTATTACTCCGAGTTTATTACTCTTATTCCACGGTTTGGATACAGGGTGTTATTACTCTTTAATATGAAGACTGGGTTCGTTGAGTCACTTCTACCTCATTTTTTGACACATCCATCTACCTAGTATGTCGTGACGAACACAATGGCGGGCCGAAGTAGAGATACGGATGTGCTGAAAACCCTCGGCCTGCAGGCCCCGTGATGCAGTCCCCTCCTAGACCTCTCCAAGGGGTCTTTGGAAGAACACATGTTTTCCATAAGGGTCTTTTGCGTCTGTTCTTGCGTAAATGTTTAGCAGCGTCCCTTCTGGGAGCCGGGGCCTGTCTTTACAGTTGAGGCTAATCAGCTGTAAATTCTGTTTTAAAAAGGAAAAGGAAGGCATGGAAGGAGTTAATCCCCAAGGCTCACTGCACTCTCTCTCTCTCTCCCTCTCAGACTGCCTCCCCTCTCTCTCTCTCTCTCTCTCTCTCTCTCTCTCTCTCTCTCTCACACACACACACTCCTCTTTCCTAAAAGTGAAAGGAGAGGATGATGACAAAAAGAAAAGAGAGAAGAAAAGCTTGAGGCTTTGACAAATGATCTAATAAACGAGTCGGGAGATTACAGGCTGGGTGCCCGCCGGGAGAGGAAGTGGGGCAGTAAATATTTTTTAAAGGCTGTCAATAAATTTGCAGTGTTGAGTTGAGAGAAGTGTCCGGAGCCGGAGCCAAGAAGAGAGGGCTCCTGTGCTGGGAGAGCCATTGGTGATTGTTTATGACCTGTACGCTATGCCAAATATTGTTTGCTCCTGTACTAATCTGTGGAAGAACACAGCACAGGAACGTACCAAAATTCCAAAAACAGAAAAACAGAATCAGAAAAAATCACTTTATTTATCGAGTACAGTAAATGCAAAAGGGATTTGTCTTGGTGGCATTGGTGCAGAGAAATACTGACATGCTGACATGGGTGCCGGGAGAACAAGAACACCTCAAATAATATAATAGCTGCTGCCCTACGAAGGAAAACAGCAGCAACTACTTTTGGTGTGTTTAAAAGGTCAAACGTCATCATTAGGATTTCAAGAAAAACTATACCCATAAATGCAATTAAATGATATGAATGATTTTTGATGAATTTTGCACCAATTTCACTACTAAGGCAGCTCTTTGGCTTTGCAGTACATGAGGCTAGCAAATGAGGAACACTGGTACTGTGCAATTCCACTCATAGAGTTCATTGTTCTTTGAAAAGAGGAGAAAAAGGAGGAAAAAAGGTGTGATCACTTAGTGTGGGGGGAGGGGGCGTTATTTATTTCCTTTCATGATAAGACCATTGTTCAGTTTCTTTCTTTAGGCTAGTTTAAAGAGTGATAATAGAGAGACCATTATTACTACCTCCACCTCCGCAGTTGGCAGGGAGTCTGTCAGAGCCCCATAAAGTTCACCACCACCACCTCTCACTTTCCCACACCTTTCAACCATACTTGTTACTCAGCAGTCAATTAAAGCTGATTTAGGGGTTCACCTGTGTGCCTACTGGCTAATGCTGCCCTTCCCCCGTGATTGATGGCTTGATGAGATAATGACAGACAGCCACAGGTCTCACCTGCGGTCACCTGTTCCACCGCGCTGAAACTGATTGGCTAATTATCCAGCCTCCCTAAAAAACGCTGCAAGAGAAAAGGTCACCCTGACAGTAGGATGACAGCGAAGAAGGACATGATGAAAAGTTTACATGGCTTTGGCAGCTCAAGTTGCAGCAAAATACGTCTCCTGCGTTTTTCGGAGTTCTTATGTTCTCTAGTTATGCTCTCAGACTTATGTTGACATTTTCACCTTTTGACTCGTGTTGTTATAATTATCAGTGTTATTATCCTTGACAGATCTAATGCGCTCCTATCAGCACATTGGATGTCAAGCTGTCCTTACATTTACAGTGTGTGTCATCGCTGGATGTGTAAACAGACGGATGAGTGAAAATGTGTGAAGAAGTTTCCCTGGTGTGTGGAGAGATGGTGTGATGTGTGGCTGGGATGAAGTAATCATCTGGGTGGGAAATGAAACAATAGAGTGTTGACCCTATTGCCACCCTATTTCAGTTCATAATAACAACTATAGGAAATTGGAATTTCTAGACCTCCCACTTATCAGACAAAAGAATGAAAACAGTTAATTCCCTACTACTCCCTCTCCCATCAGTGTACGCTCGCTTTGTTTTGTGATGATCATGTTTTTTTTCAGATTTTTCTAACTCCAGGATAGTATTGAAATATTTTCTTTTTGACAATGCATGCACATACATGCACATACATGCACAAACACACACACACACACACACACCAAGCCCTGAGGAGATGCAAGAGGTGCCCAGTTTCCTGATATTCTCTTCCTCCCACCTACAGAAACAGATCCTCTAAGTCTCTGTTTGGTAAGCAGAGCGAACACCGAGTCTCTCCTGTTCTCCTCCACTCCCCAGCTGGTTTCCCGTCGTACAGATACTGTTTCACTGAGCCACTGGCAGGGTAGTTTGCTGCTGTCAAGGTGTCGTGGCCAGAGGGGTCAGTCCCTTCCAACCCAGTTAAACACAGCATGGATAATAAGCTCAACACACCCCTCCACTGCATAAGAGCGGTGAGAGGTGTTAACTGTGACACTCAACGCAGAGCTCATGTTAAGGTTGGCTATGAGCGTGAGAGGGTGTGCAGGAGAAACGAGTGCCAAGAAGCACGTCTTTGTGTTGAAATAACTTTTCAAATCAATTAAGTAGAAAGGCCAAGCTCTGGTCAACATCTCAGATTTCAAAATATCCGTCCCAATTTATCCAATTTCTGTACATACCAGTGCTGGAAGCCTTTGAAAAATATGCAAGAAAATAGTAGTTATAATTATATTTATGACAGCTTGACATCTTAAGCCTGAGTTATGTGTTTGTTTTTTGTTTGTTTTTTTCAGATAAATCGGACAGAATTATCAGTGTTTTTGAAATACTAACTGCTGAATTTCAGGTATTTTTTTTGTAATGAAATTACAAAAAAATTCAAATTTTAAATAAAGAAAAAAAATATATATGTATTATAAAATTTAAAAATATAACCATTGACAGTAGATTTTGTACCATTACATAAGATTCAACCAGGGTCAGCCAAAAGAAAACCAAATGGCTCGAGGAGGATATTTTGTCTTTCCATGTTATTCTGCAGCATTGGCAAAGTAGAGGTCTTACCTGCTGGCTCTAAAGAAATCAAAAGCTACTAAATATATACGCCACTCCTAATCAAAGCTCACTCTTCAAGCACTCTTGGACTTTTTGGGTTGAAGTTGGACTAACTGTGCCAGAGACCAGGGTGCAAAAACCCCTCTGACATTTATGCAGCTGCCCTTGATGCAGAAGCAGCAGCTACCAAACAGACATCACTTCCAATCATCATCACAGCCTCACAGCCCTCAGAGACCGAGCAGCCCAACTCCAGGTCTCCAGTTTCACCTCTCCTGCTCTTCAAAAAAAAAAAACACCGGCCTCACCAGGCTTCCCTTCTGATTCCCATTCTCTCTCAAAACCTCTTCTCCAGGAATGCGTGTCGTCTCCCTCTAATAATAATTGAACTTATGAGAAGAGAAAAAAAAAAAAAAAAAACACTGCATGATTATATAATGTTTTTTAAAGATATTATCTTCTTTTGATGGGCAATTGACTTTTGGGATGGGAGGTGGTGTTGTATGCTTGCCAGTGAGAGCCTGCGGGGGCCCCCTGTCCTGTTCTGCTGTGATGCCTGTGTGCTGAGTTTGGCTTGGCTTCAGTCTCCCCACTTGATGGTTTATTCATATTCAGTGGTGCAGCACACTATGCCATGAGGTTCCTCTCACACTCAATACTTCTGTGAAGAAGTGACAGCACAGAGGTCTGAGTCCCAGCTATGCCGCATGGGCCTTCAGTCGGGGGCTTTCAGTGTTTCGCTGTCTTCTTATGATTGGAACAATGATCATTTTCAACGTCGGCCAACTACAGACTTTTGCAATTTCTTTTCCATAACTGCAGATGTTTTACATCCACCAAAGAAGAAATGTTAGATTCTATTCTATTCTATTCTATTCTATGTAGCCTGTTCTCTGCCTATTTTATTTTCTATGTTTTGTATTTTCTCGCGAGTGTAGTCTATTTTAGTCTAGTGCAGTGTCTATTCTTCTCATCCACGTCTACCCCATGGATTCCTGTGGCTGTTTTGTACTCCTGAGACTGGAAAAAGAACTGTTGACAAAAAAGAGCCAATGTCCCCCTCGCATCAAAGGGCGTTAGACCCAACAATGAAGAAAAGGTTTGGTTCTTAGAGGAAAAATTTATGCTTTGTATATATTCCAGCCTCCCCCGCAGTCGTCGCCCCGTTGCCCACAGACGCACACTGTAAATAGATGCACACACGCACATACATGTAATTACGCACATAAACACACACACACCCACACACACACCACCGCTAAAATGCCTCATCTCTGCTCTGTCGTTGCGTCTGTGGCCCGTGTTCATCAATTAACAAGGCACTTGCTAGTCAAAAACAAACAACATCAACTTCCCCCCGAAGAGCCCAGTCAAAACAAGCAGCGCGGCCTGGCTTGTCCACACTGCCCCTCCTAATCAAAGCCAGATGTCTCCTTAAAACCATTTCTCCTCTCTTTTCCTCACTGCACCGCATTCTCCAATCTCTCATTCCCCTCTCTTCCCTCCCCCCGCCCCCCCCCATTCCTTTTCCTGTCTGAGATTGGGTGGACGGCTGGTCCTCAGCAGTCATGATTTGGTCCTCTTGTCTGCTCGCTCTCTCTCTCTCTCTCTCTCTCTCTCTCTCTCTGTCTGTTTCCTGCTGTCTCTCTCTCCCTGTTTCTGTCTCTCTCACCAAGACCATGGACCTATGCTGACCCTCCGCAGCATTCACAATCATTCAAGGTGAAAAATTAGACCCACATGGCCGATGCCGCCAAAGAAACACACACACACTGCCTCTTGCAGAGTAACGTCCATTTGATGTGTGGGTCCATTTGATGCGATGGCCCTTTTTGAATACCTGCCATACCCTGTCTGTCTAGCTAAGAGCTGCAGACCGCTGCGTGTTTACTTTAGCACGGGCCACGTCCCTTCAGTCACAGCTCTTTGAACAGAGCAATCTTGTGGCTGTCGACACACCATTCTCAATTTGTTGGGGCCCCGGAGCCCAGGCACAGACTGAACACTAATTTACTTTTCCACCTCCGTGCCGAGTGAAAACACCCTTTCGCGGAGACGCTAAACAATACAGGCAGTCCTTTTCTGCTAACTGGTCTTCGGGGGGGGAGGAGGGAGGGGGATCCCCAGAGCTCGTCTGCCTACTGCCGCTGCTTTCAACTGGCTATCTTGCTCAGCCTCTTTAATCTGAGAAGCAAATAGCCCCCAGTGTTGTCTTTGGAGCTCAGGCACAACTCCAGACAGCTCAATGGGTCCTTGGAGAGCGGCAGCGCGAAGCACGAGGCGGCGCGTTTGAAGTCTGCTTCATGATGGGCAGTAATGTACTGGCTCTTTACCTGCCTTTGTACTTTATAATTATATTATATTGTATTGTATTATAGAATCTGCTCTGGTTTATTCTGCTGCGGTGGAACAGGAACTGCTTTGTCAAAAATGTCATGTGTAGTGTGTGTCTGATTTAGCTTAGTAGGACTCCAAAGCGCCTTTCATAGCAGAGCCTGTACAATGGATCTAATAAAATCCAAAATTTCTTAAAAAATCAGTTTTGTTTTTTTGTTATACAGACAAACGATAGCTTTCAACAGCTACCTGAAAAGACTAGTCCCATGTGGCCCTGAATTGTACACTAAGGTTTGATGCCAATTATTGTAACTCTAAAGGCTTTGCACATTCATAACAAGCTCATTGCCTCTATGATGTGTTCATGGTCAGACAGTCAACACGCAGAACAGCTTCATGATACATTCAAGTAACATCATTAAATTCAGATCAGATTTCAACTCCTTTACTTTTCAATTTTTAATTGAAATAATATATATATAAAAAGTGTGATTCACTCCCCCGGTCACATAATAGTGTCTGTGCTATCCAGTCCTCTTTATTTACCATTAAAAACAAATATGAAACATATTTCCAATTGGCCCTGGAGAAAAAACAGGCTCTTTGGGGCAATTTGAAATACAATTCACCAGCATGGCTTCCTCCAGTCCATTTCTCTATGAGTTCCAGACCTTGTTTTCCTCTACATAGTAAAATAATCATACCATTGTTTTACACCTCACAATTCAATTTTGATAGTAGGGAAATATTGTTGTCTAGTTGCTGTATCTAAAATTTCATATTTTCATTTTAATTAAAATTAATTATAATTTTATTTTATTTTTTATATTTTTTTTTAAACCTTAACAACCTTGTAGTGCAAATACTGTAGAAAAGTGTTACCTGAATTATTGTGTTACACTCTGTCTGAAACACAATAAGCTTCAATTCTTTGTTATTATTAGAAATAAAGGCGACATTTGCCTTATAAAAAAAAAAGCAACAACTATGATCCCATTGATAAATGCTACGTCATAGCTACACTGTCTGGCTACCTGTTATCATCCGTGGCCAGGCTGACAGACTCCCTGACTGACTCCTGACTGACTGACTGACTGACTGACTGGACGGTGATCACTGGGACTGAAGGGATGGAGGTGGGGGCCGCGGATTCTTGAAGGGGACACTTGTGGGAAGGAAAAGGGTCTCATTGCGAGAGATCAGCTTGTGTAAACATTCAGGTTAATGAAGCTCAGTGGGCCTAATCCTTGGCCCTCTTTCTCACTCTCCCTCGCCCGGCCTCATACTCCCTCACCCCTCTCATGACCCCCCCCACCCCCTCCACCCCCCGCCTTCCACCATAATCCCTTGCAGGAGCGGGTACTGTCAATCAAACAGACCCCTGGGAAGGGAGGTGGGGGAAGTAGTGTGTGTTCACTTATGTGTGCGCGTGTGTGTGTGCGTGTGTGTGTGTGTGTATACAGTACATGTGTGTACATGGATGCAGAGTGGACAGGCTTTGAGGTGGGAGTCGGGCGGGGATCAATGAGGGATTTTCAGCGAGAAAGCGCCTCTGCTTCAAACCATATGAGGGGAGAAGGTGGAAGCCCCGGGTCCAGACCTGGACTTGGGGGTAATCAGCAACACATGAACCGTATAAGGAAGGAGAAAAAGGGGGAGGGCGGGGGGGAGGGAAGAAAGGCAGGTTTCCATTCTAAGCTCTCCAAACACTGACATCACACAGAGTGGTTAGGCTATCAGACGAAATACACAGGGCTCTGAGATCTGTTTTTATACCCTAAAATAACAGCACGGGATCATGGTATATTGGGCCTGGGAAGACATATTTGTGGCGTGTATTGATTTCTATAATACAGTAGTTCCTCAATGTGAAAATTGCATTTAGGCCACATATTATGGATTTAGATTCAATAATAAACATGAAAGGGGATCTTTATATTTCATGGAGCTCTGAACCGTTTCAAAGAGTTAGCAGAACCGTGCAAAGTTATCCCTCGCAATTAAGCCTTGATTGGCCGTCCATGTTTCCACCTCAGTCAGTGAAGTTACCCTGAGGAACGGTAAACAGTATTAACTAACTAACACCATCTCCACCACTCCCCCTCTGAGTGTGTACAAACCAGCTGGCTAGTGGCCACTACACCTTGAAAGAGATCCCCAAGAACAAGGTGTGTGTGTGTGTGTGTGTGTGTGGATGGATACAGTTTTCACTTCCTCCTTGGCCAACCCACTCCCTGCCCTGTCTTCACAACAACAATACTATCACAGCCTAAGGACAGGGCTACAACTGGCCATTCAGCTCCATTGTTGCCATATCAGTTCCAGCTCAATAACAGAGAGGGGCTAATGTCTGTCGAAATATCCACACAGCACTTCCTCAACATAGTGTGAATTTTGAGTCAACTGATAACACTTTAACAGACACACATATTTTACAAATATTAAATTGAGCGCCTTAAGTAATGTTTTTTTCTTTCCATGTAATCTTTATTTTTGATGTTGTATTTGTTTGTTTCTTTTATTTTATTGGCTTGATCTGTATTTATTAGCCTTTTGTATTTTTTGTCTCTCACAAATCAGTTTTGTATTTCTTCTCTCTGTCTGTATTTCTATTTTCTGTGCATTTCTTAGATGATAAATAATATTACTGTAACATTGTAAAATGAATGCATCGCTGGGGATAACATCAATTGGGACTTCTGTTGTACAAAACATGATTAAGAGTTAATGTTACTCCAGTGGTGTTTAGTCTTGTTTGATCGTGGCTTCTCTTGGCGCAGAGAGGTGGTGTGGAAGGGTTGGCATGGTCCAAGTGCCATTTCCAAGGCCATCGAAGGCATGACTAATCATAGCAGTATTAGTTTACTGGCCATATCTGGTCTTTGGTCTCTCTCCTTTTTCTCACACTTCTCCTTTTTCTGTGGCCCTCACGGATTTCCCTTTTGCCCCCATTTTTTTTCACGGCACCAAAGGTTTGGCTGGTGTTTTATGATGGCGTAGTTATTGTGATGATGATGATTTATGTCCTAATGCTCTTCTCTCTCATTTATTTCTGCTCCCTGGGTTCCCATAAATCAGAGCAGATACAGCCGAGCTTGGCTTCGTGCCACTCGTGCCACAGTAGACACTCCTCAGGAGACATGGAAGGGCCAAAAAGCACAGGGACTTAAAAGGCAAATCAAATGATACCTGAATATTATCAGCGTCCAGTCATTTCCTTCCACATTAAATTCAGTGACAATGACTGATGATCTAAGACTTTTTGTTCTCTTCTCTCTAATCATGAGCTATAACATAAAAAATAACCAATGAAGAAAAATCTGCAACTATTTTTTTTTCCTTTTTGGCAAAGGGGAAGCTGTCACTGAAGTTTCTTTAGTGAGATTTTTGGGAATAGAATAAGCCCTGTTAACACCACAGAGACCAGTATGACTGAGCTGTCTGAGCGCTTCTGTCAGAAGTCTGTTTACTGGAGCCAGATGGCAGCCAGGGACACAGAGCAAGAGAGAGAGGGAGAGAGAGAGAGAGAGAGAGAGAGAGGAGGAAAAACTGGGTGGTTTGGGGGTTCCCCTGGCATCCTGAGTTAAACTGGGAACACACACACACACACACACACACACACAAATATACACACACAGAACGCACAGATGCCGAAGCATTCCGTCCAGACTCCGAGTCCAACTGCTGGCTCCGATCCAACATTAACATGGTACAGTCCATAGCCACGTGTGGCACCATAGAGTAAGACCAAGTCCTCCTGCCAACGTTCTTCTTCTGTGGTAAAATTGGTGTGTGGCACCATAGAAACAAGCCAGCGTCACACTGTCCCTGCCAATTCCTTGTCTTCTTCCGTGGTGGTGGAACTGGTGCGGTGTGGTGACAAGGCCAGTCTGGGATGCAGGAGGGCCCCTCACTTGACTGAATTATCTCATCAGGGTCCTTTTATTAGGAACTCAGCAGGCTTATTATTTTTATTATTAACGGCCTGTGTTTTCATCCTCGGGATGCCAGGCTTCAGTGCACACAGCTGTTTCTCCTCAACCCTTATGTTTTCTTAACTTAAGAGGTGCTTTTGCAAAATGCCGTTCAGATATTTTTCTTCAGCATCCCCCCCCCATGCCTATCTTTTCCGTCTAAGCCTAGGTTTCTCTTTTTTTCCTCCTTAGGCTGGATTAGGCCAAGTTTAACAACCATGTCTCCAGGCTGGAGTGACAGCCTAGTAAAATGATGTTAAATACAACGAGCCAGATAATCATTAAAGTATGAAATAATAAATTCAAGAGAGCCTGCTTTGTCTCAAGCAACCTATTAGGTCTAGAGGAAAATCAATGGGGTTGAAGGTTCAAAGTGACGAAATCATACCTTTCCCAATAGTATATTAGTGTAAGTCTTTATATCTGAACTCTTTCCAGATTTACCAGACATTAATAATTACATCATGATGATAAAATATACATTGTGATTAAAGCAATAAATCTGAGCAAGGAGGCTAGACAATATACTCATCACGTCTAAGGGAAGTATTTAAAATAGATACTCTTTCAGAGTGACTGAAGGCTCAAATCCTAGAGAGAGGATTTGGGCAGTATACTATTGTCTATCAATCATCACACCCCCACTGCCTTCTAGGGAGGGGATCATCAAGTGTAGAGACATCGGGCAGCTAGCTAATGACCCTGCAGTGGAAGTCTGATCAATAGCACAGCTCAGGTTTCCCAGCTATATCACATAGAGAAAGAACGGCTGCAGCAGCAGCTGCCTGAGGAAAAGCTATTGATATGAAGTGCTAAGCTCACAAAGAGTGGAGTGGAGAGGCATTCCTCTGTGAAGTTTCAATTATGGACGCTCGGTTCATGTATATGATGGTAATTAGTTTTCGCTTTTGTGAACCTCTTTGGAGAGAGTAGCCAAAGTTTGCATGTGAAGTCACTTCTCTTTTTATAGGAGACCCCTGGTAATAGGGCTGCTCTGGTCAGGGTTAGGGAAGTGAATTTCTTACAATGAGATTGGCCAGTCCACCATCATTACATGTTTGCAGCAATAAGAGTTAAAGGGTTGTGACAGGACAGGCCGACATTGTCCCCATGCAATTGTGAGTATATGAACACCAATTGACTTATTCATCCAGAGTACCCCTACATGAACTGGTGCTAGAAAAAAAAGGGCTCTCATTCTTTCTTCACGTGTTCATTCTCCACATAAACCAGAAGCATGAAATGAATTGGTCTGGTGCAACAGTTAGCAGCTCCCTTTGAGGGATACTTGTATTGTAATCCACAAAACATACTTATCATCGCAGGCCTGGAAGAGCCATGTAGGATGTTATGGAGAAATAGCTGCTGCATGTTCCAGAAAAGAGATATTTAGTTGATATGCTGAACCATTAAAATAAGTAAAGTACGATCAAAAACTCCCAAGACCGCTGGCAATATTTCAAAATGTAAACATGGACATCGACATAGCCACATGATTTCTCACAAAGTCAGACCGTGCAGCGCAGCCCAAGCCTCGGTTCAGCAGCTGACTATATAGCTGCAGATTAAGACACAGACAAACCGAAACATTTCTTACAAATTCAAACCGCACAGTGCAGCTCAATCTGGGATCCCGTGTTCAGGAGCAGAAAACATGATTCACACACAGTGAGACACCCTTGCAGCAGTCAGACAGTTTTTATGGGTCCCAAAAGACCTATTATCACAATCCTCCAGCCTGAACGGGCTTATATTCTCCCTAGCTTTGTCACAGAGCCCAGTGAGTCAAATATCGGCTATTCCACCACGGCTATATCGCTCCCAAATGTTCCAACTTGTCAAAATCACTATGCGGTTGCTTGATGGAGGAAGATTTCACCACCAGCTCTGTCTAGAAGCGATTCGATCAGTTTTTGCTGCATCCAGCGCTAAAATTGCAAGGGTGAAAACAGAGGATTGAAATCATTTCTAGATAAGAGAGACGAAAAGGAAGATAAGAAAAGATGGATCGAGGCGGGACAACTCAATGACAGTTCAAGGCAATGATCTGCTGGGAACGTGTTTTTTGCTCCACTGAAAAATATGACAAGAGCTGTTGTACTGGGAGCTAAATAAGACGCAGCTGTCCAAAAGTAACTGTTGTAACTCGTGCGGCTGAATTTACAACTGTAGAAGCCTAATTGAGAATTATGGGACCTTCCCCCAAAATTGTACAGTAAGTGCTTTGTTCATGTCGGTTATGCCAGCGTGTTCAAGATGTCATGAAATGATTTTAACGTTTGATACATGAAGCTGTGTGTCTTGGACGGTTTTCAGAACGAGACAGACTTTAACCATTGAGTCATGCGTTACTTTCCGCTCACCGCAGCTTAATGGTGAGACTAGACTTGGTTAAACCAGAAAGGGGGGATGGTCACAACCGACAGTCACACAAAAAAACTCAGCATCCATCAGCCCTAGTCCCAAGACAGTTGGCTTGCTTCCCATCCTGGTGGTTTATCAATAAAGTGATTACCTTAATAGAAAGGACTGTGCCTTTTAAAAGCCTTTTTACTTGTCAGATAATTAAATCAGCCAATAGAAAATGTGTTCCTGATCGGATATGTGAATTATTGATAGGCTACTGGAATCTTGGGAGGACTCTGGAGTTATCAATAATGGATATACTCCATCTGGATTTAGTGTGTGTGTGTGTGTGTGTGTGTGTGTGTGTGTGTGTGTGTGTGTGTGTGTGCCTTTGTGTGTTTAAGTGGTCTTTGGTCTTATTTCCATGAGAAGAGTTTAATTTAACCTAATTTAGCCATCATCCATCATCCATCTATCCATCCATCCATTCATCCAACCATCTATCTATCATCCATCTATCATCCAACCATCATCCATCCATCCATCCATCATCCATCCATCCATCCATCCTCCATCCATTCATCCAATCATCCATCCATCCATTCATCCAACCATCCATCCATCCATCCATCCATCCATCCATTCATCCAACCATCTATCCATCCATCCATGATCATGACTTGGGGGTACAGCAGCAACCATGAACGTCAACGCAGTCTGACTTTGATTCCTTTGAATTTGTACTCTGTTGCGTGCCGACTTATTAAAGCCGAGCCTCGCGTCCTTCGCTACACAGTGTGAGTAATAACAGGGTAATGCAGTAAGTCCAACAGTCTTGTTCTAATTAGGTGTGGTTGTGAGCAGCGTTCCAGCGCCTGTCGACTGTTCACAGACATGACCATAAACACGTTGAGGCTCGGCGCTCGGCGAATTCGCAGCGCAGCCCACAGGACAGGGATGGATCCAATAAGGCCTTTTTCTCTTGCCTACCACTGAGAGGAAAGAGAGAGAAGCGCCAACAATCACAAGGGAAGGTCAGCTCGAAAACAAAAGAGAGCGAGAGAGAGAGACAACGCAGAGGGAGGTGGAGACGTGGATGGTACCAGAGGGACAGAGCAGTAGGTTAGCCGGTTGTTTTTTAACATTCCCGGTGTGGACTTCTCGGATCATCTGAGCGATAAGATTTAATTTCTGGTCGGAAGGGAACAAAGGTGATATTTGTTCAAAGATACCTTCGGGGGGGAAACCTAACGCTTTGAGTGCCCTCATCTACAGGTAGTTTAAGAGACAGAGATGAGGGAAATTGCAGTGATTTTCCCGCAAATGGAGCTCAATAATGGCCACCAACTACAGTGTCTTTACAGAATGTGTGGTATCTTATTGACTGGTGTGGTTTTGGCTTTCATGTGGTCTCTACGCAGAAAAAATGATGCGCTGGCCTAAACCCCTGAGCTGACAAGATGATAAACCGTCCTCAACCAATGTATGAGTTACAACCATTAAACATTTGTCCTAAAGTTACGTCATCCTATTTAAATGCTTACAGCATGTATCAAATCTTGCATCTGGCAAAATAAAGACATCTGATTTATCTCTATTTAAGCCAAATATTGAGCAGTGTGAGTGACAAATTGATCTATTTTTCAAACAGCACAACTCCAAGTCAGAAACAACTCTGAGCAGATATTTTACCACGGGAAAGAAACATTGCGAGTGTTAATACTTTGCCAAGTCTGACTGGCTGACTCTTCTGGAGGTTGTTGTTGATGACTGAGACTTCCTTGCTTTCCTCTCTTCTGCCTTCAGCTCTTTGTGGGAGGAGTTTTCACACACTTTGCTGTGACAAGACAATGTCAAAAAGGTGAGGCCACAGTGAAAATCCAGAGCCTGGAGCCACCGGGCTGACGGGAGAGGAAATGAACACATCGCTCCTTTTTTCACACCTTTACTTTTACCCCCTAGCTCACCTCCTTATTGCACTCTCCCTCTCTCTCTCTCTCTCCTCTCTCTCTCTCACACACACACTCATGCACCCCAGGCGTCAAGCAGCTAATCCAAAAGGTCACCTGTAGCCTCCCTTTCTCGCCCCTCCCTTCCCTTTCTCTCCTAAAATAAGAAAAAGAGAGTTTCAATCCTGATCGCCCAGGGCTGGTAACTCTCTGGGAGTCAAACAGGTGTCTTGTCTTCTCATCACAGTTTTCTCCCACATCATTTCCTTGTTCAGTGAGCAACTTTCATTCACTTGTGAAGGTGAAAGGGCAAAAATGCATGAAATGATTAGAAAAGGTAGGCTTGTATTAAGGTGGTCTTCATGAATTAAAGCTGCACAGGCAACATGGCCGCTTGTGGAGGTAACTGTTTGAAAACTGCTCGAACTCGAACTGCTTTTATACCGAAGGATGCCAAAGGGACGAAGAGGCAAAAGCTGCGATGTCGGTGAGTCCAGCTTCCTCTGGACGGAGTGCACATTCACTACTGTTTAGGTTTTGATTTGTCACTTCCTGTGGGCAGAGAAGTGTCCAATACCAAGACAGTAGAATTTAATTGGGGCAAGTAGGGCGAATCAGCGTGGATGGGACACTAGGCTGATGCTGATAAGACAGGTGTATTTTTATATAAAAATCTCGTCTAGTGCAGCTTTTAGCACATGTCCTAGCAGTACAAATGTGCACGCTCTGCTCCATTTTCTACTTATCCAGCTATCGTGTTACATCACTCCTTTCAAGTCACTGATACGCAGTGATCAATTCTATGGCTTTGTGTAAGCTCTGGATGGGAGGGACTAAAGGTCAAAGGTCAAGGGTAGGTAACCCCTCCCCCATTTCATTTGCAGTTAATCAATGTTAACGCAGTCGAAGCAGCCTGGTAAACCAGCAACAGTAATTTGTCCTCCTTTGTCTTTGCCATCAATAATCCATTTAAACACGTGTTCCCCATAATGCCTATTGACCAAATATCAATCAAGGGTTTTGCTATTGCTCCAGGAGTATAGACTTAAAACAGCACAGCAAATTGATGTTTCTGTACTGGTAAAAGATATGACTGTAATACTAGTAGTCTAACTTCTCTCACTTCATTCACTCTGTGTGTCTTCACACTAGATATCTGGGAGGTTGTCTGACCGTGGCTGACCTCACTCGGGGTGTGTCTCTGCTTTTGGAAAAAGACAGGATCTGTTTAATACCCCCACTAAAAATATCTATTTTCATATTTTCAATTCAATATAACAGCACGGTTCCGATCAAACAAAGGGATGTGAAAATAAATGAAATTTCAATGAAAACCTTTGAATTGTTTCAAAACTGTAGTTGGGTGAAATTGTGCAACCACAACCAAGAAATAGTTTGCTAGCAACAGACCACTGCAAACCTCAACATTTGATTGAGGTGTGTCTCATGGTTGTCTACTTGAACCCCTGTAGTGGTTTGTTTTTTTGACACAGCCCTCACTCATGGAGCCATTTGACCTCAGTACAGTATGATGAAGGGAGTTCAGAGTGACATTTTCTCTCTTAATCTGCAACGCAAATCTGTTTCGGATTGAGAGCCAGCGGGGGCTTCTGTAACTCAGGAAGCCAGGAGAAGGTATCTGAGTTTGTTCCCTTTCATAAAAACAAGACACCCTAACTCCTCCCGCTTAGAATCTCGTGAACCCTCGCTCTTAGTCGCTCTTGCTTTCTTTCCCCCCCTTCTTCTCCCTGTCTTTGTTTGGGGAAGATGTGCAGTGTAATAAAAGCTCTAGGAGCGGAGACACAGGCCAGGAGCTGCTGGAGGGAGAGTTTGAGACGTGTCTCCGGTGACGAGGAAATTCTGACAGTCTTGCCAAGAGCAGGTGAAATCAGGAGAAGAGATTCCATAGTTTTTTTCTTTCCTCAATGTCTCCTTGATTATCTTCTCACTTGATAACTGACAATTAATTTCCTTGTCTCACTTCTTTCTTTCTTTCTTTCTTTCTTTCTTTCTTTCTTTCTCTCTATATCCCCCTACAAATCATTTCCTTTTGCTGCCAAAGCATCTATGATTAAAATCCTTCTTTCTTCTTTGCCTCCCACTCGAAAGGTGAAATCACACAGACATGCACATACAGGTCACTTAATGAACTCTGCTTCCTTCAGCCTTGCAGCCATGGGAATATAGACAGCGATGACATCACACCCTCACAAGTACATTATCATTATAACATTGATGAATTGGTCATGAACTTTTGCAATATATACCATATCAAAGAAAAAACAAAAGGTTCATGTTTTGAAGTACAACAAAAGTAAAATGATGGTACTTACCGCATTTAGTTAATGACAGTGTTGTGTCTTTGCATTCTCAAGAATTGCTGATATTTGTCATTAAATGCTTATTGTTTGGCTGTATATTAAGCAAAGGAATTCCCTCCTCTGATTACTTTGTTCCCTTGTGTTGCCACAACAGCAATGTACAAGAGCCAGTTGGTACTGTTTTCGAACAATAGGCATTTTGTCCAGAAGCAGATGCCATGTGATTGCACTTGGCAATACTTTAGGTTCTGTTATGGTGTGATGATTAAGATGGTATCGAGTAGAGGGGCAGCTCCTTTGTCACGCACAATGCAACTGCCACAGGGCATTGATTTAAGAGTAATTATACAATGGTTCATATTTGTGGAAACTGAATCTTTGTGAGATACATATTTGAAGATAGAATAGATGAGAACCACGGAGGAAAAGAGTGAATGAAATCCTTACCCTACCTTACCCTTTTACATTCAGTGCTGCAAGGGCATAAATGAATTTCCCTTTTGGCAGCAGAAACCTTCCTTTGCTTTATTACCACAGTATTTCTCTTGAATTACCCATGACTGCATGCAAACTAATGGATCAGCGTTTTCGGTGCCCATGTGTTGAATGTATTTGGTATATTTTAAGGCGGCCAACAACCTGTTGTAAGTCTTGTTTACTTTCTTTGTCGATGTTATAGTTTCCACTTGCTGCTTCATCGTGTTTTCTTTTTCCATCGGCGACATCAATGCTAGCATTAAATAAAAAACGTGGCTAAACTCGGTGGATAAACAGTCAGTGATCAAAACAGGGAAATCATTAAAAAAATAACCATTTTATTTGCAGAGTAGTATCACTATCACTACTTACGTTTCATTTCAAAACACAACATTCCTATCCAACTAAAATCTGGGTGATAATCCTAAAAAATCCATAAAATATGCTATGAACCAAAACTGGGTAAAACTGAATGAAAAATAATAATAATAATAAAATGATACTTCAATCCACATTGAAATTCTCTCTTCGCTGACAAGGAGGTGAGAGCACAGGGTCAGCTACAGAACAGCACCCCTGGAGCTGGTAATATAATTATAATAACAAGATCTATGATAGCTGATGTATAAATTCTCTTTTCTCTCACCCTGCTCCACACAGAGGTCAGAAACCAGGATTGCAACAGAACAGACAAATTCAGTGTCTTGCTCAAAGACACTTCAGCAGGGTGGATGCTTGCTGACACGGGGCTTGAGCCTGTCTCTTTAACCCCTTGGCCACTCTGCCGAAAGAGGCAAGGAAATACATCCCTGAATAGAGAATCTGACACAAAAAAAGTACATTTGGTTGAATTCCAATATTGCTTTTCTGGTTATTTTCAGTGACAGCTACTACTACGGGCTCTAAAATAGACCTACCGCTGCACCTCATCACACGCTGTTGTCCTACCTAAACAGGTGCAATTTCCCGAGGCTCCCTGTTCTATTCACAAACCATTACCTTAAGGAAGACCATTCAGAGGCAGATCTTCATCATCCAGCTATGTCATTCTTCTGTCACCATCACCAACACGCACCATCTGACAAAAAACATACATTGTCAAACCAAACAATAGGCCGTGTTGTCGTGAAACTATTTCACCCCGTTTCTCGAGTCACATGGAGAGTTCAGAAACGCAATACTTTTGACACACCTTGTCCCTTTAAAGACAGGAAAAAGGGAGAGTGAGAGAGGGAGAGAGAGAGAGAGAGGGAAAAAAATCCCCTCTCCACCCATGGGCCCTACAGTCCGATGCGTTCTGCTGTGTCGTGGGAACTTGTAAAGCTATGTGTGAACGTATCTATCTCACCTCTGGGCCTGTATGCAGGAAATGGAAGAAAATGTGTGTGTGTGTGTGTGTGTGTGTGTGTCGTATTTGCAAAAAACAAAAGGTTGTGGAATTCTCTCAGGAGATCATCCATCATACGAGAATGGGAGACTGGATGAGGGCTTGCTTGCTTTTTTCCCATTCATGAGGGGATTATGAATCTCCACAAGTGAGAACAAGTGTCAATCACGCGAGCCGGTCGTTTGAACTCCGGCAGCTGTGTTCAGGAGGCCTTGTAGTCCTGCCGTTCAGACAGACAGGAGTTTACGGCCTCTGAGTTTTATCCCCGACTTTAACATTGTTGCATTTCTTGGATTAAGTGTTTTTGATAGCAATTCCAACAAAGTGACATCTAAGCACTGCGTTGTTGACTTAGCCCTATCCAACTGTTTCTGTTGGTCCTGTGTTGACTCGCACGCCGTGTAATACGCGGGGCAGAAATGTAAACTATTTTCACACAGGATGACACATCGACTGTTGTGTTTTTTCGAGCATGGGAAAATAAGCGAAAGAGTGAAATGAATACCTGCCCCGAGGATGTTCAATTCGACATATCCGCTAAGACATACCTGTAAATCTTTAATGCCGCGTTACAGTTCCTGGGTTCGGTGAGAAGAGCGTGAGCGGATGCATACACTTTCTCACGGTTCAACACTGAATCCAATGGCTGGCACAGAAGATGAGTTTGACAGGCTTATCCATTGGGTAAACAAACAGGAAATGTTAATGCTTTTGGGATCAGATAACAGCTACTATGATGATAGCATTCACCTACTGGGCTACTGCCTATTCGTTTAATACAGTGCTTTACAAACTATGTTGCAGTCCCCAGGGGGGGAGACAAAATGAATTGAAAGTTGCATGAACTAATATGTGTAATGTTGACCCAAAAGCCATTTAATTCTTCTTTACTTTGTCTCATTGACTGAGATATAGAGCAGCTTGAAATATCAACCCAGCATTTATTGCTTGTTTCATTCTCTAGATATATCCATTGTGGAAATCCCACTTTATCCATAATGGCAGCTGTTCTCCTGCACTGTTGCTCCAAATCCATAGGAATTGTTTGGAAAATCCTGTATGTATGCAGGGTTTGGGGACTTCCCCGCAGTATCATTACTTATCATTACATTGTAGAATTTCTAATTCTGTTGCTCATGCTGTACAAACATTAGCAGACATTTTATACAGCACTTCAGACCAGTGGGGCAGCTTCTGCAGGCTGGGGTTTCATCCCACTGTGGAATCAACTCTGTCTGAGGCGTACAGCCTGAAACATCTGTTGTAATTTCTGTCAAATTGAACTTTTATTACCTGGTCATTAAAGCCGCAGCAATGGCAAAACCAGATGGGCTCTTGCTGACCTTACAACTGCTTCTTTTTTATGGTGTTGGTGAAAATTGAACCAAAGGAAGCCGTGCGCTTTATAAAATTAAGGCAATCATTCCCACATTCCTGAGACATGGGGGGCACTGAGGAGGAGGACGAGGGGTCCGGGCCGCGATGAAGGGGGAGTACGTATGTGTGTGTGTGCGTGTCTGTGTGTTTGTGTCTAGATGTGTGCATGCTTACGTGTCCTCCTTCATGGGTAAATGCATGTGCAGGACTGGAGAGTAATGGATTACATATAACGGCTGGAAGAAAGCGCAATATAGACAGATACCGATACTGGTTGTAAATTGTTTACCTGCTTTTCGTTTGAATTTTTAAAGGACTATTTTTGACTATCATATTATTACCATCATTTCCATTATTACTATATTATATATTACTAGCCAAAACTAATGGAATGTAATCTGATTACATCAATGAAATTGAGTTTTACAGTGAATGCCATTACCAATTTTAAGCAACTACTAAGTGATTACATTTGGAAAATAACCTCCCCAACCCTGTACATGCGTGCGTTTCTGAAGGTCCTCTTGGCTCTATAGAGTTAGGGGGCCAGGGTCAGTTAAGTAACACACAGCATATCACCACCCTGGGTGAGAGCAGTCTCACTAGGAGGGAGGGCTGCTCCACCACTGGTCCCAGTGGGGAGGAATGAAGGGATGCTGGGAGCGTTTATTAGAGATGGAGGGAGGATGGGCTTGTTCTTCTCAGGCCATCTCGGCTTGAGAAGAACAGAGGTGGAAAGTAAGTAGTTACAATTACTTCATTTTTTACACTTGAGATTGTAATGCTCCTCTATATCGTTATCTCTGCTGCAGGATTTTCTTATCATTTCACACACAAGGAAGTTTTATTTTGAGACATAAGGTCTGGACTTGTTAGCTTTGTTGATACATGAAGGCGACATCTCAAAACTTGAGCTGATCCATTTTTTTTTTTCATTATTTAAGGATCATGCCAAGACAAGCAGTCTGCAAATTTTTGATAATTGTTTGATTTTATAATATGCCAAAAAGCTCCATGAAGTCTTAATAATGTTAAAGAAAAAATCCACCCTCAGATGCACTATTAGGTAAAGTCAATTTGTGATGTTCAATGTGTTTTTCCTCTTTTGATTTATGCTCAGATCTTTTTTTCTAGTGAGCTAGTGTTACTTTTACTTGTAGACAGGAACTGACTTGAGTCAGTTTTAACTAATGTAACTGTACTTTGATTTGAGCAAAGCGATAATTGGCAGAAATAGAAAGCAAAGTGTGGAAGGAGGAAGGAAGCGAGAATAAAGGAGAGGAAAGAGGACGGAGATGTTGAAGGTTGTGTGATCTTGGGGTTTCGGCTTGAGGGCTGGAGGTGTGTTTGAAGGGTTATGTTGAGTGGGTGGTGATACCACGGGGCGGATGGGGTGTATGGGCTCGGGCGATCCAGGGCTTAGGTTTTGGGGGCTGGAAGTGGGGAATCTAAACGCAGATGTGGTGGTTATTGCACCCTAGCTTCCTTCCACATGGTGTTAACGCCCTGCAAGGTGTAATATTACATTCATATCGCCTCGTGTTTATATTTTTCTCGCCCTCCCTTTTTCCGGGTTCTCCCAATATCCCTCAGCATCACCAACCTATACAAAATGGTCAACCTCAAAATTCGAACCCTAACCCTAACTTCCATCAATGGAGTTACAATTCATGACAGTTTCTTCCCGTCAGCTAAAAATCACAACTGATTTCTATCCACTGTAACCAAAACTTAATCAAGCAAAAACAATGTTTTCTCCTATAAAGGAAGGAGGTACGCTGACGAGACAGTGTGACAGCGACCGTGACAGCGACTGTGTCAGCGGATACCGCCAACCGACAGACAGCCAACTGAAGCCATTAGAGGAAGAGGGAGACAATGGCAGCTTTTATTTCTCCACCGCACATTCCAGTGGAAGAATGGAGCTGGCCTACCCGCCTGGCGTTTGAACCAGAGGCAGACTCGCTCATCGTGTCTGGGTCAGGGTACTTCCCAAAGCCATTGTCATTTGGTACTAGAATGCTGAAACGTCATAGCGAGGGATTTTTCCAAGAAGCCCATCTGTCCTTTAATACATCTTTTCTTCTCCACGCCTCATTTTGTTTTGGTTTGCGTTGGCTGAAAGTGCAGGGAAGAATCAATGACATATGAACACATTTCCGCTCCAGTATGTTAGCAGAATCAGGGATGTTACGTTGATTCTGGTTCCACTGGAAAGGTGTGAAAATGAACAATTTTACCCAGATGTTTTTTTGGTTTGACAGATCCAGCTTGGATCTACATAGCTGGTTATCGTCACTCATCATGCCATTGAGACTGATCATCTATGAGTTCACAGTTGATGTGAAAATTTCAATTCACAGGTGAAAAGTTATTTGTTTTTTTTAATTGATTTGTTTAATTTGTGAAATATTTATTTTGCACAAAGTGAAAATGTCATTTTTGGGAAAAACAGGCTGATGTTTCCACCGAGAGCAATAGATTTAAGACATTTTACACTATTGTATGAATGGTTTGACTTGTGGTCATGATACTAATATTAATATTAATTAATATTAAGTTTAAGCTTTATTTATCCTGGGAAGATCGACTGATTCTCACCCAGGATTTGAACCAGCAACCTTCCTCTTTGACCAACAGCAGAAGGCTCCCAGTGGCCAGCTGAAGTTTAAACTGTCACATGTGATTTTGCATTACAACAAGTGAAAAAATATTGATCACATGTGAAAACCAACATGAGTCCTAAAAGCACATGTGCTTCGAATTCACATCAGTATTACATTGTATTGTATATACAGTATTACAGTATTACACAAGGTTACATTGCAACTCCTTAAATTCTCATCTTTTATTTTGTTAAATTCAGAAGGAGCCTGCTGTGTTATTATGCACAGCATCCGTCACGCCATAGTGAGATGTACAGTGTATTTTGACTTTTTCTTAATCTCCAAATTACACAACAGGTACTTGAGTCCGAGCAATCTGATTGGTCAAACAGATGTTCCAAGCATACTTTACTTTTTAAGCCTGTAGTTTGTATTTTATGGATTAAGAGCTGAGAAAAGTGATGATAACTGATGGAGATATACCTACTCCATCTTTCTCCTGTTTTATCCTGCGTTGGGAAAAAAAACGTCTTTTCAGACAGGACACACATGTTGGTAGCCATTGTATGAAATCAATATTACCCCTGAGGATTTTATTTACTTTTTTTTATCCTGGATGTTGAGTACCAGCTGTCCCTTCAAATGCCCTCATGGATCCATATCTGGGTGGCACAGAGGGTGTTGAGGTTGTGTCAGGGAGAGCATCCTGTTGGCCCTGCACCACAGGACCAGCTTCCTCCGGGAGCATGACTCCAAGCTCCGACACGCTCATCCTCATGTTACAGAATACACATACACAGACAATGGCACAAAGTTAAACATACACACTGTCATATACTTGAATTAACCAAACAGACAGACCTGCCTGGTCTTGGTCCTGGGAATTTTTTATAGTTGCATTCGAACAGGCAAGTGTCAAATATTGCCTATTTTCAATTGTTTGACTACACCTCCTCATGACTTTTTAATAATTTGGACATTTCCTGTATACAAACCATAGCAGGTGATATGCTCTAGGCTTTGTGTTGAAACTATCTATATTTTTGTATAACGTGACTACAATTGGCCGATATTTTGATTCAAACAGAGAAATAGCACCTGTCGCATAACCTAACCTCTACAGTACGTCTCCCTAAAATGGTGTCAAGGCTGCAAGGTGCTGCCGGAACAGGGAATAATGGATCTAGAGATAATGGATCTAGAGATTGAATGAATTTAGAGATAAAGTTAAAGGTGGGGATGTTTTGAATTGGATTCATCCTACTAAAAAAAATGATGCCCAACCCGCCACACACACACACACACGCGAGTAAAGAAAACAAACACAGGCCGCCATGATTCTTGATAAAACTGCCAGTGGCCGGGAGTGAAGAGGGTGAGTCAACACCTTCAGAGGGTCGGACTGAATGGTGCGTTGTGTAAACAAACGCAGAGAAGAGCTCTTGACCAAACAAAGGTTTAAAAGGGAGATAGAGAGATAAAGCAGAGGAGTCAGATACGCTTCGGCACTTTTGTTAAGTGAATAATAGAGGAGCCGTTGAGATAAAGGCTCCTGAGAAAGGAGCGCGCTCTGCAACACACGCGCGCGCTCTCTCTCTCTCGCATATTTACACACACACACACACGCACACACAGACATACACACATACACACACTCAAGCAGCATTCAGCGCGCATTGAGAACACCCTCAGGAGGAGGAACCAAAAATTTTCGGTCATTTACTTAACATCACTTCCCCACCGCCGGCTAAAGCAAACACGCTCCTGAAGGTGCAGCGAGAAGCGAGATCGTCTGACTGACTATCTGCGGAAAGCTGTCAACACTTGGAACATTTCACTGATAACTTTTTTTTTTGTGATCCGCTACGGGCGAGCACTGAACATTGATCAAGGCGCCTTATCAGAGATTTGCCGGGGGAAAAAGTCTGCGGAGTCAACTTCTTGGCATGGAGAGACAATTATTTTGAGAGATAATCGGAACCTTTTCGCGTGTCCTTCCCTCTGAATGATGGTAAGTGTCATTTCGCCACTTTCTGCCTCTCTTGAAGGAGTTGATTTATTTAGTCTTTTAACAAATTAATACGAACCTGTCATGTTCGTAATCGCTCTTCCTTACCATGCTACTTATTTTGGTCGAATCCACAGGGCCTATCAAATAGCCTGTAGTTTATTGTTATTACTGCGAGGAGAAAATATTTCTATTAAGATTAGGTAAGGTATTTCAGCACCATGCCGATGGGGAACTGTTGGCGACCATTTCAGTTCAAATAATCCTCTGAATAAATGTCAGCTCCAAGGGTATCATAACGCACGTTTAGCCTCTTCGCCCCCGCATCCAACTTCTGTAGGTTACTTCTGCATCGATTTTAAATCTTTCAAGAGAAATACAATGTTAAGTCTATAATATTTGACATCAGATCCACCGAGGAAAAACAGTAGTAGTAGCAATCATTTCGCGAGTAGCCTACAACTCAATGATAACAGTACTTCAAATATATATTTTAGTTTATGTTTATTTTCCAAAGCAACAATTTCCATACATCTATTTAATTATAAATATAATACTGACATATAAATACTTATTACACACAGCAAAATATTTTGTTTTTTCAATATAGATACGTAAACTACGGTATGCCTCGCGCTCTAAAACAGAACTAGTATCGCATTCATTTCTCTTTGCGTGTCATTGCGGATCATCATATTTCCCCATGCTTTAAAACTCATTTCCACTGCACCACGTTCCTCTATGCATTCAATTGTTGTGAGTAGTTACATTCTGGTTATCGGGCAACCTTTTCTAGTCATGTGTAGATTCATAGGCCTATATGAAGAGCAACAAATCAGTCCATGTGAGCACTGCGTCTATAAAATGTGTGTGAGGCACCTTTACAATTTTGAGCTTCTCTTAGATTGTAAGGTCTGTTGTTTTTCTTGGTGCTGTTTGAATCCTTCCAACACTTTTGCTTGGCTTAAGTACAGAAGATTACACCTAAATCACCGACACCCCCCTTAGCAGCTAGGGACCCTAATTAAGTAATTTAAGGGAGCCTTGCTAAGCATTTTTCAAAGGCTGGTATTCATATTTTTCAAGGACCCCTTCATGGCTCCAGACAAGAAACTAACTACTATGTTTTGCCAACCATTCAAATCACCTTTAAACACTTCTGTCATTACAGCTTCACAGTTGGAGGAGCAAGGTTGAATCTATCCCTCTCGTTTTTCAAAAAATACTAGCGTGAATAAATAGATTTTTTTAGACATCAGGTATTTTATTATAATTCTGATACTCTGGTTATATTTTAGTTATGATATTTAAAACATCACTAATGCTTCTTTATCAATTTAATTTAAATTAACGCTGTATAAAACCTTGAATTATGGTTTCCCACTTTTATCTTTGAATGGACGTCATTCCTTCAGTGAATGTAAGGTAGTAGCACAATGTTTTGAATTTAATTCAGCCATAGTATCAACATTGTTGCAGGGCATAGAAGCTGTATTCCTCCATTTTGAAATTTAATGTGAAATGTGTTTCCCATATACAAGCTCTCAAAAATCTCATCATTCATTTCTGCCTTTCGTAAAAGAAATTGGACATATATCTCTCTTTGTCAATGTCAATAATCAAATAAACCTGCAGGGGAAATGGCCAGCCAAAATCTTGTTTTTATTTTAGATAGTTGCTGTATCAGATTCAGGTCCGTGACAGATTGTAAATCTTCATAAATCTCCTCTATACCTGTATTCTAACCCCCACAAATAACATCCAGGGGTCTGAGGGGAGTGGGGGGGCTCAGACCACATACCGAAGGCCGTGTGTGCTTGGGCGTGTTTGATTTAACACTCCGTTTCGTCTCCTAATAACATTAGGCCTCATTTCTTGACTCCTTCTCCATGGCTGGCCCGGGACCCTCTCTCCCTCTCCTCAGCCTTCATGGTTCCTATTACTGGCTCTAATAAATTGTGAATAAGCGGCAGCCCAAAAAGTCCCAGGCTGTGGAGAATTCCCCATCCTGTAGCGCAAGGCACCCCCTCTTAAGAAAACACAAATTAATTCCAAACCCCTCTGTAGCCAAAAGTTTGTGGAATGATAAATATTTTCATAGGAAGCGCTGCTCTTCCTGACTTTATCTGCACCAATTTCATTATATTTCTTGCCTTGCTTTAAACCCTTAGTGTGATAGCTCTTTCCCATCTCTCTCTCTCTCCCTCTCTCACCCCCTGGGGCTCAGCATGGGAGACTTGAACTCAATAGCCAATCCATCTATCCTTTTCATTTATTGCAATGGAATGACTGCTATGTGACACGGAGAAGTTTTAGTTTAACACATCGAAGAGAGGCGTATTCTTTATTCTCAGACATTGTAACTGTGTGCATCCACACAATGTCTATGCTTGGCTATGGGTTATGATATAACAGCAACGTGTAAACCTACTGCAGGCTACAGAGCAAATCCTAAAACGGATTGTAACTCAAACCAAAGCCAAATAGATTCATAAATTTCAGTTTCTGGGGCCAGTTTAAGGGTTGTGCTCATGGAATGACTGGTTCTGAATTGTATACAACCTCAGAAGTAGCAATCATGAATGTAGCCCGATAGCTGCAGCTGTCTGCCCAAAGACCAAGTCTGACCAAACCAAAACCCCAGGAGATGCTCAAACTATTGTTTTAAAGTTTTTCACTGTTAAAAGTTTTAGCAACAGTATAAGAATGTAGTGAAGACAACAAAGTAAAGAAAGTATTTTGTTTTCAGTGAATGGAAAGTCACAGATAAGAAAGCATTTGTAACAACAAGGAAAACATAGAAAATCTTGTCTTGGAAATCTTGTCTTCGGTGAACCTTTACCTTGTGTTCCCTACAATTACCTTTTAATTCATGCTTGTGTGTTTGAGGTCTAATTGCCATAAAGGCCCCTTCTAATCCACTGATACCAGAAGCAGTGGGTCCATTGTGTTGTGAGACCAAGGGAGTGAGTTAGGAACAAACAGTGTTTGTGTGTGTGTGTGTATGTGTGTGTGTGTGTGTGTGTGTGTGTGTGTGTCTCTCTGTCTGTCTGAGTCTCTGTACATCTGTCTGTATCTGTGCATGCATGTGTGTGGCAGAATGTGACTGTGGTGACATAAAGATCAGGATTGAAAGGAGATGCCGCCGGGTCCGTCGGTCGATTGGCTCTATCTGCTTCAACAGTTTGAGGCCTGAGTTATCGCACTTCCCCCAAATGTCTTCTCCTGTCTCGCCCTTTCCTCCCGTCCTAGTCCCCTAAGCCCCAGGGAGCACCCAGGGAGGCCTAGTGGTGATCCAGCTCTCCCTACCTCCAAGTGTGTGTGTGTGTGTGTGTGTGTGTGTGTGTGTGTCTTAAATCCTGGGCTGTCAGCAGACAACAGCTGTGTCTCTTGCTATCTCCGCTCTCCTTATCTCATCTTGAGATTGGTGAAGCCACGCGCATAACAGCATAGCAGCATAGCAGCATAGCAGCATAGCCTACAGTGACAATATTTCTTTCTCTTTTTTTCGTTTGTGTGCTTTCCATTGAAAAGAGAATTTAACAATTCTTCACCCTCTTTGAGAGATTTTTTTTCTTAAACATCACTTTCTTCTTGGAATGTTTTTCTGTGTAAAATATTTAGTTCCATCATATTTCTATATTTTAATGTAATGGGCAACTTCATATTTCATAAATCTCACCTCATATATCTCATGACATCTCTCTCTCTCTCTCTCTCTCTCTCTCTCTCTCTCCCCCTCACAGACACACACATAGACACACTCACAGTAAATCTACCAGTAAAGAAGTAATTGGACCTCGGTCCGTCTGTAGTGCCTGTGAGCTGTGCTTCAGCTACTAGTGGGTTCTGTCTGGCCAGCTGTTAGCAACTAGGGCGGCCATCCGCTGTCATCTGCTGGGGAGACGGATGGAGGGCAAACCTTTTTGTCCTAATGACTAATAAAGAATCTGGTCTGAGTGTGTGTGTGAGTGTGTGTGTGTGTGTGTTTGTGTGTGTGCGCGCGTGTGTGTATGCATGTATGTGTGTGAGTTCATTAGGGGAGGCATGTGCACTCATGCAGTCAGGCGTGTGTCAGTCTTGAGTGTGTGCAAGTGTGTGTGCGACCACCCTCCTCCATCACTGGACCAGATGTTTTTACCTGGGAGCCAGACCACCATCTGACTGAGGTCAGCCCAGTCCTCCAACCCCACACCCGCTCCTCCAGGCTGCTGGGAGGTCTGCCAGCTGTCCTTCTCTCTGACCCCGTCCCGGGGCACTGGTTCTGGGGGACATGGAGTCTGAGCCGTGGGGTAGGTGGTCCCTCTACCAGACTCGGATTTGGCAATATATCGGGGGGGGGGGGGGGATTATTGGGGATATTATTAGAGTATGAGTGCAGGGATAGGGGGCAGTAGAAGTGAGTGAAGAGCAATGAGGAAGCAATAGAAAAAATGATGCAGAGTGTTTTGCAACAGTTTGAGAAGTAATTTAGGAAGGGAGGTAAGAATGAGAGTGTGTGTTGGTGAAAAACAGAGAGATAGAGACACTGGTGTGATTGAATGAAGAGGTTTTGATTACTGAGGGAGGGGAGGGGGGGGGCATCTGGCATGAAAGCAGTCTTGTTGCTGGGAGCTCAGTGAAGGGGAAAGGAAAGGCCACCAAGTCTGGGAGCTAGTGTTACACAGAAGAGACGGCAACAGGTTCACTGCTGCCACGGCTTAGGAGCCTCTCTTGTAATCACTTGTTTCTTTAAAGGTATTTTGTTTGTCTTCAACGTGAATTCACACATAGACACGTGAATTCACACACGTATTATTTCAGTAAGTGTAAGCCTGGTGTTTATTTGAGTAAAAAGCTATACACACTCTCTAGTCTGACATTTAAACCACCAAAAAAATGATTCATCATCCTCATCATCCTCATAACACAGTTACTCAACTAACCTGGTTTTAGGTTGATGAATGTAATCGTCGTAACTTGGTTAGAATAACTCGAGTAAGCTTGTACTCCGATCATGAGAAACCTGGCTAAAATACCTGGCTTACTTTGCGCCATTTGCACAAACCCAGACTCGCACGGCATTATGGGTATAATTTCAGTAAAAAACATTGCACCAATTACTATTGGAAATATCATGTTTTTTCATGTATTGTAAGTAGCCTACTATTGCTCATTGAAAAAAAGGAGCGTAATGGCTTGTTCATGTCGCAATGATGTTATTGGCAGTGATAAAACCCTTTGAGTTCTGCTCACATAGTATCATCCTATATCATACTATATCATCAAATCACAGCATGAGTATGTGGAGACTGGACACAAACACGCACACTTGGACTGCGCTTCCCTGTTAATGAATTCCATGGTCGCTGAGGTCATGGTGGGTTGTGATTATCAATCCTCAACATCTGTTACCAGACCACCGGCATGTCTGACCCTCTATCTCCACACAACTCTCAATTTCCGTTTGCTATAGAAAACTTTGATTTTCTATATTTCCTCTCTCTTATGCTACTTTCTGCTTTATTGCTTGTCTCTTGATATGTGGATACTTGTCTCCCTGATGTTGATGTGTGGGACTGATGACTGGACAGATGACAGCAGTTTGACAGGGCTGCTCTCCAAGCCCCCAGATACCAACCATGTCTTGGTCTGTGACCAATCTAGCCCT
This sequence comes from Hoplostethus atlanticus, assembly GCA_034670405.1. Taxonomy (NCBI): domain Eukaryota; kingdom Metazoa; phylum Chordata; class Actinopteri; order Trachichthyiformes; family Trachichthyidae; genus Hoplostethus; species Hoplostethus atlanticus. The sequence continues at coordinate 1,237,897 of JAXDDX010000035.1, forward strand.
CTAGCCCAAACTCTGTAAATAGTTAGAAAATGTGTCAGCTAGCATTGTTGATGAGCTACACAGTTCCAAGGGTGCAGACAGGACGTGTTTATAAGCACACAAATCTGTTTTGTGCATGTGAATGTGTAGTCATGCTTGTATCTATGAATGTGTGTAAGCATGTATTTGATAAATGTAGTGTACTGCACATTGAAGAATGATCAGTTTACCGTGTTAGCATCAGAATATGGACATAGGCAGATGATACAACATATGAGAGTTCAATGGTCACATTGCAGTGGCCCTTTTGCTATTTGGTGTAATCTGTCCTATTGAACTGTCCCGCTGTGTACCAAAGGCCACCCAGGCCAGTGGCAGGGCCATAGAGGGCAGTGGCTGGCAGATGGCACCGATTTCCACCATGAAGCCTGTGATAGTGACACACAAACTCAAATACTGGGCCCTTGTTCTATGGCTTTTGTTAGGGACTGAGCGAGAGGGGGCTTGTGTGCAACAGCAAATCCCCCCCCCCCCACCCACCCCCCAAGGCACTTAGGCAGACTGTCCAAATTGAGGGGTCCAGGTGGGACTCCATATGGCGCTAGTGGAGAATGGAGAGTCACCTTGTCAAGCCCTGGCCATCAGCCGTTGATTGAGAACCGTGACGTTTCAGTGAGAGGTCAAACCGTCACCGCAGCATGTAACCAGACTCTTATACGTCACATCGAGACAGACACCGACGGAAACACACACACAGCACACATATTGATACTGTAAACACAGATGTAGACATGTGGGTGCATGTGCACTCCACACACACACATACACACACACACACATGCACATTAAGTGATGAGAACATCAAACACCAAAAATCAACCAAGTGATAGATCATTCGCTCCGGTGCTCCATGCTAACTAGCAAACACTATGTTGAGGGATAGTAGGCAACTAGCATAATCCAAAGTAAGAAGACTGACCTCTTCCATCGTCTTCCTTCGCCCACCACCTTCACGTCCTATGTAAACAAGTAGTCCCTGGTAGTTTGAAACAGTTACATATATATGGTTCAAGTTCTCATTTTCTCACTTTCACTATCATTCAAAATAGTATATGCTAAAGTGTTAGCATGGAGCACCAGAGCACCAAACAATCTACAGGGGCCACATGAAGGATTTTGGTGTCTATGTTCTCATCTCTTAATAGATAAATGAAACAATGGACAAATCTCCCAAAAACCTGGTGTATTCCTTTAACGATCACATGACATTTAAACCTTAAGGGCAATACACTGTCCATTGACACAGTCCGTCAGTACAAAGAGGGAGAATCTGATACCCGTGAAAAAGAAGCAGTGGGCTAGCAGAACCCCGGGACCCAGGTGAAGCTGGTGGGACTGGCCTTGTGGCCCTGTGGCCCCTGTGGCCCTGCTGGGTTTGTTTTAGCTTCAGTTACAACCCTCAGCCCTCCACATCTCTGCCGAGCTCTGCTCTTCTTCCCTCCGGTGTCCTGCAGTTCCCATGGCCTTGTGCGCCCTCCTCCCGGCCCAAACCCTGAACCAGGAAGTGCCTTCACTATCACAGTCAGTGTGTGTGTGTGTGTGTGTGTGTGTGTGTGTGTGTGTGTGTGTGTGTGTGTGTGTGTGTGTGTGTGTGTGTGTGTGTGTGCATGTGTGCGTGCAGGACTGTCACAGGGATGCAGCTGAAGTCAGGAGGACTCTGAACAGGAGTGTCCCTTTCACTTTTGATCCCTGGGAAGTACGAGGCCAAGCAAAGCACAGCACCACCCTCTCGTCCTCTTTTTCCCCGTTTCTCTCTATCTCCCTTTCTCTCTGTAGTGCCGCGTTTCTTCCTCTGTGGTGAGGGATCAGTGTTATTCTCTCCAGCGGCACAGCCTGCCTGTGATAAAGGTCAGATAAGGCTCTGATGGGAAGAAGGCCTTCAACCAAGTGGAAATTTGAAATGGAAAGCTGACAGTGAAAAATGCACATTAGTTTAGATTAAGTGATCGAACTTCAATTCATTGTTATTGAAGCAAATGAAGTGATTCAGTTCTTAATTTAGGACTATGATATATAATCAGTTCAATAACTGAGTTCAGAATATTTCGTCACTGGGAACAAATTTTCTCTCTATGATTTATTCTTTTATTTGTTTACCCCTGATGTGTCTCGCCCCGTGTGGAGGTTCCCTCTGCGGTGTGATTCATTGTCTATGTACATCACGCTGACCGTAGATCAGCCCTTTAGTGTCACATTTACCGTCTGTATTATTTGTGTTTACTTTACGGTCATTAACACAGACACATGAGCATTTGTTTGTCTGAGGAGTCTTTCGGCCGCTCCCCGGAGGAGGGAGGAGGAAGGAATACATTTATTTACTGAAAAAACACTGCGAGTCGCACTCGGGTGTTTTGAAAGGCCGGGAGGGCGGCTCCGTCAGCTGGAGCTGACATAATATAGCATTTGTTTTCTCAGCTATGGGGTATCTGGCAAAGATGTTGCTGTTATTGAAAAAGACATGAGAGTGACATGCAAAATACTGTAAGTGGGGTCAGATTTTATGGCTTATGAAGTGAGTGATGGTAAAGCCTCTGTGGATGGGCAGACACACTCACAAACACAATCACTTTGCTCTCACTTTGCTCGCCTCATCTCTCACTCGACCCCGTTGCCCCTATATTTCATGACTGTCGTCTGTCTCTGTCATTGTGTTGTCAGAGAGGTCAGGGGTCAAGCAGTTAGTGGCAGCATTGCCAGATTGGAATTGCCCAGAGGCACAGAGAGAGAGAGAGAAAGGGAGAGAGACAGACAGACAGACAGACAGAAAGAGAGAGAGAGAGACAGAAAGAGAGAGAGAGAAAGGGATAGACAGATAGACAGTCAGACAGAAAGAGAGAGAGAGACGAGAGCTGCCAGGAAAAAAGGCTTAGCCTTTCATGAGCGTCTTTTGTTGTCATTGTTTTTCCATATATTGAATTGTTCTGACTGTCATGTATTGTCATGTAGCACAAATGAATAGCTCACCGTGTCATAATACAATACATGTTATAAGTGTGAATGATCACTTTTGACTTTGATTTACCCAAGGTGGGTTACCTTTGCTCTTTGCTTTGCTGCAGCAACACGTTGCTTTAGACTCTGGAGGTTGGCCAGTCCAACCAGTCTCCTACAGGGCAGCTCGCTTCAGACTGACCAGTAAGCCAGTGGGCTATAGGAACTGATGTTGGAGAGACTGACCTCGTCCAGCTTTCTGCTTCGACTGATTCATGATGGCATTGACCTTTTGACCTCCAGCCTACTGACCTAGCACTTCCTCCTCTCTCTCTTCTGTTCTCTCTTTCTCTCATTCTCTGTATTTTTTGTTCCAGTTGTTTTCTTGTTCTCACTCAGCCGACCTTTTCTCTCTCGTCTCTCCTTCTCTTTCTTCGTATGAATCCAAACGTTTGTCATTATTATGTCGCTGTCATCTTTTTTTTTGTTCTTTCCTGGTTTAATAGCTAGGTACAGCATAACATGACACCTATGGTATTGATACAAAAACAACAGAGTGATTGAGTCGCAGTGAAGTGGAGCATTCTTCAACACTTTACCCAGGAAACAATGTCACCCGTCGAGTTCCTACTATCATTTGATCGGTGTCTGTCAGCGAGTTCCTAATAACCACGCTCTTCCATAAACTCTCTCTACTTCCCTGACCCTATTCACTTCTTGAACTGTGTGCGCGGAGAGATTATCCGCTCCCTCTCGGCCTTCCCCGTCCTGCTGCACCGGGGGAAGAAGTCGGGCCGCGCGGCAGGTCGTCACCTGTCAGTCCCCATACCTCTGTCCTGACGGCTTGCAATCGCTATTTGTTTCCACAGGCGAGCTGACGGCTTGAGAGGAACCTGACTAACAGCACTGTGACAGGATAAAGAGGATAAAGCTCTCTCCACAGAGACAGGTAAGAGTGCAGACCTACTAAGAAAACAGTAAAGTGCTTGACCTGCACGATAGATGAAATGTGGCAGTTTTGCTAAGTCTGGGGGATTTAACGTTCTGGTCCCTGTTAAATGAACAGACAAAATTAATATTTGAACAAGGTTTGTCAGCAATCAGCTTCTTTATTTTTCATTTTAATGTCACGTTAACAATTGAGAAACAGTTAATTCTGATCCATTTAGATGACAAAATGATTTATGAATGATTCGATTAAACCCCGTGGCTCATTTCTGAACTGATTTCAGTATTTAAACAACATTTTCTGACCATGAATTTTTGTTGACCTTGTTCACAGGGCTTCTTCGTCTTGAATTCAGACTCGTCTTACCTACCGCAGGTGAGTTTCTACATGTCACTGAAACTGAAACTGGAATGCATGTTCTGTATCAGTGGTCGTATGAATAAAAGCAAAATCAAAGACATCGCTAATGACAATTGATTGAAATCGCTGGGACTCCAAGCAGGTTAAAACAAACCATAAGAGTTAGTGTCCAATACTATTTGACACATAAAAAGATAATTCCATACATCTTTTAATGAAACTGCTGTTTGTGGTTCCTTCTTGTCTGTTGTCAGTTGTCACACAGTTCTCCCATTCTTAGGAAGAAAACAAAATTGCTAAGAAGCCTGTCGTTATTACTTCCTGTTCCAGATCAGCTGACCGGAGAAGTGTCATGGCGGCGTATGGACAGACTCAGTATAGTCCTGCCCTCCAGCCCACAGGACCATACATACCTTACACTCACCACACACAGGGCTACAGCATGCCCTCTTACAGTAAGCACACACACACACACACACACACACACGTTTCACACTGTTTCATAATGTAACAGGAAAGTACAGAGGTACAGCTAGAGCTTGGCAGAAGATTATGGCTGAAGTGTCAGTGGTAATCACCTCATCAATCCACAATCACTCATCTTCCGCTCTCTCCCTGTCATCTCTCTGTGTAGACATTAAAACAGAGGACGGTCTGAGCCACTCTCCAGGACAGACTGGACTACTGGGCTTGTCAAACTTCAGCGGCACTCCCCCAAGTCAAGCTCTTTACAGCTACTCCACACACGGTTAGTCTGAAACAGGACATGTATCCACTATCACACACTCTTTGAATTTGTCCTTACATTGAGAAGCATCCATCCCAGCTCCTCTCCTCTCCTCTCCTCTCCTCTCTGCCACACCTGTTCTCCATTAGCTGTGGTCTGGACTCCTGGCGTCAGACGTCTCTCCACCCCTCCTCTTTTCTGGGGGTCAGGCCCCCTTTCCCCATTCAGACCAACAACACAGCATGTAGGCATGTGTATGTGTGAGACAGAGGAGAGGTGGAATGAGAGAAAACACATAGACAGAAGGAGGAAGCGATACAGAGAAGGTGGACGAAAGAGAGAAAAAAACAAGAGAACCAGGGACAGAGCAAGAGAGAAAGATGAGCGACGAGTCTTGCCGAAAAACAAATGCTCGATGCAAGATGTGGTATGTTTGTGACTGAGTGCAGCTTTCTGCCCACACATGCGTGTGTATGTGTGTGTGTGTGTGTGTGTGTGTGTGTGTGTGTGTGTGTGTTTCTGCTGTACACATTCCTCAGTTGTCCGGCGCCCAAAGCATGACTCGCTCAGTACGACTTTATGGCTTTCAAAGCAGCGTGAAATTGACCTTGTGTGTGAGAGGGGAGAGGTTAAGGTGCGTTTTCCAGCAGGGGCGAGTAGGTTTAATGCTGCGGGGGGGGGTTGAGGGAGAGGAGGTTGAGGGAGACGAGGGAGAGGAGGAGGAGGAGGACACTGGCTCCACTGTATGGATGAGAAAGAGGAGACAATCTACACATGTAAACACAATGAGTGTGTTTACATACTAGCTCATAACTCAGTTAAGATCATATTCAACATGAGCTGTTATATCATCGCATCCCATTCAGAACGTTCTGACTAGTACTAGTGGAAAAACAGTAGAAAAAAGTAAAAGTATCCCAGTACATCCCATCTATTATACTCACTAATCATTCTAATAATCAGGACATGAGCTTCTCTCTCATCTATTGTACATTTCTTTCACGTACTGTATGCCAACAGTATATATATAATTTATAATACTTGTTTATCCCAAGTTATATTGGAATAGAAATGTGCATGTAAACACACTCACTGTAGGTACAGAGCCTTCAACGGTCCTCCGCTACCAGTACACACATCTGCTAAACCAACATGAAATGTAGTTTGGGCCTGAAAGACACAAAGTTCCCAAACAACCAAAAAATTGTTTGAATATTTCTAGGCATCAATCATTAAGCTTTACATACTGCCAACTTCAAACGGCAATAACATGCCGCAGCAACCAAATGTTTGTAGAATTTCAGAATGTTTCCGTCCGATCCATTTATATTGTACACCACACACACACACACACACGGATACACACGCACACCACAACAAATCATTGAGACACATACACTGCATGTACAACTGAAACCAAATGGAGGACTATGGGAGCCTGTTGGTGTTTACTTTGAAAGACCTCCTGTATTTTTCCCCCTCTTGTTGCTTTGAAGATTGTTGAGTCGTCCTGGGAGTCGTCCAGTGTGGTTCCTCTGCTGAGTCATTACGCTCCTGTTTGTCATTCACTGTGGAATGGAGGGATGGATGAGTAAGAAGTGGGAGTGAGGGAGTAGTAGAGCAGTAAAGGAATGAATAATGGATGGCTGGGTGGAGAGATGGAGGAAGACTGTGGAGGAAGGGTGTAACCGATGGAGACAGGATATACATTTATGTTCTCCACAGTGGTCCTTATTTTAGCTCAATGGGTAGAGCAGCACCAACACTGTAGTTATCTAACATTTCTGGCACTGATGTTGTTGTCCGTAGTAGCAAAACACACTTACCTGGTAAACCAAATATGATGAAAAGAAACACTTAAGAATTATTTGCAAATTCTTTTTGGTTGAACAACACAATATATTTTATTTTATTTTATTTTATTTTATTTTATTTTATTTTATTTTATTTATTTATTTATTTTATTTTATTTTATTTACTAAGTAGCTCCATTAAGAGCAAATTCATGTTCGCAGTGACAGCTTGACATAAAGCAAAATGCATTTTTGAGGGTAAAGGCATAGGAGGAAAAGTAATACAAAGTAAATGAAGTTAAAAAGTGAAATGATTCAGCTGACCGACCAGCAATATGGAAGGGCATTACAGCACGATGGAGAGAGACACGACCACAGGGGAAATTGCCTGGAGGAAGACGTTTCCTGCCTTGGCCCGATCAGATTCCCTGAGAGCACCAACAAGTTGCAGACTTTCCCACCTGTATTGTTGTTTCAGCCATAAATCAAACCCTCAGCAGTGACACCTCACAGAGGGAGCATTTTTTACTGCCCAAACAACTTCACAGATCACAGATCAGATGTGGAAATAGTTGTCTGACGTTTTCTCCATTTGAGTTTTTGTAGTAGATTTTTATACTCTGTTAAATTTGTGATTGTTTTTGTCCTGCTTCGTGTATTAATGTCTTTAAGGGTAATCTTTCTTTCTTTTCATTTTTCAGGTGGTGGTATTTCATCTGGAATTTTTCAAGGCACCAATGCAATCACCAGTTCAACCCCATTCAGCCCTACACAACAAGTTAGTACTCTGACGTGTTTTCATTTGCATTTGGAAACCTGTTGGTTTGGTGTGATATTGATATACATCATATTTCATGCAGTTCGTATGATCTTAAAATATCACTTTTGCTCCAATTATGTTTTTGTTCATGCATTTAACACTGACTTGTCTATGTGTCTGTCTTTAGTCAAGACGTTTTATTGTACTCCAGCTGTTTTTTTTAATATATGAAGAGTTTCCAATATGATACACCCATTTCTGAAAAACAAAACACACAACTAAGCACTTAAAATTCACTCTAAAACACCATGTTGTTATTTGGCGGTGTATTTTTCTAATTCCAACGGATATCTAAAACATCAACAGTAAACTTGGTGTCAGTCTCTCAGAATCAAAGAGCAAGGGCTTCTTTCTAGACTCACCATTTTGCAACAACGTTCAACAATCACGCAGGGAGAAATCCATCGTAGAAAGAGGAAGAGACGCCAATTCCTCCATCGACTATAGCCTTAATAGACCAGAATGCAACGCAGCCACAAGATATGTTGCATTTTGACTAGGGGGCGCAACGTTTTTTTCTCGACTGGAAAAACCTGCTCTCTCTCTCTCCACCTACACGTAATGAATACAACAAGTTCAGGCACGTTCTCTGGGGGTTGTCAAAGGGCATTCTGGGAAATGTTGGAAATCACCAACTGAAGAAGAAGTAAACAAAGCAGGTTGAGGGAAAGTTGGCACACCAAAAAAGTAAATTACAACACATCACAAAAATAACTCCTGGAATGCACTGAACATCCCAAATGAATGACATATAACATTGTAACATTGTGTATCTAAGGGTAGATCTTTTCCAAATGCTAGATATCTCATTTTGGAATGCAGCTCTTCATATTTTGATTTGACTGATGACTAATGTTCGTGTGTCCGTCTTGTCAGGACTTTTCAGCATGCTACAGCCAGAGTCAGTACTCTCCATATTATAACTCCCATCACTACAACAGCCCCTACCTTGCCAGTAGCAACATCAGCCCTGCTGCCATTACAGCTCCCTTACCCTATCAGCACCCAGAACATCCTGCTATGCTGCCCAATCACAGCCCAGAGTCACATACAGGTAAAGAAAGACTCATTGTTTGGAAAACAGGGTTGTTATATAGATAGTATTTGAATAGCAATTGTAATGTGTGTGTGTGTGTGTATGTGTGTGTGTGTTTGTGTCTAGCAGAGTACCACCCGCCCCCCAGTCCCCCCACACCAGGTAAAGAGGAGGGGGTCCCACCCCGAAGAGGGTCAGATGGGAAATTGAGGGGGAGGAAGAGAGTCAGCGACCCTGCTCCACCTCTGGACTCTGATATAGAGGTATACACACATACACACACATACACACACACACATTTCAACACATTTCAACACATCCACACACACACAACGTTTCACAAGGTTAACGTTATATATCTGTTATTCCACTGCAGCGAGTGTTTATCTGGGACCTGGATGAAACCATCATCATTTTCCATTCTCTCCTCACGGGAACCTTCTCCACACGATTTGGCAAGGTACGGCATTACAGCCTCTCCCTTTTGTCGTGTACTGTACGATGTATGTGCTGCACCTCCTCACACACAACACCGGTTTATTATACCATAGCTGCACTTTACGCAACACCCTCGCAAACAAAGCTCCGTTCAAGTACCCCCTTGTCGCAATGGCAGAGTGCTTATTTGACTAACAGCCAGAGGGGTGACTGTTCGTGACCTCTGGGTCTCATCCATGAGCATTTTCACACGCTGGCTGTTTTGCCTTCCTGCCCTCTTGTTTCTTTACATAATGCAGTTGGGGTTGTTTGGCTGCCCCGGCGTCCCGCGGCGTGATTGACAACCGACGGGACCTTTATGTAACGGACAGGCAGCTGACAAGGGGAGGACAGTGGTGCGTTTTCTTGTTTTTGGCTCGCCTCCGTGTTTTGAATTCTCACGGTCCCCCGGTGGGTTGACACAAGGCTGATGGGAGTTTGAGAGCTGCAAACACTCCGTTTCTGATCGGTTCAGCTCCGCCAGGCCATGCATGGCCGTTGTTTCTTTTTCTTTCTTTTCTGCCGTGGAGGGATGAATAGAAAGAGGGAGCGAGAGAGAGAGAGAGAGAGAGAGAGAGAGAGAGATAGGGAGATAGAGAGAGAGTGGATGTGTTGAAATGTGGCTGATGTGCCAAGAATTCCTGATTCCCCCCACCACCCAGACACCCTGCTGCTGGAACCAAAGAGCTCAGTCGGACAGGCTCTGACTTCAAAACTCAAACACGCAGCCGAGGAATTGGATGATCAGGCGGCGGAAAAACAGATTAAAAGTCCAAAGCGTCAAGACATTTTACAAGCTAGCAATGTTTTTTTTCTCCCTCCCAAATTTGCAGCTAATATGTTGACATCCTAGTGTGACAGCCTTGTCTTTTTTCTCTTTGGCAAGAGTATTTTGGCACAGGTCTTGTTTCATACTGAATCTCCTCTTCATCTTTCTCCCTTTTTTGTCTCCCGCTCCCTTCAACTCTTTTACCCTCGTCCAGTTTCAACAACCCTGGGTCTTTCCATGACAGCCCGCCTGCTAAACTTCCTGCCGTAAACAAATGTTTGGACCTATAGGTAAAGGCAAGTCTGGGCCCGGCGAGCACGGAAGACTAATGGCCGCGTTGAAAGACAGTTGTTTTCAGCCAGAGGTGAACAGAGATCCACATGAGGAGTTGATTCCCCCGCTGTAACAGCTCCTCCATTATCTCATCTATCATACTGTAGGCTACACGGCACCCCGCTCTCTCCTCCGGTGTGTGAATTGTCTCTGTTTTTCATCCCGAACATCCTCCCCAGCATTAGTGTAAAGGAGGGAATTGAATGGCTTGGATGTTTTCTCTTGACACTCATTCTTCTCTAATTCTTTTTTTTTGGGGGGATTATCAGAAAGAGGCCGGACCTTTGCTTTTATTTGTCCTTACCTCTGTATAGAAATGGCCTTGGTCTTTTGAGGAAGGCAATTACAGATAATTATCTCCATTATTAAACAAGGAGAACACCCCCCTTTTTCTGGAACACCCCCCTTTTAAGCTGCTAACCTCGCCCTCCTCCTCTTTCTCAATCCTCCCCTCCTCACCCTTTTCCTCCCTCTCATCCTTGTCCTCCTACTCCTCCAATTACCCCCAGCTCCCTCTTTCTTCTAACACCCTCTTTGCTCCATTACCTAGTTACCGTCGTTTATTCTCCTCAATCACCTCACCACCAAAACCATTTCTGCCATTTTGAGCAGGGCTGCTGGAGGAGACAGGCGGGCTTGTCATTTCAGACGCGCTAATCTGACGTTCACCTTTGGCTGACACCTCTGTTTTTCCTTCCTTCTCTGCCAACGAAGAGCCATCACTGCCATCAAAACAATGCGCAACACATATCCACGCCTGCTTTTGTACTCTGAACAACAGCAATACACCTAAACTGTGTCTACCACTGCTATCAAGAGCCCATGGGTTACGATTTAGATGGTGCCTGCTGGGGATGATTTAGAGTTTTCTTATTAAGGAACAGGTGTGAAATGTTGTGTAATTCGGCACCCGGGTATTTGTTTGGGTTTTTTGGAGAGAGAGAGGGAAGAGGAGTGAGGAAGAGGGGCAGGGTGGTGTGCAGTGTTGAAAGAGATACTGACACAGAGGACTGGAAGAGAGGAGAAACCAAAAACAAGGGTGAAACTAGCCAAGCTAGCCTGAAATATTAGCGTTACCTGCTTGTTTCCTGAAGTGACTAACCAGGTGAATCCAGGTGAAAACTGCAGTTGATGTCGTCCTATTCAATCCACTTCGGTCGCGAAAGGGGAGATACAGATGGAAGTGGAAGGGAAAAGGGGACAGGGGACAGCCTTGAGATAATTGATGGATGGATTGTGCAAAAAAAAAAAAAGGTGCAACTCAATATTAGGAATATGTAGTTGAGAAAATTGATGGATGGATTGTGCAAAAAAAAAAAAAGGTGCAACTCAATATTAGGAATATGTAGTTGAGAAAGTTGAGAAAAAGGGGACGTGGGGAGAGACAGGTAAACTGTCAGACCAGACAAAGGAGAACCAAAAAAAAAAAGAAGTTAGAAAGAAAGAAGAGATAGCAGCGATAAGCCATAGCAGAACTTATGATTGATAGATAAATAATCACACTTCCCTCTCCCTGGAACCTGTTTGTGTCATTCCGGTTGACGAGTTGGCAGAGGAGCCGCGTTGAGGGCTTTTCAGAGACGTGCAGGCGGACACGCTGACAAGGCGAGAATAATGACATGAATAACGTTCAGTAATCAGATTAAACTGTTGATGTAAAATACCAGAACTCTTATGCCATCACTCACAGCCCACATACTTACACCTCTTTTTTTTTTTTTTTACTCTAATCATCGAGGAAGCAGCCCCCGGAGTGATAGAGCACTGTCATCATTACACAACCTTAATTAACTAGGTCGAAGCATAAATCAAACCCGTTTTTTCTGCGTTGCTCAGCTTTGATTACTAAGATTTAGACTAGTGCAGACCGACCACTGTGTTTCAAGAAGCCGTACAGAATTAAAAGCGTATGTTGCTTGTGATTAAGTCCAGATTAAATGTACAGTATGGCCACAGAGGCGAATCGGACAGCAACGCATAACCCCCGAGAGAATAGCCGAGCTTCGTTCCCTGTTCTTGAATTACAGCGCCATTCCGCTTGGCCTATGAAGGTTGTCATGCTGACCGTCTCGCTCTGTTCGTAAATGTCAGGAGATAAGATGTAGTAACTGTGCAGTGTGGTTTTCAAAGCAGAGTTATTAATGCTACGGTGTGTGTGTGTGTGTGTGTGTGTGTGTGTGTGTGTGTTAGGACTCTTCAAAGGCGGTGTCTCTGGGTCTGTGGATGGAGGAGATGATCTTCAATCTGGCCGACTCAAGGCTCTTCTTCAACGACTTGGAGGTGACATTTTTTTGAAAATGTTCAAATAACTTGTGGATGTTAAGAACAAGGTTGCAATGTGTTTTATGACTGCCTTACTTCATCGAAAAACCTCTTATTGCAAATGCCGCTGCGCTCTCCTTCCTTCTTGCATATCCCGCTGAGCTTCCTTCATCTCTTTTCGTGATAATTCTGATACAATTTTAGATTTTGGAAAATATCAGCAGTGAGAAACGTATCCAATGGTGTAAGCTGGCATGCAGTTGACCAGAAAACCTTCCCCACAACAGCCTAGCAAGAGGCTTGACTGTTTTCCTAACTGGCATAAGGCACAGTGGCAGCCATTGTAGCCAAATCCACCCTGCATCTATCCTGCAGGAGTTCTTAGTGCAGCATTTTCCAAACAATTTGTCTTTGGGCCTTGAGCAACAGTGCAGCAAGTATGTAAAAGGAGGGTTTGTTGGCTGCTGGCATCTGCACTAGTACCATTAGACCTGATGTGTAGCCTAATAATCTAGCACAGTCACCATGTGCATGGACGTGACCCCCCGGAAAAAAGCGATGACTCTTCAAAGAAAATTCCATTCTCCTTTTTTAAAATGCAGTTTTACTACGTGTCGGCGATTTGAACAATGCATATGTTTTTCATCCTACATTCCTCTGCCTTGTTCTGACAAAGAAAAGGATTAGAGACAGACAGAGAGAGGGACTGAGAGAGAGAGAACAAGGACACTTTGTGCCGTAATTATAGGTGTGTGTCTGAGTCTCCGAGAGGAAAATTAGTCGAATGGGAGGAGGAACAGTTGAGAGGAGGGAAGGGGGCCAACAAAGCCATTTGCAAACCGGGTTTTATCCCCTCTTTTGTTGTCAGGGCTCAGTAAATCTACAAAGCAGTAGGCCACAGTGGGCTGACAACTCATGTTAAGTCTTGTGGTACAATTATCTTGTCCCTGCTATGTCAGTAGCTACAGCAGTGGCTATGAGGATTATTGTTGCTGTCATTACTGTAATACCAGCAGATGATCACATAATTACATTATAATTGTCGTGCATGGCCGTCAGATTGATCTAAGTCAGGATTTCCAGTGGAAATTTTCAAAGAAACTGATATAAGCACATTTACTTCAGTTATATTCCACTTCATTGCCAACTCTTGAAGCACTGTGCCATGGGGATAGGCGCTGAGTGGAACTGATGGGAGTCTTGAGTGTTGTCGTACTAGTGTTAGTGGGGCCAATTGCTTTTTGTGCGGGCAGTATGAACTACTCTGTAGGGGCAGATGGTACCTGAGTGGGTGGTGGGCTGCAGCCTCAGGGAGTTGAGATATGTAAGGACGGAGGGGTGTAAGGACGGAGGGGTGATGAGGTAGCGTCTCCCCCAGTCTGAAAGGTGATAGGAGGGCCTGTCTGTCCGGGGTCGCTGTGTGACAAGTAGTAGGAGTTATAGTAGCGTTCTGTGTGCGCATCTGTGCGTGTGTGTGTGTGTGTGTGTGTGTGTGTGTATGTGTGTGTGTGAGAGGTAGTAGGATTTAGAGGCTTGAAGCTGGACTCAGTATAGAGGAGAGAGAAATGGGACTAACAGAGAGAGAGATCAAAACCAGGAGTGTTGCAGGCTACTGAGATGTGTGTAACATCAGGACATTATCTATTGGCCTCTCATGGTCAACATGAATAACAACATGAAGTATATATAATACTTCATGTCAATAATATTACCATTATAACAACATATTTATACTGCATTTATGTATTTATACCTAAATGCCATTTTTTCTTTACTCCCACAATATACAATCTTCATACATTTAATAGTATTTTGCTGATTCGACTGCATATTACTGAAGGTGTTTTGGCTGTAGCCACATGCTACGCCACAGTGCGGTTTTAATCCCTGCGGTTTGGTTGGTTGCGTTGGCATCCAGTAGAGAGGAATAACAGGCGCACCACTGTGCATGTCAAAAGACCACTCTCAAGACAAAGGCCCTTTCTTGAGAGACGTTCTTTGACCAAAACACTATAAAGATGGTATGAGTATGCAACTTTAATGCGCTATATGGTTACACCGGTATTGCCGAGCCGCATTCGCTATACCCTCTCCTCTCTGGCGCCTTTCTGTCCCATGTCCTGACAACTTATTTCCTCCTCCCTTGTCTTTTATTTTAGCTCTTTTTTTCATCTCTGTAGCTGCTATCATTCCTAAAGGCTCCCTTAAACAGGAGAGACCTGCCCGTACAGAGCTCCGCTCTGAAACGGATCTCCACGCGCCACTTGATATATCCGCTTTCTTTTTCATTTCCCAGGAATGTGACCAGGTTCATATTGATGACGTGGCATCAGACGACAACGGGCAGGACCTGAGGTAAAGCTTCTACTGTTTTACTGTACTTAGAGCTCTGCTGAGAGAGTCTGACAGTTCTATTACGCCTCGTGAACCAGACTTGCCCCTGGGTTTTAGTGCATAGGAGGATAAAGCAGGGAGATGACACCGAGTAGAAAGAGAAGTGTGTGTGTGTGTGTGTGTGTGTGTGTGTGTGTGTGTGTGTGTGTGTGTGCGCGCGCGTGCGTGCTTTATTCTCTCCACTTCCCCAGCCATATAATATGTCACAGTATTATCCATAACTCTCATTTCTCATCAAAATATCTCTTTACCATTCTTTCCGTCTCCTTCAGTCCAGACATTTTATTGTGTAAACTTGTTGAAGCACTTTAGGAGCCAGATTGTACCAAAGCACCTTTGTGAAGTCTTTATTTTATTGCACTTTCCTTTGGCCTTTTTTCATTCTGAAGGATTTTTTTTCTATCAATGCTAGCCCTGGTGAATGCATATGCTCTATGGTTCCTCACTGACAAAGCAACATTCACAGCTCAAAGGCAGTTCCTCTGATTTTCTTGTCCCTGGCATTTTTGTGGTTGTACTGGCACAACTCCCAACTCCCTATTTTCCTGTTCATACCCTGAAACGTTTGCTAGAAACCATTGGTTATCAACTTTGCGTGAATGTACAAATAAAGAGCCATTAAATGTATACATATCTTTAATGTAGTTATCCCAAATCAAGTATTTACTCTGTTCCACACCTCTGAAACATAGATGGTACTAGATGCTACAGAGAAACGCCGTTCGTGTCCACCAGTTTTGATCCAGATCCTGATTGTCTCTTGTGTTGTGATCCTGCAGCACCTACAACTTTGGGACGGACGGGTTCCAGAGCCCGGCGGGGGGGGGCTCTCTGTGCCTGGGCTCAGGGGTCCACGGAGGGGTGGACTGGATGAGGAAACTGGCTTTCCGATACCGCAGAGTAAAGGAGATCTACACCACATACAAGAACAATGTTGGAGGTGGGTTCATTTACCAGTACGGTATACAAGCACACTATTAGCTTAACTTCTCTGAGGTCTAGTCTGTGCTATCCGTTTTCTAACAACCTACTGTATAGTTCTGCTTTAACCTAATGCGGTGACTGGGATCAACAGCAGCCTGCTAGCTAGGTGGTACTTTAGAATGGTGCATTTTGTATTTCCCAAGCCTCCAATCTGACCATTACTTAAAGCTCAGTTAAGAGAATGCAGTGAGCGTATGATGGTGACCACCTGCTCTTTGCATGAACAATCTGTGTGAAAGCTGTGGCCCCTTGTTGACATCCCCTATTTAATGAATTGAATCTTGAAGGGGTGATGATGTCAGCGAAAGGAAGGAGACAGGTGTGTTTGTCAACTGAGATGGTTGAGTTGGAGGTTGCTGCTGAGCTGTACTGTGTTTGGCTGAGCATAGGCACTGCTGATTACAGCTGGCCCCTTTAACTGAGCTGCAAACCATGTGTTTGAGGTTTTGGCTAGAGGTTGTCGTGTGAGAATCCTCCATCCAGACTGAAGACAGCCTCGCTGTCAAAACATGGGTTTTTCAGTGTCTCAGTAAATGAGAACTATTATTCATTGGAACCGTTGGGTGTTTTTTTTTATTTTACAAAAACTGTCCGTCAAGCTTGTGCTCCTCCCCGATTGGCAGGTTTGCTGGGCAGCCCTAAGCGGGAGGAGTGGTTACAGCTGAGGAGGGAGATGGAGGTTCTGACAGACCTGTGGCTGACTCAAGCACTCAAGGCCCTGGCTCTGATCCACTCAAGGTCGGTTCACGTTATCACGACTTGAATGAGTTGTATCATTCCCTGTTACAGCACGCATCGTGAGAGGTGTCTTAAGTTGACATCAGTGTAAATGTGTCACTCCTGTCCTTCCAGGCCCAACTGTGTGAACGTGTTGGTGACCACCACTCAGCTCATCCCAGCCCTCTCCAAGGTGTTACTGTATGGCCTGGGTTCAGCGTTCCCCATAGAGAACATATACAGCGCCACCAAGACAGGTGAGGAATAAAGACTCACCATTCTGAATATCCTGGGAAGGGAGGAGGGACAGGAAGATCCATGCCGAACTTCCATGTAGACAGTCATCGCACATACTAAGGAATCAGACATTTTTCTTTGTTTCTCACCTGGTAAATTTTACAATGTACAATATTTCTTTCAAGATAGTATTTTTCACTTTTAACCTGTTGTAAAATGTCAATTTTTTTAAAGGCAAGGAGAGCTGTTTTGAGCGTGTCTCCCAGAGGTTTGGTCGGAGAGCGGTGTATGTGGTGATAGGAGACGGAGTGGAGGAAGAGACCGTGGCCAAGAAGGTAACACTCAATTAATCTTTCTGTTATAATTCTGACGGTTTGAAAAATGGACCTCAACTCATCATGACACTTGACTGCAGCGTCTGTGTCTGATACAGTAGTTTTTAGAATAGTCTTTGCATGGAAATGGTAACATTCTTTCTGGGAGAGGCACCCTAAAAAACATGATACACAGACAACATTTTGAGGCTTCATATTATTGGGAAATTTTTCAACAACAGTATTTTTGCATTACGCTTTTGCACGTTATGGATTTTGGTGCACTTTACAATCCCCTTCCAAACCACAGGCATCAACAAGATGCCCAAGTATGACCGCCTAAAGACTGTATGTTTGTCATTAAATCTGTATTGTATTTTTATGTTTTTTTCAGAAGAACATGCCGTTCTGGAGGGTGTCATGTCGGGCCGATCTGGAGGCTCTGAGCCACGCACTGGAGCTGGACTATCTCTAGAGGGCATCAGCTGTTACACTCTGCTCCTAGACTCCAACCTTGTGAGAACCTGAGCTCCTCAATGGAGCTACTGGGTGACGTTGCCCCTAGAGACTGATCCAGAGTCAGTATTGTTATCTCCCGATGATTTTTTCAATGTTTGGGGCAGGGCATCTGATCTCTAATCAGGACTCAGGGGACAACTTTCGAAGCGAGGTATATATTTACGATCCATAACGCAAGCGAAAAATAATGGACCAACATAAAGGACCAAAGTAAAATAAGGGACCAGAGTTTCATATCTGACCCAGGGAACTGTGTTTATTACTGGAAATATTTTTTTTCTTTTTTTAATCAATTCACAAAGACTCTATGAGACGTGTCCCACTTTTGTACACAAAAGAGTGTTGCACTGAAAGCAAAGTCTTACATCCTGGGAATGAACAGAATCGGTGTGTCTGCCTGAATGAAAAGTTCAGATTGTCTGTTATTGTTCTGCTGTTTCTTTTTTTCATTTGATGAAAAACTAAATAAATACATTTGCCATTGACCAATGCCATTCTAAAGCGAGAAGAAGAAGTAAGGTCTGAAGTTATAGTTATTTGAGATGGATCCTGCCTTCACTATTATTTTAGAATTGCTTTACTTATATATAGCCTAGATAAATATCAGATAACATTTCCCACATAGTTCGAGGCTATTTAAAATAGTCTGATTGTATTTTACCTTCAAAATGTGAGCTATTTATGAATTGGTTAAATTCTACAAAGGAATTTAGGTATAGACATTTAGCATCGTAAAATAGCCTACAAAGACCAAATATGCTCTTGTAAAAATGTTTTGATAACAAATTGTCTTGAAGATGCTGTATTATAGGCTAGTGCTTGAATCTTTACTTTTGATTCTGGGTTGTACATGTTGTTATGCTTTAATTCTCCTGTTTTGTTTTCTGTCCATGGTTGTCTGAATAACCTCTTTGTAATATAGATGAACTGGTATGGTTGTGCATGTGCCTATTACACTGCCTGTCAGCTTAGCTACAATTTGTATATAATGCTTTATTGTTGATTTGTTTTGACAGACAGCTAAAATAGATTAATAAAGATAAGTTAATTGCATTCTGGGAAAGTTGAGTCTAGTTTTATTTCATTTCACACTTTTACTCACAGTGTGGGGTCAAGAGGGGTCAAACAAATCATAATAAGTTTCTATTTCATTATGTGAATCACACAATTATATTCAGGGCATCAAAAATGAAGCGAGTTATCAAAGGTGTCCCTCTTCTGGACAGAAAATGAACTGCATTAACAAGAAACTACAGTTTTATTGAGGTACCCCCGGAAGTCGGCTGCCTGAAGTGGCGTGGCTACCGATGTAACCCCGCCCATTGTATGCGCGTCCAAGCTTTTTATCGCCAACCATGGTTAATCTAAAATTGACACTTTCACTTTTAGAACCACTGTCGTTGCTGTTCCAGCAGGAAAATCTTTGAATCTTTTTTGGCTAAACCTCCCAAATTTATCAGTAAAACATTTTATGTATTTATTTATTTATTTAACTTTGTAAAATGTTTGATATTAGTTTATTAATAAACTTATTGAAATATTTTTTGTTTTCCAATCATTTTTAATGTTTATCGAAACCTACAGTCTTTCATTCAAATGTTAGTTAAGATTTTTTCTGCAGTCTGTAAAGCACTAAATATATTTATACAGCATATATATAATACAGCATAAAAACAAAGCATTTATTACAAACAGGAACACACAACCAAATCCATACACACGTACAATCACACAGAAAGGCCACGCATCCACACCAACATCATATAACACCACCCACAACAAATATACGGATAGGATCAAGTCACCTCTGGTGACCAGCCTCTTTGAAATGTGCCTCTTTCTTGATCTGGTAAGGAGCCGGAGGAGCTGGAGGAGAGGGAGGACTGATTGACACCAAAGTAAAGAGAGTTGCAGTTATCAATTTGAGAGGATAAAAGAGCATGAATGACTTTCTCAGCAGAGAAAGATTTAAACAGCTGGTGTATCTTTAAATGTTGAATGGGACTGAAGTCAGAGTAATCAATGTAATGGAAGTCTGGAGCTAGTGAACATACTGTAATCCCCTGTAGTTCTAAAAGATTGAAAAGTCTCAACACGATGACTCGATGAAACAGATACTTATTACAAAGTCTGAATGACCTATATATAATACATTTTACATGTAATATAAAATGTAACTAACATTTAAATGAAAGACTTTAGGTTTCAGTAAACATTTAAAATTGAATTAAAAATGATTGAAAAACAAGAAATATTTCAATACAAAGTTTATTAATTAACTAATATCAAACGTTTTACAAAGTCAAATAAATAAATAAATAAATAAAATGTTTTACTGAGCAATTTGTGTCAGCTGTGTCAGTGGCAGTCTTATATTAACCACTGGATGGCAGTACTAAACTGGTTAAACTGGCTCTTGACACAGCACAGTCATTGATCAACCAAACATACACTTGGAACCCCGCCGATT
This sequence comes from Hoplostethus atlanticus, assembly GCA_034670405.1. Classification (NCBI taxonomy): domain Eukaryota; kingdom Metazoa; phylum Chordata; class Actinopteri; order Trachichthyiformes; family Trachichthyidae; genus Hoplostethus; species Hoplostethus atlanticus. Next base: position 1,258,028 of record JAXDDX010000035.1, read on the forward strand.
TGTGTAGCCACGCCCCCTCCGGCAGTCTGCACGGTTATTAGAAGTGACGTCGATTTTCACTTTAAACAATTTTTCTGATTTCACAAATAAAGCAAAAACAAAATAACCTTTTTGAATCAAATCATTTCATGAAGCGAAAGGTGTGAGTTTACAAATGGATATTCAAGTAGCAATGTTGAGCTGAATTAATAAATAAAATATTACTTTACATTCACATTTTCCTCATACATCGTCAGCATTAAAACATTAAACTGGTGGATGGCTTCATGGATGGACTCTGACTTTCCTGGTTTCAATAAAAGATGGAAATGGAAATGGAAATGGAAAGATGGTGTCAAATGGTGTTTCAGAGGCAGGACAATACTGACACATGGTAAGAATGTTTGCTGTGCAACAATTGAGCCGACTGGGCCATAAAAAGCCATGTTGGCCCATGAGGTCTATGAAACACAGGACCTAAGCCCTGTTGACTGAGACCATCTTGAAACCTCTGATAACGGAGTTGAAGTTTGTCAGAGACATGCTGGCCTGCAGCATCTTCATTCCCATCACGCTGGGGATGAAAGTGATGTGTTGCTTCACTCTTGCCCCCGGTTGCAGCGGGAGCATCCTGCAGGGGGAGAAGAAAGAGACGGAGAGGATATCACCTGGGTGTTTGCAAAATGGTGCAGTTCTGGCAAATGGTGCAGGTATAGGAAGTGCTAATACAGCACTAAACAGTGGCTGGCCGACATTGGAGGGGATTTGATGGATTTGATTACTTCACAGCTACAACTGCATCTAATAGTACTTGTAGGATAGGATTTTTTTTTTAACCTGGCTGGAGTATCAGATGGGTGGAGCTGATTGCTTCAGGAGTATTTAGATTGTGACAGGTAAGATGTCAGCCCAAGAAAAGAATATTACATTAGCTGTCAAATACTTTCCCACTCTTTTGTTAAACATCTCTCCTGACACAAACCGTAGGGTATTTGCAAATACCTTTTAGCCCGGGTTTGCTCACAGCATCATTCCCATGGCTGAACATTTTGTCCACATCTCATTTATCACGCCAAACCCAACGAGTACCACGCCCATCCACTCCCACCCAAACACTAATCATAACAATGTACAATCATAAACAAACCAAGTACAAAGGTACTCGATCTGCAATGCTTTAACAAAGACACACTGTACTGAACGGTGACACTCCTACCCTTGAACATTCCTTCACCCATTCAGCTGAATAAAATGTTGGCTGCTGCTGTTGTGCTTTTTGAAAACAGCACATATTCTCACCTGAAATGAACCTTGCCCTGGATCAGTCCAGACCCAGCTACAGTCAGTACTCCACTCACTGGCACGGAGAAACGGTTGGTGAAGGTCACTAAGGCAGTGTGCTCCTTGAGAGGTACGATGGTGTCTTCATCGGCCATCTAGAAGAGACAGCCTTGTTAGCTAAGTCTGGAATATACTCTTACCATGGATGGATGCTTTTGGGAACAACCCAGCCTACTCCTGCCTGATTAAATAATCAGTTAAAACCTGAAAGATTCCCCCCTTCTTCTACTGTGACATCAAATCCTCTCTCATATTAACAGAAAAGTGTACAAAATAAGTTGTTGAAAGCAAAGCTGATCCTAGGCCTGTTATATTCCAAGAGCCTCATACATGTTACAAATTTTTGTTTCGCTGAACAAAAACCACCTATAGGCCTCCCTAAAAGCTGTTGGTAAGTAATCAGGATTCCAACATGTCTTACCTGTATGGTGAGCTGAGGGCGGGCGATATTGAACTCCTCTGAGGCCAGGACCCGCTCCTGAGTGGCCTTATCTTCCAGGACCACTGCCAGGTTGACCAAGTTATCTCCCACCAAATCCTCATACTGGGTTGGGTTGATCTGGTGGTGCAGCACCTTGGCTGGCGAGAGAGACGGAGGCAGAGAGAGAGGAGGGTGCATCAACAGAGATGTAGAGAAAGACAAAATGAGTCATTCTGAGTAAAGCTGCCATTAAAGTTTCTAATCAAATCAAATTATAACAAACTATAGAAATAAAAAATCAAATACTCTTTTGGAAAGATTTTTTTTTTTTAATTCCGATCGATTGAATGAAAAGTCAAAATACCCTCCAGTGGTGCCAGTCTGATGATGCTGTGGGCTTCCCAGAAGGTGCCTGAGGGACTGTGGTTGTATTCCTTGGCCTGGGCGTTGAGATGCTCCTTGATCACCTTGGCAACTGTCTCCGTGTTGACGATTTTCACCGTGAAGAGGACAGGCTCCCCGGCAACGGGTGCTTTGTCCAGGCTCAGAGAGGCAGACACACCTTGGGACGAGCCTGCAGGACGAACACAAAGACAGCCAGACAGTGAGATGAGCTGTGTGTTATGATGGGACATGAGTTGGTGAGGCAGGTGAAGGTAATTCAAGCCACCGAGTCTTACCGCTCCTTAATGTTGAGTCTTCTGACACTGTAGAACTTCTTGATCTAACTGATGGATTAGGACCTGTATTGTAAAGATTAAAGAAAAGCTTTATGAACAGCCTTGACTCTTTCGCTCTGGAGGCACTTGAGAGCAATCAAATGAATGTATTCTCCTATGTGGATCATACTTTGGATGTGTTTGTAGTCTGCTGTGATATTCTGCAGTCTGGGGAAGCCTACAGCCTTGGTGCAGATGAGGGATCCCACTCTCTTGGTGTCTGTGCTGTAGCTGAGGACCTGGCCCTGCTTCACTATGAATGTGCGGACATCAGCGTTCACTTCAGCATAGACAAAGGGAATGTCATAAAATATGTCTATGCGTCGATCCTTGACGGCTTTGACTGGGGCTGGGCCACAGCAGAACACTCCTATTGAAAAGAGAGAGATGTAGAGAGGATGAAGGACACAGAGGCAGGGGTGAAGGAAGGAAGGAAATATGGCATGAGATTTGGGGGATGGTAAAAAAAAAAAACAACAGAAACTTCACGCAATAAGACCAATGTTTCCTACACACCTCTGCTCCTCTCCTGGGGGGTCGGGTCCAAAACCTGCCAGCCGTCCATTCCAGGTCCCAGATCTCGTCGAATCATCCAGCACTCTACCCAAACATGGAAGTTCCTGTCAAGGAGGACCAAAGGGGGTATAACAAGGTAAGGAATGACTCCTTTTGACATTGGTTGATTTTGATACAACAAAATAAATGCATTTAAGTGTCTTTTAATAAAGTCACTACTGACCATATGCTGTCTTTACTGTGATGCAGCTTCTGCCCTGTCTCGCTGTAGTACTCTTCAATCACCAGGTTGCCATTGGTGTCGTGAGCAGAGTCGAAGTTTGTGACAACGCGGCAAGGAATGCCAAGAACTCTCATAACTAAAAGACGCAATCAAACACACACACAGGCGGGTTGGTATGCACATACCACAGGCAATACTGCGTCATGGGAAAGATGATCCTACAGGTAAACTAGGCTAGTAATTCAGTTCCGCAATTACACACAATGCATGATGATGAATTAATATCACCATATCTCAAGTTTTCAAGCCAGTATGGTGCAGTCACCTGTGCACATGACGGCGGCGAACACCCAGCACTGCCCGTACTTGACTGGGCTGAAGCAAGACCGGGCCCACTGCCTCAAGATGTCCCCGCTCCCCGTCCACGCGGAAGGATTGACACCTTGCTCGAAGTCCCCGGACCAGTTCCCTTTCAGCACTCCACGGTCATCTTCACAGTTGATCTGTACACGGAAAGACGACTTGATATTCTGCATCTTGGCATTCCAAAAAAAAAAACATAAACTGATCTGCCGTGACGAAGTGTGATTTAATAACTGCTTTGGTTGACATTGCTGAAATAATTACAGTGTCCTGATCTTGATAGATGTCACAGTTGGTCTTTATAGGTTTGCTGTGGGTGTGTGATTCATCTACAGAACACTGTGACCCAATTCAAGCCACAGCTTGTTTTAATAGGCAGCAGCACCAGTATGATAACTCTCACGGTGTCACACAAAGTAAAGAGAGGAATGACTGAAATAGAATAGCAAGCAACTTATTCCCAACTTGGCGGTCACGAGTTTGTGTAGTAAACATTTTCCGTGGTGCAGTCCAACCCTGTGAACAGTGAAAAGCTAACACACTCTTTGATAGCACTCACCATGGCAGACACAACCCGGCTGATGTAGATGGGGTCTGCTCGCTGGAGGTAGTCCTTTCCTCGGTTCCTAATGTGTCGAGGGCTGACTTGGAGTAGATTCAGACAGATATCCAGAACGCCAGGCTCATACTTTATAGACAAGACAGAAAATCATTATTTGGGTTTATATCCTGCTAAAGTAAAGTTAAATTCCTGCGATTTATTTGTTGGTTGATTTGTGAGGTTTGAGTGATTATAGTTCTCCAGATAAATCAAAGTGTAGTCTTGTGACATTATCAAATTGCCTGAGATGGTTGAAAGAAAATCTTAAAGTGTCAAGTTTCAAGGATGGGTTTAATCCAGCTCAAGTATTAAAGGTATATAACAGGCTCCTGAAAATGATTTTTTTATTTTTTTTATTTTATTTTATTTATTTTTTTATTTTATTTATTTTATTTTTTAAATTGGGCATGTACACATTTTGACTTCAGTAGATATTGAATGCACACCTGATCAAAGGACCATGGTCTGGAATCAAGGTTCTTGGCTGTCCCCATGTACAGCAACCCAGAGTCGTTCTGAACGTATTCCTCTCTCTGGTCCTCAAACGGAACAAACACTGCATCCTCTGCAACAAAACAAATGCCATTTAGTTCATCTTAAGTTCAGTTCGTTAGCTCACTGTGATTCCTAACATTATAAACCACCGGTGCCTAAATCATCTTCTGAAGTAGCTTGAATCAGCGTTAACCCATAGACTCCCATGTTTTTACTGACCTCGACACCAGGGGTTGCAGAGCAGGATGAAGCTGCCGGCCACGTAGCTCTTCTGGCCACTCGGAGTGAGCACATACAACTGAAAGCTGTAGGTGCCCACCGAGGCAGACGCTGGAGGGGAGAGGAATATGGAGGGGCACTCAGGGTTCAGACCCTCTGGGTTGAAGAAAGCTCTCCAGCGGGAGGTAGAAACCTCCTCGGAGAAAGTGACCGGCATCCTCACGTAGAGGCGACCTGGTGAGCGGGGAGAGGAAGCAGTTAGGATGTAGATGTTAGATTGCCTGCAGGTCATCTGGAAGATCAACAGTATAATAACAGAAACATGGGCTAATGGTAGACATAGATCTAGACCAGCTCTCCTGTGTTTTAAATGCTTTGCAACTATGGGCGTAGATCTGACAAAAAAAAAATACATTGTACTTCATCCACACTTACCTAGCATAGCTTTGAACATGAGCGAGTCAGTCTGGGGGTTGAAGGGTCTGCCCTTTAGCTGCAGGGTGACTCTAAACGGGGCTCCTCTTCGTACCACCAGGGCTTCGGGACAGCTGAAGCCCTGCGTCCTGTGGCTCTCCTGGTTCTCACATTGTTCCAGGTTGACATATTGAATACTCAAATCTGCAAAACAAGACGTAATTTGTTATAAAACATTAGTGTCAGACGGCGACACTACTAGTGATGCGCCAAGGTTAAAGAATAAAATAACAAAATAAGAAAAAAGAACATTTATCCCCAAAGACATATCTCACCTTCCATTTGTTTATGAGCGTCTTGTAGAAAATGCTCACCGCAAAGCTGTATGACTCCACTCTCTATCTTTACCGCTATATAAACTTTTTTTATTTTGCCCCACCCACTTGAAAGTGGATAAACTGGTTTCCCTTGACAAACTGATAACAGTAAAATAACATTTAAACACCAAGAGATTTGACCGACCTTTTAACCCTGTATGAGCTAGATCGCAAGGTCTAACCAGCAACTACAGGAAACATTTAGCTGAGGTTATTGCTGCTAAAGGAGGTTCCAACAGTTAAATCGAAAGGTTCACACTTTTTCCTTACAAGACTGTGAACGCTTAAACAGTGTCTTCGATAAAAACATGAAAAACTACAATCGTTTGTGTGTTATTTGTTTATTCTGATCGTGTTTATCTATTGTTATCACTTACATGAAGATCAGACCACATTTTGGGAGCCATTGATGAAGGAATCACAAGGGTTCACAAACGTTTTGTCAGTACTCTATGTAATTAAAGGGTATTATTTCAGTATGTAGGTGGAATGAAAAAACATGCATATTCAAGGTTAGCATTTTCTTTCTATCACACACACAAAACTGCCTTACCCTTCATGCACTGACAACGTGCCATTTGACACAGTTACCTCTTCCTAAGAATGACTGACGTGAGCTGCTTCATCAGAAAATAATTGATTCTCACCTATTTAAAATAACAGATACTGTATGTATACTGGGTGGAATGCATTTTTGTATGAATATTGAGACTAAAAGTCAAAGTCAAATTAGAGAATTTGGGATGGTGACGTTACTTTGTTAGGTGTAACCCCTTGCATTATGTTACAACAGCACAATTTGAGCTATTGCCACATAAACAATAGAAGTCTTTAGCAGTAGCAGTAAAACTATATTATACTATTTTGTCATAGTATTTGTTCTATAGTATCATTGAGAATCAATGTGCCATTTTGACACGGTTACCTCTTCCTAAGAATGAAAGCGTGGGAGCTGACTTGAGCTGCTTCATCAGAAAATAATTGTGACTAAAAGTCACAGAACGGACCACTGAAGAACTGAATGACAGTCAAATGCAAAAATGAATCCCAATAGGACGAATTAGGGTTGCATAATATTATTGTGCTATTTATTTAAAAGTACAAGTATTTTAGCAGTGAGTTGATGTTTTAACATGACCTATCTGCCCTTTATTATTTAGCCTCAAATTCATCTTTCAGATACAATTGAATGGTAAAAAAAAAAAAAGACCTCTTTCAATTTCAGTTTTGGGTCTCTGTTTTGGGCATTGGGTCACAAAAATAAAGACAATGTATTCTGGCTGAAATTAATGGAATTGCACTTTTTATTATTTGATTAAGCAAAACTAAATTTAGTAGCAATCACAAATAACAAGTAAAAATGAGATTGAAAAGTAAGTGGTGCTATACATTCCACTGTATATCTGAAAATCAAGTGACGCCCAAGGAACAAAATGATCCCTTTTCCACATCCTAATTGAACCAGTCAGATATACAGTAATCAAAGCTGACATTATGCTCTGGTATGGCAATATGCCATAGCTGACAATTTCCTGTGCAGGTAACATAATGTGGTAAAGCCACATTCATGTTATAGGTGGAAGTGGCATTGGAAAGGCAAACCCTGACACAACATAAACTACTAAACAGGATTGACTAGTGGAATTTCATTCAACCCTTAACAAAGGTTATGCATTAATGGCACACAGAAGATCAACTGATGCTACCACACCCTTTCAACACTTGAACAAACTTTCACACCAAAACAAAGATTTGACCCCAAAAACAATATGAGGTATAACGCTTGATTATAACTGAGAATATATTTTAGTTAAAGTCATTATATCTCACATATTGCTTTGTGGAAAAGACATTAGTAGTACTATAATCGAAGAGGTCATTATAAAAACACTAAATCTGGGGGGGGTCGGGGGTTCCTTAAAATATAGTCACTCTATAAAAGGTTATCATTTTGTCAATCCGTTACCTATCTTTACCTATCATTCTGTGAGAATGTATCATCATTACCTCATTATCACTTTTTCAAATGGACATCTCATTTTGGAACAAAACTCTTCAATAACAGATACTGTTCCAGACTGTTATCAAAGCTCAAGTTTGCTGACTATTGTGCTGACCTGTCACAGAAAATAAGTATGTCAACAAATCAAATGTTAAGAAAAAAATTTAAAACCAACAATGTAATAATGTTTGTGGAAAGAGAGCTTCCTACCACACTGTTCTAGTATGATCTATTAATTTACAATCTACATTTACAAACTATATTCTAACAATAATTTAAAAAAGGGATCATTCAAATAACATCTTAAATATTTATAATAATTTAAAAAAATGACGTGATTATTGTCTTTCTCTCAATGCTGTAGAGAGCTGGGTCCATAACAGTAAAAGAAAGTCAAGCTTCATTTCTGAGCAGCGGTTCTTGGCTTATTATAAATGAGGAAGTCTGAGATGTCGTGCCACACATTGCTGTCATGGTAGAGGTAATTCATAGAGGACTGCAGCGAGGGCTGGAGGGTGTGTGGGTAGTACTCAAAAAGCCACAAGACGATGCCCCACACCAAGGTGGCAAACAGTGGGAAAGGGTCATGTTTAGGCTGGGGGATATATCCTTTCTCTACTGCCAGCCGAGACAAGGCGAACAGGATCCTAGACAGCAAGTACATATTGATCTGGAGATGAGAGAAGAGTAAAGATAAACAACTGCAACTGTTTGTGAATCATGGCTAGAAAGAACATCAGCGAAGATGGAGCGACTGAATGCCCTGAGGAATACAGTACCTTGTGGCTTAGATTCATATAGATAGATATGGTTGTTTCTGTATTGGGCTATGATATTCAAAATCACAGCACAGAAGTAATGAACAAAGGAAGAGCAAACTTGTGGCAACAGGGCATTTGTGGACTTCAGGCATATCCTACCTGGCTATTGATGTTGTTGTTATCCCCAAACACTAACCATCCTCCAATGCAGGCAGCCAGGAAAGACTGAGACTGCAGACTCTTTCCTTGGATCTTCTCCTGCAAAGCTTGCAGGCCTTTGTATGTGAACACGAAGTATGCCAGGTTGCGGGAGTGAATATGTACGGCTTTCACAATGGCTTTCAGTTTGTCCTTCAAACTAGGGTCAGAAGAGAAGAAAAAAAGTTGTTCAGAATTTAGAGTTGTGCTAGATATTATTGATGATATTGTGTCTTTAATATGAATTACGAGTTCAAATTCTCACCTGCCACTTCTAAATAGGAACGTCATTACAAGGGCATGGGGTGCTCTGATTTTGGCACCATAGCTGAGGAAGAAAGACACACGAGACTATGTCAAAGTAAGGTCAAACATACCCAAGACCCCCCTCTTAGTCAATTTCCCTAAAGCAGTGGTTCTCAATCCAGTCCTCAAGGACCCCCTGTCCTGGAGGTTTTAGCTCCAGCTCTACTCAGGCACACCACAGGGGGTCCTTGAGGACTGGATTGAGAACCACTGCCCTAAAGTATAGGCTCAAGAGCTAGAAATGTCTAACACTGTTGCATACATAAGCTTATTTCAACTGAAACGCTAGGTTAGTACTGGGTAGTACGGTGGGTCCAAACACAAGTATTTCCAGTGGCATGTAACTGAAACTAGCTTAACAGCTACCCAGTTAACATAGTAGCATGTATCTAAAGTGAGAAGATAGCTACTGTGACAGTAGCTGATAGACAGTAGAAAACTAGCATTAGCTAGCTAGCATACTTTATTGAATGTGCTAACTCACACGGCACCATTTCTGAATCCTTTCAAAACTGCAAATGCCGCTTTGTACTTCTCTTGCTGCAGCAAATTATTAACGGTATATAGTAGAGTTTTTAGCAGCTCTGGACCTGCCATGTCTTTGATTAGCGGAGGGGACACAGATAAATGCCAATAGTATCCAGGTCCAGCCCCGGCGAAAAGCCCCTGACTTGACAAGCCTATGGCGTGACGGAAGTGGAAGTGTCACGTGACACTTCTCCCCGTGTCTTATTGGTTCGGCGTGCCAACCGCCTCTAGCTTGATTCTCCAAGTTTTTTTTTTCAACTAACTTTACAAACTGCATATAATTTAAAAAAAAAATCCATGAGGCAAATATGTCATAGAAAAAAGGTTTAATTCATACCTTTTTAATACATCTTGACAAGCTATGTGTATATTACACATATATATTTAATATAAAACAATCTCATACACTGACACTAACACAAACGTTGACACTTCATCACAAAATAACTACTAAAATCCATTGAACATCACACATTGACGATTTCAGTTATTTTGACATTGACTGATGATGATCAAAGTTAGGGTTAAAGGATAGGGAATGAATGTAGTCAATAAAGGTCCTCAACAAGTATGGTAATACAAACATGTGTGTGTGTGTGCGCATGTGTTCATTCTGCCCTACCTGGTGGAACAGTGTGTATGATGGGGACACCCAGGGAGGTGAGACACATCCCCAGCACCATGTCATCAGGAGCATCATCACTGCAGCAGCTACAGCCACTGGAGATTAGCATCACAATAAACAAGTCATGGAAGTCACAAGATAGCGTGTAAGACTTAAAATCATAACTTCCGGTTGTTTGATTTTACATTTGATAAGGATTTAAACCATTAATCGCTATTCGTAGGTTTTTAGCTGTATGCCTGTAGGTACTTGAAATGTAGGAATGCTCTAAGGTCATTCCGTAAGTGTTGACGTGTATGCCTGCCATGTGTGTAAAAATGTTGCAAAAGTCATTATTCACAAGTGTCCAGAAGCCCATTGCTTTATTACTGCATTTTATCAATCAAGTCAATTTTTACATGAGACCAATCCTCTTAACATTACCATGACAACAAATGGTCAACTATTAACTTCCATTTATCAAAAAAGTTAGAGCCTCCACAAAAGAAAAAAAAATACAGTGATTACACTATCATCATGATTTACAATGCAATCAGTAGAGTTAAAAGTATTACTACTTTGCATATTTCTATCCACCCCCACTCTGGGAACACTGCATCGTTAAAAAAAATAATTTAAAGTGGTTAATCATCCATCTTAGAGTGTCAAGGTGCTATCGTTATTTGCAATCTGTTAAATATTCTACAGTGAACATTTTAATCACAAGCCCTTTTTGATTTTTTTCTCAATAGTAATCTTCACAATTCTGCACACCAGTAGCTTACACATTGAGAAGAAAAAGGGAATGAATCTGTGAAATAATGTCCATCTCTTGACACCATTAAGGATCCTTCAGTGAGTGATAGCTAGTGGTGATTGAGGGGTCAATATGCCTGTTAACCTGAAGTCGACCAGAACTGGACCTGGTCAGTGATCCCAGACCTGTGGTCCTACACTTAGAAAACTAATCAGTAAAGGCCAGTGCGACCAAACTAGTACTCTTTAGTACCAGTATCAATATGGTGAGACTTCACTGCCTCACTGGAGCCAATACAGAAACTACAGCCACATGGTTAATACACATGGATAGATTTCCTACAAATGTTTGAAATTTGTGGATATGGCCCTTGGGGATTTCACTGGGAACTTCAGGCTGAAATTTCAATTCTGAATTTGCAGTCAAAGAACAGGGATGCACATTGTAACTATACGCTGAAATTAAATTTACAACACTTTTTTGCCCATACACATACTACACAGTTTGGTGTTCAGACAGTGACTAGTCATTCAACAGAGTTACTTCACACAGACCACTGTATTTGGATCTGCTTTCATATGTAGCAATAAGACCTTGCATAGATACAGAGTAATAACACACATTATTACTATGTATGAATACAAATCAATGTTACAGATAGGCCACAGTGACAAGATGTAAGAATTGTAAGCAAGGTTAAACTTTGTTTTAAACAGTTGGTTTCTTTACCACTGCCATGGTGGGTATAATAAAGAATGCAGAACTCATTTTAGGAAAAACCAGCAGCTCGATAGTGATTTCCTACACACTGCCACTTTTGGGATATTAAGTCCAATAGTTTCCAATTTTTTTTTGTAGATTGGTTTCTTTGGGAAAATACAAATGTTAATGCTAACCACCCTATAAAACTAGGGCGACTTTTCTATTAATTCAATCAAATGTTAACTTTCAATTTAAGCCTACCGCTCAGAGTCCTCAGAGGGCTGGGATGAACTATACATGTTTTAAGAGTTTTTTTTCTACTTGGTAAGTACAATATTTACAAAAACTGCATTTGTTATTTAGCACATACAACAGTTATTGATTTTGGATAATACTCATCTACCAGACAAGCGGCTACCATTCAGTGGGAATAGATGGGTCTAATTATTCAACTGACATTTTTCTTTTAATATTGTATTACACAGAACATGCCAACGCTCCCATTTCATTAGTAACATTTCTTGCTTGCCAGGAATTTTTAAGAGACTGTTGAAATTTTTACTCTCCCCGTACTGCTGAGTATCCATGGTCATGTATGCTGATCCCTGTACACAGACCACTGTAGGAAGGAAAGGTTTGTCAAATCAAATCACAACAAACCAGTTTCACCAAATACACTTGCCACTATACAAATGCTCTCTACTTCATATTAGGGATTTAAATCAATAACAGACACTGAAACTTGCTAAATTCTTATCAAAAAAAATGATTAAGCTGTAGTATCGGCAAAAACATTTTTCTAGAAAACTATTGCACATAAAAATATAGCCTCTCTTAACAACAATCACTACTGTCTCACTGCTCACACAATCATGTGCAAACTAGTTTAAGATTTCAACTCAATATAAAGTGAGGAAATCAACATGTCAAAATAAGTGAAATCATTGAAATTAGCAGAATCATATTTATCAAAATTAATTGAAGAAATTGTGTATGTGCTACAAGACTCCGTTCATGTGCTCAAGACAGTCCATCCAGTCAACTATTCAAAAATTCATTCATCCATCCATCCTTTCAATAGAAGGGTTAAAAAAAAAAATAAAGTTGAGTCTGACAGACCTAGAACCATACATTATATATTATATATAGACAGTTGCATAGGCCAGACAAGGTGGTGCTTCCGGGGTTACTGAAGTACTACTGCAGTGATATACCGGACAACGTATAGAAACAGCGCACTTGCATGGTGTACAGCAAGTGCACATGTGACTTGGTAAAACAGACGTCCTTTCTGCCTCCATCTTCTCTTTGTGGGCTGAGCAGGGCCAAGTAAGGCAAAGTGGAGTGTAGGGTGGGGCCGATCATATAGGTGAGAGGTGAATCATGACGAGGAAGTGCCATGGGTGGTCGAATTGAGTAATTTATGACAAACAGCTAAGAGCAAGTGAAAATGTGACAGAAAATAAAGATCTATCCACCAGTTCAGTAGCAGCTCCAGGACGCAAGGTGAATCTGTTGAAAAAGTGCTGTTGCCTGAAACCTAAAAGACAGAAGGGTTCAGAAGGCTGGTGACTACATGCGTGGATATGGCTCCTCCAAACTCGCCCACTGCTCCTCCTTAATGTTTTGTCCCTCCGGCTCCTGCTACTCCTGCCCGAAACCTTCAGTCTCCTCTATGGCAAACATCAGCTTCTCCTTCAACTGCTCGTAGCTCTTGTAAGGAGGGAGGTCCAGACGATTAAAACTAGATTGGACAAACAAGACAGAAATTTCATCATTATGGATATATTTTAGTTTTAACCTTTATTTCTCCCTGGGTACAGTGACTGAACAATGCCTTGCTTTACACTTATCCAGCAACACACATTTATAGAACAAATAACACATTATGTTAAAAATAATCATGACAATTCAATGCGCCTTCATTACAATGTATTATGTAACACCAAATACCAAACCCAGGGCTAACAATAAAGGGAGGCCCAGGACAGGTTAGAACAGAAATGACTAAGAGGGCTTGGTCAACCAGGTTTAATCCTGGATCAGTTGAGAAAGGACATCTTGTTCAATTCATCAAGTTCAAGGAAAGGTGAAATTATCAACTGGTCTTACCATGTGTGACTTCTTGGAAGCCAGTTCTCTTTGCCCACTTTCTCAATGCAGAACTTTTGGGGGCCATTACTCCCTGTATGAATCATGAATAGGTATTAAAGAAAAAAGTAAAACAGAGAACAATTCAGATGTGTGTGTCTGACAGGTGTGTGTGTGTGTGTGTGTGTGTGTGTGTGTGTGTGTGTGTGTGTGTGTGTGTGTGTGTTATCCAGTTTGCATACCCATGAGGTCAGCAAAACCACCCATAGGAAGCCGACAGGTTCCTGTGACAAACTGCAGCAGTCTCATCCTCTTCTCATTGTCCATCTCCTTCACAAACTGTCAATAGATCATTTCATGTTAATACCAATAAGCAAATCTAATTTCCCATAGAATTATCTTTCTTAATGTTACTGGGAAATCCCACTGGGGGTTGAAATTAAAACAAAGACTTCAATATCGTCAAATTACAAGATTATTAATCATGGAAACATAAAATTGCAATACACAATTATTGACAATTAATTAATTGTGCAGCCCTAAGTTTTGTTCACGAGAGCTCATGATTCAAAACTCTACAAAATATCTGTACAATCTGTGTGTGTGTGTAACTGTACTGACCTGCCAGAACCAGAGGATCTGCTTGCTGCTGCGAGCATAGTGTCTATAGATTGTGCTCCTCTGCCAGTCCACCAAGTCTATCTCCTGCATCCCACACAGCATCACCTACAGGCATGGATGACACATGACATCCTATGCAGCTCTTTATTGAAATATTGTAAATCTATAATAAATTTGCAGTAAGAACACAGTTTTTAAGTTTTTGGTATAGCACTGCCGCCAGGAAGAATTTGTTGGGCATGTTGTCTCGCACATTGTTGCTAGCATACTGCTTATTCTTCGGCAAAACAGCCCAGCAAAACAGCCCAGCTACAACAAAGTGCATGAAATAGAGCATGCATGCTCTGTTAAACTTCCCTAGATAAACAGAAGCTAATAAAAATAGCTGTAGTTCATCTAGTACCTCTAGTTCCTTAGCATCAAAGTACTGAAGGTACTGCTGGGGGAGAACTTCATTGAAGCCCTCAAAGAACGCCTGAGTCTGCTCCTCCACACCTCTGGACAGCCTCCACTCTGCCACTAACCTGGGTCCACAGAGACACAGAGAAAAACATTAAACACACATAAGTGAGGAGGAGGGTTTTCAGTCTGCTTGAAAAACGTTTACATTAATCCTTCAGAAAGCAAAATCATCTGATGCATAGTGTAAAACCTAATGTCAAATTTGAGGCGAAAATCAAAGTGACGTTTGCAGTGATGTCATTTTAATTATTAAGCAACACCAAGCACTTCTCGATCACAGTCATTATAGAAAAACAGGAATATTTGGTACATATACATATTGTCTGACCCCCCCTTTGTGTTTGACCACTTTGCCCTCCTTAATATTGGTTGCATGTAACGTTGGTGGCCAAGGTTTATTCTACTGTTATTGTCACTACTGTTACAGTTATTGTCAGTCTGGATAAGAGTGTCAGCTAAATGCTTAGATATAAATGTGAATGTAAAGGCGGTCGCAGAAGCAGCTGCACCTGATATATTCCTCCTTATTTTCCTCAGTTACAAGAATGTTTCCTCCATCTGGTTTCAGCTCGTGGGTAGTGACCTCCCCCAGGATCTCCTTGTCTACTGAGAAAAACATCTCCAGACCGCACTCCTCTATGTTATTATCCCTGCAAGAGATAAGACACCAAACACCAAAATAAGCCTTCAAAAGTAGTCACAAGAACAAAACGGCAAAAGACCACCATCATCATTATCCCTACCAGACCATCACTCCTGCCAGACATGCATTACTAGACTGATGGGATGGATAACTGTGAATGTTGTTATTTAATGAATTTGAAAAAATAGTCCCATCTACCTCTCATCCTAGCTTATTTGTATTTCTTTTCTTAGAATAAAATATTTTCTTAGCGCTTACAAGATCATTTTTATACAGCTACAGTCACAGAAATGTTGTCAGGGCACTATGGCTCTGTTGGTTTCTTGTGATGATAATGATTTAGATTTTAAATATAATGTGCTATATGTTGCCCTGTGTTTTGTGTGCTGGCCTATGTCAAGTGAATTTCCTTCAGCACAGTAAGACATGCCCATACCCCGGTCATAAATATCCCCGTATTCATGAGTAAAGAATAGTAGTAGGGTTCCAGATAACATTGGCATAACCCAGCTATCATAGTAGTCTCATAATTGGAATGCATGTTTTTCCAGGTTGTAAATGGGATATGGTGTTTGCATGTGGCAACTGACAGTGTGCGCGTGAACATTGTACTCACTGACAACACACTGCTATCATGCCATTTTAAGTAACATTACTAAGTCAGCACCATCCATTCTACCTTCTCCTTCACATCATGTAGACACTCCCCATCATCAGAAAATCATGTATTTACTCATCATGTATGGGTGTTAAATCACACACCAAGTCCTGTGTACCCAGACCTACTTGATCCAGATGAGGGAGTTGTAGAACTCTGGGTCTATGGACTCCAGGTCTTTGAGAGCCAGGGGTTTGTTCAGGATCCGCTTGTAGAAGGGCAGGGAAAACCCTGTGTCGATGAACTTGCCATGGAACAAGGCCTAGAAAGGAACAATAAGATATCTCAGTCTGTCAGACGAAGAAGCATGTCAATAACATCAAAATCAACAAAATACTGTCAGGAGTTTGATCATTTGCTTGCATAATGCACTGAACCTTTAACCATTCATGTCCTCCAGCATCCACCTTAAATGCTTGTGCTTATTTTTCCCCCCACTCTTTCCTTACATCTGTTTACATTGCTTACATGTACATTGTGGACCATGTACAAATTCTGAAAAATGTGATCCAGACAACTAACAAACCTAGTTTTGAAGATATGACAGCCATGTGAGCAAAATCCAATTTTTCTACATCCAGACCTGTCACTTAATGCTTCCTGGTGTGACAAAAAACTGCACTGAATTGACAAATGTAGCCATAATTGAAGAGACTTCTACAGTTCTTGATCCACTTGGCGGGCCAAACTAAACTAAACCATCACCCTGGGTTCAGATATTGATGGCACAGTGAGTAATGGTGACACATGGTGTAGTGTACCATGGCAATGAAGCGTCCTATGAACTTGAAGTATTTGAGGTGGTCTGGGTTGATGTAGGAGGCAGGGTTGATCTGCAGACAGTAGTTATCCTTGCCAGCATACTCGAACAGACAGTACATGGGGTTCAGCACCTCATGAGAAAGCAAGAAGAACCATTCCCTGTAAATATAACCACAGAGGAAAAATATGAATAGAAAGAAAAGAGGAAGTGGTTAAACTGGTTGAGTGAGGTGGTTTGAGAAAGGTTGCAGATCACTTTGTGTTACACATAGTTCATGGGTGGTGTCAAAAAAGCTACAAGCGAGAACATAACACGCCTTAAGAGCCATATGTTAAAAAGGCATCTATATAAAGTCATTTTAATTGAAGTTACCTGGCTACACCTCCATAGTCCAAGCCTTCCTCCCCAGGGAAAATGATCCACAGTCTCCGTCTCAGATCTTGTGGGTGGAAGCTCATGATCTTTTAATGTGGAGTGAATGGCCACAGTTAAAAATAAATAAATAAATCAAGCATTGAGAAGAAAATGCTGTTACACAAAGAAATGACGATACAATAAGATAATGTAAGCATATGATTATGGAGGAACTCACCTGTTGGAATGAATCCTCAAACAAGGTTTTACGAGTGACTGTAATCTTAATGTGCTGAGGCACTGACAGTTGCTGAGAGAAAGAAACACACATGAAACATACAATTACTTGAGTTAAACTTCAGTCTTTTCCCTCCTTTAAGTTTCCCTTGACCACACTCACTGACCTCAGCCCACACAGTCAATGAAAAACTTGAGCCAAGATTCTAGACAATTTGAATGTTTTGTGCACCAGTGGATTGGCTTTGTACCTTAACTTCAGTTTTGTACATTCCAATGCTTGTAAATTCAAAAAGCCTGTAGTAAAAAAAATGATGCAAAGAAATCTAAAGGGCATACGTTGCAGGTCTTCAGGAGAAATTTCATTGTCATGACAAAATTTCACAATGTACGTCAAAGAAGCAGGAGGTATGCCTGTCTAACTTCAGTTATCTGTTATGGCCCCAATCACTGAATATTTCTTAAATGCCGATGTGAATAGCAAGACATATCCTTCATGTTTTGTCAAAACTCAGGCCAAGAGTTTACATGATATGGCATGAGACTAACAAACAAACAGACGGACAGAGACACATTTTATCATGGGGCGAAAACAAAGTGTTTTGAGATCTAGAGTGGCCATAAAATGTCATGGCGGACACATACCTGACACCAGAACCTGAAGTACTGCACTTTGGCTTTGAAGTCCCTGACATAGGTAATCTGGGGCCCATTCTCACTGTGGGAAAGACCAGAATACAAAGCACAGTTAGGTATGAATTAGGGCTGGGCATGGCTGGGCATATCATATTCATTCGTATCACGGTATGTTTTTCATTTTGACCGTAACGGTATATATCACGGCAGGGCGGGGTCGTCTTGGCTGAGAAATTCCAGAAAAATCAACATTACATTTTACTGATTCATTTCATTGGGACCAAACTGTCAACTGAGTCCCACCGTGAATACAGCGGTTGTCAGTGACATCTGCAAGCCAAACAGCGTCACTGCAAGTAGAGGGAGCATCATTTTTGGGAGCAGCACTCCCAGGTAACTTAACCCACATTGTTTCATCATTGTCAGTTTAACTTTAACGTCAGTAGGTGTGGCTATGTGAGCAATAATCTTACAAGTCTTTTGTTAATATTTAAAATAAATATACTTTCACTGCATCACTTTATCTGCATTTACATTAGCCAACCTTACCCTGTATAACGTGGATACAGGAGAAACATTTCAATGTGTTTAGCGTCCAATTTAATCAGAAATGGCTGATAAAAAAGAAAATAACAAGCTCCACAGCCCCCAGCTTGCATTCCAACCACAATCCCGACCACATCCCCACCTCAAGCTCCCACCAGCCTGTAGTCACCCCGAGAGGAACAGGTAAACATATTAAAAAAAAAACGACACAGACTGACCACCACTGTGCGTGATGATTTTCCTGCGGAACCATGTCCAAATGACAGAAGTAGCACCTTTCTTTAACTGGTGCACTCATTTCTTTGTCGCTGCCCACCATTTTCCTCATTGCTCTGAAATAACCAATCTAAAGAGCTCCTCCTTAACCAACATGTTCAGTTAAGACAAGACAAGTCATGTCCATCTGGGCCTGGACTTCAGGGGATGTGCTTCTCAGGCTACTCGGAGTATGACCGCTGACCAAGGATCATTTTAGAAAAAGATGAGCTTATGTCAGCACTGCCACTCTGAGAGGTGTGATTAATGTGAGCCTGTTAACATCAGCTCTTGTACTTATGACAGTGACTTACAGTGAGGATTTGCCTGTACGAGGGTCAATGTAGGTTGTGGTTCTCCTGTTGTGGTCTACAAAGTAGGGGATGCCGTCCACAGTGAACCTCATCTCCCAACCCTCTGGCAGGGGCTTGTCATTCAAAAGCCTGAGCAATACACAAACCCACTTGTTAAAAAAAGGAACAGAGACAACCACACACAATTTATAGTACCAGGGAAAATGTGCACCAACACACAACATATACACACAAACACACATAGAGTTGATTTAATTACAGTGGGGTCCAACAGTCTGAGTCCACTACCAAGAACTCTTTTTGTTTCATCATTTATCAAAAACAAATTTTTAGTCAAATTATATTTCTCAAACAAGATAACATAATTTTCAAAAATAACTTAATTTTTTTCAATGGAAGTCTTTTCAAAGTTAAAGCACTAACAATAGGACAACAATGCATAGAGGACCATATTAATTTAGTCAATATCTGGTATTAGTTGTTAAAAGACCAAAACAATTCACACTGTGTATTAGGAGCATACATGTGTTAATATTGAAATATATGGTGTGACAACAATTTGAGAAAACCTTACCAAATGGTGTGCAAACAAGATGTCATTATAGTGAATAAGAAGTATCAACTGACTAAAACGTTTTTATTAGTTTTTGATAAATGATGAAAACAGTTCTTGGAAGTGGACTCAGACTTTTGGACCCCACTGGGATGCAGATGGCCACAAGACCAATATGCTACATATGTGCATTTGAGACAATATTAAACTGCCCTGAAGATACAAAGAGCAGGGCCTCGTCCAATCTGTTCTACAGTAAATAATAAACAGTGTTTTGGATTTTGGTGCGTGATAGATTATGTGGCTGGCTATGTGTAGGTATAGTATGAATCAAGGGTACATAACTCTTCGCAAGATAAGCTATGAACGTTGTTGTGAGAACACGCTACACACACACACCCACCCTTGCGTCCTGGGGTCCTCCCACTGAGTCATCCGAGTCGTGTGATGAACAAAATACACTCTGCCGTTGGTGTCTGTTCTCTTCTCTGGAATAAATGGTAATAATAAAAATGAAAATACACGGTAGATGACCAAATACCAAGTAAGAAGATGAAAGGTACTTAGATATTAATTCACTGTTCACTGCCTTTTCATTGTCCACTATGTTTAGAGCTATGGAGGATTGAATCGGCCATAATTAATTAATAAATGAATGAAAAAATAAATACATCGACTGATGTGATGTGATGTCCAGAGTTAACGACGATGCTTGCCCTGATTACCTGCTTTTCCTCATAGAGACATTAGTCAATAACATCAGTCTGCTGCTAGCTGTGACCGACACAGAGGTCGACCCTCTTCAGAATTTGGAAGACGTTTCTACACAAATTCTCCTCATCTTGCACAAAGAAAGGTGTGGTTGGATGCCCCTCGCATCCAGTTCCCACAACTGAACCTAACTTATTAGCTCGCAGAACAGTTGCAGACATTATGTCTTTACTTGGAGTCAGTGAACTCCTAGTTTGAGTGTTGGACACCATGCCCACTGAAACATCTCATCAGCATATCATGGGAGCAGGGAATACAGACATAAATAAACAGGGAAATAAATAAATATGGGAATGCATTATCTTTTTCTTGGTTGTGCATTGTCTCATTTATTTATTATGTATGTATCAGTATTATTTATTCATTTATTTATTGACAGATGTTCTCTCAAAGTTGTTTGGTAGCCCAGTTCAGTAGTTACATGCTTGCTATATGGTAAGGTGCCCCTCTGACCTTAAAACGGCTGACCATCTCACCCATCACCTAGTGAATAATGCCCTCTAGTGGTGAAACATGTGTAAGCCCTAAACACAAACAGACATACCAAATGCCTCCTACACATTTTTAATTTGTATTTATTAATAGATTTATTTACTCATTTATTTCTAATGATGGCTGATTCAGTCCTCCATATCGAGCAACATGGACTTTGTCAGAATCCCTAACTATGGATGTTGACACCAAAGCTAAATTGCTCAAAAACAGGTATGGTCTTCCCACATAATAACTACTGGCACGGAGGATCAGAAATAAGCTATCTAATTGCCAATGATGCTTACCCCAGCCATGTGGCAGAGGTCCCAGCGGGTCAAACTCTTTATTTGCTGTGGCTGCAAGCGGGTCTTGGAGCTGAGCAGTAGCGAGAAAAGGGCACATGTTAAGTCTTTCGGTCCTGCCCACAATACCAGTCCAAACTTTTTCTTGAGAAATTCCTTTAACTCTTTCCCAATATGGACCTGTGATGTCATTACCTGGGATTATCTGCCATATTTCCAAGGAATTATAATTTATAGTTAATTGCAGTCTTTGCACGAGTCAATTGTATTGGTGAGGTTTTCCACCACACTGGAAATAAGTTATATTAATACTTTCATAGGTTATTCTCCAAGTAGAGATATGTATGTACTTCTTTTTCCTTAAAATAAATCAAATATAATAAAAGGGTCTGTAAGAAACAACAACCACATTTCATGCACAGTAAACATAACAAACCCAGCCACTCAGACAGTGACTACTCACCCCGTAAATGAACCTCTGGTTGAACTGCTGCATGGCTCCCTGCAGCTGGCTGCGCTGGTGCTGCCACTCCTCGTAGTTTCGCACAGATTCCTGTGTGGGGCGTTGCCACGTGGTGGTGCGGGTGATGTGGTCAACGTAGTACACCCTGCCCATGGGGTCCACCCTGCGCTCCCACCTACACAGAATGAGGAATTAAAAAGGAGGCAGAACCAAGTTGACGATATAGGCCACATAGTGGACCCCCATGAGCGAGTTCTACCCAACATGCCTACCTACAGCAGAGGCACAGGTGGTGTCAAACTGTTTGTTGTATTTGGTTAACAAATATCACTGACTTTTCTTGACTTGTCTATTGCAGAACAACAGAATGTAGAGAATGTGCCTATGTGGCTGTCATCTGTAAAACTGGTTCTATAAAAACACCTCACTACTACTCTGAGAGCCTTTCTGCAGTGTTATGACTGAACAAACAGACAAATCAAAATATAAAAAACTAATTTTTTTTTAGTTTTTTAATTTAAAAAATATATATATATTCAAACTGGTAAACTGTTAAGGATCCCTTCTGGACCAAACCTGTATCTTTCAAAACACCAAAGGATCTTGGCGATCTCTCAATGCGCCTTCTCTTGTTAAAGCTTGTCTAATTACAATAGTGCCTTGATCTATTGGCTCCTCTCTAAGGAAAGGTGCAGCCATGTCTGGAAATGAGTTCATGGATGCGGTAAGCTTGAAAGGGTATGGTCATAATCCAACTAACTGACCGAGCCTGTGTTTTTGCAGGTTTCATCTTAAAGAGCTGTTTTTCTTTTAACAAATTACACAAAACTGTATAACTTGCTTCAAGCAACCATAAGTTTACTGTCAGTCAAACTGTCAACAAACTTAACCAGCAAACCGAGTTCCTCAAGGAACGTGGCCCAGACCTATAGCAAATGGAATATTTTTGGTGTGAAGGACAAATCAAGTGTTTTGGTACCCAGATGCCAGAGCCTCAGGCCTGTCCCAGGATGTCCTCTTCTCAATGTGATCCACAAAGTACATGCGGCCATTCTGGTCCACCCTCTGCTCCCACCTGCAGAGACAATGAGTCATAAAAATACACACCACAGACTTCAGACAGAGGGCATATGCAATGCAAATGCATTCAGATTCATTTAGCCAGTAAAAAAATAAATTCTTCAAAATACCTCAAACCTAACAACAGAATAACTACAACAACAAATTACATCCTTCCAACATTTGGCTGCATCAGTGGCTGCAGAATCAAGTGTAGCACGCCGCCCCTTACCCTGGTGGCATGGGACCGGTGTTCACAGGTGTGGTTCTGGGAGTGGCTGGGGCCAGGGCTGCTGAGGTGGAAGCCCCTGGTTTGGGTCCACTAGCTGTTTGTGAGGGTCCTGCTGCTGCTCCCTGCTGCACCTGAGACATCCTGTGGATCTGAACACCCACTAGCAGACGCCTGGGAGGAGCCATCTGAAGCTGGACCTTCACTCACCTCACTAGGGGAGGAGCTGCTGCAGGAGGCTGGAAGGGAGGTAGGTAGGGGGGAGAGAGCAGAGGAGAGGAGTATTGATAAGTCTGTCTATTAGGCTGCAGAAGTCTCTTTGCTTTAATTGCAGTCACTAGCAATGGCAGTGCGCACCAGTTTTGGACATTAAACAAAATGAATGGTTTATGTGAAATTAACGTTGCTGTATTAGGCCAAGACATCAAAAGGGCTTCTGAAATGTATATGCGCAGAACACATTCCTATGCCCTTTCAATGGGTTTGTATGATGTTAATAGAGTCTTTGGTATTATTTCTCCTGTGCTTTCCCTACTTGGTGAGGGTGTCGGTCTACGTGGAGTAGGTGGAGGGGGGCGCGCCGGTCTAGGAGGACGTGACGCATTGGAGCCCCCTGGAGACGGGGCAGGAGACCCTGTACCGTTGACAGCATGACCATTAGGTACAATGACCCACTCGTCCGAATCGCTTGAGGGAGACGTGTCCCTGCTTGACCTGGGGGTGAAAATGAGAGTATTTAAGGCTAAAGTACTTTTTACAGTTGCACAAAGTTTACTGAATATTTGTTAAGAGTAGGGATGGGCATTTTCAACTAGTCGAATCGACTAGTCTAATGTCATCTCGCTAACAGCACATAAATGCCATGTATAGATATAAAAATAATGCACATCATTTATCTTCATCGGAACAGTAATCAGTACATAAATACCTACGAGTGCTATTGGAGAATCAGATAGTTATGCTATGGTCTTCCTTCGTCCAGAGAAATATACTTGTTCCTTAGTTGAAAATTATTTCTCATCGCACTTGTAGAGCTATGGTAGGCCAGTTTCATCCAACATAATTTGCACTCCACCTTTTAAATCAATTTCTTCAAAATATTGCACTTCACTATGTCTCGCCGCCATGTTTTTCACCACTGACAGCACCATAACGTCAACATCAGCAGTTGCTACATGAAGAAATTAGTACATAAAGATAAAACATAAGACTGCTAATGGACTACTTCAACTTTAGACAACTTAACTCTGGACGTTCATTTTTATTTGGCAAAAGAATAAATTTAAGCAATGATTATATCTTAGGCCCATTAAAAAAAAAAAATCTGAAGGTCAAAAGTCGAGATCTCTGTCCATTTAGACTAATCGATGCATCGATTTGTCGTGCCCATCCCTAGTTAAGAGTTCACATTTAGCTATGACAACCAAATGTAACTATATGGCATGCCCAATAGGAAAACACACCAAATTTTTGACAGATATGTATTGTTCTTAACAAGCCCCCAACCCCAAGATAAGTACAAAAAAGGGAGGGGAAAAGAATGGGAGAGCCCATAGGCCAATCATAAAAAGAATGGGTTACTAGACCTGTTGCCAGAGTCTTTCTGTCTCACATTCCCATTTGGAACAGCAGCTAGGATATGACAGAAAAAACACAGCCAATCAATGCTCTGTTCAAACAATGAGAAGGACCAAGAAGATGGTGCGTGTTGTGCTGAGATTTAGCAGTGATAGCACCTGCTTTAATCTGCTATATCAAGAACTGCAAACCTCTTATCCACATTAGATTAACTGGGCTGCTACTGCTACAATCTGCTGGTGGAACATGTTGTGGAAAACATTTTTGATGAATCATTAAAAGGCTGCTAAAGTGCCTGTGTTGCATTATGACCTCCACTAGTGATGATGGGGCTCAAGCTTTCCCTTAAATCGCTCTCAACTCCTGACACAGCATTATTATCATTTAGTGTTATTTCACTGAAAATGAAAGGTGTTAATCAAACAGAATTTGAAGAGGGTGGTGTGAAGTTACAGCTAAATTTAAAGAATTCTGCTTGTATGTGCTGGTCGTTTTCATTTTTCGTTGGTGTCCTCAATTTGTTACACTTTATGTTCTGTGTCTGGTTCCTCACCGGATTCTTTCTCTGCAGAGGAGAAGGTTTCTAGGTCTACCTGCATGCCATCCAGGCAGACTGACAGGTCACCTACAATATCCTGTGGGTCCCTGTCAGAGCAGAGCTGCAGTGTCTGCACCACCTCACACACTGGAATGAGAGTCATCACAGAGTTAAGCGCACACACGCGCACACACCCACACACACACACACACACACAAGCTTATTTGCAAGGATGACAACACACTTCACAGAGAGAACAAGATGAACTTATCATACACACTAACTCATCACACTAGACTGAAAGGGGGTGCACCAAGGCTGTCGCGAGAGCAAGAAAGGAGTCCCACCTGTCTTGGACCGATCCCCTTCCCAAATAATCCACCAAATATCCAGCAGCTATATTATCTACTCTGTTAAATATCCACCATCAGTGGTACAAGAGACCCAATGACAAAAGATCATCTGCCCCGAAATAAAAAATGATGTCAGGTCATTTGCCCTAAACGAAGCAGCCTTGGAAGAGTTTAACACACTTGAAACAGCACGTATTACTGCTGTGATGATATGGGCTTTGACTGTAACCATGGAGCCAAGTAAGTCGTTTGATTGAAATCTTAGTCAAGCTGCACTGCACAAGGTGAATTTTTAACTGTAGGAAAATTAATAGCATGGATCACATGGATAGCACAAGTTGACCAGGTCTGAGAGGAGCCATTGTATTCGGGAACATAAACACACTCCAAGCAAATAAGCTTGCTTGGAGTCATAAGCTTAGGTGAGGCCTGTATCTCAGGGAACACTGAAGTCAAGTCAATGGGTCTAAATGTAGGCTTCTACACTGACAGCCAAATAAAACATTCCCACAACAAACAGAAGCAGACAGGCGCTCTTACACAAGTGTGGCCTACAGTGTGTAGAATCTGTGTGGATCTTGATTTAATAGGGAATGAATATAAGCCATTTGGTGGATGTTTCATTCCACATAGTATTATGTGGGAATCAAACCCCTGACTGTAAGTATTAGTGCCCCGCTCTACCCCTTGGGCAACACAGACCTTTTTCTTCATATCCAAGGTTCTAGTGACAAAATAACACCAGAGTGGGCTATAAACAGACTCTACCAAATACAGTGTTTCCCATACATGGGCTCATCTGTGGCGCGCCGCCACAATATCGCACAATATCGCTACAGCTGGCACAAAATAGACAAAAATATCGACTCGACAATGGAAGGTAAAAAAACTTTTCTTTCCAATATTGAGCTTGGGGTGTTAGCATCCACAAAGTGACATTACCCCAGCTGCGAGCAGAGTCTATATATTCACCAAGTCATGTCATCATACGAGTGGAAAATTAATTTTCTCCCGTGCATTGAACGTTTGTTCCCTCAGATGAGCAATAAAAAGTATTTAGAAGGAAAAGGCCTCAAGAAAAGGAAGATAGCTAAAGTGAGTTTGATCCTGAGGTAGCTGTAAAACATGCAGATTAAACCTAACAGGAAAAGCCCAAAACCCCACCGGTTGAAATTAATTCATTTTAGGTGTAGCTACAATGATGTCCGTTATTACCGCAATGGAAAGGGAATGCATTGAAATAAAATGTTGAAGTCATGACAGAATCAAGCAGTTAGTTTTAGTTCTTAGCTAAGGTAAACACTGAATTAGCCTAGTGCTATATATATTCCAGTCCTCCAATGTCAGTGGAAAGGTGAGTGGAAATGACTTCAGCATTTGGAAAAAAGGCTAACATAAGACTAGCCCATAGACAAAAAGTAGAGTGAACTCACATTTGAAGTCGTTAGCCTTGAGGATCTTGCTGATCTCCAGTGTGGCCATTCCCAGCAGGATGTCAGCCTTCAGAGTCTGGTGGCTCCAAACACGAAAGATCAGCTTGCTGAAGGGGGTCACAATTCTGGAGAAAGGGGACAAAAATGCCAAGATGTGGACGAACAGAATAGTAATAAAGTGAGGATGACTTTAGCGCAATAAAAAGATTATTTTGCAACTTTGACCGTAGAGTTACACATCCACGGTGCAATTGAATAGCCTGCCATCTTTAAGACATTATTAACAGTGACAAAGTACAAAGTGATATAATACTCCAATTCTGATTATACCACAGTACTGTAACATGGTGTTTATGGACCATATCATATATTATCTCAACCAATTGACTGAAAGCACCATAGTGCAAACAAGTGAACCACACAGGTCTATTGAA
This sequence comes from Hoplostethus atlanticus, assembly GCA_034670405.1. Taxonomy (NCBI): domain Eukaryota; kingdom Metazoa; phylum Chordata; class Actinopteri; order Trachichthyiformes; family Trachichthyidae; genus Hoplostethus; species Hoplostethus atlanticus. The sequence continues at coordinate 1,285,321 of JAXDDX010000035.1, forward strand.
CACATACCTCACTCTCTTTGGCTACAGTGTGAAACAAACAGTGTCCCATGTGACCAAAGGGAAAAATAAGCTATATTATTGCATCCTTCAGGGGCAACTTCAGAGAGTAACCTTCTTATATCAGCAAACTAGCCAAGGGACTTCTCTGCAACATCACTTTCCAGTGTTTCCCATACAATGTTATTATTGTGCTATTAGATATATACATCTGTGCTCCTTCGAGTCATGGTGTAACTGTGCTGACTCAAACTGAATGGAGAGACAGTTTGAAACCTAGCCTCAACAATTAGGTGGAAGTATAATAGTCAGCTAATGTTGCAACGTCATTAGTTTATACTAGACTGAGGACTTGCTAAACAAAACATCAATGACAAGTCGATAACTACTTTTCTCCAGTAAAGGTAAAAATTCCAAGTTATGTCACTTGTCCATTTCAGCTATCAAAAATTGGAGGTTCCCACTGGAAATTTTGTATGTAGGCTAAATTTAGTGACTGACTAGTATTTCTATTGTCAACTAGCACATCACCCAACAATTTGTCAGCTATTCGTTAAACTGTTCCCAATCCTATGGCCAACATGGTTGCAGTACTTACACTGTGAGAGCTTGCTTCCATTTCGGGCTGTGCGTGTTGGTACACTTCTCAGTCTTCTTGGACTGGCCATCCACAGCTACCTCAACATACGGACTGGGGCCAAACCAGTTCTTTTTGTTTTCCTTCAGCTTGGCTGACAGCACTACAGAGGAGAAAACACCAAACAGCCACACTAACTTTGCAGGTAATGTATCTCACAAGAGGTTTGATGAGAATTAGTCACAGGTAGCATTTCATACAGGTACTAACACTTGCTATTAACATTAACCTACGGCGTCCTCATTTGGATGCTTGTAAACCACTTCCTAAAGCCTCCTGTGCAAAGGCGCAAGACTAATCCCTTAGCCTTGCTATAACTCTTGTCTAAATCTTTGCTGGACCAACTAATATTGAAATATTAACTCACCTGTGACTTGTAATTGGGCCTTCATGGTAAAGCCATAACACTGTAGCCTTGTTTGGCTACACTGAAAGGACCTGCAACAACCAATGACATCACATGTAAACACAGGGACACTCTATACAGGTAACCTACTTAGAGGGATTAGGCTAAGATTGTCAATGGAACATTTACCTTGGCTTTAAATAGAGTGGCAGGTACAGATAACATTTAAAAGGTTATCCAATTGTTTAACATTGTGCAAAAAAAGGCATTATGTGACATCTTTAGGAATAGACTGGTGACAATTAAAGGGTTATTACAGACAGGATACAGTGGTGTGACACATTTCCTTGTGGGTGTTTGGCCAACACCCAACAATACAAATCTCCCTTTCACTGTTATAATTTAGTTTTATTCCAACGTTATTTACACACATCTGCAACCCTGTCCATCAGAGGAAAAATAAATAGGTTTTATGGAGAGACTTTGTATGGGTTCTTGCGTAACGGGTTCTTGCGTAACGGCTGAGCACACAAATTAGTGTCTAATACAAATTATGTCAGTCTCTAATATTCTTCTGCGTTAGTCTAGATTGTTGCCAAAATACAGAGACAATAAATGTTTGCCTCTGCCTTTTGACAGTAGTGCACATTCATTCTGTGTGCTAGTTGCGTTAACTGTTACCCACTGACATGGCTTAACTAAAGCTAGTTCAAGAAACCGCCAGGCAGTTACATTAAAGCTAGCTTGGTCGTTTGTTTTAATTGGACTGAGAAAGACGTTGTCAGACGTGAAGAAGCTAACGTTAGCCAGCTAACGTTAAAGTTTTAATATCAAAACAACATCAAATATAAGCCGTTTGTATTAATGACTTGGTTAGCTACGTACTCAAGACACATTATTGTCCATTTTGACGTAAATTATTTTTTTCCAATCAATGGGAGACAGTGAAAAGTTCCAAGATCTGGACCAAGTCTGTATAGTTAGCCGACGCGCCGGCTGCCCAGCTAGTTTGTCATTATCAACTAACGTTAGCCATGCTAACACTAGACGGGGTTTTAAACGTTATATTTGGTCTTTCGAACGCGGATGTCTCACAACACTCACTTCAGTGGAAAACTAAATGATCTTACCTATACCTGAAGGAAGCAGGGGTTATATATGTCCACCTCCCGCCCACACAGACTTGTTTCAGCTATACCAAGATTGTAGACAGATTGCTATAACCAGCATCGTGAACAAGACACATACTTCCGGTGTTGTGCCAAAGTTTGCATTGCCTTAAAAAAAGGGTGCACTCGTTTAAGGACGCCCGGTATGCTCCTGATCACATGATGGGCGCAAACCGACCAGGGCGGAGCGTACCATAAGTATAGATAGCTAACTATACTAGCCCGTGGTGGTGGTAAAACATCCCTTTCAGTTAGTGATGGCGAAATGAAGCTCCCTGAAGCGTTGAAGCTTTCCAGGCAATTGATTTGAAAATAGGTTAATTTCTCGAGGCTTCAAATGCACACTAGGGCCACCTGCTGGTCAAAAGAATTGAGCAGGCAAGTCTATTGTAGATGAAGGCTGCGATGTGTGTAATAGTTGGGCCAGTGAATTAAACTACTGTTGTGAATAATGACAATAATGAAAACATATCTATCGGTGTTGTGACCTAATATAAAACCATAGTGGAGTTGAGACAATGAGCTCAACGTTTATTAGATTTTGTTACATTACTGTCATTTAGCAGACACTTTTTTCAAAGCGACTTACAAAGGTGATAGTTTACTATGTGGGGATTGAACCCACGACCCTGTGACAGAGTTTAATGCTCTACCGACTAAGCTGTCTACTGTTATTTCAATTGATGACGTCGTTTCCTATCGCCGATTCAGTCTTTTTTACATTGGAACAGAATTTTCGACCCTCCCACGTCTGTCGCTCGTGATGCGTGTCGTGATGCGTGTCGTGATGCCCGCTCTCAGGGAGAGCGCAGTCTCGTGACAGCAACTAGCGTATCTAACCAGTTACTACCATTTCCTACACTTCCTACTTTCAAAACATGTTAGCTAGCTAAAAGACTTTTGCGGAATAAACACTACGACCACTAGAGCAAAATGTTGTCTCGTTTATTGAAGGAGCACCAGGCGAAGCAAAACGAGCGAAAGGAGCTCCAAGGTAAAAGTGACCTAGCTAGCTTTATTGTAACTGGCCAGCTACCGAGAGCTATCTTGCTAGCTGATGCTAAAAACAAAGCTGATTGACAGCGTGACTGTGTGGCGAAGCTGAAGCGGTTAGGACTAGACTACAGTGTGATAGGTTTCTTTATTGTAATATAGATTATTTGTATTTTCTGTGTTCAATTTTGCCCTGCACAGAGAGACGCAGACGTGAAGCTATTGCTGCAGCCACCTGTTTGACAGAAGCCCTGGTAGACCACCTCAACGTTGGGTATGAAAGACGATGCTCCTTCTCCTACTGTTTTCTCTTTTCCTTTTGTTAATCTGTTTTTGAATTTTCTTAAGTGTAGTGCTAGTTGAAGAGGTGGGTATATGATGGGTATGCTGTGGACCGCTACCACCCACAACAAGGCAATGGTAATTAGGCAGATAAGTGAGTATACTTTGGATAACCCAAAGAAAGGTGTAGTCCTTATGCCTGTAGATAACCTGGTCCAGAACCTGTCTCTCCTCACCGCCACACTCACCCCACACCCAGCAGAAGCTAATAATTTTAAAATACATGTAATATGGCTTAAACTGTAGCCCTGCATTGACTACAGTAGAAGTCATGTGTCTCTGAAATGCGTAGCTCTGTTTTCTTGATGGAGAGTAAAACATTATACATACCAATTTTTACTTTAGTACAGCATTTATCAAATGTCTCTGAGTGGTATCAGTAGAATGTAGAACTAGTTTCATCTTTCAATTCAGCATGGTGAGGTAAAGGTGAGGTGAAGGGGGCTGGAGAGCAATTTTGAGGTCTGAGAGCATATTCATGATGAATCTTCAAATAAGAGCTCTAATCTGAGACTAGTTTGCCTCCTGAGTTTAAATGGTCGTGTTACCAGTGACCCTAGATGAGTACTGTACTCCTGCTCTTATAAGGCATATGCATACAATTGTGCTGCATTATAAACATGTTTTTGCACGCCTGACCGTCCCGGGTCCAAGGTGTGCTGCCCTTTATTGCTTTCATAATGTGGGCATTGTGAAGTCGAACGTAGTACTTAGACATAAATAAGCCAATTCATTCCTGGCATGTGGGACTAGGCTTGACATGTGATGCAACACCAAAATGGTACATTGGGAATGTTAACATTGCAAAAGTTGTGATGAAACCAAGACAATCAGCTTAAAGAGCAAGAGTGGGATGCAAAGAACATTGTTGTGCTGCTCCAGACTTTTATGAAAAAAAGTTTTATGGCCAAAAACCTTGGACTTTTTAGTGAGATAGGCTAGGTAGGATGTCCTTTGGGCAAAGGTCACTATTTCATTTTCACTATAATCTATCAAGATTTAGACCCAAAGTTATACTTTTTCATTAGGATTGTTATACCAAATGTAAATCACTGAGTTGACTTTGCCCTACCAAATACAGATTGACTGTACCATACTAGTTTATAATGTTCAATCAGTCAATCTTTATTTATGTAGCACGTTTCATACATTAAGATGCAATGCAATGCGGTTGTGCAAATATGCACAGATTCAAAGTAGATAAAGAAAAAAGATTAAAACAAACAAACAAAAGAAGAGATACAAAGCAATTTAAATTTTAAAAGAACTAGATACAAAGTGATTTTACATTTTCAAAGTTAAGTTAAAAGACTAAAAATGTTACATCCACAGTGTCAAAATTAATGTTTTGGCTCACCTGCAAAGGGCTGGTAAACAAATAATTTACCTGCAAAGTAATTTTCAGTGGTATTTCATATATGGAGTTAGGTACTGTGTGTTAATTTAAAAGTTGCTCACTTAAACAATAGATCAAGTTTGTAATTCATCAGGAAGTGCAGATACATTTTACCAGCATTTGGCGCTTGGCTAGGTTTATTGTTCATTTTGGACCCTGCATCAAGCTGTAATGACATGTTAACAATACAGTACCACTTCTCATTGTTGATTTCTGTTTCATTGTAGGGTTGCCCAAGCATACGTAAACCAGCGCAAGCTTGACCATGAGGTGAAGACTCTCCAAGTGCAGGCTAGCCAGTTTTCCAAGCAGACAGCTCAATGGATCAGTATGGTGGAGGGCTTCAATCAGGCACTAAAGGTAGGCTACGCTCTGTGAACAAATCATGGTGCCTTGGTAGATCGGCAGGCAGAGCATGCCATGTGCTTACGATAACATGGGTTCAAATCCAACTTGTGATCTTTGTCTCATGTCATCCCCTCTCTCTCTAACATCTCTCTTGTCTCTTCCTTCTTTATAAATAACAGTAATGCTACAGATGATAATTTTTGGGAAAAAATAACTTTTTCTTTTAGCAGTGTGCCACCAATATCAAAGCTCACCACTGCTTTATTAGTTTTACTAAAAGCAGCGTTGTTACCTTCACGGGCCTTGTTACAAGTCCCTAGATCCAAGCAGATTTGACAAGTGTAAGCAATTCAGTTATAGATTTCCAATTCCATGGAATTACAGCCATCCAGCTTACACCATCTTCACAGGAGCATCCTTGGGTCGGGGGAAAAGGTTGATTTGACATTTCTGAAGCATGCCTATTGCTGCTCCTTGTGGTGGAAATGTTTTATCAACATATCCTCTGTTGAACAGGAAATCGGGGATGTGGAGAACTGGGCTCGCAGCATTGAGATGGACATGAGGACCATTGCCACAGCTCTGGAGTATGTACACAAGGGTCAGCTTCAGTCTGCTTCCTCATAAATTTTATGGGGAGAGACATCTGGTTGACTGCTAGCTTTATAGCTGAAACGAACTACACTGGAATGAACCAGAATTCAACAAAAGTCTGGTCGAATAGACCCTAACCAGCAAAGACACAGGACTTCATTCACAAAAATGACCTTGTGAGTCTTGCCCCTCTGAGTGGGCATAAACAATGCTGATGTTATTGTGTTCAGAGAATTGTAGAAAATCTGTTTTATTTGACAATGACTTGCACATTGCAAATGCTTATTTGCTTTTCACTCCTCAAATTCTTAATGAAGATGCCATGTTGTTCCTCCTTGGCTGATGATACGAACCAGGGCAACCATACATTGGTGCTCAAGTTGTGCTAAGATTGTGTCTGTGTATTAAGTGAACTAAGCCTGGCATTTATGTGGGAATGAGGGTGGCTTCATTTTGAGAAGAAATGAAAGTGTGATAATAAAGAATCAGCTATTGTACATAAATGAATCAGGCTTGTGTGTGAAAGTGTAGCACGTAGAAATTGGATTGATTTGCTTGTAATAGGTTTAAGAGGCCACTGACTGCTTTCCATCTGTCTAACTTTCTAATTACTTTATTAAAGGAAGGCCTCTTTTCAGCACCGGATCCCTGAATTATGTATGTCTGTGTATAATATTGTTTATATTGTGCTTATGAGACAACTTTTGTTACATTTTGGGGATGCAGTATTGCTCGTAATAAAGTCATGGCAAAATTGTACTGTTCTTAGTGTTCTTGTCAAGCAAGGATAAATACAATTAATCCATGGAATGTGTGACATTGAGAGGGAAAGTTAGGTCGCAAGGCACATGGCAGTTGAGTTCTCCCACCACACCGTTTTCTTGTTTGGTAGCTAACTACACTTCGATCACTGGAAGCTATTACAATAGAGGAACCGGTGTCAAAAACCATTAACACACTTATTTAGTTTGCTCAGTTTGCACACATTGTATTACTGTTTGGACCTGAGATTATAAGGCATAGCAATATGCCCGTGTTTTGCTGTAAGGATAAGATACATTAATATGCTACTTTCACTCTTTCAATAACACCTGCAGGGTTAAGAGTTAAGTCTCAGCTGTGGGGGGCCAATAACAGAGTATATGGCATACTTCATCACCGTACTTTCACCTTTATAACTGATGTAACAGTTCAGTCTACTGAATGAGCCAATGAGATTACACACACGTTTTTAAGGGAACACAGGGCCTTCACATGAGGGATCAAAGTAAATTTAACACTCTGAAAACTTCAAGCAGATAATGTGACGTTTACAAGAACACAACACTAAAAATATTAAAACCACATTGTCTAGATGATAACTTGGCAAACCTAAACATTTCAGTTCTTTTGACGGCTCTGTGTGCAAATTGTACATTACATTCTGTATGGATTCTGTAATTCCCACCACCCTTTTTGTAACACACACAAACCAAATGCTTACGGATTGGGGATTACCAATTGCGGACTTGTCGTAAGGGATAAACCGTGAGGATAAAGCTTTTCCCTGCAGTCTCTCTGGGGTAACAGGGACAAAGAGTACGAGGGTGAAAGTGAAGAAGAGGGAAAGCCTGTGGAGATCCATCACTTCTCAAAAGGGGTAACGGTAGGATAATACAGTTTTAAAATGTAAAGATTTTACTGAAGGCTTTCTCACAGATTGCATTCTTTAATTTCATGTTCTGGATGTAATGTCACAGGTTAATCTCTGTAATATTGGTAATGGTCACACTTTACAAAAATTGCACCTGTTACCACTCTCAGAAATGGCATTTAATCCAAACAATAATCAAGTTTCATTCATATAATGTGAAACCTAATGCAAAGACTGAGTGAAAGGTTTGTTTTAGATAAATATGGCCTGGTAGAATTGTCAATACATATTCACCGTTGTCCTAAAAATCTTGTAAAACCAATTTTCATGATTTTAATTTAAATGCCATTGATAATGCTGTGGTGACGTCAACTCGGACTGCGAGGAATCTGGGTGTGACCCTGGACGACCGACTGTCGTTCTCGGCAAACATCGCATCAGTGACGCGCTCCTGCAGATTCCTCCTCTACAACATCAGGAGGATTCGCCCCTTCCTCACTGACAAGGCAGCGCAGGTGCTCATCCAGGCTCTTGTCATCTCCCGCCTGGACTACTGCAACTCCCTCCTTGCTGGTGCCCCGGCGTTTGCCATCAGACCTCTGGAGCTTGTTCAGAAAGCTGCAGCTCGTCTGGTGTTCAACCGCCCCAAGTTCTCCCATACAACTACCCTTCTCCGTTCTCTACACTGGCTCCCTGTAGCGGCTCGCATCCAGTTCAAGACCCTGGTGCTAGCCTATAGGGCAGTGAAAGGAACAGCTCCTTCTTACCTCCAGGCTATGGTCAAGCCTTACACCCCCGCCCGACCACTTCGCTCTGCTGCCTCGAGGCGACTGGTTGCCCCGTCGCTCAGAGGGCCCTGCGGCCGATCTACACGGTCACGGCTCTTCTCTGTCCTGGCCCCGCAGTGGTGGAATGAACTCCCCACTGATGTCAGGACAGCAGAGTCGCTGCCCATCTTTCGCCGCAGGCTGAAAACCCACCTCTTCAGGAAACACTACCCTGACTCTTCCTCTTAGCCTTGCCTATTTGTCGTCAATTATGTGTCTGAGCTCTTGTTTATTGGCTCTTGTTCATTTGATACACTTATTTGTCTTAGCTCTTGCTTATTTGGTTCACTTATTTGTCTTAGCTCTTGTTATTTGATTCTCTTATTTGTCTCATTTGTCTCATTTGTTTAAGATATAGTAGGTTGCTAACTTATTGCACTCTTACCTTAACACTAGTTATGCTCTTAGTTGCTTGTTTAGGAAGGAAATGCACTTACGATTTCTGGTGACTAGTAGTTTTCTTGCCTACCTATGTTGAATGCACTTATTGTAAGTCGCTTTGGATAAAAGCGTCTGCTAAATGACTGTAATGTAATGTAATGTAATGTAATTTGTACATGGTCATTCATGGGTTGGATCCATTTTCTGATCCTAACACACATCTGACAGCAACAATATGGCGACAATTTTTGATTTAAGTCTACAGGTCATTTTGATATTATGGATAACAGAAAATACCCTTTTCTGTTTCTCTCACTAAAAAGCCTCCAAACTAATAGGTTTTCAGCAATGAGAGGCTTACGCAGCTCTGACACGGGCATTACATTTATGCTTCAAAACAATGCATCCCTCCCTCCTTCAACTCCTATGCTCTCATCAATGCCTTTCTTTGTTCCATAAGAGCATTATCCAAAGATTTCTCATGTGCCTGAAGCACTGTTGTATTACAAGCACATCTTCCACTCTAAGGTCCTCGGTGACACGCTGGGGCCAAGCATGCTTAACAAATCAAATTAACTGTTAACTGTTAAGGGTCAATTAAACAGTACAATGCTTCAATAACAACCTGCAGCACTACAGAATACTGAAAAGATTAGGCTTTTGAGATTTCTGTTTTGTCACAGATTTCCACGTTGTCTGTGATTTAATTATGTGTTCAAAACATTTAGGTGTCACAAGTGAATAGGAGTCAGAGTTGGCAAGTTGCCACAACAAGCCCTGGTAACGCCTAACATGTTGTTTTTTTTAGAGACAATAAATTCCCACAGGTCACCAAAAACTCACCTCTGGAAGCAGCATGGACACACAGTTCATCTATGACCTTTTAGGGTAAGATCATGCCATCACCACACTAGGCCTATGGGCAGTAATTTGGCAGCCGTAGCCCTAACTCTTCAAATCTGTACTTCAATATCAGTTTAGTGCTTTTAATGAAAGTCTGGATTTGTTCTTGTAAATCTAAAATAGGCTGTCATGAAATTGACAATGATGGCTTCACAGCAATTTAGCACAACTCTAAATTGGCCTGCACACTTTTGTCCTTTCCTATCTATAACAGGGAAAGTGCGTGGTTGTACATCACCGCTACCTTCGCGCTGTTGTGGATGCTTGTGTGGCTGTACAGAGACAGCCTGGAGATTGAGAACATCACTGACAAGTACGTTTTTGTGACCGGCTGTGACTCTGGGTTCGGAAACCTGCTGTGCAAAAAGCTCGACCGTAAAGGTTTCCGTGTGCTGGCTGGCTGTCTAACAGAGAAGGGAGCTGATGACCTGAAGAGGGTGACTGGGCCCCATCTGAAGACTGTCCTGCTGGATGTGACCAGTCAGGACAGCATCCAGAATGCCATGGAGTGGACCAAGAAGGAGGTTGGCGATAAGGGTGAGAGATGATTGCAAGAAAATATTTTATTATATTGTATATTATATATATTATATTTTATTTAGCAAAATTTTAGAAATGTTTAATCAGTGGTTTGTCTTTGGTGAGTTTCAATTTGGTTTCTATGGCAACCATACTGTTAGTGGCTCATATCCTGGATACTGTCGCCCAGTAGTGGATAAAATTAGGATTAGGAAGAAATAATTTTTTATATTTATTTGAAAAGAATAGAGAACATCAAAATTATGATATATTGCATTGCTTTCTTATGTGGTCCAACCATCTGGTCCATGGCAAGAATATCGATTCAGTGGTTTGTGTTTGGTGAGTTTGTGAAGTTTGAACTTTGTTGAATTTGTCACCTTTAACCTTAAGACAGGGAGGGGGGTTAAGGGTCATTTTCTGATTAGTATACCCTAAAGGTATTAATGTACCAAGTTTCATGCTTTCTGCCAAAAGTGAACGATTTTTCACCTATCCACCCCGCTATGACCCATATCATGCATAATGTTTGTCAGCTAATCCCCTTGGTCACATGTCTGTCTATAAGTAGTGCTTGGTTCTTCACAGAATGTATGTAAAACCCAGTGTGCCAGGAGCCCGTCACCCCCCCCCCCCACTCTATGCTGGTGTTACATGCAGCCTGACCTAGTTTTGTCCTCCAGTCACTCCACTTGCTCGTCTGTGAAACCTGCCAGATTGCGAAACCAAGTTTTTGGGTTGAAAGCAACCAGCATGCTCCTCGAAGGTGCTGAGACCAATGGGCAGCTTGTTAGAGGCAGGCAGCATCTTGAGGAGTTGTTCAAAGTTGTTGGGAATTCGTTCCCACTTTCTATCTTTCTTTCTATAAATCATACATTACATAACATTACGTGACATTAGGTATATGTTACATGCCGACTTTATCTCTGACGTTACTTAACTAGTTATAAGCTAAAGCATGACATTAAAAATATATTGACTTTAGCTAACGTTAACCTACCAGTAACAAAGTGCTTTCCATAGACATGTGTTTGTGGACTTGCTGGGTCCCACAGTTTTCTATTTTTATCCTCTCTCCAAATGGCCTGAAGCCACAAAGCTCTTCTCTCAGGATCTTTGTCTCGACTGGGAATCAAAACAAATCTTAGGTCTGGGTTTTTACTTTTATATGTCGTGCAAACTGTTACACAGCAGCTTTTAGGCATTGGGAAATACCACTCCAAACAGGCTAGACTACGGACCGGCTTAACCACGGCACACACTAGGCTAAAAATAAAGAGCATGCAGCACAGCACACAACTTCTAAAGGTAGGTTACACTACAAACATAGGCTATCACTCAATATCCCCTCTAGGGAAAACGGACAGACTGGGACCCACAACCCATTAAGCTACCCTCCCACGTAGCTTCCACCAAACTCCCCCCACACAATGTAAAAAATGACACATGCAGTTTGTCTCACAACTGTTGCTGTATAATATTTTTGGAGTTTTGTTTGTGGTTTTGTAGATTTCCACCAAATCTCAAATTTCAAAACCAGAGCAAATAAAAGTATAAAATATTTATAAATATACACTTGAGAATCACAAAAGGCATTTTAGTCCAGGCACTAGACCAGACCCTCCATCAGGGCCTCACTGCGCCCACTGATGTCTCACTACAATATGTTACGTCTCATATGTTCAATTATTTTATTCTATTTTTAGGACTGTGGGGTATTGTGAACAATGCCGGGCGCTCATTACCCATGGGTCCTTCGGAGTGGATGAAAGTAGAGGACTTCCACAGCATATTAAAAGTCAACATGAACGGAGTGATTGCCATGGCGATGACCTTCCTGCCTCTCATCAAGCAAGCCCGCGGCCGTATTGTGAACGTAGCATCAGTACTGGGCAGGGTTGCTGCGAACGGTGGTGGATATTGCATCTCCAAGTTTGCTGTGGAGTCTTTCTCTGACTGCCTCAGGTAGGCCTGCACAATCTCATGATCTGAACATCAGATAAGAGTGTACTGTGACAACAGGTATAGAGGTTGTCTGTATACTGATACACTTCAGTAAACACAAACAGTCTCATCTGGGGTCTCGTCTCACAAAGCGAGATTAGAGGGTTAGCGAGCTAACTTTGGGCTTCTTTTATAGTTAGAGTGGGCAAATGGCCTGGAGCAGGTTATGTTCAGTCTATCAGATCCAAACAGATAAAAAGCCAAGATATATGTATCAGACAATAAATGGGCAATTTGCCAATATTGGGTAATATTCCATATTCCCTGATGGGAATATATGGAATGCTGTATCAATGAAAACTATCCCCACCGTGCCTTAATGAAGGAGCAGTGATAAGCCTATTTATTTACTTACTATCTGCAATCCACCCCAGCAGTCCTCTCTAGCGTTAGTAGCAGCAACAGTGTTACTTTTCACTGTTATGTTTTTGTATTGCTCATATTTGTTCATTATAATAGTTTGTTCTTCTGGAGAGAAGAACATAAAAGTCAGTAATCCGTGTCTTTCCCATTCAATACTTGACATTTTTACAGTCTCCTTAATGTGTTGAAATTGTCAGCAGAATTATGTTTACATAATCCCACAATTATTTATAGTCTACTTTAATGTTTTTATTGTTTCAGTATTTCTTTTTACTATTATTTTGCACTGCTTTAGATTTCAGGCACTAAATCAGCTCAGACTGCCCTCTAAGGGAGTGACTGGGACGGTTAGAAGGAGGAAGGATATTAGCCTTCCTCACCACATGGCTCTCAAAGATTTCAGTTAGTGGTGGCTGGGTCACACCAGTAACCGTTACTGGTCATTTTCACCAGGCTCTCCAGTCTATTTTCATTTCTTACACCCTACCAAACCAATCTACAATACAAAAGGTTAATACAAAAGGCCACAATCTATGGCTGTTTTGTTGATATAGCATTGCATGTACAGTATGGTAGCTACGTTACATGCCAAGCCTTTCTCACATTGTCTGTCTCCAGGAGGGATATAAACTACTTTGGAATCAAGGTGTGCATCATTGAGCCAGGGTTTTTCAAGACTGCAGTGACCAGCCTGGAACCCATTGAGAGAGAGCTGCATCGCTTGTGGAACCAGCTCAGCCCTGAAGTACAAGCCAGCTATGGACACAAGTACCTTGATGAGTGTAAGTGGATTGCAGTGCATTGTTGATGTGACAAATGTGACTCTGATCGTCACTTCAGTGGATTAAACTACTTTGCAAGCCAACTGTCACCAGTACATTATGTTAAATTGGCTGCATTGGCTTGAGATTAAGTAAAATAATTGAATGCATCCAATGTAGTTATGGTTTTATACACACAATACATACTTGCTGATTCTCATTTGCAGACATCAAGATTCAGCGTTTGATCATGAATGCCATCTGTGACTCTGACCTTACCAAAGTGACCAACTGCATGGAGCATGCCCTGACTGCTGCCTACCCACGCACCAGATACAGTGCTGGCTGGGATGCCAAGCTTCTCTGGATCCCCCTCTCTTATATGCCCTCTTGTGTCGTCGATATTGGGCTGAAGCTGGTGTTGCCACGTCCCTCAAAGAGTGTGTAAGGGAGTGAGAGTTGGGGGACACATGAAATGTCTTCAAAATCATTATCAGTCTGTGTTTTGTATCACTTTGATACAATATGGAGGTTGACTTAAAAAATTAACCGTTTGCCTTTAACCATATTACTCATCTACATTTGCCACACAATGATCAAAGTTGAATGTTGCAGTTGTATCCATATGTGCAAAACCTGCCATGTAAAAATTCATTTTCATGTGTGCTTAGACCATATGACAGAATCCTGTATATTTGAACTATTGTGTTGTTTGTTAACACCACTGTGCTGTGCCTTTTGGCACTGTTATTTATGTCCCTTGATATGGACCAGTGTTCTGAACCATTAGTGGCAAAATTAAAAGGATTTTACTATAAAGAAAAGTGTTTGTCAGAATGCAACGCTCTGATCAAGTTGTTGTGGACCTAAATAAAAGAAAAAAAGCTCTTTTGCTGTGCAATAATGTCTATACTATATGTGTTACACTAAGCAGCAGAAAATCTGAACTAAGGTCTGCACACTGTAATACTCCCATTAGCACATTTATTTATCGGTTACCAGCTATGTGACTGTGAGACACGTCACCTGGTAGGTTACCTGGTCAGAACAGTGTATATACATACATATGCAGCATCATCAATAGTATAATGAAAATTAAGAATAGTGTTATAGTGTTATAGTGTTGACAAAATATTACAAAATATAACAAAGTACAGAACTATTTTACAATGTATACTCAATTATCCACCACAACAGACATGACTGAAAGCATCAGGTCAACGTGCAAATAGGAAAATTAGTCTATCAGAGGCGTCTCAGTCTAATCTAATGAAGCTGGTAAACATGAGTAGAGAATTCAAGTACCACAATCTACTAATGGGCAGCCCATCACAATGGTTTCTATGATCTGATTCTCTGATGACTACATTGCTATAAAGATGCTTATGATGCTCTTACTCTCACCCAGAGTAACTGGGCTGAGCACAACAGTAAAACAAAATTCCTCAACATTACGAGCAACAAACAGCAGGGAATCCAAGGTAGTAGATTTTAAAAGCTAGTCATTGACATTGGTTGATTGTTGCATTGCTTGATTGATTTTGGATTGACATTGGGTAATGAGATTTATTAATTTGGCTTCTTTGTGTTGTGACAAAAATCCATAAATATGGATACAATTTGGCTGATTGATTGTTGAACTGTTGTATGACACATCACGTTTAGTTCACTAATGCTGAGATGTGAAAAGTGTGTGTCTGTGTGTGACACATGTTCATGTGTACATATCAGTCAAGCCAAGTCAATTATATTTATATAGCCCTTTATCACAAACAAGCTTCAAAGGATTTAACAGGCCTTAACCAGGCCAGGCTGATAACTGAATTTATGACACACAGTTGATGCAGAATGTAGACAACATCAACATCAACTACATGTAGTTGCTAATTTCCCCCTGGATGGGATAGGACATCTGTGGTATGTTCTGTGTACTAACTTAAAATAATAAAATAATAACGTATATAATTTTATATTTCACATGTTTCCGATATAGAGTTGTATAAGATCAGGTCAATGAGGCCTACAGGCCAGAAGTTCAAAAGAGAAGTGCAAAACCTGTCATAAATACTAGAAATGAAGTTGATAAAAAGATCTAGTACAACATCAGGTGATAATATATGTATAATGATAGATTTATAAATAGTTATAATGGGTCGGTCATTTTTGACCGGGAACACTAAAGTAGGTAACAGGAAACGAACACAAAACAAGGGTTAAATCATAATGACTGAAAAACACGTGACCTCTATGTTGTTACACAATAAGGCAAAGGCTATGTCGTGCCTAAAAGTGATTTTCGCCCCAAAGTGATCAACGTCCGCGGGAGCGCGCGCAGCCTGTTAAAGCTGTATCGCCCAGTTTATATACGTCTACAGGTGCTTTTATTTGGATCAAACAGTCATAACGTGCAAATACACATAACTTTATGTCCGTGGTAACAGCAAAGGTATGTCTTTGTGAAAGTTTAACGTTTCTGGTAATCAAATCATCACAATTGTGGCCAAAGAAGTGTTTGCAGTTTATAGCGTAATCAGGCATGACATTTACTGATTATAGACAATACTATAGTATTGTTGCCGATGTCTATATGTGTTTGGTATGTCTAATATCCTTGTTTATATTTGTAAACTACAATGTAATTATGGTATTTACGGATGGGTTATATATAAAATAAAGAAATGATCTCTTGCAATTATCCTTATGACTCTACATTCTTTTACCTGCTCTGTGCCCTAGATTATAACCAATCCAGTCCTTTTACCACGTTAAATATCTTTAAAGCGGCAATAAGCCTACAACCCATAAAACACAGTTTTCCACTTGCCAAAAAGTGATTGCAGCTCCTACCTTGTGACTGAAAGGTTATTTATACCTCAGAATGACTTGATTTCATTCATGGGGGTTATATTTTAAAGATTATAGCCCACCAGTCCTTCTTACCTGTTGAAATACCCTTTAAAGGGCCAATACAACCAGTAACACAGTTTTCCACTTGCCAAAAAGTGATTGTAGCTCCTACCTTGTGACTGAAAGGTTATTTATGCCTCAAAATGACTTGATCTAAATTTTAAAGACAAGACCTTGTTAATGATTATTTTCAGCCATCAAACTAACATACTTACCTCATAACCATAAAGATAATAACACTTTATGTGTCCTCTACATTGTTTCAGTGGACATATTCTCCCTACAGGTACATATTTGGAATATGTTGTCTGTTGTCTTGCGTCATGTATTCTACAGACATATTTTCCATACGTGCAACATAGGATATTTTAATAAACACAGAGTCAGAACAACACGATAAAAACTACAACTATATACAATATACCAGTGTATCTAAATTTAAACAGTAGTAGTGGGGTGGTTGAGATTTCACTGGCATGCTTTGCAAATAAAGTTTGCATTTGCTGCTTGTGCAGGGGCATCTTGGCGCAGCTCCTGTGGTACCACCGTGGGCAAATGTCACAACCAATCTGAATTAGACAAAAGAGGAAACCAAAAAATTATGGTGAAATAGTTATACAATAATAATAGTAATGGTTGCAACTTACTCAGTTTACAAAGCAGGCCATCATGCCTTACAACTAAAATAAGTCTTGTTTATTGTGTTCATGTACTGGGTAATTTAAGAATAATGCTTAGTTGCTTTTTGATGATCATCCTTTTTAAGGCGAAACCTGAGAAGGACATAACATAAGCAGTTACCCAGTGAGTGTCACCATCCTGCTCCCCGCAAATATGACACAGGTCAGTCAAGTCATCTACAAAAACAAGTGGATAATAATTTCCTTTTAATAATTGTAAGCAATGTTTGTCTGAGTAAATAATGATATAATAATAATATCATAATTGAATGATTTGGTAAGTTTTGAAAATATGTACAGCAAAAACATATTTCCATCCAGTCTAGAATGACATGTGGTTCTACATATGTATAATATTTTTAAGAGGCACCTGTATTCTCAAGAAGACAGACTGCAATCTGCTCTCTTATGGTGACAATACCCGAAGCAGAGTTGTCAAATGCCACTGCAAAACCACCCAAGATGCACTCGGCAAACTGTGAATAAAAGGTGAGAGAATGGATTTATTATGGAAAGGAACAGTTATCTTACAAAAAGTGCTTGAAACATATTGAACCACCCATTGCAGAAAAATAAACTGTAGCATTAGTCTTTACTTGTGTGATTTAAACTATTTAAAGTAACCCAAAGCATGTAAAAGGGAACGCCTGGACATTCTTATTAACTTCTATATGCTATACGTTCTTACATTATCTATATTGACATATATGAAATGACCTATCTTCTGAATCACACTCTTTGCTGTACCTTAAGACAGACTCAAAGAACATTGCACTTGTTCTGTATAAAGTTTCCATGACCTTGGTTTTAATGTCATTGTGTCCATGCATGGTTGCCTAGCATACTTGTGTGTAACGTCAAACATTTAAGGCAAAGTTCAGAGTTATTTTTAACCCATTTGATCATTGTTGGAGTTTAATGTGGTTGACATTAGCATATTGTAATTCATGTTACAAATTCCAGATCTCTTCAAAGTGTTTTTAGATTGTCTGTTTAATCTTAAAAGCCAATTTGGGGGTTAGCATATTCAATTTGTTATTTTGCTGATCCAAGAGCTGCACCTTGCTGCTGGAGATTCAAAATGTCTTTCATTCAAATCCTAACATTAAGCTTAATCATGCTGTAATACATACCTTCAATACATAAGCCCCGCATGAAGTTGCATCCTGTTGAAGTGGGTGAGGCAGGTATGTCGCATGCCCATCTTGATGGATTAAGGCCTCTGTGTCTCATGAATGCTCTAAAAGACATATACAATAAGGATGCTCCAATTTAAATTACATGTAACACACTCAGTTACTTCAAAATATTAAAAATGTCCACTTTATAATACAGCACTTGATCAATGTAATTCCATAACAAGTTTTTACAACTAAAATATGCACAGGTTCCTACTGGTACATAATGAATACTGTAAATAGTGGAAGAACAATGACAATGGAGAAGAAGGGAGTAACAACTGTGTTTTAGAGGAAAGGAGACATATACTTATACTTGTAAGTATTTTTGTAAATACTGAATACATTTAGGGTACAGTACTGGGAAACAATAGTAGTGGAACCTTTAAAGTAATTATGTTATAATGTAGTTTACAATTGAGATATGAAAACATAACTGTTGGATATAGTAAAGTAACACTTTGGGAAAGGGACTTTTGTATAGATTATCAGAATTTAGCTGAAGGGGATGATGACATACTCACAAATTCTGGGGTGTAATAGCAGCCTATGTAAGGTTTCTATTATTAAAGTTATGTAGAGGTGGGTGGATCAAATATAGTTAAACCTAGTGACAAGCCTATCATTTTTCCAAAATGTATAATCCTTTTCTTTGAGCCTCTAACCTCTACATCTCAGACTTTCCCCAAACTAAATGTGTTAGCTTGTCTCTTTACAGTTTTGGTTAACTTACCACAACTGTGAAATACAAGTTATCTAAACATAACTTTCCTTTCCCAGTACTGTACCCTAAGGGTGTAAGTATTTACAGTTATATAGTCTCCTTTCTTCTAAAACACAGATGTTACTCACTATCCATGTTTTTCTCCTACTGTACTTAAATTGTCACTTAAAAATATGCTGATAAAGACTAATTTACCTTGTAATGTCCTTGCAGTGTTGTATCCTCCCTTTTCTTTCCCCCAATGGGTCTACAAAAAGGCTTCTCCTCTCTCCTGGTATAATCACCTACATATTTTAGAGTTACAATTAAATTAACATCATGCTGTACTAGTAGCTCTGTTGTTTTTCTGAAGCACTATGCAGACTGCATATATATATATATATATATATATTATATAACATTAAGTTGAAAAAATGATTACCACCAGCATCCAATGATGACCTTCATTGACGACCCCCACAATGTATTTGTACAACCCTGGGTCAATCTGTAAGATAAAGAATCTGTAAAACAACAAATCAAACAGGCACACTGATAATATATTGTGGACAACTTATTAGGACAACTAAATGAGAGAATATTGTTTAATACCTTAATTTTTGTTTTTTTTCCGTTCCCATATGCTGGTCATTTCAAACGTGTCAATTGCAAAAGCCCTGTCTGCGCTCTCTTTATTAAATTTCAATAGGTAAGAAGGACTGGGTGGGCTACAATCTTTAAAATATAACCCCCATGAATGAAATCAAGTCATTTTGAGGCATAAATAACCTTTCAGTCACAAGGTAGGAGCTACAATCACTTTTTGGCAAGTGGAAAACTGTGTGTTACTGGTGGTATTGGCCCTTTAAAGGGTATTTCAACAGGTAAGAAGGACTGGGTGGGCTATAATCTTTAAAATATAACCCCCATGAATGAAATCAAGTCATTCTGAGGTATAAACAACCTTTCAGTCACAAGGTAGGAGCTGCAATCACTTTTTGGCAAGTGGAAAACTGTGTGTTACTGGTGGTATTGGCTCCTTAAAGGGTATTTCAACAGGTAAGAAGGACTGGGTGGGCTATAATCATTATGTATAACCAAACACATATCGACATCGGCAACAATACTATAGTATTGTCTATAATCACGTAAATGTCATGCCTGATTACGCTATAAACTGCAAACACTTCTTTGGCCACAATTGTGATGATTTGATTACCAGAAACGTTAAACTTTCACAAAGACATACCTTTGCTATTACCACGGACATAAAGTTATGTGTATTTGCACGTTGTGACTGTTTGATCCAAATAAAAGCACCTGTAGACGTATATAAACTGGGCGATACAGCTTTAACAGGCTGCGCGCGCTCCCGCGGACGTTGATCACTTTTGGGCGAAAATCACTTTTAGGCACGACAGCTTCCCTGACCAGAACTCATCAGAGGAGGCTGGTCCATAGAGGCAGAGGAGGTTGCTCCTCCTCTGTTTTGACAGGCAAGAGGGAGATAAAAATATAAAAAAAGAGTAATTGGTTGAAATAAACCATTACCAAATTTCAGTATCATTTATAAAATATTTCTTCTCTCTTCTTTGGAAAAAAATCCATTATTGAAATTCTGATTAAAATGCTTCAACAGCGACACCTGCAGGGCAGGCAAGAGGGGAAAGGGCAGTCTGTGAAGTGGTGGTGGGTGTGGGGCGCAGAGGAGGACAGGCTCTCTTACATCATTAATGTACTTTATTTTTTTTTCATGCTAATCTGTTATTGGTCAAAACACGTAAAATGATGCGCCAAGGGAGGACGTCCTCCCTAACCAATCAACAACCAGAATACAATATTGACATCGCTGGTCCAATGATAATTTCCAAATTTCATTTTCAGTTCTCTACCACTGTATTGTACGTGAGTGTGACGAACTGGCGGTAAAGCGATAGATAGATTATACAGTAGCATATTAGAAAATAAATTATAACGAACTACTTTTAAACACAAAACTAAAAAATTATATTTTATTTAGGCCTTTTCAACCAGGGGAGGCTGGTCCAAATTTCCTTTTTTCAGATTTACGTTTCCCTTTCAACGCAACAGTTAGCTTGTTGCAGCAGCCCTGAAGGACTGTTAAACTAACGGCGAGAATGGATTTGGAGGAGAGTGGTGATGGAATGATCCCGAACGGCGTTCTGGCACCTTCGATTAATAAGTAAATAAATCTGATTTCATACTGCTTTTGAAACTAAAACGATCTCGGTCCACACAAGCGTTATAGCACCGTTTCAGAAATCATCTCCGTCCAAAAAACGCATATCACGTTACCACTCACCTACAGTGGGCATGCGCGTGCCGGTGTAAACAGGAAGCAGATTGTCTGCTCTGCTTAGTTGCAGAAAATGCCGTTATGAAGAACAGCAATGGCGAAAAGTAAGAGCAGAGGTGTCTTTGTTTGGACGGACGACGATGTGGAACTGTTACTGAAAGTAACAAATGAGTATAAGTATAAACGCGGCGGAGAGTCGTCGCAAAGCAAATACAGTGACATACTTTATTACCGCGGTACCAGGAGCACTATCCATCGCCAGGGAAGTCTGACTGATAAGACCCAATCAGAAAGCGGACGTGGCTCTCCAACAGCAGCCAGCTAGGGCAGAAGAACAGGTGAGATAGACAGCAAACAGAGAGATGTAGAAGCAGGGCAGAAAAGCCTCATTTCTATTCTTCTGTGCCTGTATATATTTTGTTATGTGTTTGACACAACGTGAAGCAATTGAGCTGTATATATTGTTATTTGTCACAAAGTACTTGACAATTAAATATTTACAGTGGAGCACCTTATATAGTATATAGTTGTGAAATGTCTTAAATAAATAATAAATAAGCAATAATTATTATGAGGTGAGTCATTTTTCCCCGCTGCACCGCTACACCGGATCTTAGGGTTCCCCCACCTGCTAAATCCAACTTTAACTCCTGATTATTAGGTTATTATTAGGTTGCTAGTTGTATTATTGCTACATTTGAACATAAGAACATAACATAACTTGAACATAAGAAAGTAGAGATAAGTAGCCAACTAGTGTAAAATAACATGACGCCGTGGGTTGGTTTTCTTCCTGTGCTCCCCAATATTTAGAGCGGCGGCGGAGCCCCTGCTGAGGTCTTGCTGGAGCGTCCCTGGCTTCCTGTGTGCATCAGTGGCTGCCAGCTCCTCGCCAAGACCTGGTTTGGGGAAACGGCCTACCACATCCTGCTGACGGACATGCACTGTGTCTGGGAGGAGAGGATGGACTCGGCAGCCATCCAGAGCAGAGCACAGGTATGCAGCGTGGGAAATCAGCACCAACTACTGGCCAGATGTTTGGGAGTTTTGATAACTTTGACCTGCGTGCTGTGTCCATCCAGGAGCTGAACAGGCGGTTGCGAGCCCTGGTCAAGGCCTTTTTCTCCCACCCGTGCGAGGTGGTACAGCCCTGTCTGTCGGGGCGTGGTGGCCAATCAGACGACGAGGCCCAGATGACCCTGACGCGCCAGGATGACGGCGACATCCGCATGAGGCTGAAGAGCGAGCTGGCAGGGCTGCCCTTCTACTGGGAGTTCCACTGCACCCCCGCCCCTGTGGGATTGGTACGACCCCCACTTCAGATAAAGTTGATTTACGTTTACACTTCAGGTTTGTAGTTGATGTCCTCCTCCAGATTGATGAGCAGGTAGGGACGCAGTGTTTTCAAGGAGACTTTGACCTCAATCCTGGACCCTGATTGGCCGACAAAACCAGCTGCTCAATGTGGTGAACCTGCTGAGTGACTCCTGCTCCAAACTGGCCTGATTGGACGGATTTCAGGAAGTGTTTAGTGAGGGAGCCAGTCAGGACCAAGCCCAGTTGTAACACATTTACTGGAGTTGGTCTGAATTTTTTTTACAATTTTAAACGTTTTTGATCAATTTGAACTATTTTTTTTTTTTTTTTTAATATGAGACCTTTTAAAGGAATAGTTCACCCCAAAATGAAAATTCAGTCGTGAACTACTCGCCCCCATTTCAGTCAAAACTCCACTGAAGTTCGCATAAAAACCAAACGCACAGCGAGTTAGCCCTCATATCTCCTTCTCAGCCTTCTTACAAACTATTGAAGTTAACAGAGCTGTTTTTTTTTACAAATGTCCACCATCACATTTCTCCAAACCGCCTGTGCAGCATAATCCAAGCGTTTTGCTCTGTGGGTCCAAAAGTCCAACATCTGCCTCTTTATCGCCTATATTTCCCTCAGCGGCGTTGCTTCGTTGCCCAACACGCCTGCTCATGCGCTGAAGTTGCACAACCAACTCGGCGATGAACATCTTAATATTGACGCCAGTGTATTTTTGAAATGACACAAAGGCATCTCAGACGGTCGTGGGGTGGCGGGGGGGGGGGGGTCGTGAATCTCACTCAACACATCAATGACCTTGTTAACTTTCACTTCAGGTAAGAAGTGATGGTTGTGGTGCATTCTCTCGGTAATATTTCCAATATTTAACCTTTAATAAAATCATAATGAACCTATAGGTGACTTTAAGTCGATATTTCCCACAAATGGTACAGTAAAAAGTTTCATATTTCAAGTGAGTATAGATATGGATGTCCTTAGTATGAATACAGTGGAACGGTAAAGAACTAATGGCGAATTATGATTTTTATTAAAGGTTAAAGATTGGACATTTAACCGAGAGAATGCACCACAATAAGCCTATAGGTGACTTTAAGTCGATATTTCTCTCAAATGGTACAGTAAAAAAGTTTCATATTTCATGTGAGTATAGATATGGATGTCCTGCGTAGGAATACAGTGGCACTGTAAAGAACTTATGGCGAATTATGATTTTTATTAAAGGTTAAAGATTGGACATTTAACCGAGAGAATGCACCACAATGAACCTATAGGTGAATTTAAGTTGATATTTCTCTCAAATGGTGCAGTAAAAATGTTTCATATTTCATGTGAGTATAGATATGGATGTCCTTAGTAGGAATACAGTTCAACTGTAAAGAACTTATGGCAAATTATGATTTTATTAAAGGTTACATATTGGACATATTACCGAGAGAATGCACCACAATGAGCCTATAGGTGAATTTAAGTTGATATTTCTCTCAAATGGTACAGTAACAATGTTTCATATTTCATGTGAGTATAGATATGGATGTCCTGAGTAGGAATACCGTGGAACTGTAAAGAACTTATGGTAAATTATGATTTTATTAAAGGTTAAATATTGGAAATATTACCGAGAGAAGGCACCACAATGAACCTATAGGTGACTTTAAGTCGATATTTCCCTCAAATGGTACAGTAAAAAGTTTCATATTTCATGTGAGTATAGATATGGATGTCCTTAGTATGAATACAGTGGAACTGTAAAGAACTTATGGCGAAGTATGATTTTTATTAAAGGTTAAAGATTGGACATTTAACCGAGAGTGCACCACAATAAGCCTATGGGTGAATTCAAGTCGATATTTCTCTCAAATGGTACAGTAAAAAAAGTTTCATATTTCATATAGGTATAGATGTCGATGTCCTGCGTAGGAATACAGTGGAACTGTAAAGAACGTATGGCGAATTATGATTTTATTAAAGGTTAAAGATTGGACATTTAACCGAGAGAAGGCACCACAATGAGCCTATGGGTGACTTTAAGTCGATATTTCTTTCAAATGGTACAGTAAAAGAGTTTCATATTTCATGTGAGTATAGATGTGGATGTCCTTAGTAGGAATACAGTTGAACGGTAAAGAACTTATGGCAAATTATGATTTTATTAAAGGTTAAAGATTGGGAATATTACCGAGAGAATGCACCACAATGAGCCTATAGGTGAATTTAAGTTGATATTTCTCTCAAATGGTGCAGTAAAAATGTTTCATATTTCACGTGAGTATAGATATGGATGTCCTTAGTAGGAATACAGTTCAACTGTAAAGAACTTATGGCAAATTATGATTTTATTAAAGGTTAAATATTGGACATATTACCGAGAGAATGCACCACAATGAGCCTATAGGTGAATTTAAGTTGATATTTCTCTCAAATGGTACAGTAACAATGTTTCATATTTCATGTGAGTATAGATATGGATGTCCTGAGTAGGAATACCGTGGAACTGTAAAGAACTTATGGTAAATTATGATTTTATTAAAGGTTAAATATTGGAAATATTACCGAGAGAAGGCACCACAATGAACCTATAGGTGACTTTAAGTCGATATTTCCCTCAAATGGTACAGTAAAAAGTTTCATATTTCATGTGAGTATAGATATGGATGTCCTTAGTATGAATACAGTGGAACTGTAAAGAACTTATGGCGAAGTATGATTTTTATTAAAGGTTAAAGATTGGACATTTAACCGAGAGTGCACCACAATAAGCCTATGGGTGAATTCAAGTCGATATTTCTCTCAAATGGTACAGTAAAAAAAGTTTCATATTTCATATAGGTATAGATGTCGATGTCCTGCGTAGGAATACAGTGGAACTGTAAAGAACTTATGGCGAATTATGATTTTATTAAAGGTTAAAGATTGGACATTTAACCGAGAGAATGCACCACAATGAGCCTATGGGTGACTTTAAGTCGATATTTCTTTCAAATGGTACAGTAAAAGAGTTTCATATTTCATGTGAGTATAGATGTGGATGTCCTTAGTAGGAATACAGTTGAACGGTAAAGAACTTATGGCAAATTATGATTTTATTAAAGGTTAAAGATTGGAAATATTACCGAGAGAATGCACCACAATGAGCCTATAAGTGAATTTAAGTTGATGTTTCTCTCAAATGGTACAGTAAAAAAGTTTCATATTTCATGTGAGTATAGATATGGATGTCCTGAGTAGGAATACAGTTGAACTGTAAAGAACTTATGGCAAATTATGATTTTATTAAAGGTTAAATATTTGAAATATTACCGAGAGAATGCACCACAATGAGCCTATAGGTGAATTTAAGTTGATATTTCTCTCAAATGGTGCAGTAAAAGGTTTCATATTTCATGTGAGTATAGATATGGATGTCCTGAGTAGGAATACAGTTGAACTGTAAAGAACTTATCGCAAATTATGATTTTATTAAAGGTTAAATATTGGAAATATTACCGAGAGAAGGCACCACAATGAACCTATAGGTGACTTTAAGTCGATATTTCTTTCAAATGGTACAGTAAAAGAGTTTCATATTTCATGTGAGTATAGATGTGGATGTCCTTAGTAGGAATACAGTTGAACGGTAAAGAACTTATGGCAAATTATGATTTTATTAAAGGTTAAATATTTGAAATATTACCGAGAGAATGCACCACAATGAGCCTATAGGTGAATTTAAGTTGATATTTCTCTCAAATGGTGCAGTAAAAAGTTTCATATTTCATGTGAGTATAGATATGGATGTCCTGAGTAGGAATACAGTTGAACTGTAAAGAACCTTATCGCAAATTATGATTTTATTAAAGGTTAAATATTGGAGATATTACCGAGAGAATGCACCACAAAGAACCTATGGGTGACTTTAAGTCGATATTTCCCTCAAATGGTACAGTAAAAAAGTTTCATATTTCATATAGGTATAGATGTCGATGTCCTGAGTAGGAATACAGTTAAACTGTAAAGAACTTATCGCAAATTATGATTTTATTAAAGGTTAAAGATTGGACATTTAACCGAGAGAATGCACCACAATGAGCCTATGGGTGACTTTAAGTCGTTATTTCTCTCAAATGGTACAGTAAAAAAGTTTCATATTTCATGTGAGTATAGATATGGATGTCCTGAGTAGGAATACCGTTGAACTGTAAAGAACTTATGGCACATTATGATTTCATTAAAGGTTAAATATTGGAAATATTACCGAGAGAATGCACCACAATGAACCTATAGGTGAGTTTAAGTCGATATTTCTCTCAAATGGTGAAGTAAAAATATTATATATTTCATGTGAGTATAGATGTGGATGTCCTTAGTAGGAATACAGTGGAACCGTAAAGAAATTATTGTGAATCGTGCTTTTATTAAAGATGGGGATTGTTTGAAAGTAATTCAGAGATTTCAGGCACGTTCTTGGTCACATTTTCGTGCTTTTCAGACAAACACACCTCTGTGAATATCTTTTATTATATTAAGTACAATAACAAATAGTTTTAGATTGACTCTGGCTCTATTTTTCCCCTAGACTGCGTCGCTTCACCGTCTTTGTGCCGACACGGCGTCTTTACCGTAATTACATGACGGCTATCTTGACCGCAGTAATCTAGGACAGACGCCACAGAACGTGTGCTTCTAGGGACCTATGCTGCCTTCAACAACTCCTCGTGAACCCCTGCTTCTAATTCCGGCAGACCTAAATAAAACGTGTCGCGCAGTCAAACGCCTTTTTGGGAAATAATAGCAAAAGGGACCCTGTAACAAAAGTCCTCTTGTTTTATCTTAGAAATCAAGTGGCACAGAGATGCTGTAGCGACAGAATGAAAAGTAGAAAATCATGTAATTTATGTTTCTGCATGACAACTTAAAGAAATAGCTGAAATTAGAAACACACATCAATACTCGTTATTTAAGTAGAATGCCAAACAATAACATAAAGTAATAAAATACATAACTTTTACCATAAACGTCATATCTCGACAACTCGATGTGATAGAAAATTCATACTATTCTATCCCAGTCACCAAGTTCTGCGAGTGCGAGTCCTGTTGGTTGGGTCGTTCTCGTGCGGTGAGCTTGAAATTACGACATTTCCGATAGTACTGGAAGGCAGCATAATGCAGCTGTTCAAAATTCCAGCAGACAGACTGTAACTTCAGGGGAACTGTTGATCAAGTAATTAAAGCCTGAAAAATAACATCCACCGTTATCTTCATTTTCACGGAAAATATCCAAGGACTTTACCCGTACAGTTGAGTGCGACCATGCACTGTTTGAGAGCACTCCGTTTGACAAACTCTAGTGTGGAGTTGTTCGTCAAAGATGCTTCGAGGAAGGTTTTCATTATTCAGTCAGCACAATGTCTAAGCACAAAATCAACAGCGAGGTACCAGCGACGACCTCCTTCACACGTGGACCATGTTCATCTCAAAATGTAAGTGTTTTTAGGTAACGTTAATGTACAGCTGAGTCTCAAGACGTCGGTGCCGGTGTTGTGAAATTATTCTGCTCCTCATACTGCAAAAAAAAAAATTCACTTATATTTAAGAATATGTTTAAAGATATATTTGTTATGTTAACTGATAATATATATATATATAGATATAGATGACATTAATTTAAAATATTATACACTATATACACTGGAAATACATTTTCTTCCTTAGTGACAACATATAATATCTGCAAATATAACCCAAATCATATTTTGACCTTTTAAATGGGCTCTATTTTGAATGAATGTTAGATAAAGGTTAGATAAAAGTGACAGCTGAGCAGATCATTGCGTGTGTGATGGTTCACACAGACATTGGGATCTGTGTCTAAAGGCAACACTGACACTGTATAAGAAGAATTAACTTAAAATTAATCATTTTAGAATTGGCTATTGTTTAATCTCTCTCTTCTGTAAGGGAATAACCCACAATACCGATTAAAAAACTTACTCTTCACTTTACCAGGAGTGTGCGTACAAAGTCTCTTTGCTCTGGAGTAGAAGACATGCTTTTCTACACCATAACAGAGGGACGAGAGCAAGTCCCCACCTCGTACTTCATCTCTGTGAGTAACTGCAAAAAACAACCTCTATCTATCTATCTATCTATCTATCTATCTATCTATCTATCTATCTATCTTATTCCCAGACATGCACATTCATAAGGATAAACAGAGATCAAGTTATGAGATGCTTTGCAGTTTTGCTCCTACACAAACTGTCACCACCACTGCTGTAACCTGGCTTTGCTGAGTACAGTTGACATTTGAGATCCGGTGCTGAATTGCAGCCTATAAGTTTAGTTAGGAGCATCTAGAATTCTCACCAGTCCCATTTGATTCAGTGATTACTGTTACAACACTGGTTACGAGCAGGGAGCATATCAAAGAGAGCACAAGTTGTTGATTTTGATCTGATTCAGCTACTGTCACCTGGTCCAACCTTCTGTGTAGGCCCTGAGGAAAACCGGTCTGCACCCGTCTGACCCTCGTCTGAGGGACTGCATGGACAAGCTTCGACGGGCTGTGAATGATTCAGTTGGTGAGGTGGTGATGGACCGGGAGCTTTTCCACAGGTGAGACAGCGGTGGGTGTAAAAAGATGGACCAGTGATTATGATGAATCAATGAATCAGTTATGGATTAACTAAATAATCAATGATAATTCTTTACTTGTAGGGGAATTTGTCTTGCTCCAAAACAAAAAAAAACTGCACAATCCCTTACTACAATACAACAATAGGAAGTCATTAAGTAGATGTAAGTGCATTGCCTGGGAATTACGTCACAGTTCAGTAGCTGAATGCTGCAGGGGATGTTATAGCTCTCTTTGTTTTCATCCTGGGTATTTGATATCTGCGTCCTCAGGGCGAGAGGGTTCACAGGAGGGGTTGTCTGTCCAGCGGTCAGCTCTTACACACTACTGTTATAATAACTAATGTATAAGTAGTAATAATAAGGAATAATTTCTATTTCTTGTGCTTTTCATCCCACATTGGATTACCCGTTCTCTTCTAAAACAATTGATTCTCGGGCAGCAGTTCAACAGTCCTGAGTTTCCTGTATGTCTCTGACCTTAAAGGCAGTGACACAAGGAGTAACGTTTGGGCCCAATGAGCTGGCTGAGCTTTGTTTTAACCCCATAGTTTCAACTTGTTGCCAAGAAATATTGCAATCGATCTTTTTTTACTGTGTGTCTTATTTTGTTGCCTGTTGCTGGGAGTGTTGCTCATCTGCACTGGCCCCAAATATTGTCTTGTATACCAGCGCCACCACCAACTCGTGGTATTTTGTTAGGCGTTTTCCACCAGGTGCAGGCATGAGGCTGAACTATTTTTAGTCTGACCTCTCCACATTCCATATTAATGAAGGGTTTGTTGTGCACATGTTGTTGCAGCATTCTCTCTCTCTCTCTCTCTCTCTCTCTCTCTCTCTCTCTCTCTCTCTCTCTCTCTCTCTCACTCGCACCTTTCTTCCCTTTCTTATTTCGCTTTTTTAAGTTTAAGAACAGTGAGGTTTATGAGAATGTGGAAAAACTGGAAAGGTCATTTATGTTTTCCAAGCCTGGGAAAGTTATGCATATAAGTGATGATGAGGTGCAACACTCTCTTAGGGGAAAAGGTCCAATAGTTAATATGATTAACTATTAAAGGTTGGGCATTTTTCTGTAAGAGAGTGTTGCACTTCATAGTCCCTCTATGTGATTTCATTTAAGGTGGCACCTCTCCCTCTGCTTGAGCACAATTATTTTCCAAATAATACATGTTGAAATGATATGGAGAGATATTTTTTTCAGTCTCAAGGTAACAAGTAAATAATCATTGCTAACTATAAATGTTCAACAATATGTTCTATTTGTGGAAACTATTTCATGGAACTTGATTAGCCAAATCCAGAAGGCACTCTGTGGCTTAGAGGTCAGTGTTATGTAGGTGTCAGCATTATTCACTGTCATGTTTAAGGGCCCCTCTGTCAGATTGACAGCTGCCAGCTGCTCCTGTTCTACTCACACTTTGGACCATCAAAGAAATGCACTGTCCCTTTTCAGTAGGGATTCATGTTATGAATATGTACACACACACACACACACACACACACACACACACACACACACACAGCCTGCCTGTTGTGTGAAGTTGAATTTGACACATATGCCTGTCCTACTTCACTAGGTAGCCACTGTTCGCTCACTAGATTACTGGTGAAGTGCTGTGCCAGAACCGCTGTGGAAAAGATAGTTGAGCTTAGAGAATGTAAAGTCCGATCTCAATGAAAACACACTCTGCTTATTATGCCTTCTTGTCCTATCCCATTAACAGCACATAGTACTGTTTACTGACGCAATTAGGCTCCAGTAAATATATGAGAAATGACCATTGTCAGTCATTACAGTTCAGTGGCCAATCCAGTGAGCATCTGTCATTTTTTCCCATTAGAAATACTTCTAATAGAGTCTAATAGATACTTTCAAATTCAAAAGGTGTGTGTAATATGTGAATATCACAGAAATGATTTGATACGTGTGTGTTTTTAAAGACTAATATCAACGTTGTTTTCTGACTAACACTGTTCTGTTGTTCTATACTCAGATGTGTTGGTGGAAACATTGTCCTGCTGATCCAGGCCTTTAGAAAGAAATTCATCATCCCTGAGTTTGATGCTTTTGCACAAAAAATAAATGAAATCTACCACAATGTGCAAAAGCAAACGGATGGCCAGGTAAGCATTTTTTTGTTGTTTGGCCCTTTTTTTTTTTATAAAGGTCTGGAAAAATATTGGAAATTAATTTTACAATTTCCATGTTTTGCAAACTATCACTATTCATTTTATGTACACCCATTTCACATATTGTGGTATGCACTGTATATTGTGTTGCGAAAAACAATCTTCAGCCATAAAGTGACATGGCTTAGTTTGCAGTCATATTGCCTTGCCACTATTCACATACATCAAATTGAACTCTGGATTTATTACTGTTTTATTGACTCTTCCCTACTCCATCTCCCTGTTCCTGCAAATTTATTTTCCTCTAGTATATTTTCTGCTGCAATATTTTTTTTTATCTGTTGAACATAGTCCTGCATGTTAAACCATGTGGTTGGTTTAACACTGTTACTGTGGTTCTCTTGTCTCTGCTGGCTTTAGGTAGCAGACTACATCCCCCATCTGGCCAAGTTCAGCCCAGACCTGTGGGGTGTGTCTCTGTGTACAGTGGATGGCCAGAGGTAAGACCAACAAGCCAGTACTATGTCTCGAATGAATATTTAGATGCTTTGTTTTGTGAGTGAGATTGTTTTATAATAATAATTCTATTTTTTCTTCCTCGTCGTGTCGGTCTACATTTGCAACAGGGTCAGAAACGAACAGGAGTTTGGGACAAAAATGCCCTTGAAAGAAAGAAATAAAAAATGTGGCAGCAAAAAATTCCCCCAATCATTAGCAGTTTTTTGCATTTGCATGACCCTGTTCCCATACTACTGTCCCCTGTGGGCCACCATAGCTGATTCGTGGCAGCCTATGATCAGGGGATTATTTCCAGTGCATTCTAGTCAAGAAAGGGTTAAGTACACGGCCTGAAGCAGTAGAAAATGTCTCTGATAGTTACTGTGTGTATAGTAGTACACATTTTCTTTACCAATATGCAATATAAACATATTATTTCATAGTTCAATAAAATTGGCCCTGAAAAGGACTAAAATGCCCAAAGACATTATTTCCCAGCATGTGCGGACTTTGGTTTGTTCTGTTCTGTTCTTGCAGGCACTCGGTAGGGGACACCAAGCAGCCGTTCTGCCTGCAGTCCTGTGTGAAACCCCTGGAGTACGCCATTGCCATCCACGAGGCAGGAACGGAGAAGGTTCACCGCTATGTAGGCATGGAGCCCAGCGGGCTCAAGTTCAACAAGCTCTCACTTGATGAAGAAGGTGGGTAATGCCTTGTCACTGTCCTGTTCTGGATGATCTGTTGCAAGGAGGATGTGTGTGAGGAAACCACACTTCCAGTTCTAACTGTCAAGAAAATACCAAATATTCAAGAGTTCCTAGTGCCTGAACACCCTTTTTGCAAGGTTGCTATTCCAAATAGATGTCCTTCTCAAATATATACCTTATCTCAAGGTCTTGGCCTATGTCCTTTCTCCCAGATAAGCCCCACAACCCCATGGTGAATGCTGGAGCCATAGTGATCAGCTCTCTTATCAAGGTAAACAGACGCCCTATGTAAGGGCTTGTTTATGGTGGCCTTGTATAAGTCGGCACATAAATCACACTCCAATGACAGATGCCACAGTGAAAGTGAGTGAAAATTCAAACAAGTTGTGTATTCTGGTGTCACTTAAACGCCCTGACCAGAGATACTAAATATTTAAATATTTGCCACAGTGTTTGTATAGTGTCTTAGTTTCATTCATTATGCTGTCTCGGTGAGGGCATGGATTATCATGGGATTCTGCAAACGGGTCACTTCATAAGAGTCATGGGCCTAAAATGTCAGTGTTTTGTTCAAGTACAGGTGTGTAGGAATGTTGTGACATAGGTTTTGTGCAACAACAATGAAAGGTGAATTGCGCTGTGTCCAATTTAGCATGTATTCAGTATGGCTGCTGTGCTTAATGCAGTCTTTGTGATCAAAAATAGTGCATGTTATGGTTTTTGTCATCATTATTATGACATGAAACACTAATCTGAGTTCTCCCTTATTGGGTTTGATTAGTAATTAAAAAGAAATGAGGTATGTCCATGCTTTTGTATCATCTTTAAATTATTGCAGTTCTCTTTACTTCTGTCTCAGTCAGAATTCTCTCTCATCTGTGGTTAGTACAGAATACAGCTCAAGGCTTTTAAATCTAAGAGATGTGACCATATGAGCTCTATTTTACCTTCTCAAAACTGTTTGGCAGTTTTAACATTTTACTGATAACCTACAAGGCTCGTTCTGGACTGGAACCTAGCTTCAGCTCTGACGTTTTAACCCTCTATGAGCCAAATCGCAGCCTGAGATCTTTTAGATAACCAGTATTGTGGAACAAGCTTCCTGAGGAGGTTTTAAATCTCTCTTTTTAATCTTTTATTGTTATTTTACTGCTGTTTTGGGGTTGGTTTTCATTTTTTTCCTTGTCTGTTGTTCTGTGAAGCACTTTGTAACTTTGTTTTGAAAAATGTATTATTAGTTTTAACGTTCACATTCAGTGGCCATTAAAGTACTACTAAAGTAGGGCTCACCAGAGTCCAGATTACCTCCAAATATCTAGAACACAGAGTTGAAAACTATTTTTTTCTTATTTGAAACTATAACATTGCTAATAATAAAGAGAAATCTAGTTTTTATTTTTGAGAAAATTAGTGCCTTAAATAATGAATAAGCCCCGCTAGCCCAATTTGTCCCTGTAATGGAAATCAGACTGCTTTGACATTTATAAATCTTCTGAGCTGAAAAACAGCACAAAAATGCCAGGTAGGAATTTTAATTTTTTAATTGATGGAAATGCTCCACTATGGTTATGGAAAGTCTTGAAAAATTACACCAAGCACCGGATGAAATTCAGATGATTCGTGTCTCAGTTTTTAACAGTCTCATGGAAACGGGAGAGTGTACATGTGACATAGTGACACAGATTCCCTCCAGTTAAACATGTTTGACGTGTAAAGTAAATACAAACACAGAGCATTACTGGATGGGTATCAAAACTCCAGGACGAAGGTTAGCATTTCCCTGAAATGAGAAACCAGCGTGGCTTTGGTCACATGCACAGTTCTGCTTTGACGCCGTCCAACCCCCTAACCCCCACCCTTTTTTGAGTACTATCACTAAATTGGAGGGAGGGACTTCGCTGGGGGGCGTGAGGGAGTGAGCATTGTGATAGCCAATGGGGCTCTTCGAATACCTGTGTATTAAAGGGAGAAGGTAGAATGAGAGATAGACAGGTGCAAGGTTAGCTGATAGGCTATACTGTAAAAGACTGTCGACGGTTCATGTGACAACAGATGAAAATCCTCTCCCTGAAGATAAATGACCATTTGCCAAAATACAACATTTGCAACAGGCCTTTAGATCCAGGTGCATAAAAGACTAAAACCATGTTTCAATAGTCTAACTCTGAGTCAGCGGCTTAAGCCTCCAGCGTCATAACACCAGTAGTGGTCAAGTTGTCGTGTTGATGTGATCATGAACTTTATGACAAGGCCTGAACTCTGCCATGGTTTATGATGACTACCTACCTTTCTTCTTGCTGTATCAGCTGATAATAGGATACAAACTTGTGTAATCAGTGAAACATGACTGTATCAGTTTACATTGTGCAATTAAGCAGCACAATAAACTGCTCAGTATTTGTATTCAGTAATCTTTATATCAAGCTCTCTCTGTCTCTCTCTGTTTGTCACCAGCCTGGTTCAAACAAGGCAGAGAAGTTTGACTATGTAAGTAGTGTGATCTACTGTGTCCTAGATTTTTTTTCTCTCTTCATATTTGATTGTACTGCCTCAATTGTCCTTGAATATGAAGCTGAAGCGTACCATCTCTGTGTACAGCGGACATAGAAATGCTGCAATACACAATCTGATTTTGTCCTTGTTTCTCTAGGTTATGGAGTTTGTGAAAAAGATGGCAGGCCAAGAGTATGTGGGATTCAGTAATGCCACGTGGGTATACTCAAAAATAATAGACAACACATGGTATTTTGTCTTTTATCCGTCC
This sequence comes from Hoplostethus atlanticus, assembly GCA_034670405.1. NCBI lineage: Eukaryota > Metazoa > Chordata > Actinopteri > Trachichthyiformes > Trachichthyidae > Hoplostethus > Hoplostethus atlanticus. The sequence continues at coordinate 1,320,358 of JAXDDX010000035.1, forward strand.
GCTTTTTGCACACCAAAGTGTTAGCTATGCGGCCTGTCCACTGCCCCATTGCATTATTGATGTTTTAGTATTGACCCTTTTTTCCTCTCTGTCTCAGGTTCCAGTCAGAAAAAGAAACAGGGGACAGAAATTTTGCTATTGGATACTACATGAAAGAGAAGAAGGTCAGTTGGACACAGTTTTGCTAGAGTGCTGAAATACATGAAAAGCGAAAACTACCAGGTAGTGATTAAAAGATCCATTCTGAATTGCTGCTCAAGATATTTGTTTGCACTGCGTTGTCATTGGGTTCAAGCTGTGTCGCAATGAGAATATTTTTCATGCACATTTATCGTTCAGGTCACGTATTCCTTTTAAAATAGGCACATTATGGCATATTGTGCTAACGATAAGCATGGGATAGGAGCTAGCATAACGAGTATAACCTAAGGTGTGTAAACATCTACTGTTACTGTTTACTGTTTTTTGTTCTGTGTGAGTTGTATTATAATACTATAATACTAATATAATACTGTTTATTAATGTATATGGTGATATTCATGTTAGGATATGAAGATGCATGTAAACATATTAAGCAGAATATGACCTTAACTGAGATATGAGCTATCTGGAATGCCCTGTGTATGTCTAGAGTTTGCTATGCTAGCACACTTCAGTCAATCAAATAGTCCATTTCAGTGTCATGATCATATTCACATTTCATTCTCCAGTGTTTTCCTGAGGGAGCAGATATGATTGATGCACTGGACTTCTACTTCCAGGTAAATGAGTGCCATGAATCAAGAAGTTGTCAATGAAGAATTGTTAGTTACTGAATAATGGAAAAACATTGAGACTGTCTAATGTTTCCTCACGCTACCCTTTGTTGTTCCCGCCTGGCCTGTTCTGGATTTAGTTATCATGAGAACACTTTTTCTATTTTGATAGTAAACCGAGCTTGTCTTGCGCTCAGCTTTGCTCCATTGAGGTGACCTGTGAATCAGGAAGCATCATGGGTGCCACTCTGGCCAACGGAGGGATCTGTCCAATCACAGGCGAGCGTGTTCTGAGTGCCGAGGCAGTCCGGAACACCCTAAGCCTCATGTACTCGTGTGGCATGTATGACTTCTCTGGCCAGATGGCTTTTCACGTGAGTAACACTAGAAGGCGACTGCACCACATTATTTGTACTTCATAGAAAAGAGCCCCATCTGACGCATTTACAGGTGGGCAAACAATGTTGAGTCATCATACACATCATACTCATCATACACTCGTCTCCCCAGGTCGGTTTGCCTGCCAAATCAGGGGTGTCTGGAGCAGTGCTGCTGGTGATCCCCAACGTCATGGGTGTGATGTGTTGGTCTCCTCCACTGGACAGGGTGGGAAACAGTGTCCGGGGAATACACTTCTGTCAGGTAAGAGCAGGACTTACAGCCTACCTTTTTGTTCCTTTGCGTTTAACCTTTTCTGTTTCTGGCGAAGGACAATTTGCTCGATAAATTGGTGAAAAATGCATTGATGACCTACTCATCCATTGGTTAGATTTGGTTAGAGACAGTAATTCCATCTCCGTTCGTGCTGAAATGCCACTCAATTTAAGACTTCTTGTTATTAGTATGACAATTCTAGGACAATCCAGTCAATATTAGTGAACATAGAGAATTTTCTTCCAAAGCTACAAACCAGAAAGCTTAGACTCAATCCTGTGATGTCATCAAGGTGTAAAATCTAGAGCCACCTTACAGGGAATGAATTGTGAAAGATGGCTTTGGTAAATAATTAATCATGTTCACATACATTGGTTAGACTGTCGTACACTATAATAATATATAATTCCTTTAATTGAACATTTTCCCCTTTAACTATGTATCTTGCCATCCTAAGGAGCTGGTGTCACTCTTCAACTTCCACAACTATGACAACTTGAGACACTTTGTAAAGAAGCAAGACCCTCGCAGGCAGGATGGGGACGGCAGGGTGAGTTGCTGTGTTAAGTTTGTTTTGTTCAGCGCGTTAATTGCATTTTGTGATTTGTGATTGAAGTCCGTGTTGCTTTCCGGTATTTGTAGAACAAGTCTATTTTCAACCTGATGTTCGCCGCCTACAGTGGGGATGTGTCAGCCCTGAGAAGGTACATTACCAGCTTGATCACTCGTTGTTCCAGTACAACAAATTACCTGCAGAATACCTAGACTAGGCCTGGATACTGAAAAATAATTTGATACCGCATGACTGAAAATCACCACTCACACTGGTACTTATGTGTCATTCTTTAGCTATTGTTCAAGAACTATTTTGCTAGGTGAAAAAAAAAATTACATTTTATTATTATTTATTAAAATTGGAAAAGTTCTTAAACATTTTCATTTATTTTTTTTTTATTACAATGGTGTGTTACTGCCGTTTTGTAACATCAGTAATCCTCTTGAGGTCAGAGTGATTTTCCAACAGCTAAAGCTTGAGCTGTTCTAAAAAAAGAATGCCTCTTAGCCGTTTTCAAATCACTGTAAACCACAACCTCGACTGTTGTGTGATAAAACATCAAACGGCTATCATTCACCAAAGAAGAATATCAAAAAGAGGTATCGTGTTAGAACTGGTTTGAAGTGTCGAAACATTTCCAACCATACCCAGCCCAAATCCAACACCATTCATAAGATGGTCGATCGACTATTAGACTTACTTTCTTTCAATCCTTCAGGTTTGCACTCTCATCAATGGACATGGATCTGAAGGACTATGACTCTCGAACAGCGCTGCATGTTGCTGCGGCCGAAGGTGAGCTCCACTGGTTCAGTTTGTTGGTGGTCCTGCCGTTTCATGTAATGAATGAGCAGCACTCCAAATCAGCTTTACCGAACTACAAAGCAGTCAGGCATCAAATCTATATGAGCATAAACCTGAATATACACCTCAACTCTTACTGAAGGGCAAGGGCAGCAAAGAAATCAGGAATCATAACACATAGCACATCATAACATTTGCAACAGAACATGTTTAAAATAATTGTACAGTTTCATTCAATTTAAAAATGTAGGTCTTTCCATCATCAATTCTCTTGATGTTTTTTGGGCAGAGGACTGACATAAATATTCAGTAGAACACCGTCCTCAGAGTCCCAGAGGTTACATAGCCCCTTGAATACACAATCAGTAATTGAAATACTTCATTTTCTTTCATTATTTTCACCCATAACTTCTTTACAGCTATTTGATGCAATTGTGGAGCACATCTTATACGTTACACGCTTTTTAGTTTTGAGGTTATGTTGCATTCCCTTTTTAGTGTAGGATTTTATGGCAAATAAAATGACAGTTTTGTCTGAGTTATTTAATCTGTCACTGTTTAATTGTTCCTCCCTGATGATGAAGTGTCTTTATGTGTTCGCCGTTTACTCTCAGGTCACGTAGATGTGGTGCAGTTCCTTACTGAAACCTGCAAAGTGAATCCGTTTGTAAAAGACAGGTAATATCTACATCTCTACCTCTATCTTGGTGTCCTTTAGCTTTGATTTTCCATTTTCTTTACTGCTCCTTATGTTATTTTGCATTTAACACATCAAAAAAAACACATATGTTTAGTCCCACCTGTTTGCTAAGAATCCTTATATCTTGTGCAACAACTGTTTTTTGTATACTCTTTTTGTGGAGAATAATCCATACAAGGGATAAAAGTAGAAGGTGTCACCTTGAACTGAAAACACGTGATTCAAAAAAGTACAAACAAATATAAGTACAAAGAATAAGTACTTTTGAAAAAAAAGTAACTCACAAATACATTAAGCCTAGTGTTCAATTAATAAATGAAGATAAATTCTTAATTGAAAGCATAATACATGTCTACCCCTGACATGGAGAGTGTCATGTCTCTACCTGCTTTATTTGATTTCTCTCATCATCAAGCCTTCGCTCATTTCTGTGCAGGTGGGGTTACCTACCAGCTGATGATGCCATGCAGTTTGGCCATGACGCGGTGGTGAAGGTGCTGAAAGACTACCAGCAGGTCTGCAGAGAGCAGGAGGCACCGCAGAATGAGCTGAAGCCCCTAACCCCTAAGCTGGAGAACGCCGACGGCATGGTGTGATCTACTGAAGAGGCCCCAAACTGGAAAATGTCAAGGCCCTTTGAAATATGAGGGTCCATTCATAAAATAGAGTCGGAGTGCCAATCTGAGACTAGGGTCTAAATCTGTACTGAACTGTAACTGTCATTGTCATGTGGCTTAACCAGCAATCTACATCAAGGCCCGTCTGCACAAACTCTCTAAGAATAGGACTACTGATCTAGGACCTGTGGTCAGCTCACACAACCATATGAACTATGCAAACTGGTCTCAGATAAGATAAGGTGAAACTTCATTGATCCCTGTGTTGCTGCAGCACAAGTAATAGGATTAAAAGGAAAATATGTAATCAAAAGAATAGAAACAATAAGAATAGTAAAAAGTAAAAGCAATAAAATGTAACAATTGTGGGGCTTATGTAAAGGTATCCCGCTGACAGGTTCAGCATGAAATACATTTTTCATCTGGACACAGTACTCTTGTTCTAATAAGATTTGTCTATGTGGGGTTTAAGGATCTCAGTTCAGTGTTAGCCAATATGTGCCGCTGCATTGTTGCAGATACATTTAATGAACTCAAACAGTTTCCAAATACATTGCTGAATATATTTCATCATTTTTGATTTCTATCTAATATTGTGCCTTGCTGAAAATAGCCTCCTTTAATGTGTAAAACTACCTAGTGCCCGATAGAGAGCACCTTTAACCTCTTGACATAAGAGAATATGTTGGTGATTTCAATAGTAATTCTTGTCGCTTTGGCTTATTGTAAAAGGGAGAGAAAGTAAAGATGACACAGTACAGGTATAGAGGCAGACTTTGTAAGAGATTCAATGTAAATACTTTGTTCAACTGTAAATAAGTGCATTGATTTCCTTATACTGAAATACATTATCTTGTCCTCATATCATGTATGTACTTTTTAACTTGCGTGTCATGACACCATCACATTTTAAAAGACTATTCTCTCTCCTGTGGAAATGAATGATTGTAGAAGCGTGATTCATCAGTGTTGACACTTTGTCCCTACTGACCTGCTCCATCCAGCTGATGTCGCCAGAGACGCAGGGTGAAGATAGTGGGCTTCCTGTGCTGGTTGCATGTACAGATACAAAGCTGGTCACACCATGGATGTAGTATTTACCATTCACCTGACAGTCCACTGTGTGATGGGCTGGAGTCCGTACCTTGAAGCTGCTTCCATTCACAATGCATGAGCGTTACAACCGCCTAGCATCCACCAGATGGCATTGTGCAACCATTAAACAAATCTTAGCAATCACTGCACCTTAGATCCCAACAGGAAAAGAGGAAACAATTAAGGTGTTTAGGACTGACCTGGCATCCAGACAGACTGCCGCCACCAGCACAGACCATGGTGGTCTTGACAGAACCTCCTCCACTGGAGCAGGTCTTGTGGTCAACAACAGGCAGGTAGGCCTGCTTCAGCTGGGCAGACAGCTAATAAGGAAGTACTGATGAATCAATGATTTTGCCAAGCCACACTCACACTCACACATTGTGTTTCTTAGAAGAACATTTTTTGACTGTTCTGTTTGACCTCTTAGTACCATATTTTGTACTGATATTCAATATGTCTAAATCTGAACATTGTCAGGGTGGAAAAGCCTCAGAAACAACGTTTAGACCATGGGACACTAAAACTCATTGAAACCCAGACTAATGAAATTATTTTAGGGTTAGCAGCTCTTTAAGGCAGGGTGACCCACTCCAGCTATTCACTAGTAGGGGGAAACTCTGCCTTTAAATGAAGAACATAACATTATTGAACAACTATAAATGAATAAATATGATATCCATCCATGTTATATTAGTAATTTGGTGAAAACACAAAGCACAGCCATTGTTTTTTTGTAACACACGGCCTGTTTTTCATCCCAAAATTCTCCAGCCAGTAACATATCTTTACTTTATCAGCCAGCTATTTTATTTGCACAATTGAATAGGACATCCAAATGATGGTTGACTTGGCTGTGTGGGTGGTAGAGTCGACAAACCTTCCAGCCAGAGCCAAAATTGATCAGCATTTGGCTGGTAGCTGGCACTGAAAGTGAATCCCCATCCGGTGATCTAGCAGGGGTTGTTGTTGTTGGGCAGGATCTGGCCAGAGGGAGGCAGACAGACTAGCTGGATGTAGGAGTTCAGGGTGGTCTCAGTGGACAAACGCAGCAGGGCAATGTCATACCTGAGGTGGAAGACCCATGGGAATAACAGGAGGCACCAGAAATAACTGTTTTGGTACAGCAGTCCATTTTCTGAGAAGTGTTTGTATTCATAGTAGCTCACCCATGGGAGCATGTGTAATTCAGAGGTGAACATTTCCCATTAGGTGAATGTGATTAATCAAGCATAACAAATTGTAACAATGTATTGTAATTAGTGCTGTGAGTGGACTGTAACTCATTAAATAGGGAACATAACCTTCTTTTGGGCATATTAGGGATAGAATGACCTTTCCACAGAAAGTGAAAAGCTGTTGTTGGGCATTCGTTTTGTGTTGATTAACTCATGTTGTAATACGCAATTAGTCACACAATCCTCACATCATCTCTCAAGGCGATGTGATGCTGAGATTAATAATGAATTAAAGATGCAGGGTATGTAGTTTCGGTGAGAACAAATGACTTGTGTAATAATAATAATTTGCAAAAGCTTAGAAATTTGCTCCAAAACTCATCCAAAAAAAGGTGTTAAAAATGGTTAAGAGAGACCCTCTTAAGAAGACCTGTGGATCCTCCACTGCCAGGACTAAAGAGAGATGTGTTAGTGTGTGAGTTTATGTGTATGTGCAGGCAAGCATTTGCATGTGTGTGGACACTATCCATATAATTAACTGGATGAGTTATTGTAGGCTGCAGAGTTCCCCTCAAATTTGCTAGCTCTCCGCCACCACCCCCTTGACACATATTGCCTGTGACTCTGCCCAGGAGGTAGGTAATGAGGAATAGCAGCTCTTACCCAGAGTTGTAAGTAGTCCGTCAGTCAGTCAGTTGTCAGTAACAGTAGTCTGGGCATGTCTGCAGGGTGACTGCCCTGCATGTCAGGACTGACAGGCAATGCTGCCTTTCTTTATATACTCTTCCTGTATGCATTGCCTGCTTTGTATTCTATAGGTGAAGGAATTGTGCTGTATCAAACGATATGCACTAGTGGTGGGGACTGACTGTTCCTGTACCTGTAACCCAGATGTGTACCATTTCACAGTTATCTCCCATAGTCAAGGCCATCATTATAGTTCTTTACTTACTTCTAATGTTCAAAATATTCAGAATCTATATTCCTCCTTCATCTCACACCCAATTCATTGGATTTTGACATCTAATTCTTCCATTTTCGAGTGGTGCAGTCAGATTGTACTGTGCAGATACAGATACAGTACTGTGCAAAAGTCTTAGGCACCCTAGATTTTTTAATATACATTTTTACATACATTTGGTCTTAGATGTTTGTTTTCTGCATCAGTGTTTTAGATTACTTCTCTTTATAGTATTTTTTTTTATATTTAGAAACTTTTCATTACATTATTTTTAAAAGCATCTTGGCTTTACAGAATGTTTTTATGTGTGCCTAAGACTTTTGCGCAGTACTATATTGCCTAAATCACATCGTATAGCTTGAGGTTGAATGCAAACCATTTTATATGCAGGATTTTCTAGGTTGTGATTTTTTTTATTTTATTTTTGAAATTGTTTCACTCATTTAGAGGTAGATTTTTGGTTGTGAATAAAGGAAAACCACTTATGAGTGGAATGTGTGAGAGTTAAATGTGGGAATGTCGACTTTCCATGAGTAATATCACAAAGCCATGAAACTATGCATGACACATATATGACACTTTAAAAAAAATGTGTGGAAATTTACATTCAGTAGGAATGACTGTAATATCAGACCCCTCCAGAACAGCATGCATTTTTAAATTTATGTAGATTTGGTTCACTTATGAATTATTAATGTTCAGGTGACAAATGATTCTAAATTTCTAAAGCAAAACCTACCAATACCTAGTGTGCTACCCTGACTTGATTTTTGCTATCTGACTTTTCTTCCTAGCATAGTCTTCTTAAATGTTGTCTCTAAATGCAATTACATTTTATATGTTATGTGTTTTAAAGCCTTGGCACACATTCCAATTTCCAGCAATCAATAGTTAACAGTGTAATGTGCTTTACTTTTTAAAGCCTACTTCCAATACTTGAAGTCACTTTAAATCATTTTGATGTTTCAGGAAAACGCTTGCACAGTATGTCCACTGCTTTACTGAAAGGAGTTTTTATGAATCCCTATTTGTGCCGGCACAACTCTTCACTTTTGAAACTGATTTGTTAATCAAAGGTCACCTCTCACCAATCACCTGATGGGAAGAAAATGATCATTAGAACCGCTGTTCTGGTTCTACAGTAGTTCATTTTACAAAACACTCATGCATCTGAAATGCATTTATAAATCCTATTATTTATTGACCCTGTTAAGGTTACTGGTGCAACACACAAAAAAATCAGACACATTTATTTTGTAGAATTGAATAGCACACTTTATTTCTATAGATACAGTTGGGCAAAAATTGTGAGGTATCCAGAGTGTTTCTCATCTCCATGGAGATCCTCCTTCTTCTCAACCCATGATCTGGCAAAGCAAGAACAGATTAATCATTATGATATTACCTGCAAGGATTTGAGCAAAATATTTGGTAATTTTTAGGTAACTACAAAATGACCTCCAACAATGAATGGATGAACGGAGTGCTCCATTTTCACATCAGATCCAGTGCATGCAGTGTTATTTATTATGAAACAGATATCTCAAATAAAGCATGTTTGAATGATCGTTTAGATTTTAATCACTTTTGAACATTGTTTTTTGGTTGATATTGGATGTGTTTAATACTCACTCCGTTCATCCAGCTGGTGTAAGCAGAGACCCGAGTGAAGACGGTGGGTTTCCTGTTGGCGTTGCAACTGGTGGAAGACACAAAGCTGGTCACACCGTGAACAACCCACTTGCCGTTAACACTGCAGTTCAGGGGGCCACCGGAGTCGCCCTGGAATCAAAGACATCACAGCATTGGCAAACCACAGCATCAAAACTTCCTCTGTCATTAACTTGCTCCCTACTTTCTCCTCATGTCCCCTCCTTGTCTCATACAGCCTTAAACAAATGATAGCAGAACATGAGCTCACAAGACATTGACAGTCTATGCGGTTTAAGTCTATCCAGGTCACTGCCTGACCTGGATTATTATAACTGACTTATGCCTTTGCTGATGTAGTAATGTAACTCTGCTTGTGTCCTCCAATATATCTTCCTTGCTTAGAACGACTCAGCCTGTGCCTAACTCAGTTTCAGTTTCATTGGTGTGGGACTGAATTCTGAAAGTCCTTCTTTCCTGTGTCCCCCCTGCTCTGCATCCCCGACATCCTTCCTGCTGCCTTTGCACAGTGGCCTAATGGTCAGAGAGACCGTCCTTCAACTGGATGGATGAAGTTCAACATCCGTGCTGGCAGCCATCCGCCCCCCAAAGTGTCCCTGAGCAAGTTAATGAATCCCTACCAGCTCCAGGGTGCTGTTCTGTAGCTGACCCCACCCTGCGGTCTACTGGGATGTTACATTACACATTACTTAGAAAATACTTAGTCGGATGTATAGTTTCCTTCAATTCATTTCTCTGTTGTCTCCTAGATGAAGACAGAAGCCTATAAATAAAGACTCACCTGGCATCCAGAGTCGCTGCCACCTCCAGCACAGACCATGGAGTCCTTGACTATGCTGCCCCACCATCCAGAGCTAGAGCAGGTCCTGTGGTCAACAACGGGCAGGGAGGCCTGCTTCAGCTGGGCAGACAGCTGACCTCCAGCTAGGGACGGCAGGAAAAATATATATTTGTCAATCATTACAAGGGTTGTTTTTGTTGGATGACAGGCAGACAGTGACACTTTCTTATGTAGATACAGAACAAATGGCCTCTATGAAGGCGTCATTAGGTCAAACTCACTCTGGGTGACTCCCCATCCAGTGACGTAGCAGCGGTTGTTGTGGGGCAGGACCTGGCCGGAGGGGGGCAGCGAGCCCAGCTGGACGTAGGAGTTGAGAGAAGCCTCAGAGGACAGACTCAGAAGGGCAATGTCCCACCTAAGGGTCAGACCAATATTCCCACAGGTCCCTCAGTAATAAATCTTTTTCCCATGTCCACACCTGCTCTTGCACTCCATTCTAACCTTATCGTGGAGGAACAGGCTACAACTGTTTCAAGTAATGTATACGGGAGTATTTTCACACAGGCTGTGTTCACATATATAAACCCATCAATGATTTGCAATGGAAACTTGCAGTCAACTTCAAATTACTTGTGAATGTCAATCAATAATCAATGGTATGGTAAAGTATGGTAAATGATAGAAAGACATATTTGTGCATGTTATGTTCAATTATGTGCCAAAAATGTATTTAATATTTGACTTTTCCCATTTTTATAGAGTTTTTAAACATTATATATCATGTTTCTGTATGGAGGATTTAAGTGTGCTCCAAAATGACCAGCTACCAACCCTGCGGCAACATTGTTGGAGTTCCATCTGGGGTGGACGTGGACACGGCTGACGCTCCTATATTGTTCCCTGCTCTCATTGGTGTAGATGTTGTGTTCGCCAAGAACAACGCGCCAAGTCCTGGACCTGTGAAGACGCAAGACATGCAACACCTCTGAGACAAAATGATCAATATTTCATTCCTTGACTCATACTTTTCTTGTCAGGCACTTTTGCTGGGAGCAACAAAAGTATTCCTTGGAGACATTTCACAGTGGAATACATTTTTTTTGTTTAAAGATTTATGGCATTTTTGCTTTTATTTAATAGTTAACAGTAGAAAGAAACAGGAGCCTGATGTGTGACAAGGGTCCCTGGCTGTATTCGAACCCAGGACATCTTGAGTAAACGGTATGTGCAGAAGCCAAATAAGCCACCAGGACCCCCTCCCCTCCCCTCCCTCTTTTTGTGATGCATGAAACTCTCACCTGTCCACACAGTGAGCAGCGGTCATGACCCATCCTTTCCGGATCAGGGTTCCTCCACAAGTGTGGTGGAACAATCTGCCAGATTTGTACTGAAGAGAGATCTGAGGAAAACAGCAGAGAGCATTAAGGTTGTAAGAAATGAAGCGGTGCATGTTTTCTGTAAAGGCAGCTTGGCAACATTCCCGACACTGGGAAGTGTAGTGGAAGAGTAGAGGGAAACAATTCAACACAAGTTCACTGGGCGTATTTTAAATTATTAGATATTCAGTGCAAAAATGTTATTTCTCAAGAAAGATGGAAGGAAAAACATTTTATAATACTGTGGCATGTTGAAAAAAATGTGTAAAGTGACTTTTTGACTTGTGCTGGACAAGGATGAACCTGCAAAACTCAAAGTAGGTCTGCACAACATTCCTTCACTATCTACTATCATGTTTTATGGGGTATACAGCAACATTTCAACAGTGTGTTTGAGACAGTACCCATGATCCTTTTAAATAGCTTGTTAGGACATCACATGGTCTCATATCAAAATAATACACCTGTTTACATCAGCATTGAAATGATAAATTACTGACTCAAGGGCAATAATGCACAAATAGAAACATACAAAATGCACCATAGACATAATTACAACATTTGTTAATTGTTAGAGGAGAAACCAACAATGCATCTTTTCAAAATAAAAAGGCTGCCTTGGTCGAAACGTCGTCATTTGCCACAGTAAAAAGAAAATGTGGAGCAAGTGAACAAAAACATAAGTGGTTGTGAAGTGGAACAGAGCATACCTGCCAGGGCCAGGAGTTGGGTTTGGCCACCTCACCTCCCACAACTCTCTCCTCCGCACTGTCCTCCAGGTACCTGGGCTGGGGCTCCAGCTCAGCCAGCACTGAGGAGACAGTACAGTCGAGCCACAGGGTTGTATTACAGTCAGACATAAAGCACCATGTATTCCAGTCTGTTAGGAGTCCTCTGTGTACAGAATGTAGATGAATGAACAAAAAAACCTACCCAGGGCTGCGAGGGAGGTCAACAGAAGAAACTTGAGCATGTCTGCAGTCTGCCAAAACTTTCTGCACCTGTACTTTCTGCAAACTTTCTACTCCCACTCTTCTTTTATACCCTCAGGGGTATAGGGAGTGTGTGTGTGTGTGTGTGTGTGTGTGTGTGTGTGTGTATCACTTGCATAACAGCAACAGATGTCCACCTGTGTCTGTCTCACCGTTATCACTGTCTGGGGATGTGGGATGCATGGAATTACTGACTCAACATTTGTATAGGTTATCTACAACACTTCATACATTGCAAACACTACTATCAACTGTGAGTCTGCCCTCTGGGGTCTTTGAAAATCCTGTCGTTCACTACCTTTACATTTTACCTCATAGTGAAGCCATTGTTGTAGATATGAAGAGTTGCACATTTAATTTTTTTCAGCACACTCACATAATTCTATTGGACAGATATTTCTGATTTCTGATTGGCTGGGACGCCAATAAGCTTAACTGGGAGAAATCAACAATCTTGGTTGGTTTCATAAAAAACAACCTCTATACACCGAGATGCAGTACTCCGATAAGGACTTTATCCACACAATATGCTAGTTTGATGGGCCTGCTTTGGAATGATCCTGTCAGCAGTACAAAGCATATGTTATGGGTGTGAAGGCAGGGCTCCTCTCAACCCAGGAGCCACAGCTGCTGCCAATCTCTGGCCCCACTCATCTGTTCCAAGGCAACCTTTAAATGGCTGCTGAGTCCAGAGTTTGGTAGCTACCAAGGGGAACGCTTGGACACCCCTGGCACTGCTGTGCGGTGCACGGCCACCCAGGGCTCCACTATACGTGGTGTTGATAAATCACACTGTTATACAGGGCTTTGTGCACCATATCACAGCTGTGTGTGTTTGTCTGTGCCTCCCGGCATATGTTGGCGCCACACAGGGACGAAACTGAGTTCAAAAGTTGTTAACTGTTTGAGTAAAGCATATGCATTTTTACACCAATCAGAGCGATGGGGTCAGATAAAACGAATGCATTGCTAATAGTTTAAAGCAGTATTCAAACATATATTTTGCCTTTCAAGTCTGATACTGTACAGGCTCTTTTACCACGTAGCACCTATATCAGCTACACATGTTCAACATTGTAACCAATGATGTTGGACAATAAATACATGAATGGTCACGGCCGTCATTACATGCATCTCGTGTATGATTCTACATGATTTTGCTGGCAGATCGGAAAATCAAACAGCTGGGAGGCAAGCAAACGCGTGCCGCAGAGTTGAATAAGATAATGTACTGTACCATTGGAAAAACTGCCAAGATTACACAATGCCAGGTTTCTACCCAACAAATGGTTGATTGCACTGTTCTGGTTGCTCAACTATTCGATGTAATGAGAGGGAATTTGCAATGTGAGCAGGAATAAGCTCAGGGCGAGCATATTTTTGTGTGTGGATCAGCACCACGATTTCAAATGGGCACAGGCTTATCGTGCATCCTGAATGGCTGCCTCTTCCAGCGCAGAAAATTGAGTTCTTAACAGTGCTGCTCTACAACCCGGAGCAAGAGCAGGTCCTGCTGTCAACACCAGGCCAACAACAGGCTGCTTCGGCTAGACAGAGAGATGACATCCAGCTAGGGGCAGAGCAGAAGGGAGGGGAAAATGTAGGGAAATAGGATTATGGTGCATATGCTTACATGTTAAAATGATAATAGTTAATATTGTGAAAGTACTTTTCGCTAAATTGTTTTTTATCTTGGATTCATATCTTAGAATAAACTATTGGACGTAGTTGGACGTAGTTGTTCAGGCATCATAGGACAGATGAAGTCTTGATTTCAAAATATGAGGAGAGAGTGTTCATGTTCACAAATACAGATTCAGCTGACATTGCTGGAAATTTGTGATCTCTATTTTAGGGTAGGATCGATTTTTCCTTTCATTTACAAGCCGTGCACCAACGTTACTGAAGTTCCAGGATGAAAACATGGGTGACATTCTGCTGTTGTGGTTGTGCTAAACAAATGCTACACATCCTAGGGATAGGGAAGAGAGAGAGAGAGAGAGAGAGAGAGAGAGAGAGAGAGAGACACTTTATTGATCCCAGGGGGGGGAATTGAGGGGTTGCAACAGCACAAAAGTATCACAAAAACAAAATATCAAAAAAATGAAAAATAAAATACATGGCATAAACACAAGAAAATACACAATAAACATGAAGTAGAATCAGGATGCACAGCGGATGGGTGGCATATTGACATATATACAAGTAATAAGTTAGAAGTATAAGTAATGGATGAATGGATGACACATACAGTATATACAGAGTTAATGGATGGCAATGAATCAATGTGAAAGGGAATGAATGGGCAGGTGATAAGTGGGGAGGAGCAAAACAACCGTCAGTTGAGCTGCAGAGGTGGCAGAGCTGTGTTGTTTGCTCTTCTCGCTCTGTATCCGACTAGATCAAAGCAGGTTAGCAGTTTAAACATGCACTTTGTCATGTATTCCTGAGGATCGCTCATCAAATAAATATACAGCAGATCCACATGTAGGTGCTGAGCATTTGACCGGATGTATGTAACTCCTACCTGGTGATGCACAGCCTTTTGAGCAAGGCAACCGAGCAACTTTCTCGACAAGGGGTTTGAAGTGACGCAACAAAATGAAGAAAATATCCCATGGCAAAATGAAGGAATAGGAAAAATGTTCTTCCCTGACAGATACAAACTTATTTTGTGTGCCACCTCCCACAACTCTTTTCTCAATACTGTCCTCCCAGTACCTGTCTTGGGTGAGAGCTCATAGCGGTTTGATTACCTATTTTTTATTAAGTCCTAGAAACAGAGAGAGACAAAGATGGGGAGAGAGCAAGATTTTTACCCAGGGCCTGCAAGCGTAGTCAGCGGGAGAAATTTGAGCTATCCGCAGTCTGTCAAGAGTTTCTGCAGAGAACTAATTAGTCTCTCGCTCCGTTCTAGACTGAGGGTGAGCTTGTTTTTTCATGGTAGCAGCCACCCACTCTTTTATCAAAGTAGCTTCTCGTTTCACAGTTTTCCTTTTGATAAAACGCAATGGCAGAGAGTGATGAATAAAGCCGTGCCCATTTAGTATGTACAGCAAATTGTAGTGTCGGATTTCTTCATTTTGTCATCTAAGAGTGTTGCTGGAAACATCCGATAGACTGATGTGTGAAACTGCTTGTTTTTATTGGTTTAGCTGTGGCGTATATACCCAGTATTCCCACACAACCTCCCCCGTAAGTCCTCCTTTGAACTTGGTAGGGATGTATGCCTATGTTGCAATGTCAAGATAAAGCATCACCATCAACCAGATTTTAAAATGTGACTTAAAGACAGCATCAGTTAATTCACTTTTGGTTTGGCTGAGGGCCAGGATGACTTTGAAGTTAAGGGCGCTGATGATCAGCATGCAGAAGACCAAGCCAGACAGAGAGTAGGCTGCTGAATGGAAGAAAATGCCATGCTAAAACATTGTGGCGAACCTGTTGGAAATATAGAAGACACACAAGTGAGGCCAGGCAACAAAAACAGTTTCTTCAATTAACTTCAGTTCAGTCTGTTTTTACCTGCTGCCATAAGGGTCATTCCCATTCTGATCATTCCTCAGCTAACAATGTTTGTTTGACGCTCACTGTAGGCAGAGCAGGAAAGAAAATTCATATTCAGCCCTCACAGCCTTCATAGCGGTGCCACATTTATCTTGCATCTATCTGCCCTTACTGCTGCAAAAATCCACTACTGCCTGTTTCTTGAATAATTTTTAAAAGAACCCCAGAAAGCCATAGGGTAACATAAAACCTGTTTATCAACAGCTAGTTTTCAGCCCATTTTCTGTGCCTTTTTACCACTAAAAGGTAAACAAAATATTGTATAAGTGGGACTTTTTTATAAGGCTGCTGGTAGTCAGTACTCAAAATCAGGACAAGCCTGCATGATGTCTATTTTTAAAAAGGCCCTTCTGCTTGTCTTATTTGTTCTCTTTCTGTCATAGAGATAACATGCTGAGCGCTGACAGTGCTCACAGGGAAAGTGGACAGGGAAAGTGGACAGGGAAAGGGATACATCATTGTCTCATCATCAGCATCATAAGCTCAACTGTCATTGTGAAACAGCCGTATGGGATAATTCCAAAATCAATCAATATTGAGATAATAGCACAACATAAATATAAAGACTAAAGATATTGATATTGATTTTGATCATGTTTATTGCTATAACAAGCGACCAAAGAAAGTGTAGATGAAGAACAAGTCATTCAGAGAAGTGTCTGTTGCAAAAGGGATCCATTTCCCTCTTAGTTCATGACCTGGAAAAAGAAAATTCCAAGTATTTAATAATCTACTAGTAATCTACTAGTACCTTACCCTACCTTAATTTCATCTTTTACATTTTGCAGGAACACATTGAAATACTGCTCTGTTGTGAAAAGTTATTTATTGTAGATTATTTTTTCTTGATTCCTCGTACTGACCGTGTTCATCCATTGGATGTAGGCAGAGACGCGGGTGAAGACAGTGGGCTTCTTGGAAGCGTTGCATCCCATGCCAGACACGAAGCTGGCAATACCATGGACGTAGTATTTACCATTGACATAGCAGCTAAGGGGGCCACCAAAGTCACCCTATGGTGAAACAGAGAACATCATCAATCACTGTGGTCAAGGACTGTTTGATGAGCATAAAAGGATACTTTTTTTGTTTTGGTTGACTTTGTTGTTGTAAGCCCTTTTAGCAATGCCCCCACCCCATGGAGCGTTCGTTCACTATTGTTTAGTGTATTTACCACTTTCAATTAACCATTTCCTTTGGCTGGAGTAAGTGTACATACTACCAGAATTTAATTTGGGCAAATAGAGCGAATCTATGGGGGTCTCAATAAGGGCGGATGGGATGCTCTTGTCTATTGCAGCCCCACTTTGTGATTCAGGCTCTTCAGAGGGGTGTATTTTCCCATAAAAATCTTGCCTAGTGTAGCTTTAACTATACAGATTTGTTTGCATGTGTAGTATTTTCATATTTTTTATGTCGTCAGACTCACATTGCATCCAGAGTCGGCACCGCCTCCAGCACAGACCATGCTGGTCTTGACAGTGCTGCCCCACCAGCCAGAGCTGGTGCAGGTCTTGTGGTCAACCAGGGGAAGGTAGGCCTGCTTCAGCTGGGCAGACAGGCTGCCACCAGCTAGAAAGGGAGAACAGGGGAGACACATAGAGGGGAGGCAAAGATGTAAACAATGAGTAATCACTTTATACTTCACAAGCAGAATTAAAAGTGTAACCCGTTGCGTCTAACTCACTAGAGGTGTGTCCCCATCCGGTGATGTAGCAGGCGTTGTTGTGGGGCAGGATCTGTTCAAAGGGAGGCAGAGCACCCAGCTGGACGAAGGAGTTCAGGGAGGCATCAGAAGACAGGCGCAGCAGGGCAATGTCGTAACTAAAGGTCAGAAGAGAACTGGACTGTTTTCAGTTCTGTAACTGTGCTTCATCCCCACAACTCAGGTGTTGCCACTAGAATGTGCATCACCAGAAACAAGTTTGAGTGAACAATATTTGAGTGATTTTCTGATCATGGTACAAACATAAAATCATACAACCATCATTTTATTTAAGGCACGTAACCTTTTATTAAAGGCAAGCAACATTGGCTATTATTTCTAAAACAGGAATATTTGTGACATCTACTGTCTGGGGCTGTGGCTTTGACCCTTGCACTCCTTACTTTTGGCTGCATTTAATGTTGACAATCTACCGATTTAAAATGATTCTACTGTTGCATTCATTGTCAGTCTGGTTAGAAGGTCCAGATAAATGCCTAAAATGTAAATATAATTGTAAACAAAATGGTGCAACTACTCACAAAGATTAATTTTGCAAGAAAGGTGCTGGCTATGAAACAGAAATGTTTTTGAACAAAGTGAGAAATATTTATCTAAGCTATTAGAATCATACAGATACGAAAATCTCATAACAGGTAGACCCACCCAGAGGAGATGCTATCGGCGTTCCAGTTGGGGTGAACAGAAACATGGCTGACACTCCTGTACTGCTCCGTGCGATCGTTTCTGTATAGGTCATGCTCACCGAGAACCACGCGCAAGGTCCTGGAGCTGCATTAAGTGAGAGAAAACACATACGTTGGAGCGATAAAACAGAAAGATAAAACACAGAGGACAAAAAATACCCATTTGTGAAGGTGAGATTAAAAACAAAATCAAATCAAGATCACAAGCAAAGCGATAACTGAATGTGAGATTGTTTTTAAAGAAAGATGCTGTGATAGGATGCATTTTTCTTTCAAATCATTTTGGTGAGTCAGTCACAAACCAAATTCCAAATTAATAGTATATTATTATTATATCAGATTATAATAATATAGTTAAAAAGCAGAGGCGGTAGTAACTGTTACCCATCCACACAGTGAGCAGCGGTCATGACCCAACCTCTCCTGATCAGTGTTCCTCCACAGAAGTGGTAGAAGGAGCTGCCAGACTGGAACTGAAGAGAGACCTGGGGACAAAAAAAGGGCAGGCTCTTGTAGAAATTGTCACAAGTGTTAAAACAGAACCAGCCACTTTAATGGATTTGAGTCTATAATTGCCCATTTGCACAGCGTCATCCATTATGGCAAAGACAGCATGTTACACTTTTTGTTTGGGTACATGCGTGTTGCAATATAATACCTGCCAACGCCAGACACTGTGTGCGGCCACTTGACCTCCCACAACTCTCTCAACACTTTCCTCCATGTGCCTGGGCTGAGGCTCCAGCTGAGCCAGCACTGTGTACAAGGCGCAGAGGAGAGACATAAATAGACACAGTTCAGGCATGGTTCCCTGTTGTGTCAATTGTATGTTTTTTTCTACTGTAAGTGAGACAGATTGTTTATCAGAGAGTGGCAGAAATAAAGCAATAGAACGTTGTACCTTACATTCTGTGCTGTCATTGCTTACCTGTGGCTGCAAGAGTGGTCAGCAGCAGAAACATGAGCATGTCTGCAGCGTGTCAACAAGTTTTCCTCAAAGAAGGAATGTTTGTCTCAGTCTTTTATATCCTAAGCTGACCTTCATTTGATTTGGACTGTGTGCTTAACTTGGCAGCAGCCAGATATGCACCTGCTTCATTTCTCACACTTTGTGTTATCACGGTTAGTGTCCATATTTTAAGAATAACCACGAGTAGTTGGGACTTACATTAATGTAATGAATGAAATATGTAGTTTTTGGGGGTTTTGTTTTTTGTCTGATACATGCTTATGTGACTTATGAGGTCCTTTACCATTGTATTTGGAGAGTGTGATGAGAAATGAATCATCAAAACTTTGCAAACTGCACAACACTGATAATATAATGAATAAAGGAAAAAAAGAAATGATGCGAGATATAGACTTCAGTCAAGTTTATTGCTGTATAAAGAGACCAGACAAGTCAGGAAGTAAATGGATCGATGGCCGAATGCAGAGAAGTGATCCCTTTTCTCTTTAGTTCATGATCTGGAGAAAGAGAAAAAACACATATTTAATTAAAATAATGTAACGTATTATACATTATAGGATACATTATACCTGAACTTAATCTTGTATTACAGCAACAATGTGAAAAACTTTTGAGAGGTGCACTTGCAAAATGTAGTGAACAGTGAGTCCAGCATCAATTTCTCTTGTGACGTTTGGAGACAAATAAATACTTATACTAGTATTTCTATACCGACCCAAGGAGTCTATAAAAAAATCTTCATATATTATAGATTATTCTCTTCTATATTATAAATGGGTGTTTATATCCCTCATACTGACCGAGTCCATCCATTCGATGTAGGCAGAGACGCGTGTGAAGACAGTGGGCTTCTTAGGAGCGTTGCATCCCAGGCCAGACACGAAGCTAGCAATACCATGGACGTAGTATTTGCCATTGACCCGGCAGTTCAGAGGGCCACCAGAGTCGCCCTAAGAGGAAAGAGAGAGCATCATCAGCGTTGTGGTCACAAGGGTCCAGTGGTTGACAAAATAACAATAACACGCGGTAGAGTTATTTTCCTGCGGGGTTATAAAACAGAGAATAGCTTTTTCATATTCTTTTTCATGTAGCAGACTCACATTGCATCCAGACTCGGCACCGCCTCCACCACAGACCATGCTGGTTTTGATAATGCTGCCCCACCAGCCAGAGCTAGTGCAGGTCTTGTGGTCAACCAGGGGAAGGTAGGCCTGCTTCAGCTGAGCAGACAGGCTGCCACCAGCTAGAAAGAGAGAACAGGGGACACACATAGAAAAGAGAGAGGCGAGATATGCTGAGAATTGCAGAAAAGACCAAGTCACCGTATACAAGAGATGAAATTGAAAGTTTGACTTTGACAGAGCAGTGACCAGAGTGATGATGTAGTCAACTCACTGGAAGTGAGTCCCCATCCAGTGATGTAGCAGGGGTTGTTGTGGGGCAGGATCTGGTCGGAGGGAGGCACAGAGCCCAGCTGGACGTAGGAGTTCAGGGTGGCCTCAGTGGACAGGCGCAGAAGGGCAATATCCCATCTGTGGGTTAGACCAGCACGTCAAAACATGGGAACTCACTGGTAATACCATATCCATCACGTTTTATAAATCTAAGGAATAATGCGATGCTGCAGCAGACTCACCCAGCAGATACTCTGTTAGAGTTCCATTTGGGGTGGATGTGAACACGACTGACGGTTATAAGCTGCTCTCTCCCATTGTTGACGTTCAGGTCATGCTCACCAAGAACAACACGCCAGGTCCTAGATCTGTATTATTTCAAAAGAAACAGAGAGGGACATTCTATTGTTTAACTCAAATATCTAGGGCTTATCATTCACAAATGATATATTTCACCTTTTTGGCATACAGTACTATACATTCGTATTGCATTAAACTGGATTCAAAAGATTTGGCCTACAGTAAGTCAATGCATTACTTCTGGCTTTATTTATGTTTTGAGTCAGATTTCAAGTCAAATGACTGAGCCCTTGGTATGTGACAAGTATAAATGAGGCTGTGAAAAGTTCCTCCATGTTGGTAACTTTTGTAAAGACTAAAAATTTAGCAAAACTTAATTTCTATCTTCAAGTCAAAAAACTATAATGAATACATCTGAAATTCATCTGGCCAAATAATACTGGATTGGTGCTTTAATCAGTATGTCACCTGTCCACGCAGTGAGCAGCGGTCATCACCCATCCTTTTCTGATCAGGGTTCCTCCACATGTGTGGTAGTACCGGCTGCCAGACTTGTACTGAAGAGAGATCTGAGGAAAAAAAAGACTCATAACTAGCTTTACCCTGCATTAGTACAGTCCCCAATCATCACGCCTTCACCTACTACTGAAACATTTATGCTTGTAAATGTTGCCATGCATTTCAGTTTTCTGAGTGGGAGGGAGGGGGGTTGGTTGCACTATGGTTACCTGCCAGGGCCAGGAGTTGGGTTTGGCCACTTGACCTCCCACAACTCTCTCAACACTGTCCTCCATGTACCTGGGCTGGGGCTCCAGCTCAGCCAGCACTGAGGAGAAGGCATAGCGATAACAAACATAGAAACAGGGACACAATAAATGCACGTTTTCCCAAAAGCCTCATTATATTAATTATGTTTTTACCTGTAAGTGAGTCAGAGAGAGAGAAAGAAAGAGTACTGGTAATGTATAGATTACCAAGCCCTATCATACCTAAAAATGAGTGAGTGACTGACTGAATGACAGAAAGAGTGACTAAGGTTGATTGAGAGAGAGAGAGAGAGAGAGAGAGAGAGAGCAGTGCATGCTGTCATTTCTTACCCAACGCTGCGAGTGTTGTCACTACTAGAAACCTCAGCATGTCTGCAGTGTGTCAAAACGTTTCTGCAAAGAAAGAATGCTCCTCTCCTTTTATACCTCAAGTTGACCTTCACCAGATCTGGAAAGTGTGGCAATTCTTGCCCTGTCAGATATGCACCTGTGGTCGGTCTCACACAGTGTTATCAGTCAGTTTCCACACACCTCCAGCTATGACCAAAATCCTGAAGAATGACACACAGAGTGACGAGTATATCATTGGATGATATACGGTAAGCTGCCGTGAATCAGAGAAGTGCAGGGTATTTTTTGTCTATAAATCTATTTGTATCTGACTATTTAAGGCAAAAGAAAAAAACACTTGTGTCATAACTGTTACTTGAAGCAAAGGTGTGTAGTGACGCCTGGCTGCATAAAGCCCCTGATATAAAATGAACCATCACAATTTTGTCTTTGAACATATGGACTGTGATCCCTTATTCTTACTCATCAAAAATACACAGAGAGAACATTTTTGTTGTGACTCCACAGGATGAATTCAAAACTTACAATGAATGGTCTGATGTAACAGTTTGCAAGTTCTTGTAAATATTTACATCCCAAAAATAATCACACCTCCATTTAGTAACTCAGCATGAATTTTGAAGTAGGCATGGGAAAACATGTTTCTGGATGAAAGTGGCCTACTTAAAAGGAAGTGCAGAAAAAAATGAGGGTACTTGCTCATTTGTAAAAATTTGGCAACAGCAGCAACAAAGGCACATGCTATGAAAAAAACAACTATTTCCTCAAGGCATTCATTCTAGTATAAATGCACCCAAAATGATCTGCATGGTCTTAAAGTATCCAATAAGGTTACAAAATGCAGCCACAATTCTAATTGCATTGCAGTATTTATTTAAAGTTACAACTGTTATTTGATTCTAGCGCTGTGGTATGATTGCCATATCATGGAAACACAGCCTGTATTCTAAAATATTCCTAACATTTGATGTTATATAAGCTAGTGATGAAAACTGAATTTTTACAAGTTACCACATGGCAACATCCTAAAGTTTCACTTGATTAAATGCTGTTTTAATGCTACACCATGTAGTTTTAGGATCAAAATGTGAAGGTCTGAAATTAACTTTGTTATTACTGAATAAATAAAGTGCTGCAAGAGGAAAGTTGGAGCCCTGGAATGCAGTTTGAGTGTAGAAAGAAGTTCTTCTGTAGTAACCTTCAGTTCCTCTTTTCTTCAAACAATTTCTTTTTTTTAATATGTGATGAGGTTTGAAATCCCTGCATCAGTTTTTTACAAGAACTCTTGCCTGAATTTTTGATTTGACTTTGACACACTATATACCTAATCACACTTATGTCACTGTTTAGGGGTGAATAAATGACACTGTTACAGCCCAACACTAGGTGGGGCTAAAACATAACAACCATACAGAAGGGACCTACATGTCACAGAGCAATGCATTTAATATATATTTACCGGAGACAGATAGTAGTCCTGGAATTAACTTTTTAAACACACCCAGATCTCTGTTCAAGTCCGTTTTTGAATCCTCTTACTGTGTTGCTATTTTATGTTTGGTGTAGTGCCACATTTCTACCACTTTACAACAAAACTGTACAGTGATGAAAATGATCATCTCCATGCACAATTGTAAAGATTGAAACCTGGTGTGAGAACTGAGTTCAAACAGATTTCTCGCCTCTATTTTACTCTGAACTATTTGACATTGAGCATTGGTATTGGATGGATTAGGTTATCACTGACCTCCGGTAAAAAATATATTAAAACTACTTTTCACAGGCCATTTACCAGTTCTTAACAGGCCAGGCTACTGATAATTCCAACAATAGGTTCCTGGACAATAGGAAGGTCTCTGATGTGACTGCCTTTTATAAAAATACTTAATTAGACTGAAAGTCATTAAAACTGTCTGGATTTTGGATTGTTACCTTATCAGCCTATTAAAGAGATAGCCACGCTGACTGGTAATTGAGCCGGCCCCACGACACACAGGGAAGAGGTTCTAATGCTGCCAGACTTCCAGAGCAACAGGAGCTTCACTATTTTCTCATGGAGTCTAGTCCCCTTTTACCCCCTCCAAACTCTCCTCATGTGCTGTTACCCCACCCCCCCACCCCCAACTTCTCCTTGCAGAGGCATGAATCAAATGGGGAGATTAAAGAGGGCAAGTGTTAATTAAAGATGTTTGTTCTCGATACAGCCCCCCCCCCCCCCCCCCCCCCCCCCCCCCCATTAGTTAACAGTCAATTTGGTTCCCATAAAGATGTCTCAGGAAATTGAGGTTCCAAAAAAATTAATGGGATGCGTTGATTGGGTCTGTGATAGCAACTCGGAGAGGGTTATCACAGAGCAACTGTTGATTACACCAATGTGACACTATTTGAAAAGATTTAAACCTTTTCAAAATTGAACTACCATTGCTGTGGGTATGCAGTCATTTATTAGCGCTGGTTGTGTGATGTTGGTTTCGGTAACATCTGGATCCATTGTTTAGAACTAGTTGTGGGTCAATATGAGGTCTGACAAATGCAGTTGGTGGTTTGATTATTTCCAGAACATGCAGCTCTCCCTATGGCCTTTTCACAATGTCTAAACATGGGAAACTATGCTTGCAACAAAAGGGTGTTTTTGTACTGAAACAGATGTTTTTCATAAGGCCTCCAAATTGTTTCCACGGTCATTGCCTTACAATGAAAGCCCTTCTCTTCATCTCTTTCTTCACCGAGCCAGCATTGCACAAGAGTCCCTGTAGACTGTCCAAGAAAACATCAGATAACCGGAAACCCAATCCCACAACAAGAGGCCCCTTTTCCAAGGTTCAAAGTGGTATTGTCATAGACAACTGGGCGCTCGTATCATTCGTATCATTAAGATGCATGCTTTTCCAATGGCCGTTTACTGTACAATAAGTCAATTACACTATCAGACAGATAATGGATAAATATGAAGTGATACACAAGGTGATAAAGCCCCATCTAATCTAGGCTAAAAGGTTACCGGCTGATACTAGACACCTCAGTTCAACAAATTCAACATCAGAAAAAAAAGACGACACTTAGGGAATAAGAACAAAAGGATTACGTTTGTTTTTTATATTAAATGAGAACTGGCACTCATATGGAGGTTAATATGATGTTAATATGACTGAACCTGTCAGCTGTTTACGTGATGTGTAATGTGTGTGAGCATTAGCAGCGCTAAATTATTGCGTGCCGCGGCACTAATCCACACACTGTCTGTGGGAACTCCCATGTATTAATAGCACTTTTCCCTGCTAGCGGTGGAAATGTGTAGGGACACATCAATGCTCCCGTGCATCCTGCTGGGTGACAGCAGTGAAACTGATCCACTGGGCTGTTTGCAACCTTTAATTGCAATTATACCACAATGGAAACAATCGATACCCCATCCTGCCGCCGTCTCTCTCACTAGCTCCCTCACCAGCTCACTCCCTTTCACGTTTCCTCACTCTACTCTCTATCTCTCTCTCTGTCTCCTTCTTTCTCTATATCTGGCAGAAAGGCACCCTATAGGGAATGGGGGCGATATGGCTTTGGGTGGGGGGGGGGGCAGGGATGGGGGGATGCAGCAGTAACGTGCCGCTCACGGCAGGGTGGAGAAAGATGATCTGCTATGGCTATGAGTTCCCGATTGATCCTGTGGAGCACTGTTCCATCCGTCTTCGTCCTCCAGAGCCTGCTACTGCTGGCACCTCTCGCTGCATCCCTATTCCTTCTCCCTTGCTCCCCACGCTGCCCTGGTCTCAGCTGTGGCCGGGCTGCCGGCCTTGGCCCTCCGATGCAGCAGTGACAGGGTCTACTGGAGTGGAAAAGGAGATGCTGCTCTGAGCTCCCCTGGCTGTGTGATAGAAGGAAGAGGAAAGGTGATTAAGAATTGTCCTGCCATGTTGATTCATCCTTGTCACAGTGTGCCAGCGGTGGACTAGCCATGGGTATTCATTAGAGGAACATATTATAGGATCAGGAGGTCCACACTTTGATTGGAAAATGCTCATTAAAGGTTTTCCAAGTAAAAAAAAGGAGGTATAGTGAAATGTGAAATACTATGTGGAAATTGAGATTGAATTAAGTTTGAAAGGTACAGTAAGTTAAAAAAGCAAGTGATCGTATATTATAAAGAAATCTAATTAAAATAGCTGCATGGAAAAGAGAGGTAATTTGTGAAGGTGTTCTTTAAAGCATGTGCTGCGGATTTATACCTGTTGTTGGCTGTCAGCCTAATTATCCCCAGGAGATAAGGGGAGAAAATAACTATGTCAATTAGCAGTTTAACAGAGAGAACACCAGTCAGTTTGAATGAGTGGGCTGTGAGAACGGTAACTATGTGTCACTGTATTAAAAGATGCTGAATTCCTGTCATACCATTAAAAAGCTTTTTCACATAAAAAAGGAACCATAGAAGGAAACACGAAAGCCAGATACGGTACCGTGAAGAATTAATGTGGTGGGACTGTGCTGTTGGATAGTGTGAGTATTTCAGAGCAGTCCACATTTCTGACATTAAACAAACCTCTGTTTTCTAAATCTATTGTGTATTCTGTCAATCACATTTTGCCATTGACATTTGGAAGTACAGAGAGTGAGAGAACGCCGTCTTGGAGCTTCCCTGGTCTGTGCAATATCGCTCCCATGCACGACTACAGTCTACGTTATGAACTTAGAAAAGTAAAGAGCAGAGAGTGAAGACTAAGACCTCAATAATTCTGAGTAATTGAAGGAAATTAAGTTAGTGTATGGATGGCTACAACACTGTTCTTGCTATATAATGCGGCCCCCTGCGCATGCTCATACTCTCTTACGCAGATGATAAAATACAATATAAAATGTAAAATGATACAACATAAAGCTAGCTGCAACCAAAAAAGAAACGGTGGTGGTGAGACATACAGTGAGTGGTAGCAAATGGGTATGCTATTAAACCTGTAGCCATTACACAGGCTACTAAAGTGACTACATTCTTCCAGTGTTTACATCAAACCACATAGGTGCTGTTCTCGTTTCTAATGGGAAAATGTCTGGAGGCTGGTTCAGTATAGTACATGTCATAAGCCTATACCCTAGCCAATGATAAATGGACCATAATCTCTGAAACCACATATAACATTGCTGGTATAGGATACAATAGGTCTTCATCCCCTGTTTTTCTTCACAGGATGCGCCCAGAGCTTTCTTCGTGTTTCATTGAAGATAAATGCGGACCATTCTAAAGAGTATGGAAGATTTGATACAGCTCTTCCCTCTATCTCTTTCTTCGCCCTGCAAAGCCAACTGTATGAATTAGACAGCTATTAATGAGGATCCATGCGGAACAGACGGCAGATATCTATATCTATATAGAGAGAATAGTCCCTAGGTCTCTCTCAGAATTGCATTTGAGCTAAAATAGGAGATTCTTTGCTTATTCACTGATTTTAATGATGTTTCTCAAAATACTAGAAATGGAAATTCAGGAAATTTAGTTAAAATACACATCTAATTTGATTTCAAAATCAATCTGAACTCATTCAAATGAATTACCACTATAAGCCCTGTTCATGGTCAGCTATAAAAAGTAATTGGTAGTGAGTTCATTTTCAATCTCTTCAATGAAGAACAGATTCCTTTCATGTCACATTGTAAGCTATGTGCCCATTTTGTTAAATCCATATCTCATACATGCAGTGGTAGAATGCAATTTACTTTTGCCCTTCTCACACGTACAGCACAAACGCATACAGAACACCAACTGAATAACCAGGAGAGAGTATGTAATTAGTTGTTAATGAAAAGAAGTCATTAGGATTAATTCCTCCTTAAGGCTAATTTAAACGTTCTTTTCCACTCCTCAGGAGAATTGAAGTCTGTGCAAGGGATTGAGGTAGAGCTGCCATATTGTCCATGGGACTTTGGTGATGGACAATGGCCAATGATTAAAAATTGTGTAACTGTAGTGCGCACAGAGGTCAGCTGAACAGCAGCATGATTTGCTCGTTAATAATATGAAAATAAGAAATGTTAAGACCATCAGCTTACTGCCTAAAACATAAAATGGAAATACACTCATCGTCCACTTTATTGGGTACTCCTGCTCGCTACTGCAAATAGCCTGCTCCCCCCAACAGTGAATCATGTGGCTGCAACTCAATATATAAAGCTTGCAGTCATGGTGAAGCGGTTTAGTTTTTTGTTTGACCAAACATTAGATGACATTAGACAAACATTTGTGATCAAAGCCACTTTGACCTGTGGTATGATTGTTGGTGTCAGACGTGGTGGTTCAAACATGCCCTCCTGGGATTTTCACCACCACAGTCTCTAGAGTTTACAGAGAATGGTGGAAAAACATCCAGTGAGCCAAAAACACCTTGTTAATGACAGAGGTCAGAGGAGAATGGGCAGACTTGTTGAAACTAACAGAAATGCTCAAAAATGTCTTTACAACAGTGGTGTGGTGTGCAGAAGGACATTTTGTCGAATCCATGCTGCCAAGAATTGAGGTTGTTGTGGAGGCAAAAAAGGGGGTCCTACCCTGTACTAGATAGGTGTACCTAATAGTCTACAGAGAGTAAACGTGAAATATGTGAAAAAATCTCGCATTACCAGCTCTCCAAATATCTCATGAAACTCACCATGGACGTGGCCCTAGGCTATACGTTACTGAGTTTGTGGATGATTCTTAAATCTTTCTCCAAGGGGCAGAGAATCAATCATTCAGCAGACAGACCTAGTGCTGTATTGAACTGGAGACACAGATGGATAACCCATGTCCAGAGACAATCAACTACTCTAAGATGGGTGGGATGACACTACCTCCTCATCCACAAGTTGTATTCGACCACCTCCTTCATCTGTGCCTGAGAGAATGTCTAGACCTTTCAGAGACAGTTCCTAGTGCCTACTATGGGTTTAGAGACATTAAACGGGATTGTGTCAAAACTGAGGGTCTGAGGAACTGAGAAAGGCTATTTGCTGCCTGTATAACTACTGCTCTAACATTTAATGTGTGAAAAAACATTCAGGGCCCAACCTAGCAATTCTCTACATGAAAAATAGATGCACAGGGGATTGTAAACTTGCTGCTGAGCAGTAGGCCGGGCATGATTTGCTCTTGTAACACCTAGCATGAGCGTGATAACAGGTTGCAGGCCCAATGAAGTGTAGATGCATTACCCGTGCAATGTCGCACACACACAAGTCTAATGGCAGATGAGAGAGCAGACACATGCATCTTGTTTTTGTTTAACTGCAAGGATGTCAAAGTGCTCTGTCACAAGCAGTCGCATCAAAGATCTCTGTTGACAGACTCCCCTGCTGTCGATAAAGGTGTCCTTGACTGTCAATGCTCAAGCACCACTAGGCTCCTATGCATTCATCTTGGTTGGAATCTGCAGATACTCATTATTAGAACTGATGGCCATCTGTCTATGAAGACCTTGTCTGTCACCTTCTGATGACATCATCTTCTGGTGCAGTGCCAAGGCAACAGTTGCTTAGAAGCAGGTTGGAGCGGGGGGGTGATGGCTCATTCTGTGATTATTCCTAGGGAGGTGGTGGTTGGATAGAGACTCAAATCTTCAGAGTCAAGAGACTCTTGCTTCCTCTGTGCTCTGCTTGCTGAACGATAACTAAAGACACTTGTCAATGGGAGCCCAGCATGTATTCATCTTCCCTGCCAGTTCCCTTAGAGTTGGTTAGCACACCAAATAGCCCTGGCCAATGGAAAGGCCAATGTGCATGCATGCCCTGGCAGTGAGCTCAGAGCAGAGAGGAGAGGAGAGGAGAGGAGAGGAGCCACTGATAAATCCTCTCATGTATGCCAGCCCTCTCACACTAGTAGTGTTATCTCAGTGAAATATTAAAGGAGACTCTGCCCTCACTGAGCGTTATGGAGACAAACCCCTAGTTTGTCATTTATTGTACAGTATTAAAATGATCAAGTATTTCACACATTTTATCTGCACCAGTGGACGGAGTTACAATTAACTTTTTCACCTCTTATATTTGAACAAGCAATGCACCTTTATATACAATTTAAAATGTGAACATAGTATCAATACACAAGACCTGAGTGTTTGTTTATAACACTGAATACTGCACACTGCTTTGGAATTATATATTGAAGCACAAAGCTCAATGCTAGAGTGTGTGATTGTGCGTGAACTGTGGTCGGTTGTATTTTTACACCAACACTTCCTTGATAACCTGTTGGCACAATCAAATAATAAGACCCACTTTGGATGAATGAAATGGATGAAACTGCATTCATAAGTCAGGCCTGGACAACAGATATCTCTGAATGACTAGCTGAATGAAGGAGGAGGCTGCACTGAAAAGCGACTTCGTCAGAGAGGCCTATTCATGCAGGTACCACTGAAGAGCGTTATGATATCATATTCTTCAGCATAATGTAAATGGATATATAACTGTTCTCTCAGTAGGCTACTCTAGCATCACTGTGGCACTACCAGACAGACACGATAAAAGCGATATTGGGGTATGTAAGCGTACTTCCCGGCACCTGCTATCAAAATGTACCTGTATTTCATATCTACTAGCTATCAACTCCACATCAATTCCACATGTTTCACCACCCTATGATGACTACCCAGGATTCACATCACCTCACTGGAGAAAAGCATGGCTCATCTTCCCAGCACCGCTGATCAATAAAAAATGCAGGCTTTGTAGATGATTGCCACATTGCCACAGTCAATACTATGGCAAACGGCGATTAGGGACGCATTATGAGCAATTTCATGGGTGAGCTCTTCTCGCCTCTTGGCAATAGGGTTTCTATGACATATTTGGCACTGGCAGTCTTGCGGCACATCTGCCTTACTGCCTGTCTCTGTTTGGCTCGCTCACTCTCACTGACATATTTGGATGTTCCATTCCAGTCAACTACAGAGAACTAGTCTGGGGAGAAAACAGATTTGTTCAGGGATTTGTCCGGGTGTGTGAACAAGTGAAAGTGTGTGTGTGATATTTGCATGTCTGTACAACTGTGTGTGTGTGTGTGTGTATTAACACGTGCGAGTGTGTGTGGCATGTGCGTACACAAATATGTGTATGTGGTGTGTGCAAGTGTGCGTGTGAGCATGTTTAAGTCTGCACATGTGTATCTGTGTACAAACTGTTTACAAACAAGCATGTGTGCATGTGTACAAGTATGCGCATGTGTACCAACAAACGTGTATGCATAGAGACTTTACATATCTGTGTACAAATGTGTGTATGTGTGCGACTATGTGTGTAGTGCTATAGTCTGTTCTTGGGTGTTAGTATGATGGGTAGTGAAGCTTTGATATAGTGCTGCAGGCACTTTACAGCTCACATCAGCAATTTAACACACCTCTTTCTGACCTTGCATACTCTCTTTCCCCTCCCATGTTTTTTTTTCTCATAAACATACAGTAGAGTCAGAAACATACAGATAGGTGTCTTCTGTATTGATAATTGAACTGAATTTAGAAACTAATGTCAAAAGTAATGTCATTACTTAGGCCTATTTTCTGGTAGTACATCTCACGTGACATCACCTCTCACTCACAACCCCAAAACTGGCAGTTGGTGTCCTCTCTTACCTTCAAAATCATAATTCAGTTATTTCTCCAGTGAATGGTCATGGTGACAATGGTGCCCAGCGTTTTAGTCATCCTTTTTGTTCGATAAAAAATCAAAGTAGTGGGAATACTTTCACCCCGAGTAAGTAAACTTTATGCTATTATTCATCTAAGCTAGCTCAGAGGAATGAGGGTGGATACAGGCTAACGGTTAGTTTTTGGATAAGGGGGTGATGGCTTATTTTTTATTTATTTATAACTGACATTAGTACTGTAATTTAACATTGTAATTCCAACACACTACTCCTTACTAGGTAAAGTAATACCATTGCTAAGTAACACGTTACTTAACCAACATGGACTTCGTCACCCAATGTAAAACACTTGCCGTCCAATCCATGCTCTCTGCTGTTTGGGGCGAATTTAATTGATCCGGGCAAACCGCGACTGCCTCGGAGGTGGTTTCCTCAGGATTTATTTGTATGAAGCTTATCATATTGGGGGATTAACATTTCCCCCCCCCCATCGTATACATTTTCAGTGCCTTTTTATTCAAGGATACATTCGGAGGAGTTACAAAAACGGAGTAATTATCACTGCATTGTTGTGGCGGCTGTTCGAGGGAAGGGATGCAAGCAGAGGCGCACGGAGGTATTTGACAGACCCTGCTCCTGTGATGCAGCTGTTTATTCTGGTTGAAAACCCAGGACATCCCGAATATTGTTTTTTTTATTGTTTTAAACACGTTTATTAACAAGAAATCCGCGGCTTGGTATTATTATACAGGCGCAGGGACTGTATCAAAAACAGGCAGTCATTCCACTCACTGCCATCTAGACAATGATTACGCCGCTTTGATTTTGTATTCATTTTTATTTTTCTGTTTTGGAAGCGATTTGTTGTCTCCGTTCTCAGTCCTTACTCATTCAGACCTGACGAGTATCGTTGCTTTTTTTGAGCTTGGCAACGAAATATCAACTCGATAATCGTTTCAGAAGTGTGTGAGGAGAGAACAGCGTTGGCATTTATCCATGCGCGCTCCACACCAGGCTATTTATTATGGGACTGTGACCCTAACCAAGGTAGAACACATGGTATTGCTTTCCCCGTCTCTATCTCTATGAATGCTTTGAAGTCACGGACGAGATATACAGGTTAAGGATCTCTTGGAAAAATGCTTTGAATGTCGGGCTATTTTGCCGGCTGTCAGTGACGCAACATCTCGCAGGGGCTGCATGAGGAACATAGAAATACATACGTAGAAGGGCGTGAACTTGCAGACAGTAACCTCCTTCCTATTAACAGCACCCCCTTAGCTACAAAGCCCATTCCCCGTTTCCCCTCCCGTCTAAACTCATTCCATAGCCACCATGGATCTCAAAACGGAGTCAGAAGACATGGACTACAAGCAGCCGGCTCCCATTGAACTTTTTGCCAGCAGGTCCACGCTGCATGGCATCTCGCACATGTTCCCTTATGAACGACTGTGCATCAAGCGCATCCTGTGGATTTTATTCTTCCTGGGTTCCCTGGGGGTTCTGGTGCTGGTGTGTGTGGACCGTGTGCAGCTTTACTTCGAGTACCCCCATGTCACCAAGCTGGATGAGGTGGCTGCACACCTGATGAACTTCCCGGCGGTCACCTTCTGCAACCTCAACTCCTTCCGCTTCAGTCGGGTGACGCGCAACGACTTGTACCACGCTGGGGAGCTTCTTGCCTTGCTCAACGGCAGGTGTGTGTGTGCGCATGTGCGTGTATGTGTGTGTGTTTATACCTATATGTTTAGGCCTGCCTGCAGCCTACCAGTGCCGAGAACACTAGGTTTGCCTGTTTCTGAGGTCAAAGACATAATGTAAATAATCAGGCTTTCCCATGGGTGTCCCAATGAGCAAACGATTTTATCTGAATTCATCTGGTGTGCTGTATTCTGTACCCGTTCTTTCAATGTCCACCATAAGTACCTTACAGTCATACTACAGTCTATAAAAGTCAGTTTTTTTCTATCATATAAAACCATGGGTTCTCAAACATGTTCAGGTAGCAGACTCCCAAATAGACACACCTTAGGCCATAGACACTCTTGATAAGATTCTGTCCCAGGGACCCCCATATGGGAAGATTTTAGTTCTTGTCGATTTAAGAGATAATAGTGGTAAGAGGGGAAACCTGTGATCGGCATCCCATTCTCTAAATGGGATGCTGTCTAGTGATTTAAATTCTTGTGAAATCGAACTATTCCTTATTTTGCTGGAGATTGGAGACCCCTGGAACTTCCTCAAGGACCCCTGAGGATCCTCGGACCAAACTTTGTAAGCCATTGAATCACTGAATCACTGAAACCATTGAGAAAATTGTGCAACTTCCTCTCCAGATGTTCTCCAGATATTCTGGAGAGGAAGTTGGCAGCGCTTCACTTGTTAGGGCATGCAGTTTATATCTATAACCTTTGAAATTCGAACCTCTATGAAATTTTATTTTGATGGTAAATAATGGAAATACAACCATATGTTCACTTTGATGTCTGTTTTTTTTATCAGCTGAAAGGTTATATGTCACATGGAAGTGCATAGTGGTGTTTTAACCCCTGTCTCACTGGCTGTCGCTGTTCAGCTGCTGTGGACTGTGCAAACAACATTCTCAAAACATGCAAACCCTTTTAAGGCTTTCTGTAAATGTGAACCTGGACTGACCTTAGCCAGAGTTAATTCAGAAAAAATGTTATGGATTAACAGTGTTTTATGAAACTAGAATTTAGAGTTGAAGGCATGGAGATTATTCAGTAACATAGTGACATTACAGATCATGTCAACTGAAATACACACTCTGATCAGTTGGAACATGTTGATACAGTAAAGAAAAAAAAAAATCACATTTTGTCATTTACATGTCATGTGAACACCCCAGGTAATTGATGATGAATGAACTATTTCTAAGTGGTTATTATAGAATGATGACGGAGAAAATGCCATCGCTGCAATTCTCCACCTCATCATCATTTTACAGTTCATGGGATACGAATATTTCGATATTGGGTGAGTAGAAGAGCCGATTTTTAAATCCCCCACTGAGTACTCATGTGCGATTTACAAGGGCGTTCCCTCCCATTACACTTGTTGATTTTCACTTTGCTTTGATCATTCAGTCTTTCCACAGCTGTGACAACCCCAACCCCGGTTTATTCACTCTTGTTTTATGCTGTGCAGTGTGACTGTGTGGCTAATAATTATATGTCACCTAGCTTATTCTGATCACATATACCAATATACAAGATCGATGATCACCCTCCACTCTATATTCACAGCTATAGCAGTAAAAGATACACACACACACATACTGTATATGCATGGCCACACACATAAACACACACGTACTGAAGTTATGCAAAAAAAGATCTACACACGAATACATCTAAATGCCATTTGAACAGATTACTCAGTGTATATTTTTAGTGTATTGATCCACTGGGCTCTGCAGCCTAAAGTACAGTTGGAATATACCTCTGTGGGATATATGTATATAAGAATGACACACATACAATCTCCGGTTTCATACTGACTAATGTTGCTCTGTGACCTCTATATATGCATTCATATTACTGATTATAACCTTACAGGAAGGCGATACATTCCTGCTTGAGGGTGCAGTTCTAGTGCTTTATATGATGTGCATTTGAACCAACAGGCCTATACTCTTCCAAAGCCAAAGGAAGTCTCTGCGGATTTGTTTCCCAGTGTTTGTACTGTTAACTGTAATGGCACACCATTAAATTGCCAACATAGGGTCCCACCTCTTTCATTCATCAGGACAGGTTCAGCAGGCCTTGCTGGGAACAAAGCGAATCCAGAAAAACACGGAGAAAAGTGTTGAATGAACAGGAGAGAGAGAACAGAAAAATGAAAGGTAGAAGCTGTGACACTCAAACCAAAGTGACTTTGGAATGAGCAGACTTTAGATAGGGGGAAGGGAACTACAAGCAGAGGCAATTAACTTGTGTCTCATAAGCTGTGTGATGAACAAGTCTTTATCCCCGTGTAATTAGTGCTGTTTGTGAAGCTACTGTGTTGTCCCCCTGATAAACACCCACTCCCCTCTCTCTCTGTATTTCTTGCTCCCTCTGATCCATTTGGCCTTGGCTGTTTAGTGCTAGGTATGTGACGCTGTCTCTGAAGTGATGAAGGGGCCAGCTTTGGCAGGAGATTTTTCAGTCTAACAGTCCGACTGAG
Source organism: Hoplostethus atlanticus (assembly GCA_034670405.1). NCBI lineage: Eukaryota > Metazoa > Chordata > Actinopteri > Trachichthyiformes > Trachichthyidae > Hoplostethus > Hoplostethus atlanticus. Next base: position 1,356,051 of record JAXDDX010000035.1, read on the forward strand.
GTAAAAAACGTTAAGAGAATTGGAGGATTGCGAAGGAACCAGGGACAACTTGAATTTGGAGAACATGTAGGAGAAAAGTGCTTGGGTCTCCTGCAGACTCTGCTTTTAAATTAAACATTGATTGGGTGGAAAACATTTCAGTGGTGAGCTCCTTGATACCAGGCAACATGCTGAGGGTAGTGTTAGAAAATACCAAAGTGTCATATGAATGAAAACAGTAGCTGTGAGTATGTGTCTGCTACACTGGCTCAGAAAAAAAAGCAGGAAAGCCAGACTGTCTGAGACACCATGGAGAGACTAGCTAAGCTACTGCTGTCTTCACTCCAACTTGCTCCACTACAGCAGTTTCTGTGGAAAATCAATCCCTCCCTCATTGTGTCTTTTGTGGGTTGAAGTCACACTCCACAGTGCAGAACATTGCAAGTAAATTGTTCAATTTTATTTTATTCTGTGTTGAATGCAATTATATGGTAATTAGCAACAGAAAGGTCATTTTGCATTAGTAATGTGGTGTTTGCTGCCGAGAAAAAAAAGTTTGATCAGCTGATGAAAGTCAGGGAAGCAATTCTTTTGCTTACACAATTCTAAATCCTAAACATGTATCCTCAGCTTGTAAACATGCCATAAGTTCATGTTATCACTGCGCTCCATGTAAAGTGCTACATAATGTCACGCATGATAACTTTGTCCATGTTATTCATCTCAGTATATTCATTTTACTATATGTAATCAGGATGTCATCACACTGGTTTAGACAACTGCGTTGGAGATGACAAGGGGAGATCAAGTCATCATACAGAAAACATAGGTCCAACTTGTACCAAAGTTATATTTGCAAGCTTCTTTTGCATTTATAGTTTGATTGTGTACCAGAGAGATTACCATTGGAGAGACATACGTAGGCAATTTAGTGATGGGATTAGGTTGTTAACAGATCATGTGTCATAGATCTAGGGCAATGATTGGTGTGGTATTACAATATTTTCCTTCTCTTGTTAGTTGTTGTTTGTTAGTGAGATTGCACATCAGCATCAGGGAGATTGTTTTTGTGAACTTTTGCAAATCTTAGCTGTCATTGTTTGCATTTCTGCTTTCTCGACCAGAGTTGCGTAATAATTAGTGTCACAGGTGCGCCATCACTAAGATGCGATTATCAAAACTCTACTAACGGAAATCCTAGCATTTATTCATTTTCAAGAGCACTGCACAAACAATCCAATTCTCGTTATTGTGTGGGCTCAATTAGTGGTAATTGGATAATTTACTGAGATTATATCAAGATGTGCTCATTGTTTTGTCGCACAGCCTGAGGTGTAAACACCAACTTAATGATGCAGTGGAAGTACTGAACTGCTATATGGCGGAAGCCTATTTTTTTCTATTAAACCAAGGATATGAAGTCCTAACAGAACAGTTCTATGACCCCGGTCGCACTGTCAAAGTTGTCTTTGAAAATCAGTGGTTGTTTTTATTTACTCACTCCTCTCCTGAGGTGCCGAAGCGATGCAGATGCTCCTTCATTCGTTTTAGTCTCCGTCAGAAAATTAAAGTGCTTGTGGCCCATAATCCAATTTGGTTTCCCCCAACCCCACGTAGTGAGTGTGTGGTGATTGCTTTAGGGAGCAGTGGCAAGGCAATATTAAAAATCCTGCCATATTATTGTGATTGTATCCGCTTCAACTAAAGCCTCCTGACTCTGGGATCTGAGCGTCATAAGTGCTCTTCTGGCATCTTTGTGTTGCTTTTAAGATGGAGGCTCGGGATACAATTCAATTAAGTTCAGAATACACCACAACAAGCTGTGACTTCCTATTAGAATAGAGCATGACAATGTCCCAATGTGGACCGGAGCACTGCACTGGTTTTGAACAGTGTTGAAGTTGTTAGGGAGTTGAAGTTAAAACCTTTTCAGTCAATAACTAGCCTGCGTATGGAGCCCAAATCCAGGGCTCCATACTAACTTTTGCCATTGGTGGAACTGCTGCCACCAACATTTTTAGGTGGTTGCACTAGCAAATAATTTGCTTACACCGATATTTTGGTCCGGAGACTGCTTCAAACACTGTAATTAATATGTTGTCTATGGAAATATGTGCTGTGCGTAGAATGTGTCATTGTGTTGTTCGATATTATTGTCCAGTATTATTGTTATTAGATACTAATGAATTAGATAAATGTAGAGAATGTACCACAATATGTAACTACAATATAAAGATAGACACATACAATATAAAGACAATATAACTACAATAAGTACATGAAGTAGGCTGTGTTATGCAGCTGCGTTCACATTCTCCCCTTTCACACAGTTTTTGGTTTGCCATTAGTGAGTGTTGAAGAGTTTAAAACTGAAATCTGAAATCATGAAGTGAATTACACATTTGTTATTAACCAAATGGTCTATCCCAGACAACCAAAGGAGAGTTGGCCTGCCTTATGACAGAAACAAAAAATGTACTGTATTTTGCACACGACCAAACCAACTGACACTAGCTAATGGAGGTCAAACCTCTACTATAGTTTGATTAATAGGGAAGCAAGGTAGGCAATGAGCCAACTGTAAATTTGAGAAATTGTCTGTTTTAGTGATCAGCATATTGTCTTGTCGGACCACTGAAGTAGGGCTATGTTGCATAGTGCGTTAGTTTTTATTTTATACATCAACAGGTCATTATGTGCATGCACTGAAAGAAACTGATTCCGAAGTCCTAAAACAAAATGAATGGTCGTCCAGTGGCCTACGCAGCTGTCTTGCTTACGCTGCCTTCAAGTGCTTCTCGAAGGCTCCTATTTCTGATTTCCAAAATCGCAAATACGACGTCTTGTGTTTTCAAGTGCGTTTGGTTGGAAATAATGGCAAAGTGGACTCCGTTTTATTTTAGAAATCAAGCAGCATGGAGGTGCTTTGTGGTGTAGTGGCAGAAGGAAGAGGGGAAAATGTCCCTCAGGTATGCAATTAATGTTTTCATTTATTTATTTAAGTCATATAGTTTTTCAGCGCTAATTATTTACATAGAATGCTGAACACTAACATAATACTTCACTTTTACTGTCAGTTGTTTACACGATTTCCATGCTCTCCGCCCTTAAATGTCACATCTCAGCAGCTTGGGTACCATAGTAAAACCTACTTTCCCAGTCGCATTTACCACGTTGTTTAGTCATGTGTGCTCCACTCGTAATTGTTATATTTCTGACAGCACAAAAATGCAGCAATAGTTTCAGTAAATGTTTCTCCACAAATCCAAAAGCAAGCTCTCCATATCACCTATGGCTGATTATGATGCTTTTTAAAGTGATAAACTGCAACATTTTCATATGAATAAGTCATAAGAATAAGTATAATATGTTGAATAAACACTTTCTAGGCGCTCGGAGGGTATGCATTATTGGAGTGGCATAGAGCAACGCAGGAAATAAACACATATTACCATCTCTACTACCAGCTCTGCCATTGTAAAATAGACTAGTGTCTATCAGAAATCACCTACATCTTGTAATAGCTTTAGAAAACACAAAACATTGCATTAAATATTTTTTTCTTAGGGGAAATTACTGAAATTTCTGACCAAACAACTTTTGGTCAGAACAATAGCCCCAATCTCTGTCACACAGTTCTCCCCAAAACAGACTCTCAACATGAAGTGTAACCTGATTGCCATCTACCTGCAAAATGATGAGCACATTGAAGAGAAAAGGGCTGTACTCCTCATTCTAATTTACAGCACACACTGTCTCACATGGTGAATATTTAATTTTATTCTGTTTGTGGCAGGTAAACAACATCATACCTGCAGTTGAACATATTACATTTCTTGTCATTTGGTTGAAAATACACCCCTACCTGCATATTAAGAAAATAATATGAATGTATTATCTGTTATTTTTCATTCATGAGATCAACTGAATTCACATTATCCCATAATCAAGGGGTCAAAATCTTTCTCGCAGTTTGTATCCAATCAGATTTATCATTAATTACACTTTGAAAAAGTGCTATGAAAAATCACTCCATGATGTCCACAAAGTCATTCTCAAATGTAATGTCAATGGAGAAGGGTAAGCCTTTGTCTCTTGATTGAATCAAAGAATGCAATCCTAATTTTAACCTTTCTATCTTTAGGACAGACTTATTCATGTTTGCAATTGTAGATTGAGCTGTCCAAGATTATTGGAATAACATGCATGAACCTTATTTTAAGGTGGCTGCATGGGTGCTATACTTTGGTCTGACCATTGACAAGATTTATCCCTATAGCTATTCCATACAAATTTAGAAACTCATCGCAAAAATTCAACATCATAGTTGAGATATCATAGAGGCTATCTTCCAGTATTCTGACTTTAAACTTGCAGTGAAGGTGACTAAGCTTGAGCTTGAGCTTTAAGGAATCTTCATGAACAGGGCATCCACCCTGATTGTCAGACACACTTTGCAGTAACAAGTTGTACTCATAAGCCTCTGTCACTAATGTTTAATATTAGCACTCCATAATTTGGATGCTTGCACCCACTGATGGCCCATCACTCAGTAGGGGTCATTGACAGGCTGTCCTATCTTGAAGTACGGTCACTGTGGTTAATTGAGGTCAATTAGTATCTACGAATGGCTGTGAGCAGGTGCTGGAGGTTGATGTTGGTTGTCAGGCAGACATGCAAAAAATGACCCCAGTGTTCTCATCTTCTATGTGTGGGCCATTGTGACTGAGTGTGTGTGAGGGTGTGTGTGTGCCTTTACACACATTCATATGTGTGTGAGCGTGTGTGTGTGTGCCTTTACACACATTCACATGTGTGTGAGCGTGTGCTTCTGTGTGAGACACAGAGAGAGAAAGAGATAGAAAACAGAGAGAAAGCCAGTGTGTGTGCCCCCCCCCTACGTGATGCATGTGATTATGTTTTGCACTTGAAAAAATTGCAGCAGATGTTATATAAAGTGTTTTGCTTTGAATTCAATGCTAAATGGTGTATATACACATTTCCAACGTGTGGTGAGGGCCCTCGACTTGGATTACAGCATTATGAATGTACGCTTACCATCTAAAAGCGCTCTGCTACCACAATTAATCTTAACTGTATGGCAGAATGATTAACATGATTGTGTAAAGAGACATACTTGCATCCTTTAAATGATGAGCTATTTTCTCCCAGTGAGCACCACCCGTGGTGCCTCACATGTCACAGCTGAGCTGCCAGTCACAGACAACGTGTGGATAATATCCTGAGAGCTATCTCAGTGCAGGGCTTTGACAGAGGTTGACATGCACATACACTTCTTCGCAGAATAATTTCTTCTTCTCTGGCTCAGTCAGAGGCTGACTATCCTCATTCTACTGCTTCTCTATTAATTTTGTACATGATAATCCCAAATGTCCTGCCGAAACTGTTTGTCTGCATGCTAACCTTTTTAAATGAGTGTTTTTAGATAGCGTCAAAACTAAGGCTACTCCTACTCTGTTGTCAAAGGGAGTACCCTGAAGCCATTTATATTTCTGGCTGTTTCATGGGTATCTTAAAAAATGATGTTTGATGATGTGATAATTAAAGTATACAGGATGGTTGAAGGACAGACTGTTAAGAATTACTACTTTTTTTAGATGCCTATTCAATTTTTTTGGAGAAACAAACCACCGGCTTGTTGCATTTGTTGCATTTGTTATGAAACCATTACTTTCACATTTGCAAACAAGCCAAATAAATCACCTAGTATTGCCATTAATACAGATATTGTTATGAAATGGGCTTACATGTGATTTTGAGATGACATTTAAAGGACATTTCCATCTCTGACAAATAAAGGCAGTCTTGAGCTGGAGGGATGTGCTACACATTTAACAGAAGAGGTACAGCAATGGGAAACAAATTATGGTCATGTAAGCATGAAGTAACTGCTCTTTTGGTGCAAGAGCAGCACGGAGGTGAAAGCATGGAGGTGAATGCATGTGTGTGGCCGTGCGTGTTTGCTGAGTGCATATGTTTGTTGTGTGTGTTTGTGTGTGTGTGTGTCTGTCTCATTTTGCATGTCTAAAAAGACCTTATGAACTGAGTCCAGAAACCTCCTGTCTAGGTATGAGATTCGGGACACTCACATGGTGGAGGAGGACGTCCTGCAGATCCTGAAGGAGAGGGCCGACTTCGACAGCTACAAGCCCCGGCCCTTCAACATGCGCGAGTTCTACGACCGGACGGGCCACGACATCAAGGACATGCTGCTCTCCTGCTACTACCGAGGGATGGAGTGCCGTCCTGAAGACTTCAAAGTGGTGAGTCAGATGTGTCACTAGCCAATTGGCCACTGCAGGGCCAACAGAGGCTTGCTGCTGCCAGGACCAGGGTCAACTGAACATGTTTGTAATACAAGGTCAGTGTTGATATTGTTTTTTATAACCTCTGTATAATATAGCCTCTGCTGACCAGTCATCTCTGATGTTTACTTTTGGGAAATGACATGGCAGGATATATAAGCAAGCTCTTGCCAGGAAAGGAAAGGCATTAGACAGAACTGTATCCTCAGTCAAACCATTTGGGCTCCATCACCTCAGCCCTACTTCCCCTTAGGATGGGACTGAAAACCATTGTGCGAGCCACGTCTGTGAGTACACAGCATCTTAGTGTACAGATACACCCAATGTACAAGTCTGCTGCAGGGCCCCCAGACCTTGATCTCACTGTGATAGTCTACTGTCTCTGAAGGTTGAACAATGCACTCATGACAAGTGGGATTTGAAACTTGTTGTCCTATTACTCAAGGTTGTTTTTTTTCTAGGAGTGTTTTTCCTCTTAGTCCATCAAACCACTTCTGTTTTACTATAACCACAGACATACAATTAGTGACTGGAATGTACCTGACCTTTATATGTACCGTATTGTATGGCTTTATCAGATACCGCTGCAGTAAATCCCACCGACTTTACCTTGTCTCAGTTGAGTGGCTGTGCTCATAATGAACTCATTTTTAATCTGCTGTCATGTCTGTGTCTACCAACATAGTCAAAACACCTGTGTATAGTTGGGGAGACACTGTAGATTGTTATTCTGTTGTCATTCTGCAGGTAACTCACTCACTCTCCTCAAAAGAGTAAATGGTTTGTAATTTAATGTCAATTCACTTGTTGAGAGATTCTGGTTTGAATATTTCTCATTTCAGGAAAGCCAACCGCTACCTTTAAACAAAAAAGACAACTTTTTCTTCATTAAGAATTGAATTAATGAATTCATTTGTTAATCAGATTCTAGTCTGATGTGTCAGATCAGTGTGTACTCTGTTATCTACAATACTATTTTAGAAGCAGTTTGATTACATGTCAGACATCAAACATCTTTTTACAAATGTCATTATATTAGCTTGCTCTGTGGGTGGTTCCAGTTATTCAGAGTTCAAGTGATTCTCTCCAGTGTTGCTAACACTATAGTCTGTGCAATGATACCCTACTAGATGTCCTTACTACTACATTATGTCCAGCCCCTCATCTCTCTCTCTCTTTCTCCCTCTCTCCGTCTGCCCTTCAGTGGTCCCCTGAGGTAGAATATCCCATGCTCTGAGAGACTCCTTTTTTCCCCTATAGCCCATAAAACCATGTACTACAGCAGTGGGTGCACCGTGGCCCACATGGTGCGGCTTCCCTAATGTGCTGATGTGTCCACATTTGGTTAGTTGTGCTTATGGCAGATGGTGCTTTGCAGGGCTCTACTGTATTAGTACAGTAGTGGACCGGGATGGAACAGCTCAGCAGGGAGCACTAATGGTGTGGAAAGAATCTTTGCTGCAACAGAGAAAAAAGATGAACAGTGCCACCCAGTCTCAGCCTCAAAACCCCAGAGCATGGCAGCAGTAAAACTGTGATTAACACTGTAGGCAGCCTCTGCTTGTTTACCACCAGCGAGTCTAGCTAGCCGCTTCCTGGTCATGGGAGATAGTCGGGAACAAATGGCTTCCACTACATCTGGCACCTGGGAGTATAGTTTCATTATAAATTGCTCTGATAAAGTTAGAAAAATAAAACAATCAGACCACAGCGATGTTAAGACTTAATGTGAGTCCTCTCCATTGGCTTAGTGGGAATCTGTAATGTAATAGTATCTAATCTCTTGATGGATGAATGGACTTGGACTACTTCAAAGCCTCTACTGTATCAGTACTGATTTCACATTGTGTTCAGGTCCATGTTCAGGTGTTGAGTCTTCCATTAGTTTTGATTTCAGAAGCACAGTATGTCCTTGTCAGAGATAGACAAGCAATAGATACATAGTTTGACCTATCAATGCCAAAGTCATGTCTTTGTGATCAGTTAACTATTATTGATCGATCTATCTATCTATCTATCTATCTATCTATCTATCTATCTATCTATCTATCTATCTATCTATCTATCTATCTATCTATCTATCTATCTATCTTTTCTCCTTGGCAAGACACGTACCAATTGGAGATGGGGGTTGGGTTTAAGTCTTTTATTTCAGCAGCTGATAGAAAAAATACAGCAGGAAAGAAAAAATACCACATTTATACCACAATTGTTATCACATATAATTAACACGTGCCCTCTAGCTTCTGAGCACAGCTGCAGGTCAGTAAAAGTGAAAGTGAGTAAAGTGAGTAAAAGTGACAGTAAAAGTGACCCGTAATTGGATTTTTGTGACCTTGTGTTTAATTAAAGTGACACATGCATAGACACATGGGGGATCATAAAGGTACATAATTAACTTAATGAATGAACTTGAAAATATTGCGGTAGTAGTGTTCACAGTCTGTTGCAAAGCCGCACTGAGGTACCCTCCGCAGATAAAATGTTGATAGCTGATTGATGTCACAACCTCTAAGTTATTCCATTTTGAACATCTGAGCACACCCACGTCTGACTTCTATTACCAGAGAAATATATAGGGTGGTGAGAGAGAGACAATACAAGAGAAAGTTGGTGTGAGAAAGAAATGGACACACACAAACAGAGAGAGAGAGAGAGAGAGAGAGGCACAAAGAGACCAGGGCCCAGGTAACAACAAAGTCCTCCTGATGATATTGAACATAATGGTCAAGGTGCTGCAGAGAGACACAAAGACACAAAGAAGCAGCTACCACAGCTTTGTGCTCATTTAACCACTCAGAGACCGCAGAGCCCCACTGTATCTCCCCTTTATGGCTGGTGCCTTGTTTGTCTGAACACAATGACAAAGGAATCAGCACAATTAGACCTGATTATTTCAACTGAAAGGAGTTCACATGCTATATGACAGTTTCCTCCATGCTGTTGTCAATGGTCCTCATTGGTTGTCTGTTCAGTCTCCCTGTCCAGTCCATGTGCTCCAATCCTTACCTTCCCAGCCTATAATGTCCTGTTTTCCTCTTAATCAGCATGATTTGTCCCGGTGTATTCACAAGGGTGTAGAATAGCCAGCCAAGTGAGGATAGTAGCCAGCTTGGGGGATCTGAGGGCATTTGAAGAGCATTACACTTCTTGAAGTATACAACATTATATCACTACTAGGTAACTTTGCACCCCAGAGCTATTGAAATTGGTAGCAAACTGCATAGTATGTACATATTGTACTGATATTTACAACAAATCTATAATTAGTAAAAAGAAGAAAAATATATCCAATTTTCCAGGTTCCTTACCCACTTGTTTGTCCTTCACACAGGCTGCTTAGCAAAACCCTCCCATGCAACTAGACGTTCTTAATATATCGGCCTGTCTTCCAGACAAGTTAATCAAGTTGTCTCCTAACGCATCTCTTAGGAAACAGATAGAAGATAGTTAGGGGATGAGAAGCTTTATTAAACGACTCGTCTGTTAGGCGACAAATATTGTTTCACTTTATTTGTTACCTATGGAACTGCCTGGCTCGAGTAAGACCAGATCACTTGATAGGAGCTCACATGCCATATTAAATTACAGTTTTCTCCATGTCTCACTCGATAGTTCCCATCGTCCATTCAGTCTCCTTGCCAGGTCCATGTGCTGTAATCCTCTCCCTTCCATTCCCACAAATCTTGTGTGGCCCCTCCCCCATGTAACCCAGACTCTTACATAATTGCCATGATCACTAGTATTGAACCATTGGCTCCATTTCAGCAGCAATCCCCCCTCACCTCTCCCCCGTGGTAAGTGTTGCTAATGACACGTGATCAATAGAGAAAATCTGTCAGAGACACCTGCCCATGGATCACATTTCATAAACACCCATTAGTATCAACTTTATCTATTTTTCATTGTCATTTAAGTGCTATCTTAATGACTTGCTTCATGACTTCATGTTTACTTCAATGACATCAAAGTTGAAATGCTTCAATAAATTAACCTTTGAATGAGGCTTCTATCTTCTTAGCTTAATTCCTGCTGTAATTCTTGTGGTATGGCAGGGCAGGAAGCCTGTTCAAGGTAGCTGCCAGTTGTGATAACAGATATTCGAACATGCTTTAACCTCCCATTTCTCATCAACTGTTTTTGACACCGCTCACCTTGTTCCTCCTTTTTATATTAATTGCTATTCCAGTCTCATCCATCAGCTCAAAGCCGATGATTCTGCCATTCTTTTTGGCTGGACAACCCCCTCCCCCATGAGAGTAGATAAATCAATTCGCTATTACTGTAGTGCTCAAAGACAAGGATCAATTAGGTTGTTGCTGAGTAATGGATGCATCCCTAATGAAAAAAACACAGCCTTCTCTTTGGGTATAACGAGGCCAGTGGCTCTCACTGACACAGCTCTGTCATTTTCTCTCATCGTCTGAATGGTCATATTAGAATGGGAATTGTGGGGGGAATAAAAACAAGAGTTCTTCAAAAGATATTGTACACTGAGCAAACTGCTTTTGCTCACATTATTTATCACCTACTTTTCAAGATGCACATTTGAAATACTCAGTTCTAACCCCATGGCTTGCATATAGAGCAAACACTACCAAGGGCCAGTTGACAGTGAGACCTCCTCCTGCCTCTTAGCCTAGTTTACATAGTAAACACATTAACACTCTCAACTGCAGCTAATTTCCCATAGAGTGGCTTCTCCTACCGGGAGGGAGGGAGGGAGGGAGGGAGTGTTGCAAGGCCTAGATTCCCTGTCAGGGGGCTGCTGAGACTGCCAAGCAGGTCCCCCGCCCCCCTACACACACATACACACACACATATACACACACACGTACACCTTTCACCCAGCGTCTCATTTTTAATTACAGAGTGAAAGAAAGAGGGTTTTGGTTACTGAAGAGAGAGGTGCATGGGGGACAATAGGTGAAATGGTGGAAACAGGGTGGGAGGCAAATTCAGAGCTAGGAGAGATCTGAGGAATCCATTTAATCCATATGATCCTGTCACTGCTCTTGCCCTTAGAAATATGATTTTTTTTATAATGAATTGGGTGCTGGTGATATGCAATGGAAGTGAGAGAGAGAGAGAGAGAGAGAGGGAGAGAGTATGAGAAAGCGAAAGAGAGAGAAGTTATCCTTCAAAGAATCAATTATAAACGCTTTGGTTGAGATCAGAGGCAACGCATGGCTGTGCAGGGGCTTTGGAGGGAGAGAGGAAAGAGGGAGGAAGAGAAAGTGGAGGGGGCAGGAAACTGTCCTGAAATAAGAAAGTTGCCAACGGGGTGTGCCAACGGGGGATTCTCTGGCTATGGGTTAGTGTTGCCAGGTTGCCAGCGGGGAGAGAAGGAGGAAAGAGGTAGGGATTGATAGATGCTGAGGGAGACCAGGGAGACCAGCGAGACCAGCAGCGCACCCGCTGAATGAGAAACAGGCTATAATGTGCTCTATGCACTAAGGTCCTCCCAGCATGCACACTGTGTATAAAGCTCTCAGTCCGCTCCACTCCACTGCATAAACACTGTCGCTGCTGACGGTGGCGGATGGGATTACCGTGCCTGGTGTCTACGATGTGTTGTTTAGAATTTGTATACAGTCTTTGAGCGATAACTCACATGGCACTAGCAGGTGGCACGCCACTGCGTCAGTCGGCTGATTACCATCCAGAGTAATATTAGCAGGGCTGGATTTCTCATTTTGTAATTTAGTCGTCATTTTAAAGAAACATTTGCCTCTGGTGTCATTTATTTTTCCCTGTAGGACTTTGAATTCATGAAAGAAAAAGTCGGCTACTGGCAAACATGATTAATGGTGTTGACAATTAACATTGATTCTGATTGATGATGGTTGACGTGGAAGCTGTGTGCTGTTTCCTTTGATAGTATGACTGTGTTTTCTTGTGGAACTTGTCTCGCAGCTTCTTTTTACTTTCCTCATTTCCTTCATCCGTTGATTTGTTTCTGATACACTTTGTTGCTCTGCGTCCCAGAGACTTTTATTTAGACACATGACATTTGGTAAAGGTGAGCGACAGACAGGTCGAAAAGACGTGTTTTTCTTTGCTTCACACAAGACAGGATGCAGATGCTGCCGTCTTGTGCTCCTTAATTTGTCTGGGGATTGACGGAGCAGTTGGAACACCAGCTCATCAGGTCCCTGCGGGATGCTGTGTTTTCATCTTACCAGCCGTTATTCTATATTTTCCTTGTCTCTTGGGTGCATCCACTACCTTAAAAATATGCTCTCAACATCCTCTTTGTATTTAGGGCTTTTTATTCAAGAAGGCATCAGTGTAAAGCACACATACAAATAGTTGTGGCTGAGTTCTCGTTACAGATTAGAAAAAAACAAACCATTTCCTCCACCATAAATGTTTTCAGTATGTCATTTTGATCCTTAACCCTTATATATAGTTTAAGCATGTATAGGCCACAGACAGTTACTGACATGAAATTCAGAGCTATGTTGCATCTGTTGCGTCTGTTCTTTTTTGACATTCTAGTAATCCTGTAATTAGAGCCAAACGTGGTTGCCATAGCGCCTGGGTTGCCATGGAGTTGTAAGGTTGGATATGTGCTGAAGACGGGTTGTAGTTATAATATGTGGCCCTAGAGGATGAAGTCTAATAGAGATACACTACTGGAATATAATAACAGAGAAAGGTGGTAAGAAGTTGAAATGGTGTTATTGAAATACATTCCACCCTTTTACAGATGAATAACAGGAAGTAATCAGTTAATTGTCTCTTCAAGGTAAAATATCCTCGAGGCAGGAACTCTTCTGATAGCACAGAAACAAGGGGCATTGCACAGAGAGCATGCAAGAAGGCATTCGTTTATAAACTGTCTACAGTGAAAGAGGGAAAGGGGGGAAGGAAAGACACGAACAAGAGTGAGAGCAAAGCTTCCTCATACTGATAAGGGTCTTGTCTTGTGTTCTGACACGCTTTGTTAAATACATCTTTGATTTTGATGATGATGTAGTGCTGATGTGTTCTCAGCACCTGCATTCACATTTCTGGAATGCCCCAGTTAGTCAGGCAGTCAGTCAACAGTAGTCGACTGACATAACGAAAGATGTCTTGAATCCCTCCCTGATGGAAATAGAACCTTGTCATTCAAGGCTCAAACAGCCTCCCTGTGTCCTTGTGATCATCTGTTCACCCACCAAGGCCTGAAGGCAACAGCTCATCCATAATGAGTTCAGATTCAGTATTCTGAATTAAAGTTTCAGAGTTGCAACCTTGTGAGAATGTGGCATGGGGCGTATTGGTATCCTATTTATCTATCAAGCACTAAGGGCAAAGACAAGTCAGCTGTTAAATGAAGGATTCAGAAATTCTCTAAAACTAGGACAAATTTTCACAAAAACCACAGTTTACATAACCTGAACATGTCTGTTTGTAGACCAAGCTCTTTGAAACCATGTTACAGTGCAGCTTCCTAATTTTAAAAGGTTTTCTCCAGAAAGTTCTCCTAGTTCTACATTATAATTTTCCTTTTTGGGATACAGTTGTCCCTCTGAAGAATCGCTGTTTTGAATCAATATTGTAGTGTCTAGTATTTAGAAAAAACTGTTCCATAATTGGAAGGACCAGGGTGTTATGGGCCCAAGATCTTGATCTAGAGATGCTGGAGCAGAGCTCCACCTGTCCCAGGTCTACATGCCCTCCAGCAGTGTTTCCATATGCAGCCACTGCCTGCAGGCTCCCAAGGAATGCTCTCCTCCTGTTCCTCGCTCTCTCTTTATTTCATTTGACGGAGGGATTAATTTAAGATATTTTGTTATTGATAAAAATAAATATATAAACAAATTCTAATCTCTAAAACCCTGGTGCTGCATCCTACTTTTTCTCCCAGTCACCATTTTCATCTTTGGTAAAGATGACTGTCACTCATTATCTTTTCATGTCAAGTTTCTCCAGCTCGCGGTCTCTTTATCTCCCTATTCCCTTGCGACAGATTTTTTTTGCCAGCAGTGGGGGTTGGTGAGGGAATTTAAAAGCAGAAATCACTTACAGACTGCTGAGTGTACAGTTCACACCAGCCCAGCCCCGTGTGTGTGGACCTCAGTGAGGTGCAGGCAGCATATTCATGCAGTCCAACTAATTTATAGCTCTATTCAATATTAAGTGTGTGCGTGCGTGTGTGGTGCGGCGTGTGTGCGTGTGTGTGTGTGTGCGTGTGTGTGTGTGTGTGCGTGCGTGTGTGTGCGTGCGTGCGTGCGTGCGTGCGTGCGTGCGCGCGTACACCTGCACAGCTTTATGCATGCATGGCTGTGTGAATGTGCATTTGTGTGTCTATTTATCTAATGTTTTGTAGGAACAGGTTATGCTCAGTAAAAGTTAAAATTAAATACTCAGGAGCTTCTGGCGTGGCGTAAGATGCTGACCTGCAACTTGTGCTGGTTAAACCTTCCAAAAGCAAAGTTGCTGTTTTCTCCCCATCTCTTTAGCCTGTACGGTTTATAAAAAAGTTGCCCCTGTTTCTGTAAGATTCCGACTTTGGTTATGATTTAGTAACTGGAGCAGGTCCGCCTTCCCTGCTGTTACCCTGTTGTGCGTGTGTGAGTGAGAGAGAGGATTGAGATTAGGCCTATATGCATGAGGGTTTGGGAATGTGAAGGTGTTTGATGTGTGTGTGTTTGTACTCACATTGGCCTATATGCACTAATGTTTTTGAGTGTGTATGTGTCATATGGACAAGGCAGGGACATTTATTTAATGCTGCAACTGTAGCCACTGCAGCATTTCTGTTGTAATATGGGAAAGTAATTCTGTCCTAAAGCCAGGCTGACAGTTACAATGGATGTGCCAGGCCTAGGTTACAAATCAGTAGATGGGAGGTGGCAGCAGAGTGGACCTGGCTGAAATACTGCCACTGCACCCTTAATTCTATCACTGAGTTTATGCTCCTGCTTCCCCAACGAGCAAATGGCTGGGCAGATATGTAAGTATTTAGATCTCTGTTTACTAAAGGAGGAAGGAAGGTAGTAGTAGAGTTATGACAACCAGAGACAGGACCTGACCAACAGAGAGTGGATCTGACCGGTGGATCATTTGTATTAGATTAGACTGCCTGTCTCCTCGTCGCTGTCCACTCATGCATCCTTAGGGTGCTTTTCTCAGTGTTTCTCCTGGCTTAGTCATGGTGCCTGCTGCCAGCTTTCCTGGCCCTGTTTCTTAGTAATTACTAAAAGCCAAATAATCTAGCTACTTCAATAAATCACTTTATTAATGGCCTCATTTTCTGATGTCAGTTTATTTTTCATCGTATCCTTATGGCATCCTCATGGTTTGTTTAATTGCCAACAACCCTGGCCTTTCTTTCTTTGTCACTTTGTTCACATGGACCAGCCCATACCTTGACTATTCAGTATTTTCCCAGGAACATCATGTTTCACCTCTATGTATGGCGTGAATATGATGCCAATACAACTTACAAATGTTTTTAGAGAGTCACAAATGTGAATGAAGTTTTGTGCACAGCAATCACAACTTACGCGTGTTTTTTCCGAGTCACAAATGTAAAAAAAAAAATGTGTGCACAGCAAAAAAGATTTGTGCACATCTCACAAGTACAAATCCTGTCTTGTGAGTCTTGAATATGAATTTGTCAATATGCACGCATGTGTGGATCTCAAGTTGTGGAGACACAAAACTTCAAATGGTTTTGGCACTATATTTCCATGTACCATGAGGAAAAAATCCACACGCGTATGTGCCAATCAAAATGAAGTTGCCTCCAGAGCTCATAACCAATCAGTGAGCAGCAATGTTATGCACAGCACAACTGGATGTTCTTGAAAATATGGCGGAAATGCAGGAGGTGAGTAATATTTAATGAAAATGTATTCATGCTGAGTAGAAATTATTAACTGGCCTTAGATCGGGGGGGCATGCATTTCCCGGCAGGTACAACACAAGCCCTGCCGAATAAAGCATGCACCTTTCAATTTGTCTTGTAGTGGTCCTACTGTCACAAGATTTTCACAAAACATAGTGTGGGTATCTAAGAGTTTACACTGTAAATCTCAAGCTTGTAAACCTTAACTGTGCATAGTGTAGGTGTCTAAGAGTTTACACTGTAAATTCCAAGCATGTAAACCTTACCTGGCCTTACCTGGCCTTAGATCGGGGGGGCATGCATTTCCCGGCAGGTACAACACAAGCCCTGCCGAATAATGCATGCACCTTTCAATTTGTCTTGTAGTGGTCCTACGGTCACAAGATTTTCACAAAACATAGTGTGGGTATCTAAGAGTTTACACTGTAAATTCCAAGCTTGTAAACCTTAAACCATATTATCTGTTATCAGTCAGTCCGCCATACGAATGTCCAGTTGCGCTGTAGACCTTCACTTATGCTCCAGTGGTCGTGCATAACGTTGCTGCTCACTGATTGGTTATGAGCTCTGGAGGCAACTTCATTTTGATTGGTGCATTCACGTGTGGATTTTTTCCTCATGGTACATGGAAATATAGTGCCAAAACCATTTGTTTTGTGTCTCTGTGGCGTTATTTTTGTGCCACATTGCCGAGCATGCAGTGGGACTTTCCTGAGCGCGCAGTGGGACTTTCGCAAGCACATCAATTATATTTTGAAGAGAAAACATTAATCTGAGCAAACAAAAATCTGTTCTGTGCGCGCTCAACTTTGCTTGTACGCTCGCTCAATCTCTGCTCTATGCGCTGGCAAGCACCTGCACACTCGCTCACAGTGTCCTCTCTTCTCCCAACATCTCCGCTGTGTGCGCTCTCAACTCTGCTTGCACGCTCGCTCAACTTGGCACAGCGTTACAATGTGCCACAAAACCAGCCAATCACAGACTTGGAGAAAGTAATTCTGATTGGCTGTTTTGTATCCAATCAGGTCGCTAATAGAGCTGAACAGTGATGTTCCGGAAGTGAAAATCCCATTCATATTCTGAATCGGGATTTTGATTATTAGCCATATGTCGTAACCATCCAAGGTAGACTCACCACAAGCTATTAGATTGTGAAACGATGGTGTATGCTCCTGTAGAAGCCACAAGTCCGTATGATATCAACCTTGTTTTGAGAAAAACATGTTTTATGTCATGGAGAAGTACTACACTACCCACAATCCTAAAGTGTAACAGCGGCGTCTCTGATTGGTGGAGCTCGCTGTTACCATGGAAATGTTTACCACACCAGCGAACGTCTTGTCAGCTAACGTTAACGTCAGCTACTAACGTAACCTAGCTCGCTGCTTATCCTATGCAGCTGTTACTACCTCACGTAATATTAGCATAACATTAGTTACGTGAATGTAACTGGATCGAATTCACATTTATTAAAAACGAGTAACGTTAATAACTTATATATCTGATCCACCAGTTCTTCACCAACACACTGGTGGGGAATCGGTGGAACCGGCATTGATGGACGCCCGAGCGGTGATTGCAGTCAGGAACGAAGCACTGTACCATATACACTATACTATATGAAACACTATATATATACATACACACACACACACACACACCAACAACAATATAAACACTATAATATTGACGAATGTTAAATTCAAGAAGAAGCGTGATAAACTATAGTTAGGTTGGAAGTTGTTGGAAAGGTATCATTCGCAATGGTTTATGGGATGAGTAGTTCCTTCACTCTTAAAATAATTATGTACACAGTCTTGTACCTTTGCCTTTTTTTTCCGTTTTCCGATCTTTTTTTGCTCAGAATCAAATGTTTTATGGTCACGATTCATCTCGTAGTTGGCTGGCTTAGTTCCAGGCTTAAAACTCTTTATAAAAGGATTTTCTGAAATGTAAATGTAGTGAATGAATGGGAAATTCACTTCCGGAACCGGAGCCGTTCAAAAAGTGGGCAGTCACTGTTGCACTCTATTGCAGCTAGTATCATCGAAAATTCTCTTCATCCATGCGAAAATCCCAAAGTTTGTGGAAGCAGCCTGATTGGATACAAAACAGCCAATCAGGATTACTTTCCCCAAGTCTGTGATTGGCTGGTTTTGTGGCACATTGTAACGCTGTGCCAAGTTGAGCGAGCGCGCAAGCAGAGTTGAGAGCGCACACAGCGGAGATGTTGGGAGAGGAGAGGACACTGTGAGCGAGTGCGCAGGTGCTTGCCAGCGCATAGAGCAGAGATTGAGCGAGTGTACAAGCAGAGTTGAGCGCGCACAGAACAGATTTTTGTTTGCTCAGATTAATATTTTCTCTTCAAAATATAATTGATGTGCTTGCGAAAGTCCCACTGCGCGCTCAGGAAAGTCCCACTGCGCGCTCGGCAATGTGGCACAAAAATAACGCCATATATCTCCACAACTTGAGATCCACACATGCGTGCATATTGACAAATCCATGTTCAAGACTCACAAGGCAGGATTTGTACTTGTGAGATGTGCACAAATATTTTTTGCTGTGCACAAATCTTCATTCACATTTGTGACTCTCTAAAAACATTTGTAAGTTATATTGGCATCATATTCACTCCATATGTGATTGGTTGAAAGAATAGGAAGTGACCTCTTTCTTGCACTGTCAAACTAATTATTCTGAAACCCAGCTGAGGGTGGGAGCTAAGCTCGGTGTCCAGAAAAATCCTTCCTGAGTATTTTGAGATACAGAAATAGAGCATTGAGACAACCTAGGTTCGTCAACCTTAATGTCAATCATCAGCAGACACAAGAGAACAAACAGTTAGTAGATTTAATACGTATATACGGGAAGAAAGAATGCGAGACCACATCAGTGATGGTGTGGTGGCAAACCTTCTCCAACATACAGACATTACAGAGGAGCTTATATAGGTCTAAACTAACTACACTAAAACAATAAAACACTAAATGATGAAGGTAACAAAGCAATAAAAAGGGAAAGAAGTCAGAGGTGTGGTAGGACATTTGCTGACCTAAGACTGACCCAAGAGTAACCCAAAAACAGGAGATAATAAAACAATTAAAGGATTACTCTCAGAGAACCAATCTCATCTACAGATGTCACAAGGAAACGTGGTTTTCTGAATTATATTCTACACACTCCACTTATGGATGTTAATGCAAATTGAAAAATGAAAATGCATTCCCACAATAGCCTTTTTACTTTGCATTATTTGAGTCAATATGAAAATCCAAATGCAATAACCTGAATTGCATTTGAATTGTCATGTATTGGTATACCCATTCGCTGACAATATTAAAATGTTAATGAAAAAGCCATTTGACATTTAATTTTCAAAGTCATGCCCCGCTTTCAAATGTTAATTCAATTTTGAAACTTCAAATGCAATCAAACTATTACAACCTATTTTGTCATATATTTGTGTAACATTTAAGTCATAATTTAAATTTAAATTCAATAATCCCATTGCATTTGCATTTTCATGCTCTTATCTTGGGGAATCTATGACAATTTGAAAATGTTAATGAAAAAGCCATTTGACATTGCATTTTCACTGATTTTTAACTAAATTAAAATGTTAATTCAAATATGAAAAGTAAAAGAAGCACTCCTCTTTGCAATTTAATTTCCTTACACCGTTTACCAAACTTAATGAAAATGAAAATGCAATGCGATTGCATTAACATTTTCATGGTCTACCGACATTCGACCGTCCAACATACCGACAGTCATTCTCTGAAGGCAGGACGATGTTTCACGTGGCAACCGGAACTAGAGCTGTTCCGGTGGTTATATCGTGGTTGCTGTGGTTCAGTGGTAAAATGCAGACACAGAGATTAAGTGAACATAATTGGCACTAGATCAGTTTTAAAAGATTGAGCACATGTACCATGAAAATGCAAATGCAATGGGATTATTGAATTATTGAATTTAAATTATGACTTAAATGTGACACAATATATGAAAAATAGGTTGTTGGAAACATTTGAATTTTCAGATTTTAATTAACATTTGAATTTTGTTAACCATAAAGTGGGGCATGACAATGAAAATGAAATGTCAAATGCTATTGTGGGATTGCATTTTCATTTTACAATTCACATTAATATTTTAATTATGTTAACTATACACTTCCATAGACATACTATCCACACTATACCATTCCACAGCTGTGTGTTGCACCACGTTGATGTTCTGCAGACATGCAATGAAATGGGTAAATCTATGATATGTCAGACCCTGGTCTGCACCCATGTTTGTCCCAGTGCTAACTGCATCGGCATCCCCCACATTTGTAATCGCTTTCACAGCCATATATATAGAAGATATTTTCGGTAGTTTTGCTTGATCTTGTTTTTTTTCGTTTCTCATTTTGCCGTTTTTGCGCTCCACTGAGGTATTTTCGCTTGCTCATTTTGAATTGCTGCTTCAGAATTGCCTTTTCGCCAATATTTCGTCTAGACAAGCGTTAAAGTTCAAAATCACGGGGGCGACTGTGATTTTTTTATTTAAAAAATAAATAAATAAATTTAAAAAAAAAAAAATATATATATATATATATATATATATATATAGATGTTAAATGTAGTTTTTTTTTTTTATCCAACGTTAGTCATTGGCATACCTTGCGGGCCCCTCCCCTACGCCAGTGGTGTTGCACATAACTGCTTTGCTAGCTCAATGTAATTGTAACTAAAATAATCGGCGGCCAAAAATATTTTGTTTGTCATGCACAGATTAGTGTGACACTGCAGAACGGTTCTGTAACCCATCTATACAGCTACCTGTACTAGCACAAAAATAATGCCTACTCAAGGCAAGACACATTGTTATCAAATTCATTACCACAGCTCCAATGATAACAACCATCTGTCGTCATGACACCATGAGTGGTGTCTTTATGACACAATAGCCTCTAGTTTTCTGGTTCAAAGCACTGCTGTGTCACAGCTGGAGAGACCACTTTGTCCAACAGGCTAAGAAGTGGATGCTTGGGGCAAAGAGGAGGAGGACATGTCCTGCTCTTGTCATGTCAGAGTCTCACAGTGTCTTTTCCTTGAGACACAAAATCAAGGCTTTAGTCTTCTGGTTTCAAACAGGTAAACAGGAATTACTATGCATAGTCACATTCTGGCCCCCCATTGCAATTGCCGCCTTTCTTTTGCTCCAAGTGGATCTGTTTTCCCATTGGTGTTGTACATTAAAATGTGAAATACCAAAAAGGCATAATTTGTACGCAGTTAAACAGTTCTTAATGAACTGGCTGAGTAATGAGGCGGCGAGCCGTGAGGCAAAAGGGAACAATGGCGAACATGGCGACGGTATCATTACACAGAGAGAAAATAGTGCATGGCGAGACCACTTTGTCATCACTCTGCCCTTGCCTGTCACTGGGAATAGGCTCTATTTCCTGGTATTATTCCTGTCATAGCTTGCTTCTCTTTCTCTTTCCTCCACCCTCTCTTCATCCCTCTATCCTTCCCTCCTTCTCTTCTCCCACATCAATATTGCATAGGGTGACCATGAGCATGATGTGCATATTATGTTTCTCTTGCTAAAAGTAAAGTACGCCATGATTCAGGCATGATGGAGCCCCCAATGCTCTATTCCTCATTCTATTCTGTATAGCTCTTTGAGTGTTTGTGGCTGTATTGGTCTAAGCCATTAGGAAACAACACTAACACATGTGTTAGCTACACGGATCATTCATTGGCAGCCATCAGATAAAAGGATGTATGAGTCATTGTCTCACTGCCCACCATCAGCTATGGGAAGCATTATCATCTTACTAACACTGGTATTGAATAAATAAATCGTGTTGCTTCCTGTGGGCCAGTGTGGGCCAGTGACCGGAAGGCCACTGGATTGGCTGGGAAAATTTGGTGTGAATGTGTAACACATAAAACACATAAAATAAAAGAGGGGGGAGATGCTTACATTTTTTAAGACATTGAGAGATCAGTAGGATCCATAGGCTAAAACAGGCTGCCATGCCAGGGCTTGGCCTCTCGTAGAATAGCAGATCTTCTCCAACATTATTGTGGCAAGGTGCCACATTACCGGGGTCCGTGACAGACAGAGACACAAGGCATGAGGAGGGTTAGTTGGCCAGCAGGGCCGTTTTATTCACACCACCAATAAACCCGGCCCCTGGTGTTGACGGCAGCTGATTACGCCGTCTCCCTCCGCCGACGCACCTCAGTCCTCCCCGGCGGGTCAGCCGCGGAACCCCAAAGCCGGCCAGCCTGCCAGGCTTGCAGGGGCATCCCGCCCCAACCCCGACTGTCACCAGCTCTTGCAGGCGGCTCCCGACTGCACCCCCGAGGACCTCCGTCGGTTGTCGCCGCGGAGGGAGACGCGCGCTCTCCCACTCCGTCGTCTCCAGCTCGCGCCCTCGCCTCCGTCCCGGCACTCCAGCCGCGGACCCCGCTCAGACGCGGCTGCTGCTGGCTCGTTGTCCTCCTCCCAGTCGACCCCCGATCCTCCCGATCGCCTGTCGACTCCATTCACGCCGCCAGCCTCTCACACTGGCGCGTCCCTCTCGCTCACACATCCACCCACAGGTTAAAAAGGCCCGGCTGCAATCAGCTTTAATTGGCCGCAGCCGCTGAGTCCAGCCGAACCTACCACCCTCCCTCCCCCCAGTCCGCCACAATTATATAATGCAAAAGGTCTTTAATCCAGCGGCCAAAAGTTGGGTGGACTTGTAGACAACATATATTCTGACATTTTCTAATAACATATTTAATACTTTCAGATTATAGTCTAGTTTAGTTTTCAGATTGCGTGAGTTTTGGAATGCATATGAATGATTTTCTTCAGTAATGGATTCATGAAACACAATTTGGTAAAAAATGGACAGGCCCATTCCACATCAGTCTCTCAATGTTGCATCCTTACAAACTACTGAACTGCTATAAACATGCAACATTCCCAGGCTAACATTACCTCATCAGCCTGAGCCTCTCACATTATTTTGCACTTCTTCCCATTTCATAACAAAAAGATTATGGATTGGATGGATTATGAGTCAGTGAATAATAGTAATACCTCCTTCTCCCTGTAAATGTATTACATTGTAGAAGTGTCCCCACCCTACAATGATCCTGCAATAATTGTACCTGTAATATTTTGCAGACAATTCCTCTTGGAGTGGCAACAGGGCAGCATTTGTGCAGCAAGGATGTAAAATGTTTTACTCTTACTCTTGCTACATCTGTACTCTTTTCTATGAGTTCTGTACTGTTTTCAGTTTTGTTCTCCTTCCTTCATTCTGAATTAGTTTAAATTCAAAGTTAAAGATTAATTGAAAAGTTAATTGATCAAATTATTTACAATTTATATATACCATGTACAGATTTGAGTTTTGTTTTGTTTTGTTTTTCCTGCAGCTGTCTTGGTTCGGTTATGTGGTTGTGTTTTGTTGATAATATGTGTTTTAAGACTACAGTTTGTTAAGTTAAGTTAAAAATACCAAGGAAGACAAGCTGAGACGAGATGAGAGGACGATAATAACTGCGGTTGGATGCGAGTTGATGATGATGAAGAGATTTCATCACTTGAATCATAACGGACCTTAACAGTTGAACACCCAGAATGTCATCACCTTCCAGACCGTTTTATAGCACGTATTTTCAACGTCAGGGTTGCAGGGTTGAAGGAAATGTAATTTTATATTTCTAAATTCAATCTGGTCTACTTTTTTGAAGTGGTGCAATCACAGAAAAGATTTGTTCTGATCCAACATGAAAGTGTGGATATTGAAATTAGAAGGAAAATACATTTTGGTGTCTGTTCCTTGCTCACTCTTGAAATAATGAAAGAGACTCAGGTTGTTCACACTTGCTCATGTGATCCACATACAAGCACAAAATCATACACACACACATACTACATGCACAGAAACAGAAAAAATAAAATAAAAAAACACACATTAGTGCAGATGCAAGAATGAGTGAACCTCCTCTTAAGCATAAGTTAAATCAAGTGGGTATGTAGAATCAAGAGGGTAAATAATTGAGTATGAAGTTAATTAATCAAAAGCCAGATCTTTGGGGAAGAGTTTGTGTGGCTCTCCCTTAAATACAGGTGCTCAGGTGCTACAGAGCAGAGAGGATCTCAAGAAGCGAGTGTCAGTCTCAGTCAGTATCAGTCATGGGAAGGCTATACAGTCATGTCAGAAAGATTTGGGCTCATTTAGTCCACTGTGATGCAAATAATATACAAATGGAGAGCATTTAAGATGACACCGACTCTGCTTAGAAATGCCTGTCATTCTAAAACAATAAGAACAACAATGAATAGAAATGGCATCCATGCAAGGGTAGCCAGGAAGATGTCTCTACTGTAAAAATAACAAAATGGGTCTTATAACTCACATATTTATGTGAGTTGAGTAATCCTTGTCGGAATATTTCACACTACACTCAGATTGGCTGAATAGAAGAATGCTAGATTAAATTTTTTAATGAACCATTTAAATCAGAGTTTGAGAATTATATATGATTAGAATTTTGAACATGGTAATAGATATGTCAGGCAATTTACACTATTAAATGATTACTCTGTGAGTAATGGAAATGGAAATTCTTCGCCCCTATGGCCCTGAGCCATAAGGGGCGGAAAAATTGAGTGAGAAAAAATTCCATCTTACTTAAATCAGCGTCCTCTCCTTGGGGTTTAGTATATAAAAGAGCTCCATGCACCTTACGTAACAGTTAGATTACTAGACCGGGCTCCATATAGCTATTCCCTTAGGAAGCATTAGCAAGCAAATGATCAGAGTTTGTAATAGCTAACAAGTGTTACCTGTGAAAAACATTTGGAGCTGCCAATTCACACTGTTCCTCTCTGCAATAGTTTTTAAGACATAAGACATATGTGAATGTTCTTGACTTAACTTCATTTGAGCTTCTGTGTTCATGAAAAATATTTGGAACCAGAAAACTGCCAGAAAATGCAAAGAACTGTCCAGAAGCCAATCAGACATGACATGTTTATTCTTCCCTTCTTCATGGACAGATATACTATGGTGGGTGATTTTATATGATGGCTACTAGTCATTTTTTTATGACTGGTGGTATTTTTTATTTCATACATAGCACCTTTGAGTTTCAGGTCACCATTCTGACTTTGACGAGAGAGCAGGGGGAAGACAGAAAAAACAGAGATCCAAAATAGTGGTTCTCTTGAGAACAGTTGACACTATATGTAAGACAGTGACAGGACACAAGGGAAGAAGACCAAGAAGAAGACTTCAGTTGCAAGAAGCTGAGAAGCTGAGTCAAAATGAGAGAGGATGAAGGGCTGAGAGAAAATGATTAAAAAAAGAGATGTGGGTGTACTGTCAAAAGAGATCCAGAGCCAGCCACATGAGATTGTATCTATTCTTTCTTATCAATACTAGTTGCACAGAGCATCTTTGGTATATTACTGCATCTCTGTTTGAGTTTTTCAGAAAAAGCCACTGTGAAAGACTGCCTTCCCAGAGTGCACTGTCTAATATTTGAAACTGAGCAGAAAGTGCTATAGATGAGGACATTGAAAACTTAATGGACTTAATTGAAAAGTTAATGGACAAAATCAATGGAAATATCAGAGAGCAAAAATAGTTTAGATTGAATATTTCCTCTTTGGTTGCAGATGATATACACCCTTTATGTAATTGTGTTCTCTTATTTGTGCTCCAACTATCAATTACTAAACACAGATTGTTCTCTGCCTGAACCTTTTTGGCTTTACTCCAATAAATGGAACCTTTCAAACTATAGCACAGAGTAGTAGAATTCACTGAGAGGTTCAAAGGCTACTTGGTTTTATTGCAGCCTTCTTCCCACACTTGTTCTCACTCACTCATTTTTAACATTGCACCAGTAGCCAAGAGAACAGAAACAAAGCGTGCTGAGTTCCTAGAAACAGAATACATGTTGAAAGTATGACATGGACTGTAGATGTCCATTCTGCATCTATCCTGAGACCTGACTGAAATTGATGATAAAACATTGTTGATATTACTAATTAACTTGTATAGCACTTAACAGTGTTACAACATGCTTTACAGTAATAAACAGTAAATAAATACAGTAAAACAGTAATAAAATAGGTACAAACAAATGAAATAGTCTGTCCCTTAACATAAGTGTTGAGAAGTGACTGAAAAGATTTTGATTTTGGCAGCCCAAGCTCCCTAGGGAAAGCATTCCAAACACAGGAGCCTAAATACCCAGTCACCTTTAGATCAGACTTCAGAATGGCCTGCCTGACAATTTCAAACTGTGTTCCTGCTCCTAGAGGGTTAAAGGCTCTGAGATGTAGTGTCAAGACCCAGCCATGCCTTAAAGGTAGAAATTAATTCTAAAACTATTGTGCCACCAATGAAGAGATGCTGAAATAAGGGTAATATGATCATGTTTCTTATTTTGGTGTAAAAGCCTCACTGATGCATTTTGCACTAGCTGTCATACTGTACTGTCTCACATGGCTCTATTTTACAGGGGCTGAATGGTGTTTATTTCTCTCTTACAAATTCTCATGTTCCCTCTCACTCTCCCTTTTGTATCGCCCTCATCCATCACCTATCTCAAAATTAGAGAGCTTATTTAACATAAGCTCACATAACATATTGATCAGACTATAGCACATAATAATCAGTATGTGCTAGAGAGTTCAATAGGGTAGACATAGATAGCAGTAGGTAGGTGTAGGTCTTGTCTTTTCTCTCACATGCAGATCCGTGTTAACAGCATGGTACACATGGATGTCATTAATATCCTAGTGTCTGCTGGAGCAATTGAGCGCCAGGTAGCGAGAAAGTGATCCAGAACTATCACAGCGAATACGCACATCAATAGCACTTCACCCTATACACTTGGGGGACATATGAGACCCTTCTTCACTGCACAGACACTATAATAGGCAATTAGACAGCTCATCCTGTAGAAGCAAAACAAGGCTGTTGAAAACGAATGAAGCACTTAGACGTTGACTAATTAACACTAGCATCTGGAATGGAGCCAGTATCATGTTCCATGTTTATTGAGGTCTGGCAGCTGGTGGGTGGGTATGGATGGCAACTTTCAGTTTTGAAAACGTGGCTTTTATTCCATAGAATTCTCTTCCATTGTTGTTGATTATGCTGTGGTCTGAGCAGGTAATGAAGTTTCCTTGGCTGAATTGTTCAGCCATCTGTATAAATAACAGTGTTCTCAATGGGCCTCACATGCACTCAACTCTCACTTAGCTGATGGAAATCAGTTTTCTCTAAGGTCAGTGCAAACAAGTGTGTATGAGTGTGTGTGTGTGTGTGTGTGTGTGTCTGTGTGCGCGCCTATCACTATGCCTATTATATCTCATGCACAGTTTATGTAAGATCATATGGTCATATCACCCACCTAGGGGTGACCAGATGATCTTACATCATCACTGGTTAAAATTTCGTCATCACCTTCACAAAGAGACCATGGACATTATGATATATTATAGTAGCCTACATTCCATGTGTAATTTCCATTCAACTTTTGAATCGTCATATACATTCACTGCTTTCACCCAACTTTTCACCCAAGTCAATGCTCAACTTTCCTACTAGCTTTCCGAAAGTAATTACAAGGTGAATACACACGAATCAACCAAAAAAGTGCTACATGTGACTGGGAAAGTTGGGAATTCACATGAGTTGCCGAGATGTGATGGTAGGAGGCAGAAAGCATGGAAGCCATTTCAACAAGTGATGGTAAAAGTGATGTATATTATCGTTATATGTTATTGTTTGGCATTCTATGTAACTAATTAAGTGTTATGTTTTTATTTTGGTGACACATTTGGTGATAAGCAGTCATTGCAACAAACAAGCATGGGCTGTTCCACTGAGACTAGTAAAGCGACGCAACGCAACGCCACTACAAAGACGGTAATATCTACACTATATAAATGTATCAGACATGTTTTTTAAAATGATGTGATAACTGTTTAGTTACACTATTACAGTACCCATACGGTGGCTTCTGAGTGGAAACACATTTATCGTCAGCTGTTCAAGCACTATCGAAAGGTTTTCAAGCGCCGGAGCCTCCTGTACCCACAAACAGCATAGACACAATCATAAAACACACAATCATAAAACTAGCTCGAGCTGTCTGGTCTTCCTGCAGGGCTGTCTGTTCCTTTGCTGCTCAAGCCTCAAGCCTCAAGCCTCGCGTCATTAGCCACCCAGGACCAGCATCACCCCAGCTTCCTGTAATTAGAATCCAGCCTCTCCAGCTGAGATAAGACCAGTAGCTTAGTCTATCCGGATATTTACCAGCTGTGGAGCTGCATCCCAAGGCACTCTCACAGACTTGAGGGGCCCTTTTGCCAGGGTTGGATGAAACAAGGCTTGTCGATGAATCCCCAGGCCCTTTATGATTCTATAATATACAGTTCTGGCCAAGATTATTGGCACACTTGCATTTAATACAGATAATGTACAATATCTTCTGAAATAATTGGAAATTGAAATAACTTTGGGTCTTCACACATTCATGTATTTTACAACAGCACATGATCAAACAAATTTTAAAAAGCCTGCTCATGGATTTGTGAAAAACCTCCAGGATGTGGTGGTAAGAGGAAAATGTACTGAACCAGGAAGGACTTTACAGTCGGAGGCCATGGAAGACCATGGAAAAATAGCCTTGCCTATTTGTCGTCAATTATGTGTCTGAGCTCTTGTTTATTGGCTCTTGTTCATTTGATACACTTATTTGTCTTAGCTCTTGTTTATTTGATTCTCTTATTTGTCTCATTTGTTTAAGATATAGTAGGTTGCTAACTTATTGCACTCTTACCTTAACACTAGTTATGCTCTTAGTTGCTTGTTTAGGAAGGAAATGCACTTACGATTTCTGGTGACTAGTAGTTTTCTTGCCTACCTATGTTGAATGCACTTATTGTAAGTCGCTTTGGATAAAAGCGTCTGCTAAATGACTGTAATGTAATGTAATGTAAAATGTTCTCTGGACCTCTTTGAAAATACAGACCAGAGCTTTGTGTACAGTCGACAAAATTTAGCTTTTAAAGAAAAGAACGCCCTACCTACAGTCAAATACGGTGGCAGTTCTATAATGCTGCTTTGCTGCCTCAGCCACTGGATGTCTTGAACGTATTAAGGGCATCATGAATTCAGAAGATTACCAAGGCATTTTGGAGCAAAATGTGTTACCTAGTGTCAGAAGACAATGACCCAAAACACACATCCAAAAACACCAACAAATGGTTCAAGATAAATTTCTAGCGATGAATCCTGATTTCAATCCCATTGAGAACCAATGGCGAGACCTGAAATGTGCAGTTGGTCAAAGTAATCCTTCAAACATTGAAGTGGAGTGGGTTGCAATTGAAGAGTGGGAGAAACTGCCAGCAGAAAGGTGCCAGGAGCTTATTGATGGTTACAAGAGACGTTTGGAAGCAGTCAGCATTACCAAAGGCTGCAACTAAGTATTAGAAAAGGGTGCCAATGATCATGGCCATAGCCACTTTTCACTTTATTTTGAAGCCATAAGAGATTTTGATATGCTGCGGAAAGTGCCTAGGGTAAAAGGTGACATGGCTGGCGATGGGTCCAGTGGAGAGAGGTTGGGCATTGGTTATGTGTGTCCACTGAGCTGCAGCCCCCAACCCAAACAGGGCAGTCCGACTACACACCTAATAAGGTTAGACCAGGTATTAAGGAAGGGATTCTAGCTGGTACTGTTTTTTCTCTCTTTTCCTTTCACATTGCACATTTTCTCTGTTATTTTTCCTCTCGTTCTCTCTGTTTCTCTGTCTATATCTATCGCTCTTTATTCTCTCTCTCTCTCTCTCTCTCTCCTTGGACTTGTTGCAGACGCAGTGGCTTAGTCACAGTAGACCATTATAGTAAATTGCATTATGTGGGTGGTGTTACATTTACTGTGTTTTGCCACTGTCTCATGGCTATCCCCTGAGTCCAGCACTGCTAATGTACGAAAATGAAAAAGACAGAAATATAGGATGATCACTAATGTACCTTCTATTTTTCTTAGCCCTGGAAGAGGGATTTGTATAGAATGGCAGTTTTGGAATGCCCATTTGTACAAATATGCAATGCTGATAATACAGTGTTGTTTCAGTAAATACTGTAATCGTGTAAAAGGTATTTTAATGAATCCAAAAAGGGATTTGTTGTGTGACAAATCAGACACAAAACAAACCTATTTTATTTGTATACAATATATGATGAAATATAAAAGCAGCATTTGGTTGTTGTGTACTTGCAATTTGTGTGCATAATTTCCATTGTATTGGGAAACAGTTTATAAGGGAAGATTGAGGGATTATGAGTTAATCTTGGACAAAACCGTGTTTCCTTTGTTTTGCATATTACAGTTTATACACCAAGTTGCAAATGAGCAGTTAATGAACACAGGCTGAACAATAAGCCCATTGAAAGAATGTGTTCCTTCTATGCTCCAAGTTCAGTTTTGTCTGCCACAGCTTCTCGCCTACAGTACAATTTATTTTTCATGTTTTCAGCTGCTATCAACTGACCACATTGAAGCCTATGCATTCAAACTGGATCATTATACCACCTAGCCTTCGTAGAATCACTGTGTATGGATTAGAGAGAGAAGGAATGTGTCTGTGTGTGTGTGTGTGTGTGTGTGTGTGTGTGTGTGTGTGTGTGTGTCACTGCATCTGTGTGTCGAGCAAGTTGAGGGAAGATCGAAAATGACAATAAAAAAAAAAGCAAGATTCCCTCAGTGGGATATATATATATATACAGTGGTTCATGGTAGTGCAGTTGGCTTGACTGTAGCCCGGGCCGGGATGATGATGATGAGGTGCAAATCTAAAAGCCATTACACCTCCCTATGAGTTCTATTATCACCCCTGACTGATAATTGCATTGGGCTGTGGCTCTCTTAGAGCTGCCTTTCTTTATGGTGCAGCCTGATATGATCTGCGAGCGCACTGGTGCGAACACTCTGGGCTTTTTTATGGCGTCCTTTTGTGTCACGGGGGCCAGACGGAGCTGAGACTGTGAGATAGGGATAGGAAGAAAAGGAAGAAGAAGTTAATGTTAATTAGCGGAGAAGAATGAAGAAAGGGAGAGCAAAATCAAATCTCATTTATGAGAATATTTACAGGCCCTCTGCTCTCACTTTTATTCATCCTTCTTTTCTTTGGGAAAAGGGAATGATGGGGCTGGTTTCAGGGCTAAAGAGACTGTTGGGTCAAGCGAGGACGATTGAGTGGAGAGAGGTGAACTGAAATGACACCTCTCTCATACCATCACTAATCTAAAGCTGTTATTACTGGTGTAAGTGGTTTTCCATCTAATGATATGCCTCTAACTATTTTGTTAACATTTAACTATATAACTGTACTAATATATTTCTAAGATATACCGTATAATCACAATATAGGTAAATGTTAAACATTCATTGGCACCTTCTCATGTATTTTATAGAAATATTGCTCCGGAAAACATCATAAAATTGAACAGGAGGAAGCGGTACATACAGAGTTTACTCATGAGTGCCTGTTTTTAGGTGCCCCACAAGAACAGCTCGGCTGCACCATCACTCCCATTTACATTCATTTGCTAAAACAGTCAGAAGGTTGCTCATCTTCAGCCTTCCCCTCCTTCTCCCTTCATCTTTGGAAAGAGATGCTTGTGCAATCATTTTCCTCCTCTCCTCCCTCCTCATTACCTCAGAGATGCCTCTCTCTCTCTCTCGTCCCGTCCTGGTTGTCCATCAACAGCTCTGCTTTGATATTCATGTAGCGGCATGATTGAGATGCAGAGGAGATAGTTGCAAGGTCTTAGGTCATCTTCCTCTCCTCCCTTGTTTCCTCTTCACCTCTTGTCCCATATCAGCCTGCCCCTGTCTTCTGTCTTCACTCTTCTCCTCTCCTCTCCTCCCCTCCTTGTGCTTGCCTATCGGTTTACCAAAAGAAAAAGGGTTTTACTTTAGCACTGGTTATGCTCCTAGATGCTTGTGTGGGGAGGAGATGCACTTATGATTTCTGGTGACTCTGTAGTTCTGACACTTGTTCTCTAAGTAATCATTGTCAGTTTTTAGAAAGCATCATGCCATGCAGCCAGGTCAATTTGAGCTTGAAAAAAGGAAAGAGGGAGGGAAGGAAGGAAGGAGGTTCAGAGCATCTCACACAAGATTGTGTGAGAGAAGACACAAAAGTGTTGCATTCTATCTATTGTCATCCCATCCAGCTCCTTCCTCGCCTGCCAGTTTTTTTCATGCTAAAATGAAAGCCCCACCACTTGTCAGGTTATGAGAATGCTCTGCCTATTAACCTGCTACCATTGCTAGTCGGGTGTGAGGAGTTTTCATTTGGCAATTTGGCCTTCAGGATGAGTTTGGAGAGGTTGGGAGAAAGTTTTGACCCTCTGAGAGAAGAACACATTTGAGAAACAACTGAGGCGAAGCCACTTCATCCGGCTTTACTTTGGATTTGTGATTTGTTCATGCAGACGGAACTAAACTAAACCTTTGCCCCTTTTTGCCTTCTAGTGTCTGTGAGGAAAAGCCGTAATGTGCCTTTTGTTCACTTTGTCACATGATTGACTGTACTGTATTTTGATTCCTTAAGCAGGGTTCCTACAGCCGTGGTAAACCTGGAAAAGTCATGGAATTACAAAATGTGTTTTCCAGGCCTGGAAAAGTTATGGAAAATAGAACATGTGCATATAGTTTTGGAAATGTAATGGACATTTGTTGATAATATATTTTTTTTCCAACCAGTGAAATGTTTAATGTCAAGCTTGGCTGCTTGTTGATCTGTACTGTACTGATAGTATCGGTCCTAAGTGATATAAATTAGACCTGGGACATTCAGATCAGATATTCAATGTAAAAAAAAATTTACAACATTTACAACATAGACTCTGACAAATATTGATCATGGGAATTGTGCTCTATGTCATGGAGTAGTCTTGGTAAAGTCATTTGATGAGCAAAAAGGTGTAGGAACCCTGATTAAGACACCCGGAAGAGGTGCGATGGCTTATGCTTATGAATTACTGTATGTCCTATTTCAAACTGTGTCGGTTTAGACACATGCTGCTAGGATCACATCTCAGACTCACACACACACACCGATTCATCTATTCTCACACACACACACACACACACACACACACACACAAATATACTCACATCCTGCAGTGTTAGCAAGCTGTGATGCAACCAGGGCCTTTCGATCCCTATAGGTTCTCAGACCCGAGGATGACAAGCTGTGCAGATGTCTGAAACATGTCTAACCCCCGTGGCCACAGCATTTTCACCACTGACCTTTTCAGACAGACACACTTGTGCTCGACCCTGGCCACGCTGGCACAGCCAAAGCCAATACCCAGTGATTTATTTCATTTGGCTGCTGAAGTACATCCTCTCTGCTGAACCCTCCTGCCTTAGGCAGAGATAAGGCTGCAGCCTGAGCCCTGGGGGGAGCTGTGGATGTCCCCGCTAATCAGCGCTCAACCCCTGTCACAACCCCGCCCTGCACAGAGAAACACCATAGACACAACTGCATAGGACGGGGCTCAGAGTTAAGAGGTTACTTGTGCCTCTTGTTCTGTTCACGCTTCATGTTAAAGCTCTGGAGTAGGGCCAGACACGTTGACTCGGCCACTTAGAGTGGTAAAGCAGGGAATAAAGTGAAGTGGCACAGTGTTCAGTAGGCTACTGTTTGATAGCCTGGCTGTATCTTGGGGGCTAAAACCCTGCTATCTTTGTGTTACAATAAACAAGAGTGCCAGGGGAAAGAGGCAGGTGGTAGAGGAGGCAGAAAATGGGCTTTGAAAGAAGTGGACATAAAGAGCGTTGCCTGCAGCAAGATCATTTGGCATTCACCCTCCGAGGGTTGTGTCAGCTAACACTCAGAGGTTAGCATTAGAAAGCGCATCCCTCCTACACACTCCCACTAACTGAGATTGGATAAATATCACAAAAAGTTTTTCAAAGAGAGGGTTTTAAAAGTCATTATTTCATATGTTGAACAATGTTGAATGTTCTATGAGTATTCCAAGGCTCCATACGCTACATGCAGCATAAATGTAATGTTTTTTCTTAGAAGTGAGAATAACTGCCTGCCTAACGACTTTTGAGAAGGAGGATTTTTTTTGTCTTTTAATTGCAACTTCACTGAGTGACAGGAATGATTACCCTGTAAGTGCACACATTTATAGCAACGAATCTAGCCATTTAAAATTACATGGATGACATTTTTTCTCTTCTATGAAACTGCTAGCCCATTGGATTTATGTATTGCATTGTGTGTGTATGTATGTGGGCATAGAAGTCAGAACTAGAGAGAAAAAAATGATTACATTGCAGTGTGTTGAAGTAATAACAGGTTTCATCACCTGAAATGCGTCAGGTCAAATATGAAATAGAGGTGTGTGGTGTAAGGGGAAACAGCCCCAAGCCCTGAATGCGCCCAGCCCCATCACACAAGCTGCTTCATTGATCTTGAACACACTTAACCCCGGGGCCTATGTGTCTTTGAGAACCCTTTAGCGGCATCACCTGCGGAGAGCTGAGCGCTGGATGCTCATACCAGTCTGCCTCACTATGCTGTCAACAGACTGTATCCGAAAAGTTCCTAATTTGCAGACATGTTTCCTTGTAAAAAAACAACCCGCCCATGTCTGCGATGAATCATGGATCTACTGTGTTCTCTCTGAAAAGGTAACAGTTTGCCATCAGTTACATTAGCATTCATTCACGGATGGAGAAATGGGGAGAAAACACTCTTCTCCTCACTCATCCTCCATCAGGGAAGGTGTGGTGAGAGCTCTTGTTACCCTTGAATGAATGTGTAATGCACACAATATGTACTAATCAGTCTTATTTCTATTTTGAGCACTCTGTAAGCCTCCTCAGAACTCTGAAAGTAAAATGAGCCAGTGAAGAGCCTGCAAGTGGTTTGTATCTGCTGGGCGTCTAGGTGGTGTTCAAGATGATGGCTGTCCCATTCTGTCTTTTGCAATGAAATAATGATTTTGAAAATGACCCCGAAGCCTTGTATCAAAATAGATGGCTGTGGGCAGTGGTGATTGATGTGACCTATGATTGGAGAGGCAGGTGGCTCCATCTCATCGAGTGTAAGACAATATAAAATTGACAATATAAGATTGCCAATAGCACCTTTTCCTTATGATGAAAAAAATGGAAGCCTAACCCCTTTTTGCGCATATGTCACCTACATCACTACATCATTTTTCGATCAATTAATCGTGCTACACTACCTTGTATCTAGGTGGATGACGCTGGGCGACGGTAATTGAGGTGACCTATGATTGGAGGGAAAGGGAGAGATTGCGTCATCTTTGAGTGCAAGAGGCACATCCCTCAGTGGGCACTGCTTTTAGGGCCCCACGGCAGCAGAGATTACACTTCAGAAATGCCAGAGAGCTGTTACAACCACTGCCTCTGTGGTAGCTCTGTCTCTCAACTCCTCTCTTCTCCTCTCCGCTGCTCTCCCACAGTTGTCATCATTCCCCTTTTTCCTCCAACCTGACATTACATCTCGCCTATTTTTTTTTCCCCTTTCCCCTTCCCCTCTTTGTCTTTCACCTTGGCTTTTTTTTACCTGGTAATGATAAAGGCAGGAGGGGATTACATCAAATCTTGAATGCTTTCACATCTTTCATGCACCGCCGGCACGCTGAGAGGTGGGAGAGGCAGAAGAGGATAGTGGATAGGTGGTAGGCATTGCAATAAGTGAACGTGGAAAGATGCCAAAGACAAGACATAATGACATAAAGACATACAGACAAGACGAGACAAAGACGAGACAAAGACGAGACATTTTTCCATCCTTCCCAATTTAAGGTTTTGTCAAAACATGCCTGTGAAAGTGGAGCGAGGGCTCGATAGTGGCATTTTTGTTGAGCAGCCCCTGCCTACTCCACCATATGGCTGTTGACATACAAAGATTTCAGTCTATCGTGTCAGTCATGCTTTGAAAGATAGAAAGGAAAGAAGAACTACATTCTATAAACTCAAAATAATGGTAGGATAGATTGATGCTTTTAGACATTTCTCCAGATGGTGTGTGTGTGTGTGTGCGTGCGTGTGTGCGTGTGCGTGTGTGTGTCTTTGATGATCTTGCGCTGCCTTTGTAATTTGCCAACATAAGCCGAGGAGACCATGGTGAGATCACACGGCTGATTCAGGTGCCTTTTTTTGCATTCTTTCAGACACGCACACACATACACTTGCGCGTACGCAAAATATTCCTCACAAGCTATATATTGTTAATGATACTTAGGAGGAATTTTGAACCTCGCAAGTATTGCTAATTTCGTACACACACACACACACACACACACACACACACAGCTGCTTCAGTACAAACATGTCTGGCTGGTCTCATGCTAGTTTAGTCTAATTTAAAACATATCAACACACAGCAAATATTGACCACTCTCCTTCAGTAAATGGCAAACATTGACATTTCCATCAGCTTCTGTTTGCTTTGCAAGTAATGATTTTTTTTTGTATGTGAGGACAGACAGTATTTGAATTGGCTGGTTAAATATGTGAAAGCTGTAACAGAAAACTACTACCAATGTCTGTTTTCATACATTTGTCTCTTTAGCGCTAAGGAAGTTCACTTTAATGCTAAGATCAAAGGTGACGGTGTGGCAGTGTGGCAGGGTGGCCTAGTCCGTCCTGTGACAAAAACGTTGCAAGCCCAATGTCACAAACATCAATGTCCCCACCCTCATCAACAGTCGTGTGCGCTTCAGTTGTCCTTCAGCAAGATCCCCTTATGCCCTTCCTGCTTGTCTCTCTGCATCAGAGAGTCAGCTAAATGCCTTTAAAAATGTAAAACATATTAAATAGTGATATGAGCAATAGGCAACGATATTATTAACTCGTATGCAAGAACTGTGTAACTGGAATTCATGACAAAAGTTTGGGAGGAGACCTTCTCATATCTCATATCAAAGTCGCTAACTTAACTCAGCCAAAGAGCCTTTCTCAATGTGTGTTCTTGTGCATTCCCGTTTGCATTCCCGACACTTGAGCTTAAGGAAGGAAAGAAGGAGGAGGAGGTTCTCTTCTTTTCTTTCTCTCTCACACACTCTTGCATTCTATATCCCATCCAGCTCCTTTCACGGCGTCTGGCGAGTTTCTTTCATTCTAATTTCTCAATATGCTGGTTTCTCGATGCGTGTTCTTGTATCCTCCGCAGCACTTTTGACATAATATCTAATGGCTGAAGTACGATTCCAAAACAAAAGAACGCTGACGACAGTCGGGTAAAGATCCCGGAAGTTTATTTGCCAAGGAAGGATACATCAGATGGTGACTTGGCTGATGGCAAGCCCCAAGATTCTTTGTGATCATGCATCACATCCAAAAAGTGTCTATAGTACAGAGCTGGCCGAATCAGATGGGAAGATGAAGAGCTGTGTGTCTTAATTGATAGCGAGCATGATGCAAAGCGTCACAGACCATCACAAATTGTATAAAGGACACAAATATCAACTTGCCATTCTTGATCGGATATTCACCTAAAGATGTCACACAACTGTTTCTTTTCACTGTACCCACTGCATATTCCTTTCACTCTTATTCCAGCCTTAATAAGAAGAACCTGAAATGAGGCGAGGCTTAATTTGTGCCGAGCATCAGACAGAAGGTCATAATGGTAAAATACAAATGAATCTTCAAGGATTAATGGCTACACGTGTAGGCAATGTGAAAAGTATTAAAAAGGAATGTCATAGCTTAAAGGACTTTTTGATTTATTTGACATAACTGGTGTGCTGAATGTATCTTTTGATGAAGTACTGAAAGCCTCGACAAGAGCCGAGCCCCAATTAGGCTGCTGAACATAGATTTAGAGGATCAGGGTAATTATCCCACATCATGGCACATTCATCTTGAAAATGTGCTAATAAATTTACCAAATCGTTTTCAGTGTCAGCTTATTCATTGTATGTATTATTTCAATGTATTTTCAGTTACAGATCATCAGTTGAATTTTAGTAAGTGAAAAGACAGTCTTTCAAATACCCTCAGTAGTACATTTTCGAGGATTCATTGTAATACTTTTCAAAAAGTGTTTCTAATAGTATTAATTAATTAGTTTTAAGTAAGAATAAATAGTATATTTAATTGATCCAAGCCTGCTTTAGAGAAATAATGCCAAAACATATGCTGAGACATGGCATGTAAAAGAAGGAAACAAAGAGTATCTAGCTGATTCATATTAAATAATAATAGTGTATAGGGTGATACCGGTGACACATGAGATTAATTGCTGTCCAGATGTACTTTTGTGTGACAACAATCACTGTGGCAGATATGAAATCAATGCAACAGATGAGCTTGTGAGAAGTACCTACCTGTCTGGGATGAAGTTCTCACATATATCAGATGTATTGTATTCGATCACACGAAAGAATGTGAAACAAGTCGTCTCCCTTTCATGTCTGTACAGTGGGAGTGTTTCAAAGGCATCAGGTCCCTACGCTCCATCCACCAGTGGAGCTATTCGCTTATTATGTGTTCCTCTGTGTCACAGTCAGGCGGTCGCCTTAGGGTACACAACCACAGTGTGTTCACAGATTGGACTTCATTAAAGCGCAGAAGATTGTACCGGACAGGGATCACTGAGCCCCTCTCTTTCTCTCGCTCTCCTTCACTCTGTCCCTCTTGACAGACTGAGCCAGTGTCCCAACGGCAGAGATTAAATATAAAAGAAAGAAAAATAAATAAATAAAGCAAGCGGGGAAAATGTTGAGAGTTATCTTATTAAAACTTGAAAGGGGGATGCAAGAGAGGGAAGCGAGAGGAGGAGGTGCTCAACACTGGAGCTGGGGCATACATTCAACCAAACTACCAGCCAGATGGCCACTTTGTGTGTACGTGTGTGTGTGTGTGTGTGTGTGTGTGTGTGTGTGTGTGTGGTGCTGGTAGTAAGCCTGAGGCTAGGTGTACTTTTGTTAAATCTTCCTGGAAGCTCAGTTCTCAAACTACCCTTACCCCCTACTCCAACTTCCGCCACTTTAGCCACCTCTAACTTGTTAACATCCTTTACCTTTGCCAACTGCCACTGGCCCGTGGCCAACTCAACACATTTCACACTGACTATGTAAGGCAGGTGTTCCAGGTGGAATACAGTGGGCCAGCTTTCTCATGGAGTGATTGGAAACCTTTGAGCAGAACAACGAATCCATGCGACTCCTTGATTGATGTTGGACAAGGTCGCAGAAGTAATATATTTTTTGCATGTGCATTTTCTACACTCATCCTTCAGGTGTATTTCCTTTTTAATGCTTCATTTGAGACCGTGCACCCAGGGCTGTTTTCTTTCAGAGGTAGAGAAGCAATGTCTGATCAGTCTGTCCAACAAACAGCCCATTTCAGAGGGATTGCATTTTATTTCCACTGATATTTTCCAGATAGGTAGCCTCCATTATCAGCTTTACTGTTACTGCAGATTCAATGACCCTTCTTCTAAATTCATTTATTTATGCTTGATAACCTTGGAGATTGTTTCTCAATGGCTGGAAATGCAGATCGGGATTGTGGGTCTTGCTGTGTGTGTGTGTGTGTGTGTGTGTGTGTGTGTGAGAGAGAGAGAGAGAGAGAGAGAGAGAGAGAGAATGAGAGAGAGAATGTGTGTCAGCAGTCCTTTTTCTGTATTTCCATGGAAATGTTTGCCTGACTATGCCTGGCTGAAGAGGGCCATGAATGAGTGTGGAGGATCACTTATACTCCTTTCACATACAAATCCCAGGGTTTATATGGGCTATTGAAACATGGGTCATTCCCATGTTAAACACATTCAGACCACACTACTGTAACAGGTTTATCTCAGGTCATCGACCATCCAGAGCAGACCGCACAAGACATATTTACATCTGTATACTGTACGTCACTGCCGCGCAGGGCCAAAAGAGGTGAGTGAGTTTACACTCAACATTCAGCAAGCAGAGCGGTTGAAGAGACTGAGAGAAAACAAAACGTGGGAATAGAACAACCAAACCACAGTAGAAAGGACTGAAAAAGAATGAATGAATCCATTTTTCTAGTGGTATGGTTCCTTTCTTTCTTGTTTGAGGATGGCTTTGATCCCCGGAAGTGCTGTTGGGAGAATAATTACAAACAGGAGAGGGCCAAACTTGGGGTCAGCCATCTCATCTCATTCAAAAGTTCAGTTCAAAGAGAGAAAATCCCGCGGAGTCCTGCGGAACCTCCCGGACTGCAAAGATCAGAGGATCAAGCCATTTATCCCAATTTTGACTATCCTCTTGTTTTTTTTTGGAACCAACAACTGGGTAACTTCCTGAGGGGATGCCGACGAACTGCCTTATGAACCTTATAGGCAGTCTCCCAGAACTGCAATGACCCAGAGACAGTCCAGGATTGCCTTCTTGATGGTCTGATAGTGTGTTCGCGCCATTCAGCCAAACCTCACCGCAAGAGAGAACATATATGGATGATCTACAAAAATTGTGGTAAAAATCTACAAATTTGTTTTCTATTTTCCCTAATTCTAAAGCATATATGTGTTAGTTAGTGATGGGAAGACCGACTCTTTTAACTAACTCGATTCTTTCGAGCCGTCCGATAGAAGTGCATCGATTCTGAATCGATTCACCAACAAAAACATACCATCCCACGTGAGGTTTGAACCTACAATCCTCAGCATGAGAGTCTGATGCTCTACTAATTGAGCTATACTAGTAATGGAGGCATATGAGCGCCACCCCTTTCAAACCAGATGTGTAACCAACTGTAAAACACCAACTAAACCACAGGTTAATGATAATAATATTTATAGTATTTACACAGAGTATTGCTATTCATTTCATTTTATTTCGTGTGCCCTTGACTTTCTTTTTCTAATAGAGACAGTTTTGTTGACCAATGTTAAATGGCTTATTGTTTACCCAAATACCAGTTAATTTATTAAACAACATCTT
The DNA here is from genome assembly GCA_034670405.1 of Hoplostethus atlanticus. Lineage (NCBI taxonomy): Eukaryota > Metazoa > Chordata > Actinopteri > Trachichthyiformes > Trachichthyidae > Hoplostethus > Hoplostethus atlanticus. The sequence goes on from JAXDDX010000035.1 coordinate 1,397,215, forward strand.
AAACAACAAAAACTGTTGTCAATGTGTGCAGAATAGATCGCTACATTATTACATTGGCCTTTTTCACGATCTAATATGGCTCCTTGATCTGGCAGGTACGCGGAAGTAGTCTCTCTCTCGTTCATCAGACGTGAACCGCTCGGACATCTGCTCTCTCGTTCATCTGCTCTCTCGGTTCGCGAGATGTCCGATTGAGTCCGAGAAGTCCGATATTCATCTGCTCTCTCGTTCATCTTCTCTCTCGACTCGTTCGCGAGCCGCTCAGTCTCTCTCGTTCATCTGCTCTCTCGACTCGTTCGCGAGCCGCTCAGTCTCTCTCGTTCATCTGCTCTCTCGTTCGCGAGCCGCTCAGTCTCTCTCGACTCGTTCGCGAGCCGCTCAGTCGCTCTCGTTCATCTTCTCTCTCGACTCGTTCGCGAGCCGCTCAGTCTCTCTCGTTCATCTGCTCTCTCGTTCGCGAGCCGCTCAGTCTCTCTCGACTCGTTCGCGAGCCGCTCAGTCGGATCAGCGGTTCTCGTCCGATGAACGAGAGAGACTACTTCCGCTTACCCGCCGGATCAAGGAGCCATATTGGATTATGAAAAAGGCCAATGTAATAATGTAGTGAACTATTACATTCTATATACGTTGACAACAGTTTTTGTAATGTTTAAGATGTTGTTTGATAAATTAACTGGTGATTTTTAAAATAAATTATTTTTTTTCTGGTGCTGCTATAACCGCTGCTGAATCAATTCAGTCGTGTGTGCGAGTCGAATCAACTCACTCACTTAACTGATTCGGTTCTTTTGAACGATTCGTTCGCGAATCGGCCATCACTAGTGTTAGTCCAAGTCTAAGTACACAAATCTACTAAAGGTACAGTCCCTCCTTGCATTGTAGAAAAGATGGTAGAAAGTGCAATGTGTCAAACTGTGCATAAGAATATGTGCCGTGCTCTACACCGTAAGACATCACCCTGTTGAATGCACTCTGACTTCTGAAGTGTGTCTCTGCTTCTTTCAATTCACAACCCCCAACCTTGCTTTAATTAAGTGTGGCCATTTTCATTTCTGACTGAAGGCATACACACACACACACACACACACACAAAACTCATATTGCTTTTAAGGATATTACAGAACGTTTCCAGAGGGAGGCGAGTGGCTTGTAGTACTCCACATGTTTATGTAGCCGAGCATATGAGATTGAGACATTGTCATTGTTCTCGATCTGCTGTAATACCATCCAGGCCCCTTGGGGAGAGATGGAAGTCGTTTTTTTACGGGTGATACACTCTTTTTCTTTCCCTGCTGTTGTTAGCATGCATAAGACGCACAAGGCGTGCTCTGGCCCAGAGTGAAATGTTAAACAGGAAGAGAGACATCAGAGGGGAACGAAATAAAGAAAAACCTAATATATTTGAGGAAATGGTTTAGAGGGAAGTCTGTCTCCTTTATTCTTTGGCAGACAACCACAGAAGTTATCAGTATGATCTATTCATTTTTATTCTCTCCTTGAACGTCTGGCAAAGGGGAGACGGAATACCTCACATAACCTTAAGTATAGGAAATTGATGCTCAGAGAATGAGGAAGAGCATCTTCATACCAAATGTAATTGTAGACCCTGTGTGACGGAGAATAAAGGATGTAGCTGCATGTTTGACAGTGAGGAAACATTGGTCCAATAAGTTTCACTGCGGGGAGTTATTCCAATTTGTGCTTGGTGTGTACGGCTACCTTTCCCCATCAGGAGAGGTGTCTTTCCAGTTAAGTTTGTGTCAGTTTAATTCATGAATAATTTCCACTTTGTTTTCTTTAAGGTTGTTTCCCTCCTCTCTCTACACCACATAGTGTTTTCTTTCTCTCTCTCTCTCTCTCTCTCTTTCTCTCTCTCTCTCACTCCCTCCTCAGGCGCCTTCTACTCAGTGAAAGCACACACATTCACTCTCTCACAGCACTCCCACTCTAAACACACATATGTATGGCTTTCCAAACGTGATTCTTCTCCTTCTCTTCCTCACTCTCCCATCTCTCCTTCTCTCATCCATGTGTCAACAATAGCCTCCAGATGTTGGCTTGTGTGAATTGTTTTTCCCTGAGGAGGACTTACAGTATCTTTTAACGCCTGTCTCAGTGACCCACTGGCCAAACCTACAACTCAAAGCAAACTTACTAGATATGTTCCACAAAAGAAAACAGAAAAACACAAAAAGACATTGCCACTGTCAAAATATGCCCTTCAGAATTGACTATCTTGTTTATGTTCATTGCTGGTGAGCAGCACTCTGACTTTTCAGCAGTCTATGTCAAACTGCTAGATGTGCTTCTCCAATGCAGTGTTGCCACTGTTGTTAGTATAAAGGAGTTTGAGCTCCTCGGCAAGGCCGGTCTATCAGTCACACTGACAGGCTAATAAAGGGTCTCTCTGTTAGTAAAGAGGTAATAGTAGCCCACAGGTGGCTGATCCTTCATTCTCTTCACCTCCTCCCTTCTCACTCACTCTCTTGCTCTCTTACTAACTTAAGAGTTGTTTTGTTATTGTTGGGTTCCATGTCCAATTTAGCATTAATCTTGGCTTACCTGCCACCGGTCCATTAAATCTGGACTTTTTCATGCCTGGTGGAATGGACACTTTTTGAGGAGGAGGTGATTTTGGAGCCAGAGGAAAAAGCGAAAAAGTGATTGGTATAGACTCAACGTGTAGTCTCAGCAGGGCTGGTAATACACAACGTACCTCAGGCTTACACTTTGATGAGAAAATTGTTCTCCGCGTCCACCCATATGTGTGTGTGTCTGTCTGTGTGTATGTACATTCACACATGTGAGATGGTGAGTGTATGTGTCAGTGAGTGTGCATGTACTGTACATTCATCCTCGTGTGTATGTACGCCAGACAGCAAGACAAAGGGCATATGCTTGGGATCAGATACATACTCTTTTTTTCTTTCTTTCTTTCTTTCTTTCTTTCTTTCTCTTGAGTCTCAAGGCCATGCTGTGCTGTGTCACCAGGCCTAACACAACTCAGGAGATTCAGCCGCTCAGGTGGCTGCAGCTGGGGAAATTGGAGCCATGCATCACCCTCTTTAGATTGACGATAGAAAAATTCCATTAAAGTCTCTCACACGTCTCCGGAGAGATGTCCAAAAGAGAAGAGAGAAGGGAAGGTGGAGAGAGAGTGGGGATGTTTAAAGAGAGATAGATAGAGAGTGTATTTTGATAAAGGATGTCCAGTTAGGGTGCAGGCAGGATAAAAGGGTAATGGCTAGAAAGTATCACCATTATAATGTATCACTGTCATAACTGTGGGACCAGAGCAGCAACGGGACCATAAACACTTGAACTTGTGCAGCTCTGCTCTCTAAGGAACTGTGAGTCTGGGGCTTTACGCTTCATCCACAAATAGGGTTTATCCATTTTTGATATACATTTTTATAGTAAGCAGTGTCATACTGAAGCAAGTTACTGAAGTAAGTTACATATCATTAATTTTTTATATGTATATATAGCCCCTTGAGCAAGACACTGAATCCAAGCTCCAGGGATGCTGTTCTGTAGCTGACCCTGCGCTCCCCGTGGAGGGGGGGAAGCAAAAACAGAATTTTAGGAATCAATAGAGCCCTGAAACGGGATATAGTAATTATTCATTAATTACATGATTTATTTATATAGTATTTAAAAATGAATAGCCTAATGAATAAATAACAAATATCATGTTATCAATACAGTGGGGAATAGGGATAGTGAGGGATGTAGACACTAGACATAATTACAGTCTCAGGGCTGTACTTGACAGGGATGCACGATCCCACACGCTACATGCAGTACCTTTGTAGCACGTGTAGCTCCGTGTATTATTGTCACATTAATTGTGATACCTTGGTAATTTTACCGTAAACAAATGAAACCATGGTCAAGACGATTGGGAACCTCTATCTCACACCATTGTTATTGTGAGAGCTGGTGTTTCTCAAAATAAAGACCACATTTCCCATAATGTCCTGCTGCAAAGAGGTTTTATCTTTTGCTTTACTGAAGAGGATAAACCTGTTGGAAGTGTTTTTAAAATAGGCATTGCACTATCTGCCATTGTGAGAAACCTGTGCCGTAAAACAGTATTTATATTTATCATAAAGCAATCCAGACGTTTTCCCATCTAACCCAGTGGCACACCATGTAAAATGTAGTGTAGAGGCTGGCAGTTTTTTGCTGATGGTCTCGTTTGTTTACGGTATTTGTTCTAATGTCTCAAAATGAATGCGGTAATGATTTATGTTAAAAAAAAAAGGTTTTCCCTTTCCTGAATTTGTAGATTTGTGTGGGAAGATCATATTTTAATACAGTATATGAATCAAGTTTATCTCCGTGGGAGAGACTGTAGAGACAGACAGAAAGGAGGATAGAAGATGGTTAGATAAACTAGATACATACAGGATAAGGGTGGCATTAGAGAGATAGATGTAGGCAGTCTCTCACATGCCTGGTTGCAAAATGGGGTCTTGAGAAAGGTGGCGAGGAGATCTTACCGGTGTTATGCTACAGCCTGTGTTTCCAAAGCTGTGGCAAACAGATAAGATTTGACTAACACCGGCATCAAGAAGCTGGCCCCCGTCACTCATTGACTGCCACCACACAAAAGAATTGAGGGTGAAGGGAGAGAGAGGGGAAAAGAAGAGAAGAGAGCAAAACGATGAAAGGAAATGACAAGGGATATATGAGGAGGGGACAGAAGACAGCAATTTGAAGAAAGGCTGACTTGACAAACAGGAAAAGACAACATCAAAGTGAAGAAGAGGGAGCCAGGAGGTTCGATGGAAGGTCAAGAACTGAGGGACGTTGTTGAAAGGACGCTTCTAAAGCTTGTGAAATACCGGACAACGTTAGGGTCAGGTTTAGGGCAGCATAAATGTTTCCAGCAGGAGAAAACAACCAAGCCACACTGCATTTGGTATAAGAAATGTTGGGGTCAACGCTTTGCTTTTCTGTGCCTTGACCTAAGGGACCAGAACAAAAGACATGTTTTAAAGCAGCGTGGATCAATGGGTGAATTTGCCAGTAGTCATTTTACTTTTTCACACTTTTTCTCAATCACTGAGTGAATTTGCCCACAATTTACTAACAATAAAATTGTCAAGATTCTGTTCCTTAGAGTCCTCTGTGGCATCCGCTATGATTTTGTCTATGTTATCAGTTTATATTCCTACTGCAGGGAACATAATCCAGCTCTGTTGTTTCAGAATATGGTATCACAGATCTTTTATCAGCCAGCCAGTAGTCACGCAGACAGCAACAATCTATGTGGATAGCATTGATAACAATAGCAACTGAATAGGACTTTGCATCTCTATGCCGGTTTCCAGTCACCAATCAAGGCAGCATGCTTGTTTGTCAGTATCTCCAATGCCTTTGGTGTGTGTGTGTGTGTGTGTGTGTGTGTGTTAGTGTGAGAGAGGGAGAGAGAGAGAGAGAGAGAGAGAGAGAGAGATCACATCTCACCCCTAGTCAGTCAATCAGTTATTGTGTGTCTGTGTGTTAGTGTGAGAGAGGGAGAGAGAGAGAGAGAGAGAGAGAGAGAGAGAGAGAGAGAGAGATCACATCTCACCCCTAGTCAGTCAATCAGTTATTGTGTGTGTGTTAGTGTGAGAGAGGGAGAGAGAGAGAGAGAGAGAGAGAGAGAGAGAGAGAGAGAGAGATCACATCTCACCCCTAGTCAGTCAATCAGTTATTGTGTGTGTGTGTGTGTTAGTGTGAGAGAGGGAGAGAGAGAGAGAGAGAGAGAGAGAGAGAGAGAGAGAGAGAGAGAGAGAGAGAGAGAGAGATCACATCTCACCCCTAGTCAGTCAATCAGTTATTGTGTGTGTGTGTGTGTGTGTGTGTGAGTGTGTGTGAGTGTGTGTGCGTGTGTGTGCGTGTGTGTGTGTGTGTGTGTGTGTGCCTGTCTGCCTCTGTGCTGAAGGGCCTTTTTAGCCAGATGATGAGGAAGATGACTTTTGAGCAAACAAACTTGTTGGAGGACTAATGGCTGTATGAGCAGCTGGGGCCAGCATGAGGCGGAAAACAGACATGCAGGCAGGCAGACAGACAGACAGACAGAAATGGCAGAGACCCAGGCACAGAGGTAGGGAGGCAGACAGAGGAATAAACAAACAAGGTAGGTAGAGGCTGGGAAAGAGATAGTGACTGCAGAGAGATGGGAACAGACATGGAGACAGGAAGGGAAGAAAGGGACAAATATATAGACAGATGGATAACAAGGTAGACACAAACACAGGCAAGCTGTTGTCCCACTGAATCTTTTGTCTCAAAAAACTTTTCAAGAAATTGGTTGGTATTCCAATTGACATCTATCTATATTTTACAATGTATTATACACATATCACCTCGGGCCCCCAAGGGAGATGGGAGATAATGTCAGCTGTCGAATACAGGAAAACATTTTTGCAGAATATTAACTGTATGCAAAAGGCTGGGAGGAAGGCAGACAGACAGGCAGAAAGACAGACAGATTCAGACACAGACAGAGAAGACAGGAGTGAGAGAGGCAGATAAGGAGGGGGAAATATGGGGAGAAAGAAAGGCAGAAAAGAAAGTAGAAAGAGAGACACGGGGACAGGTAGAGGAAATCAAATGGGATGGGACCAGACAGGACACTGCAGAGGGCCAACATGGGGCGTGTTCCACCTGCTGTGGTCCTACATGAAGGACATCTCCACTGTGAGTGTGTGTGTGTGTGTGTGTGTGTGTGTGCGTGTGTGTGTGTGTGTTTATTTGGGGATATTTTTCAGCTGTGTGTGTGTGCTTGTGTATCTGTGCAGCATGAATAGAATGTGTGTTCACCAGATGACAAGTATACTGTGGACAAAAATCCCCCACAGCTAAAGCAAAACAGTGGAAGGTGCTTACGGTAACATCTGTTACAATCAGCAACTGTAGCAGCCTTTAGTCAGAACATGCATGGAAGATGCATGTGTATTTTCTTTTCATTTTTAATTTTCATTTATGTTTGTCTTTTCTTACTTTTGCTTTCTTGTCTTACCAAAATGTTGCTTTGCTCCATGACTATCTTTCTTGAGACATTGTAGATTACTATGAAACTATGTCAGTGATCAGTGTTATTTGTCACAACGCTATGGACATTTTTCCTGCTTTAAATACTAAAATTACAGGCGCCCGGATAGAGTCCTGCTTGAAGCTGATTAGCTTTCGCTTTACTATGTCGGGTGAATTTCTTACTCAAGTTGAAAAATGTAAACTGAAGTTGTGTCTATCTCGCTCCACTCGGCGATTTGATTTGATTGAAGCTTTATTTGTCTTGACAACAACAGTGAATCACAAATACAGTATGTAACTTAAACCCAGTAGCTGTCACCTTTTGCAGACCACTGGTTAGCTGTAGTCTCCATGCATAGGTTGGGAAACGCACCATTCCCTGCCAAGCAATTGCTGGAAACACTGCTGGAATATAAAATCAGCTTGGTGTAATCCCGCAGTTAGTCTATCGACAATCAACTACTAGATTATTGTGAAACACCAATCTTGTCCCTAGACTCCGTTAGTGGTGGAGTAATATGTCAGGATGCCAGTGGCTCTGATTGAGCAAATCTCTAAGGAGGGCCTTCATTGACTTACTAGGACGAGCAGCAAATTCAGTCTCTGAAATTGGTCGGTTCATGGTCACGGCAGGAGTGTTCCACAGTTCCAAGCTCCACAGTAAGGTATCTCCCCTTCATAACATTTACTTGAGCTTCGGGTGACCGTGAGGGTAAGGAGTCAGACACAGAGGGGGGAATATCCAGCGTCCAAATCCGTCGTCGTTCAGGTTTTCCGGGCCCACACACACGCGAGAGTGAGTCCAGTCTGTAAGGCACAGGTCATACACAGTTTCAAGTCTTTTCTCTCCAAACTCCTCCGCAACTCCTTCCCCACCTCAGAAAGTTTGGTCTGCTCTCCTTGCTCTGGAGAGCTTCCTGATCGCTGATGGGTTTCACCTGTCTCCACCTCTGCCAGACCAGGTCAGGGATCTCCTCTCCCATACTCCACCCAGTTACTTCCTGTGTGGGTCTGGGCCTCCGTGGAGCTGTCCTCTTGTCCTGGGGCTCCACAACACCCATCCACACACACACACACTCACACACACACAGTCACAGACATTGGTAGAGACACAGCAAAACTTCCCTTCTCATGATGTCAACGTGCAGCCTCTACACAGTTGACTAGAGAAAGACACACACACACACACACAGTGTTTTTTTAAACACAGTATGCTTGGCATCTGGTGAACACACATTCTACTCACGCTGCACAGATACACAGAAGCACTGAAGCACACGCTGATATATCCCAAAACAAACACACACACACACACACACACACACACACACACACACACACATGCATTCTCAAACTCATGCTCATGCTCATTGTGCACATTTTTAAAGGTTGAAGGTGACGTTTTCAATTCAATTAACAGTGAAGGAAAGGTACATTCAACTGAAGTGCAAACACAAAATCACAAAAGATTGCAGTCACCAACAGCTTGAACTTTCTATTGATTGCCTTTCTATAGTTTTTGCACATTGTGAATGCACTCAATCACTGGAAAGTTGCAAAAAAACATTTCTTGAACATAAAATATGGTGTAAAAATAAAGTGTGTACGAATCCAATGGGTGCAGGAGAGAGCGAGAGGTTTGTGTGTGTTTTCAGCTGTATTTGGTCGGCTCTGCAATACCCATGCGTACTACAGATGGAGGTTAGACAGGGGCAGTCACTCACTGCCTTGGCTGGTTGGCCATGGGGCTGTCTGCTCTGCTGGTCTGTTCCGTTTCTGCTTTCCCAATAGGTTTTGAAGACAGAAACCCATTGGGAGGTGTTGGAGAATATGCCTGAGACATACTGCCTCGAGCTCTTTATCTGTTTTGTGACTATATGTGTGTGTGTGTGTGTGTCTGTACGTGTGTATACCCATGTCAAAGACAGCTATGATTGATGTGCTACTAGGCTGGCCTGATTAATTACACTCTAGGGTGATGTCTTGAGGTATACTCCAGCAGAATACGCGTGTACACAGACAGACACGTAACAACTCACCCACGCACACATATGTTGCATGCATCCATCCATAAATGCACATACATACTGTACAAACAAACATGCATTCCCCATGGATGTTGAAGCTGCTGGACAACCAATAACAAGCAATCAGTCACCTTGTTTTGACCTGTAATTTCAGCGCCCCTCTTGGGCCAATCAGTGTAATTTTGAAAATGGCGGAACGGAGTGGTGAGATGCATCATTCCCCCAAATGTTGTCAAAATCTAATCAGTAGTGTCTGAGATGATGTGCAGACAAACAGTCGGTGATGATTATTACACAAAATGATGATATAGTAAACCAATGTGCCATGTACAATACAATTCATCCTCATCAATCAAAACAATATAATTGTTCATAATCACTCCTGACAACAGACATTGTAGCATCCACTCCTGTGCATGCACAGTTTCTCTGATGCCTCAGGTTGGTGTTTGTTGACTTTCCTCCTCTCTTCTCTCATTCCTTCTCATCCCCCACAATGGCAGCACAGCCCTCTTTAGTGATAAATAGGCTTCAATTAAAACCCTGCTATGTAGACTGTAATGTGTCATCTGAGCCTGGGTTGCTTTAACATTTATTCAATAAGGATTCAGCAATGAACAAGGGAGAGGGGAAAAAGACAAATGGTTCCCAAAGATACCAGGTCATGTTCGTCTGCTATCTGGAAAAGAGGTCCCCGATGATTATTGCATCGGCGTTGCCGCGGCGGTTTAGCGTTGGTGTCGTATTCATCAAAATGGGCTTGGAGGCAGCTCGGTGTGATTGGGTTATTTCTCGGGCTAACTAATGACTATTATTCTTTATGACAGGAGATTCACCGTTTTTCTGAATTTACTCAGTAAACAACCTAAGGCTCATTCCAATTTCAGAGTTGTTGTGTTTTTCCTGTCAACTGCATATGAGCAGGAACAAGCAAATAGTTAAATTTGACTTGAGATGAGATGTGTCTATGTTATTGCATTAGAGTGGCCAGATGAATTGCATCTCTTGTTTCCTGAAATGTAACTGCACCGATGGGTTTCTTTCTTTCTGAGGAGTGACTGAGATGAATGTTGTCCTGTTTTGATGGATAAAGAGCACAAGAGATGAAAGAGGTTACTTCTCCTCCTCTGCTTTGGCTTTAAAATGCTCATTACCGTTTCTTGGTGCAAAGCATTGCAGGTCACCTTGGAGAGAATTGCTTTCCTGTAACATTTGATTAAGGACCCACTATGTCTTGTGCCATTTTGAATACCATAAAACTACATCAGCCAAGCCCAAAGTGACGTTTGAGGAGAAAAAGCGCTGTCATGCATTGATGGCGTTGTAAATATTGAGGATGAAGAAGGAAAAAAACAATTACTTTTTCTCAAGTTTTATGAGAGAAACTTCATGAGGCCCATATCAGCTGTGTACACGTTCTGCCTCCTAACAGTGAAATGGTCTGATGTTTTAATTGGAAGAACCGAGAGTGTGTGTGTGTGTCTGTGTGTGTGTGTGTGCACTGTAGAAACTGAACTGGGGCCCATCGTTTTTAATCAAGAGAAATGTGAATTAGATGAGCTAATTCCTGATGATCCTGTGTGTGTCTGTGTGTGCGCACATGTCTTTATGTGTGTGTGGGTGTGTGTGTGTGTGTGTGTCCCTCTGGTAGATTCATTAGATGAAGCTCTTGGTAGATTGTTTCCTGCCAAAGTAATGAATGAGCTGGGCTCTGTGGAGAACGTAAGAGGAGAGCAGAGCAGAAGAGAGGAAGAGGTAGAAGAGGATCCGATAGAAGAGAGAAGAAGTGAGGAATGGATCAGTAGAAAGAAAATCAGGAGAGGGCTGGAATCAAAAGAGAGCGCAGGAGGAAAGGGGGGAAAGGGAGGAAAACAGGGGAGATAGTGCAGTAGATTGAGGATCTTAGCCAGAGAGAGTTCTGAATGGCTTGTGGAGTGATGAGCTCTGAGGTCTGCATCATTTATGTGGATGGATAGGAGTGGTATTGAAAGCTGCCTGTTTGTGTGTGTGTGTGTGTGTGTGTGTGTGTGTGTGTGTGTGTGTATGCACACACTTGAAATATTGTGCAGCCTGAGTTCTCCTGCCCATCTGTTCTCCGCATGTTCCACTTGCTTCTCAGCTTGGCTTGTTTTGGTTCTGTTCCCCTGCAGGCAGTCATTTAAAGACATGGATCCATGTGTCGCTCCCTCACCTCTGCTGGATCCTCTCAGGGTGGTTCAGCTATGTAAGTGAATTGACCTGCGAGCCCCCTCTGCGTGGGCGTATTTCCCAGAATACTAGGTTCGGAGGCAGTGTTCACTAGGTCCCTCATTATGTTGGAAGAAGGGACGCAGGGGAGGAAGACAGGTTTTGGTTGCAAGATCCCTTCTGGCTGTGTTTCATAGAGTTTATCTTGGCAGATCAGTTTGGGTTTTTCACTGTTTGTTTTTTTCTCTTCTCGCTCTCGACAACATCGTTCTCTTACAATGAATGAAACTGTCATGTCGAATACAAAGGTAGTGTTTGTTTGTAGTTTTGTGAAGGTGAATGCTTCGTGTTAATTATCTGAAGTTCAACAAACAATGAAACACATATGCACATCTAGTGTGAGATGTGTAGCTGAGGGCCAGGATTGAAAGAAGCACACCACAGCTGCCACTTCCACCAATTCATGAGAAACTTTCAATGCTGAAGGTGATACATATGTCATTAAGGGACGTCTTTTATCCAAAGCTCCTTGCAGTATCATGAATGAACATATTTTTAGCATGAGTTACTCCAGTTGTAATCAAATGTCCAACCCAAGCAGTGTTGGTTCCATGCCTTATACCCATACAGGACCATTGAATTCCAGTGATCTGATTGATCCTCGTCAGGAGGAAAACATCATCACATTGATTGGTGGTTTTGGTCAGGTGTCAGGTTTATATATTTACATTTTAGACATTTAGCAGATAGGACTTCGGTGTCTTGATTAAGGACACTTCTAGTTCAAGGACAGCTTCTTTAAACACTAGGCCACCCTGTCACCCTATAATTTAAATGTGATTAATGTGTTGAATTGTGCAGAGATCACATGGAAGCACAATATATACAATGCTCATCATCCTGCATAACCGGTTTTGCTACAATTTATTGGTTAAATAGGGTTCATCCATTTTTCTAGGACATTTCAAGCATGTGATTTTAATCTTAATTATGGATATTATGTCTGAGGCATACACACCTTTTATCTGCTAGAACTGAGGTTACATCGACATAAATTCAACAATTGATATAACCCTGAAACGACAAAATACACAAAACATTTGTTTGCAAGCCACTAAACTAATAACCAAACGTCTGTAAGGTAAAGATGAAGGATTGGTCTGCTTATTCACTACTTAAGCTAACTGCATGTTTCCATGTAGGCTCACGTTCCACATAGTGATGTACCGTCCCTTCTTTCTTCATAGAATCCTTGCTCTTGGCCAATGTGACATACAGTACAACCTCCATTGACACAGGCCAGGGAGACCCACCCTGCTGAGACCATGATTCATCACTCCACTGTTGATTGTGAGCCAGTGGCCACTGAGATGGCCCACAGTAACAATGTCTGACCATGCTGGACAGTTGTGTCACTGAGAGGCTAACCAGAGGGGAAACAATGTCATGATAAATGAAAAACTGACAGAAAAAAGCAGAATCTTTACCCATGGTGGTGTCACCTTTTTATTGCAAAACCTCTCCGTTCTCTAGAGAAAAGACATAAGACATTCAGCAACACAATGATGTGATGTCTGGTAATGACTGCTAATGATAAGCACAATCTTTAGGGTTTTTTTTAGAAGTTCTGATATTTTATAGGCCAAAAAAAACTGTGTGTGTGTGTGCTCATGTAAACGTGTAAGTGCACCTCCAGAGAGGGGAGCGCTGCGCTGCTTTCACAGAGCTGTCACACGCTGCTCTTATTCAGCCTGGCTGCGTTTGTGACCTTTTTACACTTACAACCAGCCCGCCAACAGGGGCCTTGGTATGTCCCTTTATTATGACCTCATAGACATGACAGACCTATCAGCATGCCCACTGAGCTGTTGGTGGCCTTTGGGTAAAGAAGACCTGATACTTTACTGATAGGTTTACTGCTTCAAATCTGGCATGGAAGAGCTAGATGGAGAAGTCACTCCCCTCTTCCAACAACAAGCATCAATGTGCATTCAAAATCCCATCGTTCAAGTGGCCAAAACTTGCAGGCAGTGCTTATGCTGAGTAGCTCCCAGGTGTGATTTTGTATGTGTGTAGAGCAGAGTTCCTCAAATCCGGGCCTCGGGGTCCAGATTGCTGCTGGTTTTCTCTCCTACCAGGAAGTTAATTGCATTCACCTGGCATCCCAGGTCTTAATCAGTCCCTGATTAGACAGCTAGAATGGAAACTACCTGGTAGAGTAGAAAACCAGCAGTATTCTGGACCCCGAGGCCCGGATTTGAGGACCACTGGTGTAGAGCATTGATGTGTGATCATTACACACTCATAGGAAAGCAAAATCCAAGAAGAGATCTCATATTTATAGCTTTTATGTCTCCTAGATACAAATTAGCTCTTTTTAACACTAAAATGAGACTAAAGGCATTTTCTCCTATTTCTCAAATTTCTCAAATTCAACTCAAGACAAACAAGCTCACTTAAGTCTAATTTAACTCTCCTGAATATGAGACCATTAAGACCAGATTAGAGAAAGATCTCAATGAAACCTCAATACTGTTGCATTTTCCTACTGAAGCCATTTGTTTTACAGTCACAGTTCCAAATATTTTGAACATTCATAGATGGCTGGGGATCAAAGTCATCACATACAAAGCAAATGAGCAGTTTCACAAAGCAAAGCCTTTTTGGCCAAGAGAAGAACCACTCTTTACAGTAACAAGCTCTTTGAAAGCTCACTTTGGCAAAAGTCTGGACTCAGCAAAGCTGTCAGCTGCTTTCACATGGGCTGATTACCCTACTTGCTTCTCAAGCATCTGATCTGAAACCTTATAAGAGAAGGTATCAGATCTTAAGACACTATGCATATACACACAAACACGCACATTCACAGAAGGCTGTTTGAAGTGGTTCTCCTGAAAACACCCCCAAATCTCCGTCTCTCAATCTCTGTATGACTGAACATCACTGAAAGCCATTGAGCTCGTATTTATGAGTCTATTTATGATTCTCCCCATTTGTGTTATATCACTCGTTCCCTCAACCTCCCCCACTCATTGCACTTCTGTTAATTGAAATGTCATTATAAATAATGCCAAATGACTATGATAAAGGGGCGTTTGGCTCACCTCACAGCCGAATGTCCTCAAATGAATGAGTGGCAGCTGTGAAGATCAGGTGGTTATTTATGGGGAATGTTGGCAAGTCTTTTCAAAAAGGTATTTGACATCAAAAAGGCAGTGTTGGCAGGGGCTTTGGGAAAAGGGGCTGGGACACGTTTAGAGTAGTAATGATTGTCATAGTGCAAGGGGAGGTGGACAGAGGATAGTGCTGCTGGATAGCTCCCACTTCAGACCACCTCTTCAACGCAATTGATTTTTTGGGTTTGATTAAGTCCAGCGAGATTCAAGCAGGCCATCCAAGAGGCTGTTTCACATTCCCTTACCCATCCCTATTAATCCCAGATTCCTGTGGAATTTATTTATGGGTTTTCCAATGTTTAGTGACCACTTGCTAGCAAGGCATTTTCCCTTCCTTCCTTGGTGGAAAATAGCAGTGCCAGTGCAGTGCTAAAAGCAGTGATTCCTCATGTTTTGAAATGGAAAAAAAAAACATCCACAATTTTATCTTACAAACACACACATGCAGACTCTTATCACTGAAAGTCACAATTTGGCACTCGGTAGCAGATCAGACAGCTTAGCAGAGCTTTTTAGTTAGTCATCTGTAAAGCTATGCAGCTAGGCAGTACAGTCAGACACGGGAGATATCCATTTTAACCAGTCAGTTACAATAATACAACCATCTAAGAAAAACAATCAGTCAATCGGCCAAGCCTGTTGTCAGTCATTCAACCTGTTAACCAGCAAGCCTGCCATCCAATTAGGCTGGCAATAATTTTGCCGACAAGACAATCAGTCAGTACCACCAGTACCATCAGTCAGCCAGGCAGTATAGCCAGTCAGGAGGACAGTCAGACAGTCTGTCAGACAAGAAAGCAGCGTGTGATCAATTATGCTACGTCTAATTAATTGGGAAGAGAAGTTGTAGTGTGTGGTTATGTTGAGAGCATGAACACAGCACCACTACCAGTGTCACTGGCTGGCTGGCTGTTGTGCTGGCTGGCTTTTTGGCTGGATGGTGAATGAATGAGGTTGAATGGGTGGGTGGGTCGTGGGGAATGATGCGATGGGTAGATAGATGCAAGGAAGTAAGTATAGCATGTTAATATGAATGAAATAATAATGAATGAAATACATGGTGTGATAAATTGAGAAAACCTCAGAACCTGCGAAGAATTCAGATATTTCAATGTCTTTTTTTTTTTATTTGTATCAGTTCTAAATAATGTATTCTTAAATAAGAAGTATCAACTGAGTAAAAAAAAATGTAAAAAATTGCACACACATATACACATCCTTTCATTAGCTGTTGACTCATCATTGTTTGCCCTGTGCAGAGGCAGGGATGCTGCACTGCCTTTCACATCAATCTGCCATGGCAGTAGCATCTCTTTCCCTCCCTCTTTCTCATTGTCTCTCTGTCTGTCTGCCTCTTCCTCTCTCTCTCTCTCTCTCTCTCTCTCTCTCTTTCTCTCTACCATTCAGGTTCCCTCTCACACACTAGCAGAGAAACACATGCATAAATATAAACACATTACTAAAACATCGTTTTGTATCAGTTTCATTAACAACAACAGTTATGCTTTCACCTGCTGCCATGTCCCAGCTGCCTCGACAAAAGAGGAGGCACCCTCTCTCTCACACACACACACACACACACACACACATACACACACACAAACACAATTGCCCTCAGTCCTGCCAGCCTGTATGTGGCAGATGGTGATGGACCCGCAGCCACTGGCACTGATCTTATCTTGCTGGGAGGAAAGGGCCAGATAAATGAATAGGTGAACCTGTGTGGGAACAGAACCAGTTTACCTCCAAGTGGAGATAAAGACAAATAGATAGATAAAAAAATAACAACCTAAAATACCATCACAGATTTGGAAACAATCCCTTCTCCTCCCCACCCATGATATCATTTTGGAATTTATTCATTTTGAAGAAACCAGACTTTGTGAGAGCTCAGGATTATGCGTGAAGCATTTTTGGACTTTTGTGTTATGTCCTGTTTCAACCAGAAATATGTCAAGTTACAGAAGCAAGACACCATCAACATGCTGTTTCCTTGTGACTTTAACACATTAAGACAAACAGATGCTACACACACACACACACACAGAGCTGCCGCATGAGCAATGGCAGTGCTACAGATTGGAGGCTTTTTACATCACATCTGATAGAACATGTCCTTGCTTAGTTCATTTATGCGGCAAGTCCGCTGGCTACTGACCCACAGTGTGGTACAGACCCTTTTCATCATGGTGCCGAGCTGTGTCTCAATGACATTTGTCTCTGCACAGGGAAGCCCCTGAAGGGGATTTTTGCATTTAGGTAGCATAGGATGTTGTGTATCCGATCTTCTCATTTCTGAACCGATCAGTCATAATGAGGCATAATGAGCAAAAAATTTAGCAATGTTTAAAGAATCATCAATGGATTCTGAATGTCCTTGTCCATTCATGCCAACAACACTTACACAGCAAACTGGGAGACATGTCCAATTGCAATTTTAGAAGGACAGCACAAGCATGTTCGGTATTTTGAATGACCTGCGGTCCTGAATGTTATTACATTTCCGTGATCAGAACATTTCATACTCACAAACAGCCTCAATCCCTGTAAGGCTCAGATATAATAAATGGTGTTCTGCTGTTGGGCATCCCATCAGCCTTTAGGGGGGAACCACTCTGATTTGAATTCAGAGTGGATTAATGTGTAGTGGCAAACCTATATATAAGCCGTGGGGTGACCTTATGAAATGGAATTGTTGATGGGGATAGATGATCTTTATTTGTTTCTGAAAAGGCTAGAGAGCAAAGATAATAGCTCTCCTGTTGTCTCAATTATGATATTACAATATGTCTGTAAGAGTCAGCCTGTTCATATAAAAGATTTGTCCTTCCCCTTCTCCCAAGTGAGCTGCTACCAGTAAGCTGCTGTTACGATCGTGTACAGGACCCAAGTACAAACCACAGAACACAGAGACGGAGTTAGGAACAAAACCAGGTTTACTAGGAGACAGTTCAAAAGGATGGTAAAGCAGGGATGGCAAGGGGAAGCAGGGCTGGTGCAGGAGCGGGGAGCAGAGTAGGGAGGCAGGCAAACAGGTGACAAGCAGGGATCCAGGAGGCAGACAGGCGACAAGCAGGGGTCCAGGAGACAGACAGACAGGCAGGCAGGCAGGGTAGACGGGCGGTGGTGAGGTCGGCAGACGGGATCAGGGAAGGAGACTGGATCTGGGTAGAGGATATCAGGGTTAGTAAGCAAGAAGGGAACTCTGAGAGAAACTCTGCAAAGCGGCCGAGAAACGCAACTGACTGAGTAGTACAAACAACGATCTGGCGATGAGTGGATGAAAAGCCGGGGTTCTTAAGCTGGTGGTGATCAGATGATGGATAGCAGGTGTGCGGGGTAGAGCAGGTGATCGGGATGAGGTGATGATGCAGGGAGGAGCCGGAGACTGGAGCCACGCCCGCCAACACACACACACACACACAGACAGAGACAGACAGGTAGAGACTGCTAGGAGGCAGAGGTGGAGGGCGTGACAGCTGCTACCTATTCAACACCGAGCCCAGGAACTATGACCAGCATGCTGTTTTCATTTGATCATTTGAAATGTAACAATTAATTACTTACATTCCAATTTGATTATTGAGACATAACTCCTCACCAGACTTTCTTTTTCCCTCTTTATTTCAGCAAAACCCCTACATTCACTTTTTAAAAGATTCAAGAAGATTGAAAAAGAAGCTACAATGCTTGGAGGTATTGTAGAAGTAATCTAAATTTTAGGGTAGCCGGTCTGAATCCCTGGACCTGCGGTGAAAAAAAGTACCTTGAGCAAGTGGAGCTCCCAGTAGAGCGAGGGAAAATTAAGGGCTACTGACTAGCTTCCTGATGTGAACGTATTTAACTTCATAAATGTGAAGCAGCGTGTTACTGAAAAAGAGCATGCGTGGTCAGCAAAGCACTTCCTGGATAAATAAAGAAACATTGTGCTGACATAAGCCAAGCAAAAATATTTACATTTTGTTGTAAACATGTATGCAGCATACCAATTTGTTACCTAGTTTTCAAATTCATAATTAAGACATAATCATGTCCAGACCTACTGTCCACAACCACTGTTGTCATTACACTAAGAAGCCCCATGCATTCACCTATTTAATGCATTGAAAAGATTCAAAGAGAGACGATGCAGAGCCGGTGCTGAGCTAAGCTATTCTTAGCATGGATTTGGGCATTTTGCCCGAAAGTAATTAGCAGAAGGAGCAGAAGTTTTGTTTGAATCTACAGTATGCAACCTACATTTGAGAGATGATGCCATTAACTATGCTGTTGGAGGCTCATTTCTCTCTGTGGCTGCATGCAGGCTCTCTATCATCCAGCCAGGCTTGATGATATTCTGTATCAAAGGACAGATGGTTCCAACAGGCTTTCAATTTCATGATTTCAATTTGCGCCATTTTGTGTCATTTTGTGTCATTGTTGCTTTCAGGGACGGACAAATGGGACAAATTTAAGGAATAATTATATCATGAAAAAATATTGTCAGCCTCTACATTTCTTAAGAACTTAGTCCGTCTCCTCTCCTTTACATTGTGATTGACCAAACGTATATGTATTGCCACCAGGAAGTCCCGTCCCCAATATCATAGGCTGTCACTACCTGTAAGTGTAGTCAGCATGATTTTTATATTAGTGCAAAGCTCAGTAGCTCCTGTCATCCAGTCAGTCCACACCAGTCCAGTCAGCTGTTATGGTTTGTGTTCCGACTTGTGTTGTTCCAGGCCCCTTCCACTCTGACTGCCCCTGCTTAGCCCTCATATATCACTGATACTGCCCTCGACATGGGGACACAGCAGTAGATCACGCCAGGTTCAGATACAGCAGTGACACGGGCTGAGTGGATGACTTAAAGGAATGACCGGACTCTGCCTTACATGCTGGATGGCTAGAGCTGTAACAGCATGCTAAACTATTCCAGGCTCAGAAAGAGACGCACGGTGAGTATGAGGCGACCTGGTTCTGTCATCTAAAGCTAGTCTTGACCTCAGTACTATTATGTAAACCTCTACTGTGATATACGCTGTGAAAAGAGGAACAAGTATATGGCAATAGGTACTGTGTGGGCTTACAGGTGTACTATGTATATGTATATGTAAAGATTTATGAAAAATAGCACCTCTTGCAGGTGCAAAGACGAATGAAATCGAAACAACAACACCCCTTTCTCAACAGCGTTGTATACACACCCCCTCACTGAGTGAAACTAATGCAATCAGTATTCCAATGAATACTGAATGTGATAACTTCTAGCAGCTAAGTCAGTTAGGGGTAGTATATTTATGATAGGACCTGCAGAAATTACCCATGGCCATGTGGCATGACTATAATAACGTTACTAGAAACATGGTGCAGCACGGCTAAAGGTGAAACACAGTAATACCTGGGGATCAGCATGGGTTGCACTCTAGGGCTTGTGAGCTGTAGATTATTATCAACCATTTTATTACGGCACATCAAAACAGACCATGTTGACCAATTATTGGTGTGCATTAGCGAGGCTTTAGCCAAAAGACCAGATGATCATTATAAATAGAGCTAATGGGGCGATAACCTTATCTCTTCCCTACGGGCTGTGTTAGGTAACTCTGCTCTCTCAGTACAGAATACAGAAGACAACATACAACTACACCATATCACACTAAGTCCATGATTCATCGTTTCTCAGCGAATTGGTTGGCTAAACTTTGCCACGGTAGCAGAATAGACGAACAGCTTATAAATTCTGGGCTTTGCCTTTATCAGGCTCTGCCCTGAACTGCTTGCCATCACACTTACTCCTAGGCAGGAGTCTGAATCCCATCTGAAAAGATGCCTTCAACTCCCACATATGATTTGACGTCTTGTTTTATATTTATTGTACACTTCCATGGAAAATCATTTTGATAGCTTCTGCTCTGTAATCCCTCTCTTTGTGTCTGTCTCCCACTCTTACTCATGTACACTAGATACAGGTGGAAACGGGCTAGCAACGTCCTTAAGAACCTGCCGTGTACTGTCCTGCACAGTAAAGTATAATTACTTACTTCACTAAGAATGTATGGCAGGTACCAGCACTGTAGGTGTGATTGACAATGCGGGGCACCACAGCTTTGAACTAAAACAATATCTGTCACACACCATGGAGTTGCAGCAGTGAGACAGACACCAGATGACTTACTGAACTCACAGCCACAGCCTGTCAGCTCAGCTGGCTCTAAATATAAACTCAACAGGAGGCCTTTTCCTACTGGCTGTGCTACAGATGAAGGGAGACACTGGGCTTTGTTCAAGTGCTTCGTGTTTTGCCGCATCATTGAAATTGCTTGTTTTTTCAAACCACAAATTTTGATGTCAAGGTTATTTCAAGGAGTTATAGAGTGTGCAGAAATGTAGTTAACAGCATTTCTGCTCGTGCGTGTCCAACTACTGGATATGTTGCACAAGATGACATGAATGGTTGATTTCCAAAATGTTACTGTATAGATACACTTTTGGAAAAAAAATCATTACCTGAAGTTTATCATTCACTATCTCTTAAATATAGAAGATCCAGTGAACAAAATCAAAATGAATTTCATCAACCAAGACTTTAAAGCTGCAGTAGCCAACATTGTACATTGGCAGCTCCAAATGGCAGCAAGTGGTAACTGTTTCTCTGGATGGAGCGCTCATTCCCTGCTGTTTCGGAGACAGTTTGCATTTTGCTCATAAGTTTTGATTTGCCACTTCCTGTGTGCAGAGACTATTTTCTGCCAGTGTCCACATACCACATACCATATCACCAGATGTTCATTTGGGCAAATACGGTGAATCTACGGGGGTCTCATAGGTGATGGGATGCTGTTTGTAATTTAGCGGGTGTGTTTTTCCCTAAAAATCTTGCTTAGTGCAGCTTTGTTTCTTTTAATCATTTTGTGAGAGTAGGTGCCATTTTTTTTTCAAAGAATGGATTTCTCATTCTTGGAAGGAAATTCTTCACATACAATAGAATGATGGTTTTTAGTAGTTGCTTCATTTGACAGTGCAGATAGTAATCACACGTTCTCTGGGCAGAAGTCTGTAATATAGGTTATCCATAATGGAAATATGTCAGAACGATTTGTCTTTACTTTGGAAAGGTCATTGTCACATCAGTGCAATGATTTACAGTTCAAACAAGGGACTAAGCTGATTAGAAGCATCTTAATTCATCAAATAAACCCTCCCAAATGCTCGATGAAAAACAGGTTTGTCTCTCCTCACAGAGCTGGGTTATGATTAATAGTGTCGCCTCTATTGATAAATGAGACCATTTCTGTTTTCTCAGATAATTGGAAATGGAAGATAGGTAGTGAGATGCAGCAGTGAATACATAGGTGTATAATTCATGCATGAATGGGGTTCCTAATTTAGACGTAATAACCAGTGCGTAATGCTTTTTGATTTGTAGCATCAGCTTTCCTTAAGATACATTTAATTACTTCAGCCAGGCTTTTTAGTGCGAGAGTTTTTGTGCCTATCCATAAGGTTTTTCTTTCTATTATGAAAATGTATGGAGCTGTTGGCTCACAGTAGCTGCATGCACAGGAATTAATTTCACTAAATGGCTCAGAGATTTATTGAAAAGCCAGTAGTTTCCATGAATTTAAATCTTTGCTCACAGTGAAAACTAATTGCATCACTCAAGGTGAAAAGGGAGAAAGAAACTGATTAAGTTACATGCTATATTTTTTATGATAAGAGGGTTTTTTAATTTGTCTGTCTCCCATGAGAAGAATGGTGATGGAGGAGTGGGTACAGTGCACATAAAAACTGCAAAGAATGTTTTACTGCATATAAAAAGCAAATTCCATCAATGTAGAGTACATGGATTTACTCCCTATAAACCCACGGTCTTTCTTTACCACCTCCAGCACCCTCAAAATAACAGTCAAAGTCTTATTCCTTTGGCTTTGTTTTAAGCAGACTCTTGTGCCAGTATATCTGAGCTGAATGAATGGGGGTTACCCTGCTGCCCTCTTCCTGCCAGCCATTAGCTTGTTTGCCAGCTCCATGCGGCCATCCATGGATAGGCACATCAGTGCGAGAAGCAGATAAGACACGATGCGCCCAGACTCCTACCATGCTTTATGTGGTAATTACTGAAAAAGACATTTTAGCCTAATTGGTTGCCTAGACAGTACGGATGCATCAATACCACTTTTTCTCCTGCTGATACCGATTCTGAGTAAGCACTAAACCTGCACTAACATTTTTATGTAAAAATACAAGTGGCTTATCATCTTATCTAGTTCATGAAATGGCGCTGTGATGAAGACTGGTCCCTTCGATACCTACAAGACAAGTGCACATAGCTCCGAAACAGCAGTGGGCGAGCTGGCGCCTCGGCTATCGCAACAGAAAGCTGAATTTACCACGTGCAAAGATGATTGAAGCTGCTATGTAAAAATCAGCTCCACCCCCTCCACCTCAACAAACCACTAAGAAGAAGAAATTTGGGTCCAAACAGTTACCTCTCATTATATAAAGTTACATAGTGCAGGTCTGATACAGCTGATACTATGTACCAATCCAATCAATTACTTTTACTGAACAGTATAGAGGAGCATTTAAATTAAAATTCCAGGAGGTCCAGTCACCCAAATCTCCTCCGTAGCAAAGATCCAAACTATCAAAATATCTAACAATTATAAGAAATAAGATTATTACTTATTAGAAATCTAAAAACGTACAAGACTTTCTTTATCCTGAGTAGTGCGCTTTCTCAACAAAATAACTGAAGTGCATATTTTCTGAGGTCCAATAATGATGAACATAATTTCACATGAACACAGCCTCCCTAGCCTCGTCCCTCTTACTTCTCTCATTCAATGAGAGAAATTAGCTTTCATCTGTCCTGCCAATATTTTGAACTTTGGCAAGAATGGAGTCAGTGCAAGCGCAATCCATATTTTTTTCTTTATTGCAGACATCTGTATGTGTCATGGCACCCCAAAGGAAAAGCTGGGGCTCACAAGCCCATTCTGAGGGCAAATGCATGGCACAGATCACACAGGAGGCAGGACTGCAACAAAACAGTACTTTGAATTACTCACTTAACAATGGAAACTTATTCTTATAAACCAAGCCTCCCTGGCCACTCTCTCTCCTTGGACTGTGCTCTTATCAGAATCCGCTCTTATCAGCTCCCACCTGGCTAATTAGCAACACCCCTCAGCTGGGGCAAAATGGCCGACTGACTGTTGTCAGCTGGGGGATGTAGTCTTTTCCCACAGTTTCTCGTTGGCAGATAGCCCAGTCTGCCACAGTGTGGAAAAGGCAGTTAGGTCATATTACTTTGTTTTTTTGACATGCTACCGGTGGTTCAATGTATGAAATAGTAATATGGGGAAATACTGATACCAGTATCACATTGCTACAGCCCTATTAGAGAGTACAATATGTGTGGGTATTAAGGGATGAGATGCACTGAGCCATGAAGATGAAGTCATGTAGTTGATGTGTGAATTTAAGATGAAGATATGGCTAATATGCATTAAGAGATCCTTTTTCTGAATTGAAATATACTCAGTAGTTTAATTCAGGTATTGGATTACTGCACTGGACTGTGTGTATGATGCACAGGAGATAATGCAATGGCACCATTACACCACTATACCATTAAGAATTATTTTCAGCTGAAATGAACGGAACTAATATTTCAATGATTGAGGTATTGGATACACTAATGTAATGGATTTCTACTAACCTCAATGATATGCTTAGATCATATTATGTTGTTGAGTGCTGTGTTGGGCAATAACATGGATATTTAAACAAGGACGCACGCGTGATGTTATCAGATTACATACTCATTTCATCTCCATGATGGGCTGTGAAAAATGTCCAATTAGCATCATCTTTCAGCCTGACACAACCTCTTAAGTGCTAATCATTTAGCATCTTCTTCCCTTGCAAGGGTGTTTTCAGCCTGTTAGACAATGTTTGTATTGTGATGGAGCACATGTACGATAAGTGGAAGCCATCAGTAGATGTTTTCTGTCATGAATCTAGCCTGCGTAAGTACTGCGACAGCTGTTTCAGCCTCTTCCCTCTCAAATATTATACAGTATAATAGAATAGGTATACACTATAAAGCTGATGTCTGCACTGTAATTCACTGTTGCATTCAGAGATTAATTGAACCTCCACTTAACCTCCATTCAGTCACCTACAGGTAACTAGCAGACTTCCCATTGAATATGTGAAGTATATGTGTGTGTGTGTGTGTGTGTGTGTGTGTGAAATCAAAACAAATACTCTGCATAAAATACTATCTACTGGGAGTGTTCATGCTCAAGAACTTAATGTGTACCTTACATTAGATATATTCATGGGATGTCCATGCACAGCCCGTCTGATGTTTCGGTCACTCAGACTTTCGTCAGACATTCTCTTTCTTGCTCGCTAGAAACAAAGTATTTTTCATCTTATTCTTATTATTCGAGTGACCAGAGGGCAGAAAACAAGGAAAAGTCTCTAGTTTCACTCTGTCTTTTAGTTTTCTCTCTTTTTACACAGTGCATTTCATCACAGTGAATAGTGAATATCAGGGCTCAGACTCTGTCCTGCCTTCCACTGTAATTATGTCTCTCATGCTCGTCTCATTATCTGAGGAGTCTTCATTACGGAGGAATTTCCCCACACTGTCTGGCGTGAGATAAAAGCAATATTTGTCCCGGTTCTCATTAGGAGCAGTTGAGCTCCACCATGCAATAACGAACGACAGAACAGAAAACACACAATTAGAGTGGCGGCCGGCCGGGAAGTGATGAGATTCAGTTATTTCATCGTCTATATTTAGTCGCTGTACTAACACACAGGCGTCACAAGGAAAATAAGGAGACCTCTGGGACATGGACGGGCACGTGGTGTCTCTCTGTGTGTGTGTGTGTGTGTGCATACATGTATGCTTGTCTTCACACACCAAGCCCTCCCAATGTCTAGCTGGGAAGAAGACTCAAAGGATGTTGCGATCAATAGAGAGTCAGAGGAACAAAGGGCAAGGAGTCATCTTCCCACTCACCATCTTAACGTTCAGCATATCTGCGGGTCTGACAGGCTCACCTGGCGGTCCAACAGGCCCCTAACTCCATCTTGTATGCTTGTCATGCTGCTGCAAAGGCTAATGGTCTCTGAACGGACACCTTCTGACGTCTTTAAACCAGTACAAAAGGCTGGAGATTGCAGGGAGAAAAACTAAAAAGAAAAGTGGACAAAACTGTGTTGTGGAATAGGAGATTTCATGAACTGGAGCGGTTGTTTGTTTGATTTTGCTTTCTTTGTATTTTTTGTAGGCCTACAAAATGTGTCATGTAATAAGAAATGTATAAAACATTGAGTTATTTCATTTTAGTGCACATAGTAAAAAGCCTTCTCATTCCATATATAAAACAAGGAGACAGGGAGTAATAGAGCAACAGAGTTCGCTGCCACTTGTATCAGACAGGTGGCAGAGTCTATCAGCACATGTCCTCATAGCTGTCTGGTTTGGCTGACTACTGACAGTAGAGCTACACACAGAGAGAAATACACTGTCAACACACTTGTGGACACAGTGATTCATATCTTCGAGGGACAGCTAGGTTTCTCCCAGCATTATGCTTCCTTTCCTTCCTTCCTCCCTTCCTCTCTTTCTGACTTCTTTCCATTCATCCTACCCATCCTTCTTTTCTGTCTCTGCTCCTTATTCTCCATGTTTTATCAGCTGTGTCTCTGTCTTACTCTGCTTCCTCCTCACAGAAAAGAACAGTGCCATTGGGTTTCACTCTCTCCTTATTGTCCCCCTGCTCAGAAAGTCAGTCTGTTTCTAATGAGCTCTGCGTCTGTGGCTCTCTCAGCCACAGGCTGCCCACTACTGACCTGTTGGCATTTGCTTCTCTCTTCCCTCTCCTGTCTCTCACTCCTCCTCCCTTGCTCTCTCTCCCTATATAACTTTTTATCTCGCTAAGATTAGAGCTTAAATGATGGAGGAGATGCTTAGGGTAGCCACTGAGCATTTTCATTGGAAGCAGTTACATATCAGTCATCTTTCATGGGCTGCTCAGTAGGTACTGAGAGTATAAAGACGTATAGCACGTCGCTACCCACAGACGAACCTTTTACCTTAGATGCCCCAACACTACATTTCTCCTCAGTGGAACTGATTGTTTTTAGAAGCAACTTCAATATTTCATATGATATGTTGACGTTTTCATTGCCTCACTGAAAAACAGCCAACAACTCAAAGCAATCTTAGCGCCTTTCAGGTAACATTTTCAGCACAATGAGAACCGCGGGGTGATAGTGGTAGGAACAGCCGGCCTAACAGCCAGACATTTGATCTTTAGACTGCGCTCCATCAAAACTGGGAGGCAATGGGCAGTTGATGAGTACGATGACCTTTAGCAGCAAATCTGCCACAGCAGCCTTCAATCATGGCTGACTGGGAGACAGGGCTCAGTCACCAGCCAGACTGGAGGTGGAATACTGCGGCATCACTGGATACTGCTACTGCTCATTTCAATGATCTTCTCTGCCGGTCTCTATATTTGTAATCTAGACAGACACATGCACCTATACACATTGGATACCCTGCACTGTCTCTCATCCTTCTCTCTTTTTCTATTTTTTTCTCCCTTCTTTCTTTCTTGTATTTGTTTTTGCTCTCTCCCTTTTCTCTTATGCCGCCCCCAAAAGCTTTTTCTTTTACATAAGCCACATTAAATGTGTATATTGCTCTAATTGGAACATATAGACGTGTGTCAGTGGCTATGCACCAGTGGCACTGTAGATCTCATTGATTTGCTTGCCTGTTTCCACCTCCTGCTTCCTTTGATAAGCTGATGTGTGTGACAGCTCTTTGATCCGGTGCAAAGAAGGAGAAATCACAGCAGCGAGTGTTAAACGTACGTTTTTCTGTCATCTACATACTGACAAAGTGGTAGAGTGCCATGTGCTGGTGTCGGCCCCCGTCTGTGCCTGCGTGTCACTCCGTCGGTATCTCTGGAACACAAGCCACCCACGGAATCAGCCACCATCTCCGCTCCTCCTCCTTTAATATCCCATCTCTCTTTTATCCCATGTCACACCGGCTCCCGTTCCTTTGTTGCTTCACATGCTTTGAAAGAAGCAACACAAGCGCGCGCACATTAATGCACACATTGCACAGTCTCACATTGTCACGTGCACAAATGCACGCGCACAGATATCACTGGATATTTGTACGCATGCATGCAAATACTGTGGTAAGCCTGGGCTGACGCCAGTGGACCCTTGTGCTGACAGCTAGTACACCTGATGTCCTGGAGGATCAAGGCACCTGCGTAACACACACATGCACACACGCACACACACACAAAGTTCAAGTGCAAATAAGCCCCCCCCTGCTCTGCCCCACTGGGTCCTGGCCTCATTCAAAGACTTCCTAGTCTATAGTATAGTCTGTTGTTTGGCGTGGTTTGATGTTCTGATCTGATCTATTCTATTCTATTCTATTCTATTCTATTCTATTCTAGTTTATTCTAGTCAAGTTTATGTATTTTACACTGTACTATAATAATGGAGGAAGCAGGGTAAAGAAGAAGGGGGGGCAGCAGGAATAGAGGAAGAGAATGAGGATGAGGAGGAACAAAACAAGAAAAGAGAAGATGAAGGACAAAGAGGAAAAGAAACTAGTACGTTTCCACGATGGTGAATCTAGGTAACAGGGAAACACCTCCATATCTGTCACTCTCTGTTGGTGACAGATGTGACATGACACTCAAGTGGGCTCTGCTCTTCTCACCTCTCTTGAGTGTCACCACACGTTAAGCCTTTACAGAAAGTTCTCTGTGAGAAGTCTCAAACCAAGCAGCCTTTTCATCATTACGTTCTCATTTCCACCCATGCTTCCCTGGGTGGGGGAGAGTGGGGGGGGGGGCACTCTTATTTAAATCATAACATTTCCTGGCCAGTGTATTTGTGAAGAGTTGTGAAGTTACTTTAAGGAGACACAACAGTGAAGGTAATGAATTTCTACTAGCCATGCTTGGAGAGATAATGCTGTGCTGTGGTTTGCATAACTTGCAAGCCTGACAGGACTCTAAGCCATTTTCACGCTTAGGATGCAGCTGCCCGAATAGGAGGTTTTGGAGCTTTAGAGGAGCTTATATGAGCACAAGGAATTGAGCCTTCCTCTGGTCCTTGGGAAAACTCCTGAGGTTGAATATTCCTCTGAAAGAGACACATTCACAATACATGAATTATGTTTTGCCAGGTGTAAAGTTACCATTTATCACAATTAAAATGGAAAAAAGCAATCATGACAACTCATAAACAATATAAAATGATTGCATCGTTGTGTGAATAATACACAGTACAATCTATTTTTCTGTTTATGTCAGTAGGCAAAGCTGTAAATATTCACATTGAACAATACATTGAACTTGCTGTGTTTGCAGTTCCACTGTTTACACATAGAGACAGCTTTTTATGCTCCCCTCTCTCTCCATTTTCCTCCTTACTCGTCCCAGTCACCCTTTCCCCCCCATCTTTCTCCCTCCCTGTTCTGTCTCTCTCTCTCTCTCTCTCTCTCTGATGCTATCTCAGGAGGTTTCGTTACCAAGGGCATATGCTAGATCAGCTTTTGCTTTTTTTTCCCCCCCCGAAATATGAAATACTCCCTGGCAAGCCAAGGCAGCAAGCGGTGGCCCTGAGCATTTACTCAATAAGGGCGTGCAACTTGAAGCACAAGTGGTGTTGTTCACCGGCCAGGCAGGGGGCATCTCTTTCTGCTCTCTAATTGGCCTACTCTACACAGCGTTTACACACACCCTTTACTATACTACAGTGGGTGGACTGTAAAAGCTCATATTCAACCAGAAACTTTTGTCCAAGGGGTGCAAGAAATGGCGCTATTAACCTTGTCCACCACTCCTTGTATATTCTGGATTGAGGAAAGTGGTAAGGCCCAGTTGATTTTATGCACAGCAGAATGTCACTTAAGTTCCCCTGAAAAGGTGGATGTTTTTCACCCACAGGCCCTACTGCTGTAGTCTGCATGCATGATGAATTATGTTGAGTGCCCCTCCTGAGAAGGCATAAAAGAAGGCACACATGCATAAAGCCCATCAGATTGGTTACGCTGTGCTCGGCAAACTAGGAAAGACTTAATCAGAGATACTCATTCTAACCTGCACTTTCTCTTTCTCTGTGCCAGCTGTAATAAAACACGAGCGGGTCTGTTTGTGATATCGCACATCAAAGAGCAAGTGTGTAAAGTAGCACGGAGGCTCATTTCCATACCCTTCGAAAACAATCTGGATGATCTATCTCAGGCTAAGGTAAAAGCCATCATTATTACAATGCAAAGGTGCTAACCAAACAGTTGCCTCAGTGTTTCTGTTCAGCGCGGTGCTCCCGAGGTTCATTTAGAGGTTAATGTTTAGCTGATTAGCTACATTATAAAATTAATGCATAATACATTAGGAGCTCAGTTAGGAAAATCTGGAGATCAACATATTTGCAACTCTAAAATGGTTTGAAATTAGTAGGTAAGTGTCCAGGCTAGAGGAGGAAATGCTGCTCGCTGACTAAGTAAATAACTTAATACAATATTGAGCTATATTGAGCTCTTAAAATTCCCCGTAAATGTTTCTGGGCAGCAGCTTCATCCCGGCTGATCTAATGGGCCACTTCAAATTATTTTAGTTGCATTTATCAAAAAGGAAATTCCAACAATTCAGTCAAGGACCTTTGTATACTGGTTGTTTCAGAAGTCTGAGGCTTCAATTGGAATCACAGCTGTACAGCTTACAGTTTCACAGTATGACAGCATCATCTTTTAAATCACTTCTTAAGACCTATTCCTACAGACGTGCTTTTATGTAATGATTTTTGTGTTTCCACTATTGTTCTGTTATATTGCTTTGTTGGTATAACCTCACCCCCCTCCCTCACCCCTTCCCATAACCAGGGTGCAGATCCCACTCCCAGCCCTGTGGCTACTTATTTGTTTTTGCAGCTGCCCCCTTCTTTCCTTATGTAACATTGTCTTTGTGCCTTGTGTTTATCTTGATTTCACAGCACTTGGTAAAATTAGATTTAGAAAAGTGCCATATAAATAAAAGTGATTGTTATTATTATATTATGATTACAGACATCCATGGTGGAAGGACAACAGGACCTGACATACTTGTACAGCACAAAGGGATAGTGCAAGACGTACAATTAACAGTAGCCTTAGCATATCATTTCACTAATGCATTCATTATTCATGTGCATTCAATATTTTAGCAGCATGGCACACAGTAATGCCCAGTAGTGCATTTAGTCCAATGTACCATGGGGTAGTTACGCTGAATAAAATGAATAGCATGAAATAAGTTATGACTGAACTGAGACCCAAAGAGCCGAGGTTCCATTCTGTTCAATATTTCATCATGTTTCTACAGATGGAACATGGCACTAAGTCCTATTTCGTCACAACGAAATGACTAAAATGAAAAAATTTACTTTTTCACCTTGTTAGTTAATTCTCCTTTTCATAACGGATACCTATTTAACAATAAATGCCATTTTTTTTTACAATATTGTATGTATTTCTATGTTAAAATCCCATTACTTTTACTTCCTGGAAAGCAGCATATTTTTAGTGGTTACTTAATGATGTACCAGTGGGAATACAAAACATTCCAACCAATAATATACCATCACAGATGGTATAATATTAATTCATTTTAATAATCCTATAAAATAAAACCTGCAACTTCACAACTTTCAAAGTGAGGTGACAACATGGGACGTATTATTCATTTTAAAGAATGGAATCATTTAAGATTATGCACACAGCATTAACTTTGAGGGACACTTTTGCCATATTGGCTACTTGGTGTCTGCATGTGCATTTGTGTGCACTTGTTTGCCTGTGTTTCACTACCTGCGTGCAATGAGGTAGAACAGAGAGATGGGCTAGCTGCGAGGCTGCAGGCAGGTAGAGGGTTTAAATGGAGACATATTGGTGCAGGTATAGTTCTACTGCGCTACTCCACAGGACAGCTAATGAGGAAGTTTAGCCACAGGGGTCTTTCTATTAAAAACAACAACTGCAAGAGGTGGAGGGAAAAACACCTGATCTAATCACAGTTTCTGTGCAAGGAAATACACAATGGCCAGTTCTCCATCAGACTGGACAGCTACGTCCCTGGGGTGTGGTTCAAAAGAGGTAGGGAGGAAGAGGAAAGGGTAGGTGGGGGGAGGAGATGAAGGTGAGAAGAAACAGGGGTGGAGGGTGGAGGATGTGGAAGAGAGGAAAGAGGGTGAAGGGAGAAGGAGGAGAATGGATGGAGGGGGAGATGGATGAAGTGGGAGGAAGGGGAGAGAGAAAGGAACTGAAGGGGCAAAGGAGCGAGTGCTAGAGAGAGAAGAATGAGAGAGTCCGCAAGAGAGAGAGAATGAGAGATTTCTTCAAGGAAGAGCTAGACTGGTTGAAATTGGTGAAGGCATGGTGGAAAAATATACTTACAGCTGAATCTTGATTTGCTGTCAAGTCTAATACATTGAGGCCACATAAAATGATGGTGTCAGTGTTGTGAGAAATGGTCATATTTTTTACTAACATGATCAGAATGTTTAGCTTAGCTTTAGCTTGCCCTTCACCCAATGGCAAGGAAATGTGCTCTGTTTACTAACCAAGAACTGGTCTACTTTAGTCTGATTCAACACCAAGGAGCAAGTTCATACTCATTCAAGGCCAATTCCAGAATAATGGGATCATTTTATAATACAACAGTGCTATTCAGCAGAATATGGTGCACAAAAAACAGAAATACCAATGGAGAAAGTGCATCTAAATATTTGTATATGTCTCTTTCACATTATTTGTATTGGCCTCTGGTGCAGGTATGAGAAGAAAGAGGTATTTAACAGAAGCAATATATGAGATGAGGCCAACACTAGGGCAAATAAGGTGAGTGTCTGAGACAAGTCCAAGACTTAAATGTTGCCTCAAGATTAGACACAACAAAGAACATACTCGAGTACTACATCCCTGCATACTCTAGATTACTTTCTGTACCTCAATAATTCTTGTTGCTGTGTGCCTCATTGGGAACTTTAGCAAGCTCAAAACCTCCAAACATACCAGCAACTTCATTTTCTTATCATTAACCATATGGATATCTCTAATGTTTGACAACCTACAACTAGAAATACCATCCAAAACCAAACTTTTCTGTAAACCTGGGACACATTTATCACATTTTTCAATCTGGAAGGAACTGCCTGATCATCCCCCCCAAAACACCGTTTCCGTAACTGCCTTGAACAGCCCCTGCACACATGTGCGCACACCCACACGCACACACACCCTCAAGAATACATCCCTTGTTATTCGTGTATTATGTCTGTTTTGTGTATATGTTGTGTTGCTAAAATAAAATTGAAATAAATAAATAATAATGTGGTAATTTATAATAAATAATAATTTTTTTCTGTACTGTACATACACAATTTCAAACCTTGCATTTGCTCTCAAGGAATTATTTTGTGTGTCAAGTGTGGGTCAAGACAAAGTCAGGAGGCCATTAACTTCATTGATCTTTTATCAGCCAGCCAATCATGATTTATCTATTGCTTGGCCAACTGATTGGCTCCTTTAGCATTATTGGGGGTCTACAGTTCCCAGCTCCCATTCCATAGGTTAGCCATGTGTCCCGCTATTGAGGGGGAGGGTCAAAAGATTAATGTCTCCATCGACTGGTCAGTAACACTAATACTAGTAGACACCCACAGTGTAGTGTTGTTATATGTGTCTGCCTCCTACTCCTCCCATTTCCTCACTTCTTCCCCTTCTCCATTCCTTACTCCCTCCCTCACCCACTCCCTTCAACCTTCTCCTCACAGCAGTGCCTGATTCATTTTCACACTAACAGCCCCAGTTCCCCATGATTTATATGTTTATGGTCATTACTGACATTGAGTAATACATTTCCTGTTTTCCCCTCATCTTCTACCCCGTCTCTCCGTTGACAGAGCCTTGGGAACCTCTGAGGAATATCAATTACTTTGTTCCTTTTTAATCACAGTTTTCCACTTCTTCTCACGGCACCACTTTCAGGCTGGCCGGCAGAGGGAAGTTTTATTCCTTAGACATCTATTGTTCTATTTTGTCTCTCTCAAGACCACTACTGACCAGCAAAGACTGAAGGCATTTGAAAAGTGTTTAACTACCATAGTGTAGCATTTTCTTGTCTCAGAATACGGGTGCAATTTGCTCTCAATACAATTTTCGGCTGACAAGTATTTCTGACCATTTAAGTGGTGTTGTTGAACAAAGAAATGTCCCTCTACTACAATACATGCTGACATGCTGACATGAATATAATGTAAGTTAAGAATAACAAGTGATCTTACATTACAGTACACCAATTACAGGGTAATAACTGTGCAATTACTTAGAAAGTATCAAAAACTAGCTGGTCATTTCTGGTAATAACAAGTAATTATTATAATTATAATTATAACGTGTCATTTTTCAGTTAGATGATGGTAAGTACAGGTTCACAGTTACACTGTAATAATAACATTATAACAGTACTTTAGCAAGTTACACAAACGTTACAGGATAATTACTAGATAATACCTGGGAAACAATTGCCTAGCTGTCCTTCAGTCTCCCTTAAATGGAACCTCCATATCCTGGTTCAGTAGAGATATAGAGATATGTTACAGCAATGTAGTGCTGTTATAATGCTGTTATTACAGCGTAATATTGCTAATCATACAGAGAACCTGTATGTAACATCATTTAACCAAGAAATTGCACATATAATTACAAATGATTCCTTGTTATTACTAGAAAGGATGTGGTAGTTTCTTATACTTTCTATATAATTACACAGTTATTACTGTAATTGGTGTACTGTAATGTAAAGTGCTACCGATTTACTTGTTGTCATTGCAACACTGACCAATTCCGATTTAAGCGTTCAAAAAGATGCCACATTTAGGTCGGATGCCTTGGGGTCTGAGATTGGAATTGAAAAGCTTTTTGCTGTTTAGATTACATTAGAAAACATCAGCTCTATTTCACATGTGAGTGGAAAAAAACAGAATTGGCACACTTTCAGCTGTGTGAATGTAAATGTTGAACAAGCATGCTCTTTTTCATTCACACCTGGGCGATGACAAATACAATGAGTCTCTGATTGCCATTGAGCAGCTCCAGGTGCCTTGCTCAAGGGCTGGGTGCTCTGCTCAATTTTTTGAAGGAAGGGAGAGCATTGCTCATTTATTTTCCCGGCACAGATTATCCCAGCTGGTCTAGGGATTTAAATCTTCCAGTCTCTAAGCAGAAGGTTAATGTGACCCTCCAGTTCAAACAGTGACAGTTGGTGTTAATCAGTTCAGCAGGAGGAGTGATGAGCAAACAAGCGGTATCAACAAATGGACAGATGCACATTATGAACAAGCTGACTTGCGATCATTTGATTCAAAGAAAGGGGGGGAGGGGGCTCCAATGAGAGCAAAGTCAACCTCCTCATAATTGGCTCCTGTCAGCTACATGAAAGTATCTTCCCAGACCAGAAGGTTTCTGGTTAGCACCAGCTCTCCTCTACCTTATGGAAAACATGCTTGGCTTTTCATTTGGGTGACTTTATATTTCACCCAGCTGCAGCTAGCTTCTCTTTATGATATCCAGCCTTCTCAGCACACAGGCCTAATGAACCGAGACCCCTTGTACAGTACGCCCTTTTTTCACTTTGAATTTAAATCAACCAGCCAGGTAGCTTCCTGCAGCATTTATCAAAGAGGACTGAGGCACCATTCCTTATAGGTAGTACGTCATTCCCTCAAGTGAAGTGTCTTTCTTGAAAAAGGAAGAGTGCAGTCAGTTCATTTCCTTACATAAGTAACATACCACTATCTAAAAATAATAATAATAATAGGTTTTTTTTGCAAACCTTGGTAGCAGAAATGCAAAGCTACATAAGCCCTGAATCAATGAACTCAATGGAAAAAGTGTAGGCATGAGAATAACACCAATTTCAGGTCTTCAGATCCATTCTTTAGTGGAAGAAAATATACTGTAAGGAGCTTACTCTAAAGGCAGACGAGAAACTGGCAAAAAAAAATAACGAAGATGCGGGTAAGCGCTGTCCTTATCAGTCTGATAAGAGGATGCTAAGCTATGTTTTCACTGAGGAATTTCTCTGCCTCTGATGCAAATATCATCTGGCTTGTAAATTGGGCATGGTGGTATAATACCAAAGTACTTGAAGCTGTCATTGCACCTCCTCGGGACATAGTTTAATGACTGCCTCTTGTTGATGTAGATGCCATGTGGGTTTACTCTGCAAGTACTATTTCGAACACCGAGATTTGATTGTATTCCCTCTCTCCTGTGTAAATCCCAATGTGTCATTCTATTCCTCCGTGTGCCTGAATAGGCTGTAAATTAGAGAATCGGAAAAAAGTAAAAAGAACAGTTACATCCTCGGGTGGGTTTGCCCTTTTATGATATATATATATATCGCCCAATATTTGATAAGAAAATTACTTAGAAAAGAGACAACTTCCAGCAAATTAATGCTGAGATTTACAACTTTGCCGTTGGAGCTTTCGAAAGCGTCCGGCCAGAGAACAGGAGAGCGAGAGACACTAAAGAGACACTGAGAGAGGGAGACAGTGAGCAATAGAGAGGCAGGCCCATGTACTCTGCCATAATGAAATAGAAGTGACCTTCCCTCTCTCGGTGTTAGCTATCTCACCAGGCTTGAATTAACTTTCCCCATCATTCTCACCTCTCTGATGTGAACTGCACGCGCGGCACAGCAGAGCCCTGCACTTGCTCATGTTTATTAATTTCCTTCAGTGAGAGATGCACTAAATCATTGACCCTGTTTTAGTGCCTCGTGCTCGGAGCGGGCATGGGAACGAGGAGGGTATATTGATTTTGCCCCTTCTCATCGGCAGCCAGGCCCTCATTCGGAATGAGGAAATGGTAAATCTCATATAGCGAGCTCCTGTCAGGGCCTGTCCGGATCCTAATCTTCCCCAGTTGATGGCTCTCTAATCTTTTTACCGTCGACTACTCATTAGAGGCTGAGGAGTGAAAATGGAAAGTAGCAAACGTTACATTGCTTCTCAGGACACCGTCAGGAAGTTTGTTAGAGAAAAGTTTGGTTATGATATCAAAAGTAAAAAGAAAGCGGCTTCAGTTCTATTGTGTCGTGTGTGAAGGACAGGTGTGCCCAATGATAACAGGCTGTTTCTCAATCGAGACTGTGTGAGCGCAATCATTCTTCTGTAAACAGACGCCTTGACAGCAGAAGAAAGTCACTGGAGAACAAAACATTGCTATGGCTCTTTTCCTTGTGATTTGTAAGTCAACGCAAACCTCTTTCCCTGCCCCCTTTTCCTCTATTCTCGTCCTTACTGTCTCATCCGTCGTGTTGGATTGTCTGTCATTTCTGTTTTTATGTGTGTGGATGTTCTTTTTTAAATAATAAAAACATATCACTCCCCTGTGCGTCGACAAACACAGTTTGTGGCCTAACTGTTCCGTGCCAGAGCTGGGCCCAAGTGGATGCATTCAAAGGAAGATACAGTCACACCGAGACATTACTAACTTACTGGAGACAATAGATTTTGCTGACTGAAGTGTGAATTAAACCCGCTTCCCTCTGGAACTAAACCTGCTTACCTCGGGTTTTGATATTGGATAAAAATTGATTTGACTTGGGTAGCAAATTTTCGAGCAGTATGTATTAACCGTGGTGGTGGATGGATGGATGGATGGATGGAATGGGCAGATACGCGAGTGTAAAAAGGCAGGGATAGAATAGAATAGAGGGAGGGGGTAACTGGAAAGACAGATGCATGGATGGATGGCTGGATAGGTAAATGAATGATTGGATAGATATATAAATGGATGATAGGTTTAGCACAGCCATCAGGAGACAGGGATGTTAAGTAGCCTTCTCAGGGTAATTGGAGAGATCAACAGCCATAGCTGATGCTTTCTCCATTAGCCAAACTATCCAAATCTCCAACGTATCTTTAGTTTTACTAGAAGATACAATCAGGTTAGTAAATCAATCGTTTTAAAAAGCGTCAGGCTCCTGTGAGTGCAGCCTCTCTAGTCCTGCAAATAAATCGAGGTGCTCTCAATAATCTAGTTATGAGCTCTCCCTTGGAGCACTTGTCATATTATCTGACATGACAAATAGGTCGGAGCTCAGGCATCTGGTTCCCACCCTCCCTCCCTCTTTCTCTTTCTCCTGTCTACTTACCGCCCTCCCTCCCTCCCTCCTTCCCTCCTTCCTTCCCTCTCTTCCTCCCCTACCCTCACTCCCCCTCCCCCTTCCCTCTTGGGGGTTCCTTGGAGGCTCCAGTGATGAATACCTAAGCAGGAAGAGAGACGCGCCAGGTGCATGTGCCCAGATGCTCATCTGTGATTGGCTGTGAAGAGGCTGTTGAGTTTAGCCACCATCTATGTCGGTTACGTGTCCATGATCTGTCAAGGGAATGGAGTGTAAATGTTCACCACAATGGCCTGGGTGATAGAGGAGGTGTTGATCTGTGTGTGGGTGTGTGTGTGTGTGTGTGTGTGTGTGTGTGTGTGTGTGTGTCTGAAGGCTAGCGAGAGAAACGGAGAAAAAGATTTGAACTGATTGTGTGATTGCCATTGTTCACATTGTTTCCATGCTTGGTGGATGTATCTAGCTGTGCACTGGCACACGAACACGTGTGATAACTGTGTGCTGCTGATGTGTCCCACAGCCAGTCTGCTGCCACACTGTTGTCACAAGCCCTCGGGCACAGCAGACCTGCAGGGATGTGTCATCATGCTCCTCCTCCCTGCCCTCAGCTCACAGCTGTTTAGATGTGTGGTGGTCTGAGTTGGTGACTGCCGAGCTCCGACACCATCAAGTCGTGGATCATGGCACGATCATTTTAACAGATGACATTATGCTGTGACTCTTTTAGATTACACAGACCCACGTGCTTCCCATTATACTGATCAGCATTCAGGTCAATTCCTCTTTTAATTTGCTCAATCTAAAATATATATTCAAACTGCAACTTGTATAATAACATTTTTGTTTTCAATAATGTATAGATTAGATTCATTTTGGCAACTTCTTAGAACTATCATGCTATTAATTTTGTCCGTATCACCCAGCCCTACATATAGCCTAGCATATTGTTCAGAAGGAGCAGTGCAGTATCGCCACGTAATTCCTGTACGACACATTATGTCGGAGAAAAGACTGAAAATCCAGCCTCAAGCTGCTTTATATCCATGCATTATATGCAAGGTGACTGTTAAAGCATGCCAAAACATTAAACCTTCCTGTGTATTTAAAAGGATACTGACTAAATAAATGCATGCATGCCAAGGGAGTTTGTTGAGTATGTATTGGTATGGATGAAGTCATGCAGATATAGCTACTAATGGCAGAATCAGTAATCGCTTTTATTAGTGAAAAGGATCTTAGTGAACTTTTCACTAGTGTGATCTTAGTGTTTCTTGTAGTAGTTGTTTGTATATCTCCTAGTTTTAGTCCCCTTTTCCTTTTTCAACTTTTAGCATAGTGAGTAACTATACCACAGCGCATTTCACTGCACTTTTGTACCAATATAACTGTATGTGACAAATAAACCTTTGAACCTTGAACCTAAGCTGTGTGACTCCGGGCCAGCTCTGATGAATTGGCTTCATGAAAATGCTACAGAGTGGAACATTTAAACCATTAGGCCTGATAGCTGCGTTCCTCTCGGCTGTTCTGCCTTTAAGCAAGCCCTCTGCCCCGACGGTGCTCATCTTAGTAAGAGGAAAAAAAGAAAAGGAGCGCGAGAGAAACTGTGAGAGAGCTAGAGTCAGAGAGAATAAAACAGCAAAGTACAAACTAGATAGAGATAAATAGGCAGAGAGTGAGTAAAGAGAGATTTAGAATAGGTGAAAGGGAAAGAGAGCCAGGCTCGGAGGCAGGGGAGGACCTGACTGTAGGGGTAACGGAGCGCACTGAGTGATAATCACATTCGGAGGGGAGCTGGCATCGCTGTCTAATCCAGCAGGGCGGAGCAGACATCGCTGCCCTGTGACACAGCTCTGTTCACATATCACACATCAACCCGAGAGAGGCGAGGGGTCTGATGTTTCTGTCTTCGATCCGATGTGTTTTCTATGGATCCCATTGATTTCAGAACCAGCCATTGATTTCAGAAGCAACTGTCTGCTACCTCTATAGATCCCATCTGGCATCCATCCATCCCCAACTTCAATACAGCGCTAATTGCACTGACCTTAGAGAGGGACCGAGAGAGACGGCAAACCATTTCTCTCGGTGCCCTCTCTAGCGCTAAACCTCTCACACACGTTCCCTCTCTACGTTCTCACCCTCTCTATCACTTTCACTCTGTCTCTCCTTTTTTTTTATTCACACTAAAAGCACTTTGTGCTGCAACCGGAGTGACACCAGCTACGTGTGTGATCTGATCATCATTAGCTACCCATCACTACATAGTGTGAATTTCTAGCATGTCATGAACACCAACACCTCTTCTGCCCATACACCCCCCATGCTTTTTCCCCACAATGTTTGCCCTTTTCCCTTTGTGTAAACTTATCAGTTTGAATGCGTGAGTAACGCATATTGTTTTTGAGGGTTTAAGTGCAGAGAGGTTGTAACGAAGATCCCTCCTAATGAGGTATCTCCTCTGGCAACTGGGTCGCCTGGGTCAAATATATAGCATAGCACTACCATATCCATGGTATTCTGTCACTCAGTACCACCTTGTATCCACTGATTCCTCTACTGTAAGCTTAACTGAGTTTCAACATAATGAACCCTGATGTATTGCCCTCTCTGCTATTCCCAATTCATATTGTACTGTCTGTCGCCTCTCAACCCCAGCATGAGTTGCTTGTCTTGTGACACGATTGGTAACAGTTCTCTGGTCAGTGACTTTGACCTCAGTCTGCACTGTGATGAAAACCTTGCAAGAACGGTCCTTTTGCGGTCAAGCAGCGCTCCACTCTGCTCTGTGATTTACCTTCCGTTTTCCTGAGTCATCAGCACTTAGTCACATTTGAAGGGCTGTCGGAGGTCTGGGCCAAGGCACTGCAGTGGGTGAAGGTGGCCTGGGAAAAGAAAGCGGCAATCAGCTGTCGTAGAGAGCTTTCTTTGCAGGCCTTTGGTTAGTAGTCACTGTGTTGGAAGCAGGATGGGCTGTGACATAACCCAGCTGCTACCCTGGTGCTGTGGGCTTCAAACAAACAGCTCAAATACAGTTTGACTTTGTTTTTCCTCCTGACCTCGGTCAAGTAGTGTTCTTAGTGTGTGTTTTAACTTGCTTGGAATACCAGGTTGGTGAGGTGTACTGCATCAGGACAATTCAGATAATACACTCAAGTATACTCAACTCACTTGCAAATACTTACTTGTGGTTAGGGGAGAGAGAGACGGCGTTTCAACAATAGATATGTTCATGATGAATGCCACATTAGCAGTCATTAGACAAGGTGAGGTTTGTGTAAAGGAGAAAGATGAACTTTCTGGTGCCTTTGTCCCTGCATCATACGTGAGCTTGTGTAGGAGGTGTTAATGAAGCTAGTTCAGGCAGCCAACTGGAGTGGCGCTACAGCCCGGATCAGCCATCACCAACTGGGCTGTTTAAGCTGTCAGACTCTCTCAGAATCTCTCACCCCACCACCACCCCAGCATCCACCTGTGGGCCTCTGTTTCTTCATGGTCCCCCATGTGGGGTTGCCATTGATCTCTCACTGCCTTTGCCTGGCCTTGAATTAGTGATACGAAATAGAGCCTTGATGCCAAAATAAACATACATTTTCTCTCAATAATAAATGTATATTCTATACGTGTCTGATTGAACTATACTGTATATCCCTTATTTACTATTTTAATTTACTTTAACTCTTGTAACTGTACCACATCAGTGTCCCCCATCTTTTTTTCTTCTTCGCGGTCTGATTAACTGTAAGAAATGGTAGACTGGAAAAAAGAAAAAATGGTGTGCAAGATGAGATATTTCAGATATAGTGTACAGATAGGGTTTGGAATCGATTCACTTTTAATTCACTCACTTCAAAACGTTAATAGACACTGCAGCTCCCATAATGATAGAGCCTACTCTCTAAAATCTGTCTTTCTAACTGATCTATGTAAGAACCTTTTATGTGGCAAAGATTTCCTGAAATGTGAAGAATATCCTCTTCCTGAAGTTGTTATATTGGAAGTGAACTGACCCCGGGGCAGACGTGAACTTGTTAATGCATCCTTGCAAGTTCATGTCAGCACAGTTTGAGAGCGCTAGATATGAAATTCATCTTGAAGTGACAGTTCCTGTAGCGGTTTACTGCACCAAAACGTGGTACCTTGCTCCCGTGTCAATCATCATGATAATTTACTTTTTTCTTCTTCTTTTTTCTCTCATCCATTTGATGTGTCTGTGAAAGGTATGTTGTGTCCATTGTTTACCAAATGTGCTTTTCATACAAACGTGACTCAACTACATTGTTGTCTATTACCAGGCAAACCCTGTCCATGTACGTTGCAGCTTTGTGTATTACCACAGAATTGGTTGCCTATTATGAGCCATATAGGAAAGGTCATGAAGTTATTTGTCACCTCTATACTGGTTTAAATCAGAAATGTGTTCCCTGGCCAAAACAACTCACTTAAAGGCAAGTCATTGTTCTCTACTTATTGTT
Source organism: Hoplostethus atlanticus (assembly GCA_034670405.1). Classification (NCBI taxonomy): domain Eukaryota; kingdom Metazoa; phylum Chordata; class Actinopteri; order Trachichthyiformes; family Trachichthyidae; genus Hoplostethus; species Hoplostethus atlanticus. Next base: position 1,439,328 of record JAXDDX010000035.1, read on the forward strand.
TCCCCAGCTGGAAGCTACTGTTTATAACAATGTGTATCAGATAGCAATGCCCCCTGCTGAAAGGTGAAGATAGAATATGTTGTTTGTGATAACGGCATCATTGCCTTCTGCCTCTGCCTCATTCTACCTGGCATCTTCTGGGAATGGACAAACCTTTATACTTGTTTACTTGTTCTGGTTATTACTGTACGGGCTAGCTCCGTTGAATGCCACACTGATTCAAGAATATGAATGCTAGGCTATTGAGTGTGTGTGTGTGTGTGTGTGTGTGTGTGTGTGTGTGTGGGAGACAGAGAGAGAGAGGAGTGGTGCGTGTGCGTGTGTGTGTGACTATATGCATGTTCTGAGTAATGGGCTTTGTGCATCCTCTCTAGCTGACGGCCAGGATGTATCCATGGCAACGCCAGGTCGGTCCTAGCTCTAAGCAGGGCTGGTGAGAGGGACTTGAAAGGGAGCGTTAAACCTCTCCTCTCATCTGCCCTGCGCTCTTCTCACTCCGACCATGGCTAAATGTGCAGCCTTGTTGAAATACCAGCCCCATGGGAATAGTCGTGACCGCGGTCACTCACACTACAACACTGCCACCTTTTGACCTAATGTGAAAATCCACCCCAAAACATTGTCATACTGTATTTTATTTCCTATGATCTTGGCGAGTTCAGTGTTGATCTGTGAAGACAAACAACTTCCCCCAAGACACAAGAGCCAAGGATATTTTGACGATGTTGACAAGAGACAGGTCCTGGAGCATTCCGTGTGATTTTGTGGCAGTAAAGTCATATTTTCTAGGTTTGTAACTGCTGGCACTAAAATGAAATTAAGGTGATTTGTATTTAAGACTGATATTTTTGCTCTCAGTTTTCTAAACTCAACAAGCCATTTCAACCAGAGCTTTTTGAAGCATGCCAATGGCAACTCATTTGTTAAAGTCAAGGCCATGCTGCACAAATATTTTGATGCATTTGATATTGCCTTCATCAGTGACTCAGTTTGGCCAATAGGACCATATGCCTGTAAAACTAAATAAGAATTAAAAAAATCTTTAGTTTTTTTTCTTTGTTGTATCTGTTGACAGAATGGCTCATCTTCATCACCTCAAAACGTTGCCTATGTATCAAATTCTCTGCTGCTTTGTCATGGCCATTATATCCCCAAGGAGAAGCTACTGGATTATACACGCTTCTGCTGCCCCCTAGTGGATGCTAACATCCATGCTGAAATGGATTGAAGTGGCACTAACTACTGACTACTGAGGGAGGGGAGGAAAGATGTAAAGAGAGAGGAATAAGGAGGAAGGGAACAAGAAAAGTAGATGTTGGGAGTTGGATTTGTCCCTTTCTGATAAGAAATTGAAATTGATTGCCAAAACAATATGAGATTTATTGCATAAATAATACTATAAACATCAATAAACCTGTACTGACAATCAAACAGTTTGGCACAAAGTATTTAAACTTGTTTGTCTGATTCCATTGCATCCATTCAGAGGGGTCACTGCATTGCTTTGCACAGTCCAGTTTTGCCAGCTGCAGTGAATTTACCAGCTCGGGCCAAATCTAGGATGTTAACTTATGTGCATATTCCTCTCAGACGACATAGGGACAGCAGCTGCGGGAGCTGGGCTGACTTTGTTCATGTTAGGTCAAGCTGTATGCCAGAGGCTATCTGGGGTCATTCATACATATTCAGAAATAGGAGGCTATCAGGCACTACAGTTGAGCAGGATACAAGATAGAGCCAGATCAACGCTGAGCCAAACAAGGCTGTTTGCTCTCTTATCGTCCAGTCTTTCTGGGATAGACAATCAGACAAACAGCTGCAGCTAAACACATATTGACCAAGTCTGCTGCCTCTCTCAGCCCCTCACTTGATGCTATCGTTTCCCCCTGGTGGAAACATGTGTGGGTAGCTGTCTATTTGTTAAGGTTTAAATGATAATGAAGATAATGTGTTTTCGATTGGCTTTACAGTTTGTATGTTGCTTTTCGTTAGTGGTAGCCTATGGCATCATTGGGTTGTAAGTTTTTATTGTAAAGAGTGTTGTCATCCCCTGAATGGGTCTAAGGTTTCATCTTCGGGCACCATCATATTTCTTGAAATCATCTCTTGACAGTCTAATGGAGCCGGATCAATGCAGATGGATCGGTTTTCTTACATTTCCTTTTCATATCGCAACCCACACCACCGCTGGGACTCTGCATTTATCTCCACATTCAATAATGAGATCACATTAAAGATGTTTTTCCTCTCCACTAGTTGTATTTGTTGTTGGTCCTTCGAAAATGCTCGCAGTTGTGGATGGAGTTGTTCAAATGAGCCATTAGATTGAAAAACAATAAGGGAAGGGATGGCTTGATTTTATTTTGTGATTTTCCACCTTGATGGCTGCTCTGCCACGGCTTATTTCTTCAATATAGAATCAAGCGTCACACATGAACTTAACACTTCCTCTCTCCCAGAATCTTTTTAAAGGACAAATCTTTTTCTGTGGTGTTTGCTTTCCTCTTTGGCCCCGTTGCCCTTTAAAGCTCATTATTAGAGCCTCTGAACACATGAGGAAGGCGAGCAGAAACACACCACTCCAAGCGTTATACTAACCAATAACACACTGCAATCAAACCATTGCAAATAAAGCAGTTGTGCTGTATTCCAGTGTGTGTGTGTGTGTGTGTGTGTGTGTGTGAGTCTTTTCCAATTTAGAGTCTCTCATATCATCTCTTCTCATTTCAATAACATCGGAGAATTTATTGCATTTGATTAAACAACCACACCGAGATGAAGCTTTTTCGGGGAGGAGTGAGGTCATACTGAACAGTAAAATCAGCAGAAATAAACAGCCTATTTGGTGCTTTTTTTCTACTGAACATTGGTTGCTGATCTCTTACTCTCTCTCGCTCTGCGTCAAGGCTTTTTTTCCTGGAAATGGTGAAACCCTGCCCCAGCACAGCTGGGCCCTGGGGGAGTATTCTGTGTCCTGTACTCCTCATGGCCTCACCTCCTTTCCCCTCCTCCTCCTCCTCCTCCTCCTCCTCTTCTTATTCTCTTCTTAGGAATTGCTCTATGGGGTGTATCCGCCCCAGAGACAGAAGGACAAACCCAGACAGAGTATGTTCTGTCTAGATACAATAGAGTGTTATACAGCCTTCGCTTTACGCTTCACCTCAGATGACCTTTTTGCTTTGTTTTGGGACAGGAAATGTTTGATTGGGTGTCATTATTTTGATTGACACTTCACTTAAAGACACACTGAGGTATATTTTAGATTCCTTGGTTCATGACTGAGTTAATATTGTCCGTGTGAAAGTTCTTCATTCTGAGATGATTTTCATTTATGGGAGAGGTTTTTCCATCACTAGCCGGATTTGAACGGGGTTATTACTGCCTTTGTTGTTGAATTATTTAGTTACTTCAGGGTTTTCTTCACGCAGTACTTTCAGCATAGCGAAGGATTTGACCGAGTCGTGGTCTTTTACCAGATCCAGAAGGGTTAGTGTTGCCAGTGGACCTCTGACTTCAGATCAGCGTCTGTTAACAACGGTATTAGCCTATTCATCTAGTCAGCATGCCTGTCCGGATCATGTGCACCATCTCCTTCTCAGCCGATGACGAGCCTGGCGGGGCATCCGGTAAAGAAGGCTTTGACGACCACTACAAGCGGGTAAAGAAGGGCTACGGTGATGGGGACTCGGGGGACTACCTGGACGGGTGTGGCGAGGAGGATTACAATGACGAGGAAGCCGATGTCCGCGAGGTGGATGACCTGGCCACTTTCTTCGGCGGCTGCTCACTCCATGGCGCCAACCATGTGTTTGTGGAGGACAAGAAGTTCGGGATCCGCCAGAGTCTGTGGGCGCTGGTCTTCACCCTGGCCCTGTCTGTATTCCTTCTCCAGGTGGTTGACAGGGTGCTGTACTACCTCCGATATGAACATGTCACCATGCTGGATGAGAAAGTGGCCGACAACATGACCTTTCCGGCCGTCACCTTCTGTAACTACAACACCTTCAGGAAGTCTCAGATCAGCTACAGCGACCTGATCTTCATGGGCCCTCTGCTGGGCTACGAAGACAACATGGCCCCGGGGATTCCACTTGCCCCAGAGCCCGACCGCCCACCAGGCTCTCGCTTCACCCTGGAGGAGTTCTTCAACCGGACTCGGTTCCGCATAGAGGACATGCTGCTCGAATGTAACTTCAGGGGCTTAGAGTGTGGCCCGGAGAACTTCAGAGAGGTAGGCTGCAGAGAAAACAATGTGTAAAAAATATATTTCAATTAAAGAACACTTTAATACCACAGACATTTGAGCACTCTTAAAAGTGAAAAGTACTATTTTATACAGGCCTGGTAAATGTTACAGTTTTGATTGATAGGTGTGAGATGGAAACCATGATTTGGAGTGCGAACCAGATAAGAGAGGAAGGTTGTTTTGTGCATGTTGAGAGAAAATAGCTTGTGTCAGTGTTTGTGGTGATAAATTGAGCTGGTCCACTGAAACATACTTGTGTGACGAGTGACATCTGCTGTAAAAAAACTAAACTCAAATGCAAGGATGGTTGTTTCGCATTTTTACAAGTTTTGGAGTTTAGGTTGCTTTGCTCATTCAGAAAGACTATGTAGAAAATTACGGATGAAATGGTTTATTTATTTCTGTGTGGTAATTTGGTTATTTACTATCCCAGGTCATTGCTGTAAATAAGATGTTTTGTCTTAGTCAGCATGCCTGGTTTAATAAATGATTGTATATAAATAAATAACAGGGCGTTGCTCGTGACATACTTGGCCTACATCGTTGTTGTCGAATTGAATAGGCATTGAAGGAAACTTTGCGTTGCCCTGAGAACTGTGCAGGTCAGCCTCTTGCTAGACAGACATTCACTGACTTTTTGGCTTTCTGGCTGCAGCCCAGTGTTCCCTTGAGTATGCACATCAGACGGTACGCAAGTGGAATACTGAATTACTGTGTTGTGTTGACAATATCCAGCTATTGGTCTATTGATCTCACTGACCTTTGAGCAGATCGGGATGGGTATGCACTGACTGCTAATGGATGCACTAGAGTTATAATTACATCAGTGTGTAAATGCATGTAGATATAATGAAACTGTTCCTCTGTTAGACTAGCTTGACAGCACTATGATGCCTACGTTATTTTTCTGTATAATTGTGTAATTTATTATTATTATTATTATTATTATTATTTGTAGTAGTAGTACTAGTGGTAGTAATGGTAGTAGTAGTAGTAATAGTAGTAATAGTGGTTCTAGTAGTAGTAAAAGTAAAAGAAGTAAAAGAAGTAGGAGTTCCAGTGGCTCATACAGTGACAAGAAAAACAACAAAAAAAGGAATTTATTTATATAGCATTTGAAAACTAACTTGTTTACATGCCACGGGGAAGATAAAAGACAGAGAAGATGACATGAGATTAAACATTAAAAGCCGAGGTGAGTTTTCATCAGGGGATTCAAAGCGTCAACACTGAAAGCAGCTCTGGCATTATGGGGTTGTGAGCTTCAGGAGAACACCTTGTCAACCAAAAGTGCAAGAAAATGCAGGAAATGATGTGGTGGTTAGAGTGGGTATGAGGCAGAGTTGTGAACATATGTGTTGGATTAGGGCAGACCCTGGAGCAGCAAGGTGCAAATAGTAAGAATAATCAGAATCTCTTTCACCAAGTACAATAAATGTAAGATGAAATGAAACTTTAATGTTCCCAAGCAGGGCCGGCTCTACACTGCTGGAGGCCCTAGGTACAATTTTCTGTGGAGGCCCCCTTTTCTTTTTAACATTAACATTAACACTTTTTTTTTTCATCAAGAGTAGAAAAACTAAATTAAAGGATTCGTGAGGCCCTGGGCATTTGCCTATTCAGCCTATAGGGAGCGCCGGCCCTGATCCCAAGGGGAAATTGGGTCATTGGAGCAGCAAAGAATATGACATAGACAAAAATACAACAAATACAACATTTTGAAGATCAAAGATACAGTGTCTCCATCATGCTAATACAGATCTCTTTTTGGCTTGAAAGAATTCTCGCTATCTTGAACTATTTCACAGATTAACACGTGTTTACAGGTTTACGAACACTTGTAAATACAAGTGCTAGAATTTTCTTATATAGTGTGCAACACACAACTTACATAGTATCACAGTAAATATTGGCACAAGGCACAGAGACACCAGGACCTCACATCAGCACCAAGGAACAGTGCAGAATGTGCCTTAGACAGCAGACTATATCATGTAGCTCACTCTGCATATTTTCAGTCAGGTTTCAATGTCTTACCCAGAGAAGAGTTGGAGAACGCCTGGGTCAGACTATCCGTATCACCAAGGGCGTCACTTTGTGTTGAAAAGTGGTGGGGACATGAGAGTCGAAAATACGAAAATACTCAGCATAAAACAACGGCGACCGCACAAGAAACAGTCATCCATATGCATCACCTCCACAGCTGCAGCACCATGTCAATCCAACAGTGCCAATATCACAATATCTACTGTAGAAAGCACCAGTGCATGTCAGTCAGCCGAGCGATAACAATATCCTAAAATATGACAAAACAGAAACAACTGAAGGAATAACGTTAACAACGTTAGCTAAAGATAATAAATCAACCTTACCTTTAGATGTTAAGTTACACTGCCTTGTTGTTTCGATGCCAATACTTTGTTAGAGAAACAGAGTTCACAAGAGTTCACGAGTCAAGTTCAACCAATCATGACTCATTCTAAGCATGAGTATAAATATCGATATGTGAGAACATAAATTAAACTGGAGCAGGGATTCGATTATTTCTTTATCCATATTCATCTTAAAATAAACTCAATCATTGATTTGATTTTTTATTCAGTCTTTTAAATTTACAATTAATTCATACATTTCACACATTTAAACTCAAATACCACCCCTGTCAATCTGCACTCGATTTGTTAGTTAACATTTCTTGGTGCAAGCTATTTTTCAGAACATTTTTAACAAATTATGCTTTTAAAAAGTGATGGGGACAAAATTGGCCATTTCAAAAAGTGGTGGGGACATGTCCCCAGCGTCCCCAGTGTAAATGACACCTATGCGTATCACAAACAGAGAGAGAGGGATATATGGGCAATGTTCTTGGGGTGAAATAAGGCCAGCTGTCACATTTCGCTGATATGCCTTTCAAAAGACAGAGTGCTGTGGCTGTTAATCAGTACGGCCAAGTTATCAGCATGGGAGGGAGGCAGTGACCAGGGCTTCTTCAATGTTCAGACCTGGTGTGTGTGTGTGTGTGTGTGTGTGTGAGAGGAAGAAGTTATTCCCACTGTGCAATTCAGAGCTGCTACTTGCTTATCTTGACTGTCTGTCTTTGAATGAGAAGGGGTGCTCCTTTAGGTCACATCATCATCTCATTCACCTTGGGTTTTGACAGATTCACCCATTCAATTCAACAGTAGCTTTGTCCTTATAGACTCAACTATTTCAAACTGTTGACAGAAACTTCACCTAGTCATTGCCTTGAGGCTACCCATCATAAAGAGAATTGGTTATATGCTCTGAATATATTGTATATGTATATTAAGAATATATTGTATATTTCTTATACATTTTTCATGCTGCATTATTTCACTTTTGCTTGAGACTGGTATAGGAGGTTTATGGACTAAATATCACGTCTAACATCTGGTTATGTCTTTTATATGTCATAAACTGTTGCAATATTTTTGTTGATAGAATTTATTAAAGATTAACTTAACACTTTGACACTCTCATATATCTGAGATTATTGGTTTTGGAGCAAACCGTATGAGGCTTGAACTTTACTTTCCCAAACCCATTGATGATACAGCCCACTCCCAGAAGTGAATGTTTGATTATGTAATCAATTATTCAGCACTGACAAAAAGCACAATAAATAGTCTCAGAGCATTTTGTGGTGTTGATAACATTACTGCATAAGAGCACGTAACAGAAGATCCATTTATAGAGACAGCTCTGCATAGGCTGGTGTTAGTTGGATGGGATGGTCAAGGCTTGGTGCACTAAGGCTAAAGAGTATTCATTGACAAGTATTCATTCCTTGTCAAGTCAATGATGGCCCTTGACACTTCTGTATTACAGCCTACTACTACTATTATTGATTGATTGTTCCTTAAGCTGATAAGCCAATGCAGTCATTGTAGAAGTTCCTATTGCTTTCTTACTGCAACTCTGCCGCACTACTTCCCTGCCTTCAAAACAAATACTTAGAAAATTCCAAATGTGTTCTCTCTAGCCACCAAAAGGTACAAGAAAGGGTTCAGCGACCTTAAAACACATTAACACTAACACAATAACAGCTGTTGTTGATGTACCGTGCATTTCTGGGCCCATTTTGTCATTCGGTGGTGTATTTTTCTTTCTTTTCTGCAGATAACTGGCCAAACATAGATGACGTGACATCATGCTGAGATATTTCCAGTGCAGCTACAATGGAGTTTAATAACAGAAACATTTTCAGCTATCTAAAGCATCAACTCTAAAACATCAGCTTTTGATGTCCGTCCCTAAGAATCAAAGAGCAAGGGCTTCTTTCTAAACTCAGCATTTTGCAACAATGGGTTTTCTTTAGAATAGAAAACTGTTTCTGCTGCAGTCCTAATGCAGGATAGATGCAGGATGGGGGACTTCAGACAAGGCTACCACTGTAAAAAAAACAACTGCTGTTGCTGCTCCAGTTGAAGAGAGTGGGGCTACATAGATAATACACAGGTAATATATGCCAGCAGGATAAACACTCTCATAAATTCCCAACCAAATCACATATTTTTACATTGTCGGTGAACCTGATCTACAGCACTATCTATTTTGCAATTTGATTAGCCTGTTGTGATGTTAGCCTTGCCAAATCACAGCTGGTAATTCCCTCTGCTGTCAGTAGATGGTAAAATAGAAGGAATTAATGCATGCAGGCATAAAGAACAGCACACATTAGGTATTTCTGTTATACTGTTTCTGCAGCTACAGCTAATCAATGGAGTGTATCTATTTTGGGTAATATGGTCATTGGCAACAATACTGCTGTGGAGAACACAAGTCCTGCTAGTCTCTGTTTATTATATCTGCTAAAGGGAAGCTAATGGCCTCACAGACGCCACTGTTGGTGTATTGAGGAGGGAGGGGGGGCCAATTGATTAATTTCTCTGTCTCTCTTGCTCCTCTCTTGGGCTTTCTGTCTGTTCACTCTCTCTCTCTCTCTCTCTCTCTCTCTCTCTCTCCTGTGTGTGTGTTTAACTTTCCGCGTGTACGCCCGTGCATGTGTCTGTGTGCGCATTTTGCTTTTGCCCAGGGCTTGGCTAATGCCCTGCAGATAGAGGGCTCAGGTTGCAGCAATTCTGTCCTGGGGCAAAATGTGAGCCCCCTCACAACAAGCCATCCAAATCCCTGCTTCCTGCTCCATCCCCAGCCCATTAGATACAGCTTGCCTTTCTACCAAGCTCAGCATCACCAGCAGAGCCAGGCGATGGCTCCGGTTACGCCCTTCTCCTGTCTCCTCAAGAGCATCAATCTGTTTACCCTGGCCGCAGGACTCTTACAGACAGACAGACAGGCAGACAGAAAGCAAGGGAATGTTTTCAGGAGAAAGGAAAATAAAACGCCAGGGCTGGCCTCGCCGTCTGGCTGTGAGCTGTAAATACTTGTTATGGTTCAGCACTTCTTTTAAGGAGAAACTGTATCAGGGAAAGTGTAATGTAATTATCCTCAAGCATATGCCATGATATATTAGATGCTAGTACATTATTGTAAAGCAGGAACAGAGTGCACTAGATTATAACACAAGACAAAGACTAGCTGAATTGCACTGAAGTAAGTACTGCCAACATCCAGTGTTTGCCGAACTCAGTTTGTCCTTGTCAGTTTGGGAGCAACAATTATTCTACACCTTGTGCAATTAGGCTAATTAAACTGTCACTTCCTCAAATAGAAATGGATTTTGTCTCTGTTTGTAATGTGTAGTCATTATGTGATAGATTTGAATTGCCATACAGGGTTTATGCATTTTAGGGAGCTTGATCTACGTTTGATCCTTGTTTCATTAGTTGATTTGAAGTCTAGATCCATCAGGTAATAGTAGCAAAACACCCATGCACATGTTGACTTGTATCTGCGCAGAACAGCAATTACTACCTAATCAGTGTATTTGGGTGTAGCGGTGTTCGTCTAGTTGTTTCCATTCCCCCTGCTAAGCCCGACACTGTGAGAGCAGGTACATCTAAAATACCGTTAACAAAATAATAACGGTAAAAGAAAGTCCAATTTTATGGGAATAGATTTGATTAGTGCTCTCTACAAGTATAAGCCCCCTGGCAGAGAGTGGTCAGTGTGTGAATCTCAGAGTTTGAAAAGTGCTCTCCTCTCCTCTGAGAGGTTCCAGCACAAGATCATTAAATATTTATAGTAACACTGTGAAATTCAGATAGCTGTCTAGTGACTTTCTCTCCTTTTCTTTGCCATCATTCACTATTTTCAGATCAGAGGCACTGAGGTGATCTCTGTGTCCTTTGTAATGCAAAGCTGTGGCTTATCATGCCAAACACAGAGCTACTGTTGAATTGCATCATTTAGGATTTATTTTTTGTTCATCGATAAGGAATTTTGAGAATTTTGGATCCCGCTCAGATTGAAGAACTTTGTATCTAATTCAGAGCAGAAGCTTATCAATTAAATAGATGAGTCTATTTACTCATCTAGTCTACTCTGTATCATTGCTACTTTATTCTGATGCCTTACCCCCAGTTCATTTCCATCACCCCAGTTAATATCTACAGTTCCCTTCTTATTGAAGAACTTTGAATGTTGCACTGTGAACACAAGGGGGCAGTGTTTTACAATTTTTTGTACTGCTCTTGCTCTCTTTTTTTTTTGCAAGAAATCACTCAGAAATATACTTAATCCCATCTCTAAAGAACCCTTCGATTCCTACTGCAGTACAACATCAGAGCCCAAGCTGCGATGACCACCATCCAGTTTTTAAGCCTCATTTAGAGGCAGAGTCGCTGCCAGTGGAAACATGATTGCTGTGGTGACAGAAATGTTTTCCCGAGGGATTAAACTCAATTTGTGTTCCGGGGATTAAACAATAAATATTAGAAATCAAACATGAGCCGAGGTTTGTTCATTGTATACAGCCTTGACAGAAACCCTCATTTTCTCTCTCTCCTCCTCTCTCTCTCTTTCGCTCTCCCTCTTTAGATGTCCCACTGTTTCTCTATGGACTCTATGGCATGGAGGACTGCAGTCATTTGGTATCAGTAGGAGGGAGAGCACAGTAGTTTATCACTCTATCACATCACCATATCTCTCTCTATCCTGCTGATGGATCGTTGTTTTCAAACACACCCTTTTTAATTAAATCACTCATCGGTCTTCCTTTAAGACGGGGGGGCCAGTGACAGGCTGTACAGCAACCTCCCTCCCGTTAAGCCGAGTCCAACAGGATATTAAGCCTCAGTCAGTAAAATTGGACAGTAACACTTCCTTTCTTTAATACTAGCCAATACTTCATAACACAAACAGTAATTAGTCATTCAAGTGGCAAATGGATGGCTAGAACTTTCTTTTTTTCCTCCACTAAGATTAATGGTGCCTAATAATGTGAAGATGAGGGATAATCCAGCCGTTTTGGAGCAATTATATATGAATAAGACATATGACAAGTGCCTCATATAGGGCAAATAGTCACTTATCAGTAGCTAATTAGGGTGATGACTGGCCTTTAATGGCTTCCTACAGAATTGTACCTCACTTTACACCAGACCTAAAATTGAACATTTGGCTCCAAATGGCAGAATGGATGTCAGAGAAGCTGAAAGGTGGTGTCCTTTTAAGAGTGGTGGACTCTCTCCGAGTTCTCCTCTCTCTCTCTCTCTCTCTCTCTCTCTCTCTGTGTGTCTCTCGTTGTCTCTCTCTCACTGTCTCTGTGTGCATGTGCGCGCCTGGGTGTGTACTTCTGTGTGCGGACATTCGTAGAGTCATAGCAGTCATTAAGTCCAATCTTTGACTGCCTGCACTGAAAAATCTCTCTTTTTTTTCTCTGTTCAAGCAACCACAGAGCTCATGGAATCTTATGGCAAGTAGTCATTTGAGAGATACAGGTTTTTGTAAATTGGCATTATGAAGTTGACTGATTGTACTATATATCCATATTCAGGCCACTGTCACTATTCATTTTACAACATGAAAATAAATAGTGTACCTGGCAGTGGTCAGTGTAGTGACTATACTGTACATGTATGTTGGGGCCTGACTTATGTGTAGTGCCTACGTGTTAGTATGGATGTCTTGCTGCCTCTCCGCTCCAGGGTTTCATAGCTGGCTGCGTCCCCCGTGGTCAGCAGGACTCCCTCTCTGAGATAGGCTGTTTGGAATAGAGTGTAGAATCAGCAAGACACCCTATGGAGTGGAAGGGTTGAGATCTGTCTCTTAGACGTGTGTGTGTGTGAGTGTGTGAGAGTGTGCGAGAGAGAGAGTAAGAAAGAGAGTGAAAGGTAGGTGTCCGTGTGTGAGTGTGTACTTATGTGACTGTTTGTGTGCATGTGTGTGTCCATGCATGCATGTATGTGTGTGTGTGTGTGTGTGTGTGTCTGTGTCTGTGTGTATGTATTTGCAAAGCCAACACAGCTTTCAGTGCTTGACGTTCTCTCAGACCAAACCCTTGTTCTGTCCTATCACAAAACCCCTTTCAAGATTAAAGATGGCTATAAGGCTCAGATACATACAGAGCTTTAAGTAGTTCAGGTCACAGGGTGGCCCAGCGGTTTGAGAGGCTGTCCCCCAACCAAAATATCACAGGTTTGATCCCTTCAACCACTAATGTCAACAGCCTGTTGAAATGTCCTTGAGCAAGACACCGAACCCTTATGTGCTTAGTCATTGTGTGTTGCTCTGGATAAGAGCATCAGTGAAATGACAAAAATGTAAATGCGTTCAAAATTGTAAACAGTTGTGCCGGGGCTCGTGTCAGCCGAAGGACTATTGACTGTGTGTTTGTTGTTTCGCAGCAGCATCTCTGATTCAATCTCAGCAGGTCTGGTGTTGCTGCCTAATAATCACAGCTGATGCAGATCTAAACACCAATAATGTCTGTCTAAGTGGCACATGAGGCAGATGGGGAGTTGTACCCTCTTGTTGCAAACCCCCGCCTCCCTGCTCAGCGGTTCATACTGGAACGTTGTTGTACATGCAGTACCAGTCCAGGAGTTATTGGGAAAAAAGCAATTAAATCACGCACCAATTAGTGAGTATTTGAACAGTGCATCTGGTACTCATCTTAGACCTGAATCCACACACACACACACACACACACACACATAATCACACAGTGAAGACACCAGCCATCCTATTGCTTTCAGTAAATGTATCCCCAGAGGGACCATTATACTGTGGACCAAAATGAAGTCAAAATGAAAAATCCATTTAGATGCAACCTGCTGTGCAGCTGGCTTTGGACCGACTGTTTCATGCTTTTTGGCAGTCAGGTCTCCCTCTGTGTGTGTGTGTGTGTGAGTTTCTAGGTTTTCAACAGCTTTAGGGGAGGGTAAATCTTATTTTCGGGTTACAGGTTAAGGATAAAGTAAAGAGTATTTAGAGCTATGGCAGTGAATGTAAATCAATGCAACATCCTCACAAGGAAGGTAAAGCTAGACTGTGTATCTGTGTGCGTGTGCGTTTGTATGTGTGTGTGTGTGTGTGTGTTACCATCCCCAGGGAGCTGTCGGCCAATCGGACTAACCTCTACACTCCTTCGTTAGTCCTGCTCTGTCTGCATGTCTGACATCCCCTTGACATCAAGTGTAACAGACACACCGACTCATACACGTGTGCACACACCACCTGTCAACAATTTAACAAGCAGCCGGTACAACTGGTGCAAGACCAAGTTTCTGGACAAAGGGAACAAAAACAGAATTTGTAGAAAAAAAGATTCTGGTGAAATGGCTTCAATTACAACAATACCTCATCCAGGCAAGAAATCAAAGAAATATTCTGCCAGAAGACCCTGTATTGGTTAAGAGCAACTGATAAGCCTTGTTAAGAAGTCAGAATCCAGAGAGAAATTAATAGGACAAGACAGGATATCTTCAGAGGATTACACTGGTTTAGAAGTTCTTGAACATACTTCTGCTGAATGAAAGATTTAAAGCAAACTTTGGGAAAAGTATGTATTTTATGATTCAGCTCTGTCGGGGGAACCTTTGGAGGTATTTATTTTTTAAACCAAAACCAATTTAGAGGAACTCCATCTGCGGGATGAAATTGAGAAAAGGCTTGTTGGCATTCGAGTTTTTTATCGATTTTTGCACTCATGTCGCAATATAGTTTGTGTGTATATGTGTGTGCATGGTTTGTGGGAGGGCATGTGTTCGCACACGTGACGAACACACAATCATGAGCCCCGGCACACAAAACACACCTACACAACTAATAAAACAAATGGATGGATTTATTTTTGCAATAAGTATTCATTTGTAAATGTCAAGCAGAAAGGGACCGTTTATTTCACAAAGAGCCATTCATTCATTTCTCCCCGAGCAGCAAATAGGAGGCAACAGAGCTGCGGGGACTGGGTGACTGTTCGCTGTAGCTAGCGGCCACACTCTGAAAGTCATTCATCAGAACCATCTCCCTTTTCCCAAACTCTCCCCAGCCCAGCTGTCATGATGCTGCCTGGATGAATTAGCTGTGTCATCCTGTGTTTCCCTGTGCAGAGAGGGATGCCCTTACTGGCCCCTGGGCTGTAAATATGAACATCCATCGACAATACCTCCGTACGATCCATTTTGAGATGAATGCAGTGACCTTAATGTATTACAGGGCAGTATCTAAAGGGGTGCTGCCATACTCAATCTCTTCAGAACATTTAACATATATGGATTTCGAGTCCATCATGTGCTAAGTGCATTGACGGCAGGTTTTTCTAGTTAGGTATCCAAGGAAGTGCTATTATGCTCCATTCATTCACAACATTCAAACCATGTTTTTTGAAGCTGTCAAGTGTTTAGTGCAGTAACATTGGGTTGTTGCAGCTTAGTAGGGGGTGAGCCACTCAAGACTGTGCCTTACACTGATTTTAGAGCAGCTAAGAGGCTTCCCTAAAACCCTCTTAGCTTTTCTAAAACCCCAAGTGGTGACTATGGTTCAACCGTTATGGGTTTTTGAAGGCTGACATCGATACTGATATTTTAGAGTCGATATTTTGTCATTGTGTCTTTAAATTTCCAATGTTTCCAATAAAATGGTGAGTGGTCGGTGGTGAAATCAAATTTAGGTCATGTGATACTAAAACTCTATGTTGAAACCCATAATAATACAACCTATCCAATGGTGAAAGATAAAGATATATGGGATGGATATATTGGTGAGCAATATATATTGGCAAAGCAATACATCCGTCTAACCCTTGTACCATTGAAATCATAAAGATTGCAAATGTTCAATAAGTCTTTCATCTTTAATCAGTAAAATTAAATAATAATCATGATTGAATGTTATTTGTCCATCAAGCATTATAGAACTGAGAAATATCTGTTTTATAAAATACAACATTTAAACATGCAGGTCAGGTGGATTAAGACTCTAAAGTGCCCATAGGTGTGAGTGTGAGTGTCTGTCTATCTGTTGTGTTGATGTACTTGTTACCTGTCCAGTACTGGTTACTCGTCCTTGCTTCCCTGCCTTCCACCCAATGCATGCTGGGATAGTGTGACCCTGAATAGGAATAATCAGGTGAAAAAAAATAATGAATGTTGCAATATGTCATCTAGGATCCGAGGAGCTATCATTACGATCCATCCATCCACATCACTTTAACAACACGCCATGTGCTTAGAACAGTGGCGTTAGATTATTATAATTTAGCGTCCAAGGAGTTTTTTCCTGGCTGCTTTCATGCGCAACGCTTCCACAATATGGCTCTTAAATCCATCATCTGCATAGTGCAGTGACACCAGCTATCATTTTTAAGAATTCAAGGATATGTTTTATTTTTTATTTTTTTTACTGTTCTGTTCCCATTTCTGTCATTGAAAGGTTCGTGCAGTTGACAATGTCACACAGTATTCAGTGTTGTTTCAGTCTCACTCCGTAAAGCACGTTGTGTTCACAAGCTTGCAGCGAGCTACCGAGGATCTTACACTAACTGTCATCTCTCACATAGGCTTTACAGTAGAGCGGCGCTTACCTGACGCAGTAGTTAATTCAACTTTATGGCCCAGGAGATTGAGAGGCTATTGAAAGAGAAGCCTTAGTGACACTTGACCCTAACAGCAGTTCATGTACACAATTATCCTGGAAATTGTCCCTGTAAATCACCACCTGCTCCTCTGTCAGACCCTGCAGCTGCAGGACCCTGACTGCCCGTCCCCCCTTCCTCCTCCTCCTCCCCATTTCTCAGCCTCTTCCTTCCCTCTGTCTTTTGCCACCTCCCTCTCTCCCTTTGCCTGCTCCCTTGTGGATGTCTTGGCGCCAAATATTCCCAGCGGGAGAGAGAGAGAGAGAGAGAGAGAGAGAAGAGAGACAGAGGCAACCGAGAGAAACAGAAAGAATACGCAGATCACAGATCGGGAGCTGGAAAGCGAGAGACCGGGTAGTGAAGGGTGGAAAGACATAATGGAGAGAGACAAACAACTGAGGATGGGAGGACGAGGGAGAATGTGCTGTTTTTCCCCGTAGTGGAGAGACAGTGTGTTTGTACAGTATGTGCTGAGGGTAGTGAGAGAGTAGAGAGAAAGGGTAAAGCCAAGCAGATTACAGAGATGGAAGTAGGGGTTGGGAGGGAGCAGGGCGGCGTCGGCTGCCCTGCGGCCTACACTTTGACTCTACACAAGTCAAGGTCTAGACTGGCCGGCCCCACTCCGTTGTAGGCCCAGAATGACAGCTTGATTAACTGCGTTGTGCCTCAACACCCAAGAGCTCTCGCAAACAAACCATCAGCCATCAGTGGATGCAGTCAACACCAGCCACACACAGCAGCACGGACCTCAACGGTTTTATAGGCTTGAGCAGCCAAGCACAAGAGAGGATATTTACATTGTTCAGGTTCTCTTGTGACCTTTTCAAATAAAGTATTCATGGGGAATCAACATTTTATTGACTTGTTTTATTAATCTCAGTAGTTGTAAATCCAATCCACAGACACACCTACAGATTATTATGATGTTGTTATGAGTTATATATGATGTGATGCAACTTTATATGCACAGTACTGAAGGTGGTGGTGTTGAAATGATGCCTTTCAGCCCAGAGCAGGATATGAAATGCATACCAAATGCATTGCTGGCTGGCTAAAACGACCGATGAAAGATGACGTCAATGGAATTTGTTACGTGTCTGTGCTTTATGGTGCGTTTTCATTGCTCTTCAGTTGGGTTTGAGCCTTAGTTCATTTTAATGTTTCACTGGTTCGCTGGCTTCGCTGATTGAAATGACTCAATGAGCTTTGTTTCACTGTAGCACAGGTATGAACTATAAAATGCACTCCTAAATTTCCCCTTTGTACCGTCACTGTGTTCACAAAGTTACACGATTTGCCACTTTTGATAATGTCATCAAAAGAGATTTTGGTTGGCATGTTGGTTGGTTGGTTGACTGATTCATATTCCCCAATCAGGACCTAACTGTCTTAGATCATAGCACTACCATATGTGAATTTGCTTCAGTGTGGATTTTCCCAGGCAAACAACCTTTGAAATGCCTGAACACTTTATTCTTTACAGAAATAACGAGGCGGTCCTTTTATAGAGTCCACAGTCCTGCTAGGGGAGTATACGCAAAATTGAAAAATCAATAGGCTTTTAGCCAAAGTCTGCATTTTTCTGCCCAGTACCAATCAAGGAAACAGCTTTTTTATGGGAATTCTTTTTTATTTCTCTTTGTTCACTCTTAATTGAATCAGTGAAAGGTTTGTTCAAAACAATTTGTCGTCTCTTCATCCATTAGTTACATTCATCCATTACTTTGGGGTTTATTATAAGATCCTGTCAATCTCAGTCAAGCAGCGGATATTTGGTTATGTGTTGATTCACAGAGTAAAGAATTCTGCCCGAGGTCCCTCAACGAGTATCCCTGTTTGCTTTCATAATAGGTTCATTAGTGAAACTCTTTAACCGCAGTTGCACAGCAGCGTGCAGTTGTCATTCTGTTGTTGTTGCAGTGGGATTGTGTTTCTCTGTCAAGCAAGTACATCATTATCCCTTCGCCCAGGCGGATTAGCTTGTCGGAGCGCAGAGCCTCTCCTCTGATATGTCTCTTGCTTGATGAGCTGGCTGGGGAAAGGGGGTTGAACCAATACTGTGAAATAAGTGTCAAAATCCATCTCGGATGATTTCTGATGCGGCCACCCACCAGTCATTTAAATGTAAGTTACACATAATCCATGTTCCTGTTTTTCTTAATGTCAAAACTCAAGTTTCAGCTTCCCTCCCACAGTGTGTACTTGCAGCTGGCAGCATGCACCAGATCAGAAGAGGAGAATTAGTTGTAACAGGTTTCTCTCTCACCTTCTCTCTCTCTCTTTCTTCACCCTCTTACTCTCTCGTGTCACACGTATGCAGTGTCAAGTCATTATGTACATGACACAGAACCACAATAAATCAAGATGACCCTGATTACCATGGTACAACTCCTGCATGTAGTATGATGATGGTGTCCTTGAGCGGCGATTGCATGCCCGTAGCATGCAACCGTTCGTGTGACGTCCTTAGTCATTATCAGATGAGTAATCCCCTGAGAGGAAGACATAGATTGTCCTCTGAAGGGACATTACTGATGTGTGCTATATAGCCAACATGAAAATGGAATGGAACTGCATGGGGAAGTGAAGTGTATCCTCCAGGAACCCAGGGAATTAAATCTGTTTGCCTGGTCTCCTCTTCTGTTGTTAGTAGCGCTTGACTCTCCCTATAGACTCACTAAAACCCTATAGACCGTGGGTGGGTTGGGAACGGACAGTACAGAAAGGCAGAGGCCACGTATGCATGCACACACACACACACACACAAAGAGAGAGAAATGCACAGACTCACTCAAATACACTTATTGACTCACCCTCTCTCTTGTTCTCTGTCGCTTTCTTTGTCGTTTCCCTCCCATACACACACTCACATACACAAACACACTCAGACTCACTTGCTCGCATGCATATTTATTCACTCACCCATTCTGTGTTTCTTTCACTCAATACAAACACACACAGTGTGGCATGAAAGTGCTATGTAACCCAGAGTAGAGGTGGAGGGCGAGGATCAGCCTGGGATGGCATGCGGCTATTACTCTGCATTGGAACACTTTGATGATGGCCAACCAAGCATGAACCACCACTTAACCGACATCCCCAAGGGAGAGATGCTGCGTGCAAAACGCTTCAGCGACGGTGCACTCGAGCCTGTGTAGCCTGTTTGAAGCATGTTTTCTTGATCGCCCAGAAACTGGGACAGCTCAGGGTTAAAAAAAAAAACCATTAAATCTGAGCTATATGCTCTTTGAGACTCGGGACTCACACTTTAACGATCTGGTGATAGAGATATGTTATTTGCACTCATTTACCAGAGGTGTCTTACCCTTTTTTTCCTAACATTTCACATCTTTCATCGAGGTGCATTAGAGAGTAGTTAGAGAATTATGGAGTCAGGAATGTCAACCGTTTTGCAACACCTGGGTGTCACTAAAATGTTAAGTATACAATGAATGCTCTCATTGGCTGTGGACCTGCAGTATTTAAAATTCAACTGGTGGAACAATAATGAAAGGGACTATAGTCTCTCCAGTGGTAACTACTAGTGCAGTGTTCATTTTTTAGAAAGAATACAAATTGTGAGCCAGGAGGGGTTACTTGTGTGCGCATGCGTGTGTGTGTGTGTGCGTGCGCGCGCGTGTGTGTGTGACGGGCTTGAAAAGGAAGACAAATGGTCTGTAGCCACAGAAGGCAATGATTTAATTCAGCAAACAGCACAGTGGATATTCTGAGTAAGAGACTTGGAGTGGGGGGGGGGCGGGGGGGGTGACAGAGAAAGGGTGAGGGTAGAGGGAGAGATGGAAGAGTGAGAGAGAGAGAGAGAGAGAGCGTGTAATCAAAAGGCACAAAACTGTGTGATTCTAACTAAATCCATAGTCTCTAGGACATTTTTCAGATTTTCATATCCTAGTTGCTTGTAATCTGCGGCATTTGATGGAGTAACCCACTGGGCTCCTGTTGCTGCAGGGTAGCGCACTAAATCATTTTGAATAACTTGGCTACCCCCCTGGACAAGCTCGGGGAGCGCTCTGCGACTGACAAAATGCTTCCCACCACCACTAGAAGACTCCTAATGCTGCTCAGTGCCCGGGAGGACCGAGGCGAGTGTGTGCGCTTCAGTCTCCAAAGAAGTCTCTGGCAGACAGCAACCATCTGAGAGAGGACAGGCGAGTTCAGGCTCGTTCACTGTGATCACACCAGGACCGATGTGGAAGGCGCCGGCATTCCTCCAAAATGTGCCAGTGCGATTCCTCTGGATCCAAACCGAGACCGGGCTCCCTCGCCGAAGCCGGGAAGCTTTTCTTGAAACACACCACCTTGCACGGCTTGAGGCACGTCTTCCTCAGCGGCTCCTATCCCCGGAGAGTTGCGTGGCTGCTGGCTTTTTTGGCAGCCGTGGCTCTCCTCTTCACCTGGTCCTCCAACCGGGTGCGATACCTGCTCTCTTCGCCCGTGCACACCAAGGCGCACATGGTCTACGCCAAGCGACTCGTTTTCCCCGCCGTCACTATCTGTAACCAAAATCTCCTGCTGCCACGGCGGATGAAAAAGACGGACATATTCAGCGCCGGGAGGTGGCTGGGACTTTTGGGGAGGAACTGGCAAGTCTCCCCCGCTGTGAGAGAGGCGCTCATACCTCTACGGGGCGACGGCGGCACAGGCCCGGGGAACGAGCCCCCCTGGTCTACCCTCTCTCGGATTTTAGACTTCAACCACTTTCTCCCGCCTCCCCGGGAGTCCCAGCCGTCCATGAGGCAGCTGCTGGACCGACTGGGGCATCAGCTGGAGGAGATGCTCCTGTACTGTCGATACCAAGGAGAGCTGTGCGGGCCTCGCAATTTCAGCACCGTGAGTGTGTGGGCAGCGCCAAAGTTTAATTCTTCTTCCTTTCACTTCCAACAGGTTGATGCAGCTTTAGGGGTGGATGCGTTTGGTTTAATTATCTGAAAGTGGACGGTTAAAAAAACCGCCTGTCGGTAGCCTGTACGTGTTGCGTGGATGCTTTCGATATCAACTGGCTGCTCAATTAATTTTCTTTGAACCCATGCAATCAGAGGTCCACCAAAATGCGCAGTGTGCTCACACTGTTCTCTTTCTTTAAACCGTGTGTGCCCGTTAAAGCTTTAGCTACCTCTGGAGTTCAATTAAGTCTCTCTCTCTCTCTCTCTCTCTCTCCCTACTCAGCAGTGAGTTTATAGTACCTTATCATACTTAATGGTGTTTTATCCCCTAAAGTATATCCATAGTTTTACTATAATATTGCAGTAATGTTCTTAAAGGGACTTAAAAGTGTTGCTGTGACATTTGTATAATATCCTATTAAAATGTATTATAGGATTACTGTGGTTCTTTTTCATAGGGGCTCCCTTTCTTTCTATTATCTCTCTCTCTCTCTCTCTCTCTCATTTCATCTCTCTTTCTGTCTGTCTGCTTCATGCTTTCACTCACACACATGCACACACTGTAGAAAATGCAATGACTCCATGCGAAACAATATCAGATGATCAAAGCCTACTTCTCTTTTGCGTTCCCCATATGGTCTGGATGGGTCCCTCCTCTGCCGTCCATCAGAGCTGGATCAATGTGCTCTCAGCAGACCTATCTGCCTCTAATGAAGATTTTTGATTCATTTAGCAACGCTTTACGACACTCCGACACTGATGGAGAGCAGTTAGCATCGGCCTCATTGGTAAACTGCAGCTACATCGATTGCACTCTATCATCACATAGAGAACAAAGTAAAGTGAGTGTTCCTCTTTCTCCCACCTCATTACCCAAATTTGTTATTTTTTAAGTGGATTTTTATTCACTGTAGGAAACGCATTTCAGTGTCTGGAAATTAGTTTTCTTCTGGTAAATGGATGCAGCAGACATGACTAAGAGGGTTATGAGTATGTTCTGAGGGAAGTAAATAATTCCGAGGCATGCATTTGAAACTGTTTACCTTGATAGCAGCCTTCGATCACACCGTAGCCCGTGACCCTAAATAATGCATTAAACAGACGCTTCTTTTCTTCACATGGTTAAATGCAATGCATTTATATTATATAAGAAGCGCAGCACATGAAGTTATCATAGTCAAACACATTTCTTCAACCATCATCTTTTGTGACGCTTCATGTTTTGCTGAGCATTTTAAAGTATGACCAAGTAACAGCACCCTATTTCAAAGGTAAATGGAGTGTGGAGGTCTGGGCTTTGGGGATATGTGCTAATGCATAGATAATTGATGATGCCCTGCTTGTCCTCAGGATGGGTGAGGTGAGATTGTGGCATGAGTCAGACCAATAGCGTCAGTCACACTTGAGAAATGAGGCATGGAGGCAAAAGGAGAGCCTGTCTACATACAATGGGTTTCAGGATGTGTTGACTTTTTGTGCAGGAACCCCCTACATTGCTGAGTCTCTCTGCTGGGTCTATACATTTGATCCATTGGTCACATCAATCCATCCTCCATCCATCCACTGCTCCATCATTCTTTATCCCTGCTTTGACAACAAACATGCTTAATTCTCTTCACACAGGCCTCTCCTGATTCCCAGGTCACAGATATTGATTTCAGTTATGAAAAACTAAGCTCAGAGCATGTGATCAGCCTCTGTCCCTCCCGTGCACTGTATTGATCGACAGTCATATCCTTTCACTCAGTTTTCTTAGGTCTAACTTTGCTCTCTATATTTCCTGTGTGGCCAAGTATCAAGGTGTCACTGTTAAAAAAAAATTGCTACAGCTCATTTTGTTGACAACTGGCCAAACATAGATGACATGACATCATGTGAAGATATTTCCAGAGCAGCTACAGTGGAGTTTGATAGCCGAATGTAAACTATCTAAAACATGAATGGTAAATGTCAGATTTTGGTGTCAGCCCCTAGAAAATCAAATTCTTTCTAGACCCACCATTTTGCACCAACATTCAAAAATCGCAACAGGGAGAAATCCAGCGTAGAAGAGATAAGAGATAAGATTTTGCATTTTTAGTAAGGTGCGTGACTGTACATTTTCTCGAGTGGAAAAATACTATGGTATTGCTATTGCTCTTTCGACCCACACGTATAACCTACAGCTGAATACAACACGTTCACGCTCGTTCTCTGTGGGCTGTCCAAAGTCATTCTGGGAAATGTGCCTCTGGGAAATTGTAGACAGGTTAAGGGAAAGTGAGTACACCAAAAAAGCAAATTATAACACTTAACTCCTGGAACACTTT
The DNA here is from genome assembly GCA_034670405.1 of Hoplostethus atlanticus. Classification (NCBI taxonomy): domain Eukaryota; kingdom Metazoa; phylum Chordata; class Actinopteri; order Trachichthyiformes; family Trachichthyidae; genus Hoplostethus; species Hoplostethus atlanticus. Next base: position 1,462,782 of record JAXDDX010000035.1, read on the forward strand.
GCACATCACAAAAGTATGATAACAGTGGAAGGAGGGTAGATTTTTTTTTACCTGCAGCTACGCATCGGGTGCACACGCATAGACCCCACTTGTCACAAAGTTGTCACCTGAGCCCTTTTTTGAGGTAGCTTTATTCTTTTGATGCAAAAGTGCACTTTTCCATAACTGTCACAACACATTGTCCCTGCATGCCCGGCGCTGAAGTAGAAATCAATGCAGAGAGGGGAAAGTGGTTCCCTGGCAACTTCAGGGAACAGCTTGTGCATCCTTGTCACATTGTCATGTGAAGGATAGCTGTGGGCCATCTGAACAGTCTCTGGCTGTCTGTCTGTGAATTATTCATCTTAGCGAGACAGTGACATTTCTACACCCTGTGAGTATGAGAGGGTGATGTCTCTATCGGCATTTTTTTGTTCACAGGTGGGTTGATTAAATGTTTCATATTTATGTTTACGCCGTTAAAACATAGTTCCCATTTTTGATGTGATATTCAGATGGTTTCTTGGGCTCGGCAGTCTAAGGACCAGCTGAAATGCAATGTGTCTCTGTAGTTAAAGCTATACAAGCATCGCAAATATTTGGTCACTCCTAATGCTAAGGGTAGCTGCAACGCGTTTAAAATGTTCACTCTCATTTAGCATTGTACAAAGCCATGTTGTTTATTTAGTCACGGTAACCAAGAATTGTGAAACATGTCACGACGTACCCAATGACTCCCCTTTATTTAGCAATAGCACATTTTCAGCCTGGGGTGTTTCTGCCTCACTAAGGTATATTTACATTATTTATGCTAGGTTGATGAAAAAAAAAAACAAGTAGTATTTCTGGTAAAAGATTGCACTTTTCCAAAACAACAGATAGCTTCTCCTTGTTTGTTTGTTTGGTGGTATGTGGGAAATTCTAAAATCGAACCCTTAATTTTGACCCTGCAACAGCACTGTCCCTACAACTGAATATATGCTCATTAAGAAGCATATGAGAAGCATATGCGACTGAAGCCTAAGTCTCAAAGCTGTGAAGATCCCGAGTTCCCCAAGGTCACCACCAGCACCCACTGCCGCCGTTCTTCGCTCGGCTCAATGCAGCCAGCACAGTCTCCTGGTTACCACAGCAACTCTGACTACAGGCCTCCTTTAGCCAAGTCTCCCTCACTATCAACACACGTAGACACACATACGCACACAAATGCAAGCAGGCGTCATGCACACACACACACAATCACTTGCATGGGTGCACGTTCATACACAGACAGATTCACAGACACACCCGTGCAATCCACTCTCTCGATTTCCTCTTGTCACTGTTGTCTCGATGATCTGATGTGATGTGATGATGTGTCTTCTGTGTGAGCACCGCCTCCTCCTAATGCTCAAACTCATCTCATAAAAGACTAGGTGAGTTGTTATGGGCAACGTCATTGACAATACAGCCTTAACAAACTGGGTGTTTATTGTGGTTATAGAAAATGAAGGTTCCACAGAGACGATTTGGTAATGTTTTTCCCATTCCATTCAATGAACAAAAACATCTCTGTCCTAGAATAGTCTCAGGTACTGCCCTTTCCTGCAGGCGCTGCCCTTTGTTATTATCAGTATTTTTGTGCAGCTGACTCGGGTGGTGCCGTAATGTCATAAGATTTCTCTGCTTCATATTCCAAGGAGTAATGATAAACAGTGATCTGATTATGGTGAGAAGCGATACCAGGACTGAGATGGATTTCTGGGGCTTTTTATTGATGTTTGTATTCTGCTGTATAGGCAGGTGTTGCAGGCACTGCTCTTGAGTCACTCTTTCCAGACTTGAAAGGTCACATCTCATAATGTGTCAGACATATCACAAGGCATTTCATTATATTTCAGCCGAGTTTATATCTTAAAAGAGCTTCTACATTTGAGCCCTGGGAGGCAATTATCATAAATCCATAAATCCAGTTCTTATACACTCCACTGAACAGGATTCACACAATCAGAAGTCTTCTATTGTGAGACACGAATGCAATCTGTGCTTCGTGACATTTTAGTCATTTGTCATGAACCACTAATATATGAGTCATAAGTAACCCTTGTGATAAATCGCTCCATGTGTGTTCCAAGGTCTTCGCAACACATTAAGAACAAATGAGTCTGCATCATTTCCATGCAGTCTCATAAAGCCTTTTATACAAAATGTCTATGTTGTGATTTGTAAATGGTAAATGGCTGCATTTATATAGCACTGTTATCCAGCGCTTTACAATCTATGCCTCTCATTCACACACACACACACACACCGATGGCAGTGAGCTACCATGCAAGGTGCTGGCCTGACCATCGGCAGCAATTTGGGGTTCTTGCCCCATTGGGTCTTGCCCAAGGACACTTAGACATGTGGACAGGAGGAGTTGGGGATCGAACCGCCAACCTTGTGATCAGTGGATAACCTCTACCACTGAGCCACAGCCGCCCTTTGTCTCACCGTGAAACGTAACTTCTACTGTACGTTGAGTCATACTGCTTTATGGACTCAAACCTAGGAAGGAAAAAGGAAGATGGCACAAACCCCTCCTCCACTTCCTTTTTAGCTTTTGTAATTACATAGGAATGTAACACGTTTTGAGACAGAGCAGGCAATTATGCTGCTTGACACCAAGCGGAAGAACATTTGATTTTGGATCCTGTCCAAGGATTTCCATTTCCTGACGTCTGTGATTTAGTTTGATGTCCATTAGTTTACTGCCAATCATGTCTTTGCCCATAGGTCACAGTTCCTTGTTGCAGCTCTCCAGTGGCAGCTATATGGCTGATCAACTAATGAGACAGTGCAGTCCTAACCAGTAGACTAAGGGCAGGCATTGTAAGAGAAATGCATCTCCAGATCTGTATTTCATAGAGATCAAACTAGAGCATATTTAGTACAGTATATCCTCCTAAAGTATTATCTTTGGTAAGGCTTTCGTCTGTCAAGATAATAATGATAATGCTATATTTCCTATTTGAAAAAAAAAATTGTTACCTGATGTTCATTGCTCAATATTTCAAGAACACAGATGATTACATTCTCTAAATTGATAATATTTTGGACATAAAGGGCTCAAGATCGCAAGGGACTTCAATAATATTTATTAGTGTGATTTACTTTCATGCCAGTAATCATTTTGTCGGGGTGTTTGTGACATTTTCAAAATGATGAGTATCTCATTCTGGAAACAAACTCATCATGTATTCAATCAAGCAAATATCACACAGCACTGCCAGGTGTTGCCAACAGCGTCTCAACACTTAGACCAATGTTGTCCATTGGCTGGCAGTGTAACAAGAATGAGCTCAGTGCCAAGATGCTTTGAAATCATGCTCTGCTGTACGTCTTCCTCTCAAGAATGAAATGTATTCAGCTGGAGATTGAGATATTATTGCTTTCAGGTCAGGGTTGACATCGAGATTAGGAGGTCTACACATTCCTTTACTCTTCTGTTATTTTGTTGCAGGCTGTTTTTCACTGAGCTCCACATATTCTTTCTTTGTATATTTCAGATATTCACTCGCTATGGGAAATGCTACACCTTTAATTCAGGCCAAGATGAACGCCCCCTACTAGTGACGATGAAGGGTGGAATGGGCAACGGCCTAGAGCTAATGTTGGACATCCAGCAGGACGAATACTTGCCCGTCTGGGGAGAGACTGGTAAGCTTACCTGGAGGGTACATCACATGCTGCACCGCATTCCCAAGTCAGAAAGTTTCAGCTAAAACCATAAGATTAATGTGTGTGTGTGTGTGTGTGTGTGTGTGTGTGTGTGTGTGTGTGTGTGTGTGCGCCCTTAAAGGACGGCTAGTTAGATCGTTTTTTTTAATCAATTAAACACAAGTGGCCAATCCTGGCTTCTTTTCTTGGTATTGGTGTGCTAAGAAGGTCTATGAGAAAACCTGTCCCTAATCGCCATAGAGGCCAGGCTTCCATAGGGATTAGGGACAGGTTTTATAGGTAGACCTATTGAAGCCTAAATGGACTAAATCTCTGTCAAATTTTATACTGCCTACCAGCCCTATTTTCTCCAATTGTACAACCTTAAATGTGTTGAGTGTGATGGACAAGTGAATACCATACGCCAAATTACTGGAAGTTTTGTTTTCCCATGTAACACAGTTGTGCTCAGTTATGCACCTGAAGTCTGAGATCATTGGACATATCCTGTCCATTCCTGTCAAGTATGAGTGATGATCCAAAAAAGGTTAACTTTGCACAGTTGAATCGCACCTGCAATGTCCACTAGAGATTATCGACTATTCCATATCAAGACAGATGGATATTGAGTAGGAGAAATTTTCTTTTACCACATGAATCAAACAAGAGCAGAACCATTTGCCAGATATAAAATCAATGGCAGCTAGAGGCTCTTCCACTCCGGGCTGACCCTACGACTCCACAGAACAGGCAGCGTGGAGCTCCAGGAGGCCCTGAAACCCCTATTGTTTCTCCTCATCTCCTCTTCAACTCTCTAAATACATGTAAAGTTATTTTAGTCTGCTCCTACCAGTTTAGTATAGAATTTAGTGTACTTTTAAGATGCTGTGTGGTTGTATCAATACTTCACTACCACTGGGAAATGTATGTAATGGAGCAGTTCACTCTAGGTCACGGAACCACAGCGCTCACAATAATCACTTAGCCACAAACCAATGAACTGTGATCAAACAATAATGTTTAAGTAAGAACGTGTACCAAATCAAAACTTAAATGCAATCCATGCAGGAGTATTAAATGTTTAAAGGCTTTTTAAGAGGGGACAACCTTAAGATGCAATAAGTGCAATGCACACACACACACACACACACACTATGCGCGAGGGAACAATGTAATTAAAGACAGTGATACTTCCCCTTAAGCCCTCTTCACAATAACATCTACAATCTGTCTTAACTTCCATAATATAGGTGTTGGCCTCCATAATAATTTGTTCTAGATACAATATAGCATTATAAAACACTGCACTCATAAATCTTAAGTTATTTAGCAGCTGAACAAGGTTATTGTTTCATGTTTTTTTTTCTATTTTGTTTGCAACATTACTAGCTGAAAGCCTGTCTTATAATAAAATGACAAGAAATAAACAGTAAAAACTAAAGTTTTTACTGAAACTAAAGTTTCAGTTACGAAGGGCCATATATCTAATAACCACCTCTTCCTTGTAGATCATACCTTGGTTTTTATTCTTCTCTTTAAAGCCTCATAGCCTTTGTCCCTATGGTCAAAAGTGATATTAGATTTACCATTATATAGCCAACAACATTTCTTACCTGCTTGCTTAGCCATCTCCTTGCATTTAATGATGAAATGGAACAGGGCAATGCAGTGCATAGCTTGCAAGTTCAAACAACTGGTGCAAAGACCCTCAGATGTCACCGAGGAGTGCTCCGATACGTAGGAGTCTGAAGGCACACATAACACCAAGGCAACACAGCAGCTTAAAGTGAAGGAGAAACCCAAGAAAATGTAGGCAGGTGTGATGATGCATTTGGTAAAATATAAAATGTGATTCTCCACGGTCTTAATCCATTTCCTGTTAAAATCATAGCTCTGTTTCTTGGTTATATTGCAATTTTCTGTGTTCATTCAGATTTTGTCTATGATCATATTTTAGAGGTAAAACTACCTTATAACTAACGGATGGACAAAAGGGGTGGAATGACAACTGTGGCTTTAACCAAGATGGAGCCCCAACTTGAATAATAGGGCTCCCAAATGTCTGAGGGCCTCCAGCTTGTAGTAATTATGTAGCGTACCTAGGATTATTTCATAACAAAGCAGAGGCAATTACATTATTGTGAGAGTGAGCTGAACGCGTTGGTATAGTAATTCCCTTTGGGGTCGATTTTCCATTTGGCTCCAAGGTTGAACACAAACATCATTATTCTGACGGTATAAGGATGACAGATGGCCATGACTTAAAGATGGCATTAGTTTTCCCAAGCAGAGCCTGAGTGCTAGTCATGTATATGTGCTACTCCGAGCCTCAAGCACTCTTCTTGGCAGCGTCACAAATGGCTTTGTATCCAGCCTCAGAAGAGCAATGTGTAACTGTTAATGTCTGTCACTCGCTCTGTCGAAGCTCTCTCGCTGAATTCCAGCTGTATCCCCGAGACCTTTAATTGGAAAAAAAGTGAGAAGGACTGGCAATGAGAGGACTAGATATCCCATAGCTCCTTCTCAAAGACACTAAATCACTGCCACCGCCGCGATAAGCAGTTGCAGGTCTCAGCAAATGTTATGGAAATATGTTTTCACTAATGTAGGCCTGTAGTCGCTGTGTGTTGTTCTGGTGTTCCCTGATCTCAGTATCAAGGAGGTCCATCTGCTTCATGTAAAATCTATACGGCAGTGTGCTGGAGCGAAGGAAGCTGTCAGCTGTATTGATTTTCCTTTTATCCCTCTCATCATTTATTTATTAATTTATCCATTCACTCTCATTTCCCCTGCAGTAAATAAGCCTCCTTTGGGGTGCACAGTCTCATCAACCAGGGCCACTTAAGGAGTCCATCTCCTTTGTCCTTTCTCACCTCATTCCAGCTATTGTTAACCCCTGAAGGCGTCCTCCCGGGTGTTGGTGTCAAAGCAAAGTAAATAAAGAGCTAGCAATTACTCCTTAGATACGGTCCCTTCTCAGATCAAACCAGTACTCTACAAATGAACGCTATCTTAAAATGTCTGATGTGTCTAACGTAATCTTACATTTGTTTTAATACCAGTTTGTTTCACTCACCGGCTGAAAAATATCCCACCGTCACGATCCACCGTTTTTGTTCCAAATCATTAATTGTGATTGATGTTTGACTTTGATGGAGCATGCATGCCAATTACCCTTGCCCTAACCCTTTCTTGTCAACAGATGAGACGTCGTTTGAGGCAGGGATCAAAGTTCAGATCCACACCCAGGATGAGCCGCCGTTCATCGACCAGCTGGGCTTCGGAGTGGCGCCAGGGTTCCAGACCTTCGTCTCTTGTCAGGAACAACGGGTACGTCTTGGGATAGGAAGCACAGTGCCATACTAAATGGAGTGGAAAATATATATCACAACTTTGTTGTCTGGGAGAGTCTGTCAGTAAACATTTGCCTTTTGTCAGATTTTGTAGGGTGACATTGTACTTCTGAAGACATTTTGTGTCTGTAAACAGACTTATCTCTGGCTTCTTCAAATGGATGGAAACAGACAGATGTCTCACTTCAGTGGAGTGTGTTTGAACTGCCTGGAGATATCATTGTGACAATATCTATGACTGAGTAATTCAAGTTATTTGCCTCAAATGGCAGTGATGTCAGCAAATAGCAGCCTGACATAGGCTGTCAGGAGATACATACTGTATTGCTGTCATGTAAAAACCCTGTAACTCCAATTTTGTGGTGATTTTTATCACCAAAGAGACATAAAGAAAACAATGACATGTTCCTGTATGGGTTGAGACATTCAAACCCCACTGAATACATTCAAAAATACATGGTGGTCAAGTTAAGGCTGTTTTTCTTGTTCCTGACAAGTTGACATTAAGAGAGATGTTGTTTTTTTCAGCGTAGCCCTGCCTCTCTATATATGTTATGTTGTTGTTAAAGCAAACTCACATTGGCGTACACTGTCCAACTGTGCAATCAATAGTTCCCTACACTGTTTTGAAATCAAAGTCAGTTTTCACCTAGACAGCTTCAAACTCGGTGTGGTTTACTCCGGGTGCCTGCCACACCGAGCCACCATCATTATTACCCGATCGGTATGTGGAATGGTGTTTCTCCTGTGAAACAAAGCAGCCATGTGTGCTATTTGGCTCAACTCTTAATATTTGTACAGGTGGGATGGCAAGCATATCACGCACTCACACAGCCTAATGGGGTGCAGAACCACCCATAACGAGTAGAGGAGAGGAAGGGATGGAGTTAGGAGGAGTGATCTCAGTCGCTCCATAGTGAGCGTGTCCCAGTGTCAGCGGGCTGCAGTAGGATTATGCATGCTGCCAATGTCGTGTCTGCAGGAGACTGTCCCTCTTTCTGTTTTTCTCTCTCTACTTCCCCCCCTTTCCTTTCTCCTCTCCAACCATCATTACTTTTCCTTTATGATATGATTTTGCTCGCTCGCTCTCTCTCTCTCTCTCTCTCTCTCTCTTCATGTTTTTCTATGGCAGACTCACTGTTCATTAATCTAATGCAGTTTACTCACATTCATTCAGCTCCCTGCTACAGTTGCCCTATGGTGTAAAACTGTCAGGGTCTTTTCAGCCAGCCAACCTGTCACTCACCACTCTCCCACAAAAGGAATATCTGCAATTTCCTCCCACTTAACATGGAAAACAGAAACATTTCCTCTTGCTCCCAGTTTTTCTTCATCACCCTCTGTTTTTCTTCTTCTCTCTCTCTCTCTCTCATTATCCAGTAAGTCTTGTTTACTCTCACCTGTCATCCTTTTCTACCTCTTCCCTCTCACTCGCAACATGATTTGTTTTGTCACGGTTGATAAACAGCTAACGGCATATAAAAGCACACTGAAATATCCTGAATCCACGTAGTGCTGCATTCACTTTTGTCCGCACTCGCACACTTAAGCCTCTGCAGAAGTTTAACCAGTGGGAAATAATGTAGACGGTAGATGATTTAGGATGGCTGGAGAGAGCTTTTGAAAACACTGGGGGTCTAAATAGGGCGCCTCCGAGCATAAGACGACCATTACTCAGTTGAATGGCTCCTCCAATAGGTGTGGTGCACATGATGAGGCGGACAAATACGGAAACACCTATTGGTGTTCGGCACATTTTGTCCAGCTCTGTTGGATTTTATGTTCTGCTGGACTGTGAGGATAGTGTTGTGATTAGATGTTAGAGGGTGCTGTCTGTAAAGTGTGATGTGTGTAAATACTGTATGTGCATGTTGAGTATAGCCTGGGGTTATTAGTAACCAAATCCTGTCGGTGTGGCTGCTTTTCACACTCTAGTAGGAACTGTAGAACGTCCCTAAATCACAACAGTGGCCTTTAATTTATCGCTATTTGAGCACTCAGTGGTGCACTGTGTGAATTGATGAAACAGAAACACAGCGGGCTGTGTTTTACAGCCACCTACTTGACTTAATGCAGCAATTTTGTACCTCGTTTTTTGAGGGCTTGAAATGTGAATGAATTTTAAATTACATTAAATATGCACTCTATTGGAATGTTTTCAGTATACATCCTTCCATATATACACATATTACACCCTAAAGTACATCTCTGCATAGTGCATACATGACTACAGGAGATGCATTTTTTATTGTGCAGGTCCTCGCTGAAAGACAACAAAACAAAATACAAAACACGGGGTAACTGCCAGCGAACCTGTTATGCAGCAAGCTGTTTAGAGTGTAACTTTTCTATTTCAGCTGTACCCTGTAGTCCTTTTTTTTTTGAGTAAAGAGTGGGCAATCCAATGGAGGCATAGAGGGAGTGTGAGTAGGAGAGACACAGGAGAGAAGCTCCCACAGATTCCACAACTGAGTACCCGGGAATCTGAATGAGATTTGCCGACTACACGTTTTTCATCCCAGTACATACTTGGCAATGGGACAGTGCAACACCTACAGTAGACGATAGACGTGACATATTACTCTACATACATGTACAGTCAGCTTTTTAAACAGTTGCTGGAGTCGCTCTGCGCTGTCGCTCCACATTACTGCTTCTCTCTCTCTCTCTCTCTCGCAGCTGACCTACCTGCCACCGCCGTGGGGGGACTGCAAGTCCACTCCGATGGACTCCGACTTCTTCAGCACGTACAGCATCACGGCCTGCCGCATCGACTGTGAGACGCGCTACCTGGTGGAGAACTGCAACTGCAGGATGGTCCACATGCCCGGTAGGAGCCAGGCGTTTCTGACTCATTCTCACGTCCGCAGACAGACCTCGCTGCTGTTTATCTACAAAGACGTAAATGTTTGCCGTCGTGGTCTGCTGGGAAAGGGTTTTTTATTTGAAATGCCAGCGACAAAACAATTCTCAAGGCGCAAACAGCTTTTTTTTTTGCATGAGTGCAGTGATTGCAAAAAAAACTTGGAGATTTGTCACGCTCCAACTAGTGTGCAGTGATTACAGCGTTACTTTCTATGTTCTACATTTAATCAGCGTGTGGAATCTCAGACACTGGATTGAATACCAAATTGGCACCGAGCTGTACAAATATTTTGACCCCAGCTCACCTATCGGAAAATTATTTTTACGCGGCAATTGATTCGCGCTCCAATCACCGTCGCATTCAGCGGCGTGTGTGTGTGCAGGAGCAGACCCGGCAGTCTGTCTCTCTCGTGAAGGGGATTAGCTGGTGTCCTGTAGTGATTGTGCATGTGATTAATGAGAGACTACCTAGAGCTTTCCAGTCAAATACCTCTGCCCCCCTTGGATCGTGCTCTGCTCCTATTCATCTACCCCCTATCCTCCCGTCATTAGAGCCATTTTCAAAGAGTGTGAGCGAAAATGTAATGAATAATTGCACCTCGGAGGTAATTTGCTCTCCGTCTAGGACATGTCTTCTGCCTGCGTCGCCCTGATAGAGGGAGAGGGATGGCCTGAGTACCAGGGAGAAAAAGAGAAAGACAGCAGAGGGGGGGGGGGGGGGGGGGGGGGGGAGACAGAGACGGAGAGAGATGAAGAGAGGAGAAGCGGTGGTACTACAAAAGTGAATGAAATCAATTAGGAGATGAGATCAAATTTGTGAAGAATATCTAGTCCCGATAAGAGCGGTAATGACAGCCTGACACAAAATTAATTACCCAGCCCCAGATCTCCTCATCCCTCGTTTCGTTCTTGAACCCCTCTTCCCCTGCTTCTTCTTGTTCACACTGAGAACATTGTGTTTCTTCTGCCTGTCCTTAGGAGATGCCCCATACTGCACCCCGGAGCAGTACAAGGAGTGTGCAGATCCTGCCCTGGGTAAGGAGATAGCCCCGCACTCTGTGGTGTGTGTGTGTGTGTGTGTGTGTGTGTGTGTGTGTGTGTGTGTGAGAGAGCCCCAGATCCAAGCAGATAGTCGTGTTCCTCAGGCTAACCATTCTCTAGACCTCAGGCCCACCACTGAGGCTCTCGCCCTCCAACCCCCCCCCCCCCCCTCCCCTCCCCCTTCCTGCTGTCTGTCCATCACTTGATAGCTTTCAGGCTTCTCTTGTCTCTAGCTTGTTTCTGTATTGACTTACACCCTCTCGCTCTTTCATGACAGCGTCTCACGTGTCGGCCCCCCGGCTGCCACTCTGTTTGTTTGACTCCGCCGGTCTGTGGGTTCTTTTGTATTACTTCCCGGTCTTGGGGGGGTCTCTCCTCTCAATGTCTTTTCACAAGGCTCTCCCACGCTTTCTTTGACATCCTTCAATCTTCAATGCTTTCTGTTTGATATCCCGTGGTGATGACATATCTCTCCGTCCCGTCACCCTCCGTCTCTCTCCTCACTCCATTTTTAGACTTCCTGGTGGAGAGGGACAATGACTACTGTGTGTGTGAAACGCCGTGCAACTTGACGCGCTTCGGTAAAGAGATGTCCTTTGTCAAGATACCCAGCAAAGCCTCAGCCAAGTACCTCGCCAAGAAATTCAACAAGACAGAGCAGTACATATCGTAAGTATGATTCATTTGTCTTTAGTTATCCAGGGAAGGGTTTTGCTGAGCATTTTCAGGACCACCCTAGACATACACATTCACACATTGGCCAGTATAACAAGTCTGCTGTCGACTAAGCAGCCCCACTGGAGCAGATGAGGATTAAGTGTCTTGCTCAAGGGCTCCTCAACAATAGTTGTTACGCGAGGGGAGATTTCCCGAACCCAGATTTACTCTGTCAGCCCAGGTAACCGAATCGGGAGCTTCCAGTGATAAGCCTGTTTTCCCTGACTTTTATGCTTAACTTGATAAATCAGCCAAGCGTTCAGTGTGTCTTTGCCAGTTATACTGAAAAGATCAGAAGTGGTCCAAGGAAATAAAGAGAGCGTGCAGTCACCATTGAATGTTTTATCTATCATTTCCACAGTGGAGCTGCTGAGGACAAGATAATGCTTGCCATGTGTCTTCAGAGTGCTGCATAACTTGTCACTTCTCCCTTTAGAAAGTTGGATTCCCTGTGGTCAGATGTGAGTCCAACCAGTGCATTTTTCGACCAGCCAGATTTCCAAACGGTTTCAGTCTGATGAATATTAGCCGGGAAAATTCTGGTGTCTGGGCTGAACAGTGTTTAGTGGCATGAAACTGAAGACAGACAGGGAGCCTGTCTGACTGCTGTCTTTGCTGCACCCACAAGGAGACACACACACACACACACACACACACAAACCCACAAACATATACACATATAAAATACACATACACATATAATATACAACATATACATCTATATGTATATTATATATACTTTTTGTGTATATTCACAAAAGAAAAGCACACACACACACACACACACACACACACACACACACACACTTATCCAGACTGTTGTATTAGCTTGTACATTCATTCATTCATTTTTTCTGTACAGCTTATTCCTATTCAGGGTCACAGGGGGCAGGAGCCTATCCCAGCATGCATTGGGCAAAAGGCAGGGGAACACCCTGCACAGGTCACCGGGGCGAACACACAGGCAGACAAACACATTCACACCTACTGGCAATTCAGAGTCTCCAGTTCACCTGACTTGTCTTTTGAAATGCGGGAGGAAACCGGAGCGCCCGGAGGAAACCCACACAAGCACAGGGAGAACAAGTAACCTAATAGAGATGAACTCTCTGTAATAAAACTACAGGAGCTGGAAATAGATCTCCCGCACTTGGCATGGAAATGTTCCGTGTTCACTTTGTGTTTGTACATTTCCATTCGCCCCTGAGCTTTACCAAAGTTTCTTTCTAGATTTACAAATCTATACTGTAATCTTGACTAAAGATTATAGCGATAAAACATTGAAAAAAGAACAAAGTCAAGTAGTTTTGATCTCAACTCAGATGGGGATTGAAGTCTGAATTGCCCCGTAGAGAAGCTGTACTTCGATCCTCCGACTTCAGCGGATATTCAGGAATAACAATAGTCCGCCTTGCCCCCAGGCCTTCGCACTAATCCCCATTCTCTCTTCTGCTGAAGTCACGAGTTCCCGAAATAACAAGGTGTAGCAGCAAACAACTGTCATCACTTCCCTTGTATTCCTCAATGACTAGACCCACCTAGGGGAAATTAGCTAGCGGTGGCGGGTTATTTGTTCAACGTGATGCATCTCCTCTGTTATCTGCAGTTTAAAAAACATGGAACGTCGGCCAATCAACTATTCAGCCTAAAGACATTGGATAAAAAGTGTGTAAAAATGTGTGTAAATGAGAGAATTGACTGTGTGACTTTGACGCGGCTTACCCAATGTTTGCAGCGATAACATTCTGGTGCTGGACATCTACTTTGAAGCCTTGAACTACGAGACCATCGAACAAAAGAAAGCCTATGAACTGGCGGGGCTTCTGGGTAAGAAAATGGCTGTCAAGTGTCTACTTGGAATAGATCGAATGCGATATGCAATTTGACAGGTGTTTTTTATCCAAAGTGACAGTAAAGCAAGTGCATGCATTTTTAGAACAGGTGTTCGGGTCCCAGTGGATACAGAACTGTCTTATTAAACATCTATCTCTATATATATAGTTAGAAAGAAAGAGAAAGAAAGAGAGAGAGAGACCTATACTATATATATATATAAATCACAAATGAAATGGTTTTTCTCTCTTAAACATATTAAAGTACAGATGTGATTTCCCTTCTTTATTCAATTTGCCTCTCCAGGGGACATTGGAGGTCAGATGGGCCTCTTCATAGGAGCCAGTATCCTCACCATTCTCGAGCTCTTTGACTATCTATATGAGGTAAAGTAACTCCTCTCATATCAAGAGCTTCTCACTTTTTTCATACAGTATATTTAATATAATACACATTATTTGGACAACATTTGTGCTGCTCTCGTACTAATTTGTCGTTACTTGCCCATAAGATCTACAGTATTTCACACAATGTTAGAAGAGGGTCTCAGGCGTACCATCCATAAAGGGGCATATTTTTAGCAAGCATGACGAACGCTCAGTCCCACCGAGCCCTGCAGCCCATCACTGTAGGACTCACTGCTGAATACATTAACATTTTGGATGTATGATAGTTTAGATTAGTCAGGATGTGTCCGTCCATTCTCATTAGGATTGCATGCTTTCTTTTATACGTCGTCACCACTGGCAACACAGAGGCATTTTTTGCTTTCCCGTACATGGGTTGGTAAGTGCTCGATTTGAGATGAAAATGGTGTATGTGTGTGTGTGATGGTGCGTGAGACAGAGAGAGGAGGGGTTGGGGGGTGGTTGAGTGGGACTGTAGTGGGACTGTAGTGGGACTGTAGTGGCACCGACTCACTTGCTCATGTACAGAATAGATGGGGAAGCATATTTATAGATGTGGAAAATCAACTGAATCGCAGATCCTGTAGAATTCCAAAGTCGCGTGGGTTCGAACACTGAAAGCCAAAGAAGAGCACTTGAGTCTCTGGATGCTCTCCAGAACAGAAAACTAATATTGCGTTGCAATCTGAAAGGTCAGCTATGTGTGTCCTTGCCCTGTTTTTCAGGTCATCAAGTACAAGCTGTGTCAGTGCTCGAAGAAGAAACACAAACGCAGCAACAACAACGACCGGGGAGCTGTGTTGAGCCTGGATGATGTGAAACGCCATGTCAGTGGGCTACTGCTAAGTACTTTCACTGTGTCAGCCTGCATCTCTTTGACGGGGACACACTCTCTTTACCTTTACTGGTCTAGACTGAAGCCAGATTGAAGGAGGATGGGATGGAAGTGGGGGAAGAGCAGGAGAGAGACAGAGATGAAGTTGCTAGGGAAAGAAAGAAAGAAAGAGACACAGAGGAAGCAAAAGAGAGATTGGGACGAGAGAGAGAGAGAGAGAGAGAGAGAAAATTGAAAGAGAGGTAGGAGCTATCGCAGACGAGTGGAAAGTGGTTTGAATTTAATCAAAGATGGTGGACAGGAGCCGCCAGGATGGCCTGAATTAGAGCTTTGGGAGATGTGACAGCTCGCTGATTTCCAAGTGTAAATGAAGCCAGTTCACTTTAATTGTAAGTCAGTGCCGGGAAATAGAAAGGATGTTCCGCTTCCCTGAGTTACCCCCATCTACCTTTATCTTTCTCTCCATTTTTTAACTCCAAGCCGTGACTATTCCTCAGGCTGTTCTCTCTTGTCCACCCCCCCCCCCCCCCCCCCCCCGACCCAGGTTGTTGCTTATTTCATGTTTTTCCGGCAGCATGTTTATGACTTTTTCTCATTTCCCAACCACATTTCACCGTTTTATCCTGGGTGATAATGCCCTCTCTGCTCGTTTGTCTTACTTCCCCAGAGGAAAAATCTTTAGCTCACAGTCATCTTTTCTCCAGCTCTTGAGAAATAGGGGCGATCACACTTTAGTCTCATTTGGCGATCACCTTCATCTGAAATGTTTCTCCTAAAACCCCTTGGGAGCAAGGAGGAGACGACAGAGAGAGAAAGGATTCTTGAGACTTTATGAGATCAATGTGAAGATGATACTATAATTCAATGCAAACTAATCCCCAACTCAATACTAGTACTGAGTTGTCTTTGAGAGCTTTGTCTAATCTCATGGTTTCATATTCAAGAGAGTTAAATGACACTTATTTCAGATCATGTGGAGATCTGTTCAGAGTGAGATCAACATGAGCTGTTATGTTGTTGTTTCTCCTGAGTTGAATTTTCGAAATAGGAGAAAATGCTGTTAGTCTCATTTTAGTGTTAAAAAGAGCCTGTGTGTCTAGGAGACATAAAAGGTATAAATATGAGATCTCTTTTTGAATTTTGTTAATACTAAAACGCTTTTCTGCTTAGCACTTTATGTCACAGCTTTATTTCCCCGTCCTCTATCTCCCTCTTTCCCTTCCTGTTGATCTCCATGTTTCCCTTTCTCTCTTTCTCTCTCTTTTTTATTTTCCTCGCTGTTTGTCTCACTTGCCATTGCTCTTTCTCTCTCTGTGCTCATTCCACTCAGGCTCCTTGCGAGAACCTGCGTACGCCATCTACATATCCTGCCAACATGCTACCTCACCACCCGGGCCAGGGGAACTTTGAAGACTTCACGTGCTGAGCAGATCCAGGCAAAGCATCAAAGCTTGCATTATGCAACCAAAGCCAACCATATAACGAGACTATCAAACGTGGAGAGTGAGGAAGTGATACGAAGTCAAATTCTAAAGGAGACACTTTCCATCGGAGGAAGAAAACAGACAAATCAAAAACGACAAAGAACTTTCACCTGAGGCCAAGTGGAGAATATATCCCAAATATAAATATCTGTTAAATTTCCAGAGCATTGTACGAATATTTCATACAACACTGTAGAACGCTCTCTCTCTGTGTTTTGGAATACTGCCGCAAAGGATGCTGTTGGAGAAGCCTTGCCAACATGGACCTCTCTTTCAAAAGACACATACCATGGGAAAATGTACAGTAATCTCACCGTAGACAACAGCTGAGCGAGAGCCTCATGCCTTTATATACCACAGCAACACACGACTGTCGACCGAACGCGGGCCTGGTAGCGGAGATCGAGAGAAACATACTGCTTACTCCACTGTACATGTAGCAACATCCGCAGCTGTTGCGCTCCTCCATGAGACAAGAGTTGGACTCGGTGTAGTTGATATGAGAATGTATCTATGTTCATGATGGGTTCAAGTCAGCATAGTAAGATGAGTGTGAAATTGTTCGGGGCGGCTGGGGGTGGTGGTGGTAGAGATACATCATCTACCATTTAAGTCAACATGTATGGTGAACATTTCAGCGCTCATCTTGTAAATGCATGCTTGTATTTGTCCAGTGCATGTATTTCATTTTATTACGTTTTTTTTATATATATATATATATAATTGCCACATTTGCCTCAGTGATATAGAGGAAAAGGAAGATGATACTCCCCATATATTTGTGTGTATGCGGTGTGTGTGTGTGTGTGTGTGTGCACATAGGTACATACGTTGGTTGGTATAGCGCAAATGGCTTCACCTAATTTCAGTTTGGTTTTTCATCTCCATGTGTGCTCAGTGAGTCGCAGAGCGTGTGGGTACGTGTGCCTCCCGTCCGACTTCATTTGCTCTTATCTTGACTGCGGGATGAGGTGGGACTTCCAAGCTCAGTTGATTACTCTAATCCTTGGAGTTTTATGGGGCTGTTAAAATTTTCTGTATCTGTGTGTTCTAGTTGCAAAATGTCTTATCAAAGCACAATACCGCCAGTATGTAGAGGTGATGTAAAAGAAAATGTACTATTCTTCTTGATATATTGTCATATTATCAATATCGTGTTGATCAGAATCTTTTGGTTGGTTTTTTCTTTCATACAAAAAAAAACATACTCAATATTGCCTCCAGTCTCTATCTTCCAGGTAATAGGCTGTTCTATTTAACTAACAAGGCAAAAATAAAATGTAAATATAATTTTCAAAATGACTGTTCTCTGGAGGTTTTATTCTTATCAGCGAATTTCCTCTTGATAGACTTTGGAGCCTTTATTTGTCAGTGCTGTGGAGTGGGTGAAGAAAAGTGGCAAAGAAATGTATTTTTCAATTGAAGATACTGCGCTAAAGTTCATTTTTAATCACATAAAGTAGCTCTCAGAAAATCTGATTAAATATGCTGCAGTTCATCTAAGGCATTTTAATATCTGTATGTCCCCAATCACCAACTTATCTTCTATTTTCATTCATACAGCATTTTATTAGAATTAAATCAGCATTAGTGATGGGTTTGGGGTTACGAGCCCGATCTTGTATGAAGTTAGATTGCTGATCTACTTCAGCCGTTCTTTTGTGCTGCAATCTAACAGCTGCAAGGCAACAGTGATATTTTGGAGCTCCGTACCCCTGAAATGTAATTACAGTGTCAGCTGCTGTATGACAACAGGATGGATGGGAAATATCCTGCACAGCCAATACAAGTTTTATCAAGATTGTCCGTCTGCCATCCGGCCAGGCAGCCTACATGTTCTGAACGGCTCCTGGTATTCTACTGTACATCTGGTGCTGCCAACTGCCACACTCATATCGTAAAAGTGGTTTAGTGATGCATCGCTCTGTGCGTATCGGAGCCCTGTTGTCTGCCTCAAAACCATGGGTGTTGCTGCGTCGGTTGCACATCGGTCCACTGCTACACAACATAGTTAGCTGGTTTATTCACGGACAAGAACTTTGCTTTTACCATATTATTTCTTCATGACAACTTTTTCTTTTAGTGGGAAACATCAACGTCTTTCATCAAATGTGAGTGTACATTCATTTTTCATTATTCAGGAGAGAAACCTCAGCTGGTCACCATTCATTAATATACTAGTGTATACTACAAAACCTTCTGAACATTTTCCTGTTTTGAGTTCCTGAAACAACATTTTTTTATCATTAATGGTTTTATTATTTTCTGTTGTACCTGCCAAGAAGATAAATTAATCAAGAATAAAAGATGATGCAGTTCATTTCCTGTTGGCATTTGTGTCTTTGTCTGAGTGACTGTCTGCTACTCAGAAGATTGGAGGAGGGTCAACGATGGTGGTGTACAAGAGCGCTGCCTGCCAACAACAGGAATGCTGAAGAAGATGCTTGCTGCATTCTGATAAGGCTGGGTGATGCAGGGGCAAAGCAGGTGGGGGGGGGGGGGGGGGTAGACAAACTGAAAGAGCCCCAAAAAGTCTGAATTAATAAAGCTTTCCTGTGGTCTTAACTGCCCAGTTTGACATGGCATTAGCAAATACAGAATTCCTGCCAGCAGGCTAAATCACTATGTGCCCTCATTCATCCCCTCTGAAAGATCAGAGATGACTGGGCATTGCTCCCTCCTTGCTTTCACCTTGTTGTTTGACACACAGCCAATTGGTCAACAGCAAAAAGGGAATCCTAATGTAATGGAATCCTATCCTAAACTGTCTCCTTAAATGCCAAATCACCCTAGGACAATCAACATCCGTGGCTCTATATGACTTTGAGTTATGAACACAGGGTTTTTTTTCTTTCTCATTCAAGGAATGCTTTTGTTGTTACATTTTAATAAGACTAATACCTTGTTCCATGCATGTAATCAACCATGCCCAATGGTTTAATCAGGCATTCTGCTGTCACTGAGCATGGACACAGGCACAAGATTTACTTGAATCAGAGGTAATTTTCCCCTAAGCCTATTATCGCGTCCTTTTGGACACATCAACAAAAAGGATTACACTGAGTATTCCTGTTGTACACTTGCTTGGTGTGATGCACAGTGTTATGTCACGATGCCGTCCATTTCCCATAGCTGAAGTGCTCTTGTCTTCCAACACCACTCCGGAATAAATGGGGAAAATGACATTTCCCTGCTCACTCTGAGACACACATCAGACCATTCTATACCACTTCCCCATTATGCCTACAAAAAGTGGATGAATTTTTAAAGTGGAAAATGACACTCTAGCCTGTCTCCATGTTCTTATCCCTGCCAGAATGTCAGATGAGTCACGTTTTTAGTCTTAGTATTAATTTATCCTGTCAGATATCTCAATGCAATTAGAAAGCCCAGCCGTTTGTCATAGATAAGGCTGCTGCAAAGCTCTTCTGGGCTCCACTTTGCATCCTGCTCGTTAAGAGGATTAATAATTATAGTGCAGACTAGTTTCAGTGAGAGAAGCTGAGTTGGATTTCAGACTTGTGTCTGCCTGACTCTTCAATTAATTTGTTCAAAGAATGCACTTTGTAAATCAACTGAGACTTACACAGAGAGGATGCAATGTTTTAAGGATGTTGTAAGGACAATGCAGCAAATGAGATACTTCTGAATCCTGAGGATTTTGTTCCACCTTGTTCCACGTAAATACCCTGCTAATCAAAGGGAACTGCAATAGACGTTTAATAACATCAAAGTCTGTAATAAGAAAGTGTTTGCTGATACTTCATACTGATGGCTGGGCTGACTTACAGGATCTTGTTAATACTGAAACCAATTCAGAAAACAACCTCGGGAGTTCAATTCTCTCTCTCTCTCTCTCTCTCTCTCTCTCTCTCTCACTCTCTCTCTCTTCAAAGGGCACAGTGGCTATAAACACTGTTCTGTTCGGCAATAAAGCAAACGGTCCTAATTACTTTGGTTCATGGATTCAACTAGACCATAATAACATGCATTCACAGAAGGTAATTCATTTCAATTAACAATATTTTTCAACGGATGTCCTTTTTCAAAGATAAAGCACTAGCATTAGCGATAATAATGCAGAGAGGACCATATTAATTTAGTCAATATCTGGTATTAGTTGTGAAAAGAACAAAACAATTCACACTGTGTATTAGGAGCATACATGTGTTAATATTGAAATATATGGTGTGGCAACAGTTTGAAAACCTTACCAAATGGTGTGCGAACAAGATATTCAGATATATATAAATTTCATACAAGCATATCTCTTGAATAAGAAATATCAACTGAGTAAAAAAAATATTCGTTTTTGATCAATGATGAAAACAAACTCTCAAAACAGACTTTTAGACCCAACTGTATATACAGTATGTGTTATCATTATGAAACTTGCTGTGAGTGTCAAAACCTAGTTTTTGACCATTCCATAAATCTCTTGACCCCTGACAGTCATTTAGAGACTTTGTGAAGAACCCAAAAGTATTAGTTTTGGGTTTGGTCTAGACTGAACTCTCTGGCAGACGGGTGTCTGAGTGAAAATGTAGGAGTGCTGGACATTGCATACAAAAGAAAGTTAACCTTCCTTGCACTTTTTTCCTGTAACTAACCCAGATAAGGGTTATTGTGTTCACTGCTCTTCCAGACACTAGTATCTGTGGCTAGCTGTTGAAGTGTGGGCATTCCAGGCACAGTGTATATTCCTTGAACGTTATTTCAAATGAAATACAATTTTTGTTAACATCCTGATCAGTGTATTTTTGCAGTCATGGGATCTTGTATTGTATCATATCACATTGCAGATTTACGAAGTTTGTTGCAAAATAGTTCGAACTACTTTTTCTAATTTGTTCGAAAAGCGTACCTATCCTCCAGGATCAATTCCTGTTATATGTTTGTGCTACCTTGAAGTTATTTGCTCCTACTATCGTATCAGATTGTATCTGCCATGCAACAAGCTTCATTGTAGTGACAACAGCAGACAGCAGGGGTCGTTACTGCATCAACCTCTCACAAACCATCCTACACGCTGCTCTCATTCTCGCGATAGTTCCGTGCGTCTACCGGTGGCGACATTCAGAGGAGATGGCGGCCAGGGGTGGTTTTCAGTCGGCACCAACGGGAGGTGGTGGCGGTGGAATGGGACCTGGACCCCCGGTACCGGTTGGAGGACCAGGCATGGGGCCTGGGACGCCCTCTGGCAGAATGGGACCGTCCCCGGCCGCGCAAAATCACATGTACCGCTCCCCGATGCCCGGGCCTGGATACCCGGTAAGACACTCCATCTTTGCTGCTGACGCGTTAGCCTGCCTGCAAGAACAAAGCCTGTTACCGTTGCTTTGTCAAACGGGGCTAAGTTAGCTAACATTCCCGACGAGGGCCACATCTCATACTAGCTAGGGGCCCTGCGAAAATATACTTACTTCTCAGAAATGCTTTGTTTGGTCTTGCTAACCAATCCGTTTGGTTAACGATCAGTTTCTTTGTGGTTTGAATCGGCTAACCTTCCCGCCTGTTACAATTAGTTAGTTACGTTAGCCAATTAGCTTAGCCAGCTAGCCGCGCTAACTTGCTATTCGCATAGTCCATTTGCTGAATAACGTTGGAGGGCTTTGAATAGTTACAAATAGTGTTGTGGACAGGGCTTGCACATATTGTCGCACATAAAGCGAATGCTGTCGTGCACGGCAGCAGCATTTTAAAGTTAGCTGTTCTATGAAGTAACGTGCCTTGTCCTATTGCTAGGGAATAGACTGCGCCCTGGCTGGATAATGAAGTGTTTTTTATTGCACGCCAGCTGAACGACAGTGCATGCTTTTGCTAATGTTACTGCCTGTTTGTCAGTTGTCTGGCTTGCATCCCATTTGAACTGAAGTAAATTGTGAAGATCCCCAGCGAACAAAGTTGGATACAGCACATAAATGATCTGTGGAACTTTCAATGGGAGGACATTGACGCTGTTAGGCCGTCTGAGAATGTTTCTTGGATATGAAGTAATGCACATCAGCTTCAAGTAGATGAAATTATTAGGGATTCATGCTAAATCTGCCTCTCTCCTACTTTGAGAATTCTAAATACAATTTATCGAAACATTAAAATCCCTGTTTTAAGTTGTACGTTTTTTCTATCGCAGTCAACCTCTCCACTTTACAGTGTCACACTTAAACACACACTACCATATCTTTGACTTACATTCATCTTCTACTTGCGAAAAGTCCACAGCACTTGAAGTTCGTGTTGCTTAGCTACTGCCGTTCTCAGAAACAACTTTATGTGAAAGGATGTTCCATCCTTTCCTCCTATGCCCTTGACCACTTTAAAACATACAAGCTGGCTTTCACAATATTAATCAATGAAGCCTCATACTCTGAATACTACCGAATGCCAGAGAGCTGTTTGTTCCATGGAAAACCAAGGTTGCACTGATGTATGGTATAAAGAGTGCTAAATGATCAGCATGGGATCTGCCCACACTGCACTATTCATTTCATTTTTCAAACCCAATAGTTTTCTATCTCGCTCTGCAAGTGTGTGGGTGTGCACATTTGATTGGGGCTGAAATGCTTATCAGAGTCCTTTAATGCAAGATTCGTTCAAGAGCAAACTTCTAAATCTATCTCTGGTACTGTTAAGCAAATTGCTTAGATTTACACAATTTACTTTTTCCATTTTTTAAATTTTCATTTGTATGCGGCATAGTAGGTAAGTCAAAAAGATTAAGCTTTTGATAAGCAAAGCACCATGGTGATAAAGGGACTGGGCATACTAAAGGAGGACACAGAGAGCAGCAGCTGGCTGCCGCTTTGGCAGAGCCAGAGAAGTACAGTGGTGATGTGTTTGTCTACAGCCAATCTGAAACTAGTCGTAAAAATGCAAAAACTTTAAATCTACACTGTCAAAATGTTCAGTCTTCACCTATATAAATGTAGGAAACCTTGATTGAAAAGGTTTCAATCAAACCTTGATTGAAAAGTAGAGGAAAAGGCAGAGTGTATCTAGCCTTTTATTGGCAAGTCTATCTCTCACTCTTCCTCCCTCTACCTGAGGCTGTGGAGAGAGAGTTGTGCCTTTGCCACTCACATTGGAGAGCTTCACAACCATAGGACTTACTGTGCTGGAAGGAAAACAGATCAGCGATTTGTCATTTATCTGGTTTTCTCATCTGCACTCATGCAGTCAGATACACGAAGTCGCCTTTTTGAGTTCTTAGCACATGGCTTGGTGAGTTGGCAGTGGTGATCGTTGTGTGTTATTTGTTTGAAAGATCTGACAAGCAATTTATTGCTACCTCATGTTGTATGAGTTTCCATGTAAGCTGTAGACAAGGCATCTCTGATATCTGACAGGGTAGTTTGATTTGATGGAAAATGTGCTATTTGAGGCGGAGCTTTTCTATGCAGTGCAGAGTTGTGTGTTGCTGGTGATTTGCTTTTTGTCTACATATAAGAAGTGTCTTAGTACAGATAAAGGTTGTTTGTTTCAGTGCCCATGCATTCAGTGTAGCCTTCAGTTTACTAAGTAGTTATTAATTTGGCACTTGTATAATGAAATGTATTGGTAACCTTTTTCAAATTTTCAATCCCCTTTTCTAAACTGACTTCATTTACTTTGTATTGTTCTGTGTGTTATGTTACTTCTCACTAAAGTAAACAACCATCACATTAGGAAAAGATGATGGACTTTGCTCTTTTTTTGCTCTTGTCTCTGTCCTTGGAAAATGAATTTGCTTTACTGAAATGGAGGCGCTCTGGGCTTTTAGTGTCTCTGAATTATTTTCCCTCCACATTTGTTTCCACACAGATTTGTCTTACTGAATCGTGATTGTCAGAGGATTGGTGACTGCTTAGTTACTATGGCAGTATTTTCTTGACATTCATTTAATTGTAGTGTCCCCACCATCACCCCCCTGCAGGAAAATTCACCCAAATAGCTAGAAAAATGTAAATACATTGAACATTCATTATCTAGCCTCATTGCTCAGCCCATCCCAGATAATTGCAATTACAGCTCAGTTGTCAATATAGCATGTTATAAATATCCAAATTAGAGACATTCTTCAACCACAGCACCTAATGGAGCTGGGAGAAAACCTGGGTCTCGAAAACAACCCCCCCCACATCATCCACAGCCACCAAAAATCTCAAGGAAACATAAGTTATACAGTGGCAATGCATGGAACAAATTCCTGCATTTTGAATAAACCTGAATGAAAGTAGAGGGCCCAACTAAGCCAATTTAAAAACTGATCATAGTATCGTTGTTAGTGTTCAACTCTTTCTGGTGTCTCTAATTGCATAGTCCATGGCCGTCTTTACCTGCCAATCACACCCTAGACTCCAGGGCTGAATTCCTCTTACATGTGAACTGGTTAGGGATGCAGCGATTAACCAATGTCACCCTTAACCATGCTTTAGCTGTTTTCTAACTGTAAGCATTTTACAGGCTACGGTATCTGTCTGCAGTTTTGCTCTTTGAATGCAGCCTCAAGTTTGCCCGAGATTGCACCTGTCAAAACTTCTCACGAGTCAATCACGTTTCTGTGTTGAACCTACATTAGCTAACGGGGTTGGGGGGCTGTCTGTGTGAGTCGTGGGAAGTCGTTCTGCACAATCACTTACTTCCTGTGTTTATTAAATGGTTTCCATAGACTAGGTGGGAAAGACTAACCTATTACATTAAGTCCAATCTATTATTTCTGTTTCAATAGGCAGTTACTGTGAATCCTAAAGCCAACTACATACTTTTCCCCACCATATTTAAATGTGTTTTCAATATAGAGTACATGTTTTCTTTGCAGGACCAAAAGAAATGTGAAAAAATACATCAAAACTTACACTATGGACTTGGACTATAATCAAAATCTCATATCATTGCTTCCCCAGAACGGGTGTGGCAAAAGGGCTTAAATAGAACATAAATTATCAAGAAAACCTTAAAAGATGGCTAAAAAGAAAGTAAAATCCATCCCGTTTCTCCCCCCTATTCAGAGACCCGGAATGCCCCCATCTAGCCGTATGACTCCGCAGGGACCAGCCATGGGACCTCCAGGATACGGAAACAGCCCTGTGTCCCGACCTGGGATGCCCGGCGTGATGGACCCATCTCGCAAGAGGCCTGCCCCCCAGCAGATCCAGCAGGTCCAGCAGCAGAACCGCAACCAGCAGTAAGTTCTCATCTGTGTGGTTTCCTGTTTATAGACAAACATTTGTCACTCCATAATCATAATTCAGTGTGTTTTTACAACAATGAACTGTAATGGTAACGTAAAAGGATTCCAGTGGGTAAAGATGAGAAATTGTGAAATGTGCGACTTGTGATCCCTATCACAAGCTGCACATTTCACAATTTCTCACCTAATGGAACTGGAGTTATTGTGAATATGTGAGTTAATACGATACTATTTGTTTTCAAAATGGTCCTGCTCTTGTGCGTGGCGTGTGTGAAACATCCGTTTGATACTGGGGGCTCATGTCCATGTTTTTTTGGTTTTTTTTCCAACAAGATTATAGCTTTTTTTGTAAGTGACAAAAGGCTGTTTGTTTTTCAGAGTGCGATATGCTGTGTTAATTAGCATTTCCAATTGTCGGTACGTCTCTTCATTAATCTGCCTTGCTAATAAATTAAACAGGCCTGACTCACTTTGCAAGCACACAAGCTAGATGCTTGTGCGCAACGAGAGTATGTTTACAATAATTTGCGGTTCCTTTATGAAATGACTCCCCTTGATCCGTTTCAGTTCATTCACTGTTGCTTCCAGCATGAGCGAAGACCGTCTTTTTCACTTCGTAGTTTGAAGTTGCCACCGCCATGTCCACTCCACACTAGTCATGTTAAGATCATGCTTATCACTGGGTGAAAAATAGTAGGGGCACTTTTCCATTTGGGTCAATGACTGACCAATCAACTGGCCAAGTTAACCTCTTAGTGGCCCCGGGCTATTGGGCACTCCTTATTGTCAAACTAGAGATAGAGCTCAATGACTCCCACACTCAAACTCACCCCAACCCCTTACATTTTTTGATAATGTGTTTTTACAGCACAAAGAAGAAGAAGATGGCTGATAAAATTCTACCTCAGAGGGTAAGTAGTTGCGAATTGCTGTCCTTGAAAATCTATTAATGCTATGTTTGAGACTACATTGATAAATGATGAAAACAAATAGTTCTTATGTAGTGGACTCAGACTTTTAGACCCCACTGTATGTATCGCTTCAACTCTTACTTTAGTTATTTTTCTAGCACATGTCTCTACATGATCATTCTATGGTCGCAGGAATTGGATCAGGTCGCTGTAGTCCCGACTGTTGCACTCCTCAATATTGGTTGCTTGTAATTTTGGTGGTGTAAGAACTTAAGCTTATTCTCCAGTTAACCTGATTGTGCATCACCGTGTATAAGAGCGTCCGCTAAACGCCTAGAATGTAAAATGTAATACGTATACATTATACTACTGATAGCATGATGAGTCAGCGAAGGGGGTTCCCTCAGTTGTCTCTTATCCAGTGGCTACGAGTGTCCTGATGACTGGTGTCTGTGTCCTGTCCCAGATCAGAGAACTGGTCCCAGAGTCTCAGGCTTACATGGATCTGCTTGCCTTCGAGAGGAAGCTGGACCAGACCATCATGCGAAAGCGGCTGGACATCCAGGAAGCCCTCAAGAGGCCCATTAAGGTAAACCTCTCCAGAGTGCATTGCATTTCATTATTGACTCCTGCGCTCCCTCATTCACTCCCATTTACAGAACTGAAATGAATTTAGCTACCTGGGTTTCTCCTTGCTCCTTATACCTGGCTGTTTTAATAGTAATGTCATTTGGTGGGTGTTTTTTAATCCAGAGTGCCTTTCAGTACTGTGAGTTTATGCTTTTTTTTTTAGTATGGGTGGCCCTGCGGGAATTGAATCCCCACCCCCAGCAATGTTTGGTGTCATGATCTACCCACTGAGCTGCAGTGTGACTGATATGAAGTCAGATACTGATATTTTTATATTTAAGCTGATAGCCATGTTTCGTGCCAATATCTTTAAATTGAACCACTTTCATGACAAAATATTGAGCTACACAGAACCACTAGCTAGTGCTATCTGATCTTTGACTTTGGTAGGAATTACTTTGGTAGGAATTTTTCCAAGATGGCGCGGCCGTGTCTAGACGCCGTCGTGGTAGCTCCGCGGAGATTGTGCGTTTTTTTAGTTTTTGTGTTTGTTTTTAATATCTTTTTTTGCTCAAACACATCGGCACTAACATCCTACGAACGCAGCACACTTTTGGACATAAACTTTTGTGCAAAACAAAGGTTTTTGTCCACTTTTCCCATCGACCCAGCAGTGGCCCGGCAGAGATAGTACGAGCGAGCCACAACAACAACAGTGGAGACGCATCTACGGGGAGACGAAGGAGGAAACATCGGGGAAAACGGAGCGGAATTCGGAACAGACAGAGTTCAAGCCCACCGTCCACCTCTGCCCAGCATCCTTCTTGCTAACGTCCAGTCTCTGGATAATAAGTTGGATGATGTTAGGGTGAGGATTAGATTCCAACGGGACATGAGGGATTGTAACATCTTTTGTCTGACGGAAACATGGCTGACCCCGCTGGTGCCGGATCGAGTCATATGCCCAACCGAGTCCATCTCTGTTTTCCGTGCGGATAGAACAGAAGAGTCTGGCAAATCTAAGGGTGGAGGGGTTTGCTTCATGACCAACAACAAGTGGTGCAACCCCAAGGACATTAAGACTCTTTCTCGTTCCTGCTCGTCGAACCTGGAACATCTGACGATCTCATGCCGTCCATTCTACCTTCCCCGGGAGTTCAGCTCGGTCATCACCACAGCCGTCTACATACCACCACAAGCGGACACCGACGTAGCACTATCGGACCTACATGATGTGTTATGTCGGCATCAGAACAAGCATCCCGACGCGGCTATGGTGGTGGCTGGGGACTTTAATAGGGCGAACCTAAAAAAAGTCATGCCGAACTTTCATCAGCACATTACGTGTGCTACCAGACGGGAAAGAACTTTGGACCGCTGCTATACGCCGTTCAAGAGAGGCTACAAGGCTGTCTCTCTCCCTCCGTTCAGCAAATCAGACCATGCCGCCATTTTCCTGCTACCGGAGTATAAACAAAGGATAGCACGGGAAGCGGTAGTGACGAGGGACGTAAAGCGGTGGTCTGACCAATCAGGGGCTGAGCTACAGGACGCTCTGCGTGACGTCGACTGGGACATGTTCCAATCCAGTTCCAGGGACGTCAGCGAGTTTACGGAAGTAGTAACGAGCTTCATAGCAACGCTAGTGGACACCATCGTCCCCACGGTAAAAGTTAGGTCCTTTCCTAACCAAAAACCGTGGGTTGATAGATCCATCCGCAACGCTTTGAACGCCCGCACTGCTGCCTATAACTCCGGTCTTGTATCCGGCAACACGGACGAGCACAAGGCAGCGTCCTATGGACTGAGAAGGGCGGTGAAGGAGGCCAAGAGGAGGTATAGGGACAGAGTGGAGTCGCAGATGGAGCAGCGCGACACCAGACGCCTATGGCAGGGGCTACGGACTATAACAGGACTACCAGGGCAGACCCCCCGCAATTGTGAGTGCCGACGCATCCCTAGCGGAGGACCTGAACTCATTCTATGCACGGTTTGAGGCTAGCAACAACAGCGCTAGCTCGCCGGCTAACAACATCACCGTTAACGCAGCCGGAGTGAGTTCTACCGCTGGGGATGAACACACTCTCTGTGACTGAGCACAGTGTGAGGAGGGCTCTGACGAGGGTGAACACCAGGAAAGCTGCTGGTCCAGATGGCATATCTGGGCGAGTACTGAAGACCTGTGCTAATCAGCTAGCTCCAGTGTTCACCACTATATTCAACATCTCCCTGCTGAGTCTGTGGTCCCCGCCTGCTTCAAGAGATCCACTATTGTCCCTGTGCCCAAGAATGCTTCTCCAGCATGCTTGAATGACTACCGACCGGTGGCCCACACCTCGGTGGTCATGAAATGCTTCGAGAGGCTGATAAAGGATTACATCTGCGCCTTCCTCCCTTGCTCCATGGACCCGCTGCAGTTTGCTTATCGTCCCAACAGATCCACGGATGATGCTGTCTCCCAGGTACTGCACACCACACTCTCTCATCTGGACAGCCGGAAGGGGGGCTATGTGAGACTGCTGTTCATTGATTATAGTTCAGCTTTCAATACCATAGTCCCCACCAGACTGGCTGGCAAGTTGATTGAGCTGGGACTGAACACCCCCCTGTGTGCCTGGATCCTGGACTTCCTGACCGCCAGGCCCCAGGTGGTCAGGGTGGGCAGACACACCTCCAACCCCCTCACCCTGAACACAGGATCCCCCCAGGGTTGCGTCCTCAGCCCCCTACTGTACTCCCTGTACACACATGACTGTGTGGCCAGGTTCAGCTCCAACTCCATCATTAAGTTTGCGGATGACACAGTGGTGGTGGGCCTGATCTCCGACAACGACGAGAAGGCCTACCTGGAAGAAGTTGCTGATCTGTCACTCTGGTGCCAGGACAACAGCCTCCTCCTGAATGTCACCAAAACTAAGGAGCTGATTGTGGACTTTAGGAGGACACAACAACAGAGGACGTACTCACCACTTGGGGATTAATGGGACTACTGTGGAGAGGGTGAGCAGGTATAATACCTGGGAGTCCACATCTCCGAGGATCTTACATGGTCCTCACACACAGACACTCTGGTGAGAAAGGCAAGGCAGCGCCTTTACCACCTCAGGCAACTGAGGAAATTTAAAGTCTCCCGGAGGATCCTTCAGTCCTTCTACTCTGGAGCTGTAGAGAGCATCCTGACAGGAAGCATCACTGCCTGGTTTGGCAACAGCTCTGCTCAGGACAGGAAGGCTCTGCAGAGAGTAGTGCGTTACTATTGGAACTACACTCCCCACCCTGCAGGACTTGTACACCAGGAGGTGCAGAACCAGAGCCTGCAGGATCATGAAGGATCCTCACCACCCCAACAACGGACTGTTTCAGCTGCTGCGGTCAGGCAAGCGCCTCCGTAGTCACGCTGCCAAAACAGAGAGACTGAGACGGAGTTTCTTTCCTCAGGCCATCAGGACTGAACTCTGACCTCACCAGGGCCCCCACCAAGACACACACACTGCCCCTCTTATGCACACACACACTTAGGTAAAGACTACACATAATTTATAATTTATATATTATACATACAATTTACCTTTTTTACTATATTTTTATAAAGTGCTCTTATTGTAAATATTGTGGTGTTTATATAGAGCTCTTACTGTGACATTGTAAATATTGTGGTGTTTTTTTATTGTAAACAGTGTGAACCTGTTATTTGCCCTTTGCACATTTCTGCTGAGCATTGCCACTTTACATTTCACTGCACACCTCGTGTGTGTATGTGACAAATAAACTTCTTGAAATCTTGAAACGACACAAAAGTGTTGGGTATTTTAATGAGCATTAGTATTTAGAAAACCATGAAGTTAATCCAGGTGGTCTCATCTACCACATGGATTTGAAGTCTTCCTTGAATAACAGAAACACATGAATCTAAAGTTTCTTTTGTCTGATTGCATTTAGCAAAAGAGAAAGCTCCGGATCTTCATATCCAACACCTTCAACCCTGCAAAGCCCGATGCTGAGGATGGAGAGGGCACTGTTGCATCATGGGAGCTACGTGTTGAGGGGCGTCTGCTGGAAGATGTAAGCTTGACCATTTTTGAGTCATTTCTGGATTAATTTCTTTCTATACCATTGTTGCCGTGCAAAATACACAATCGTCTGGTTTCTTTTTTATCAACTCCTGCCTGCCTTTATACTTGTGATAACATGACAAACCGGTAATGACGCTTTGCCTTCCAGACGGCTGTGTCCAAGTATGAAGCCACCAAACAAAAGAGGAAGTTCTCCTCCTTCTTCAAGTCTCTGGTGATTGAGTTGGACAAGGACCTGTATGGTCCCGATAATCACCTTGTTGAAGTAAGATTATGCTCAATAAGTATCATATCTGTTTTGTTTTTTCAATAGCATTATTACAGTGTTAAAATCTGAATTGGGTCTCAAGTCTATGATGCTGCTGTGAAAGTGCCTAGCAGTCTATTTATTAATTGATTCACAAATGATGTACCTGTTGTTAAAGATGTTCTTTATGTCCTTTCAGTGGCATAGGACTGCCACCACCCAGGAGACTGATGGTTTCCAGGTGAAGAGACCAGGTGATGTGGGTGTTCGCTGCACCGTCCTGCTCATGCTGGACTACCAGGTAAATGGCCAAGGTTTACTCTACCTGTCAGTAGGCCACATGGTAATGTTGCCCTTGAGTGCGCTATAAACATTGCCCTCCCCAGCTCATTTAGTGGAAGAATCTACTTCAGTGGTTACAATCAAATCAAACCCTTCTGTGTTGCCATAAGTTTCAAATGCAATACCTTAGGTTTTGCTAAGTTTGCACTATTGAGACATTTTCCAGCTAAGTAGGATGTACCAAAACATAATCCCTATTTCCACCCTCCAATCCCCCATGTCTCTATCATTCTGTTTCCCTGTCCCTAACAGCCCCCTCAGTTCAAGCTGGACCCCCGGCTGGCTCGTATGCTGGGAATCCACACCCAAACCAGGCCTGTCATCATTCAGGCCCTGTGGCAGTACGTCAAGACCCACAAGCTCCAGGACCCCCATGAGCGCGAGTTCATCAACTGTGACAAATATCTGCAGCAGGTACCATACATACTAATTGTAGACCTGCCAACCTGTACGCATTTTGTGTTGAATGTCTGCATTTTTAAATCAAACTACGATGGTATTATGGTAAAAGTTGTTACTACCAATAGAGGCCTGTTGTTTCTTTTAACCTAACTGAGAATTTTAGCGGAGGCACAGAGCTGGGATGATTGACAATCAAATAATGTCATTTCTCAGCTAATCTGCAAGCTCGACTTCAGTATGATCACTCCGCTCCATCCCCATATTTAGCCCCCCCCCCCTCACTGTCACTTCAGTCTTCCCTGAAGACTGACTCTTGAACTCCTGTACCAAGGTAAATGCAGGGATGTGGAAGATTGTGAATTCACTACTGAGTTCACATATGTAATCAAACATAATGCAGCAAATTGATACATACATTAATTGGTGCATCAAGGATTAAATCAGTGACATCTCACAATAGATAAAATAATTGCAGTATTTTCATATGATTACATTTTGTTTTTGCTGCTCTATCAGCCATTGATTCAACACAGTAGTGATTCAATCTATACCCAGTTTCCCTTAAAAATCTGTTTCCCCACCTCGATTTCACGCCACGAAAAAAAATCAATTTTACATTTGTTATGTCTGCGTCTGTATGTACACTCATTTTTAGTATATCACTTTAATGTAAAATTACACCTGGGTGTGTTCCCCGACACACAAAGAGCCCCAAGGAAAGCTCATTGTCTCAAAGGAACAAATGTCTCAAAGAAACCAATATGCATTTTAATTGAATCAAAACAGTTCCTACAGGATCTCCACTCATCAAAGGAGCTGTGATCAAAAGGACCTAAACAACAGTATTGTCCGGTCCCAGCCCTGTGCACCCCAGGGGTCCGGATCCCCATTCCTCTTGGTCTCGCCTGACTAAAGGGTGACTTTCCGTGAATATGCTTTGACTGTGCACAAAGCAGAGGAACAAAGGAATATATCCGGTTCTGTGAAAAAGTTAAAAAAAAAAAAAAATACCGAATAACATTAATTGAGCATTCTGCCAAGGACTCAATGAAGAGTCTTTTTCTTTTTGCAGTTGTCATTGTGTTGTCCAAATAATACTTGCTATGATAATCAGTGTTGGATTTATTTTGTAGATCTTTGAGACTCAGCGTATGAAGTTCTCTGAGATCCCACAGCGCTTGCATGCACTCCTGATGCCCCCAGAGCCCATCATCATCAACCATGTGATCAGGTAACTTGATTAAAATGGTATACAGGGTTCCCACCTGGAAAACTCAACCTGGGGAAAAGTTGAGTTTTCCAGGCCTGGAATATTGCAAGATAATACAATGTCCAAAACATTTTGTCCAGAAAGGCCATGAAAATTTTGCTCAAGTAATTAGGTAGATATACCATTGGCACTGCTGAAGAAAGAACTAAAAATGAATTCCCACATAAGTCTAAACTTCATGGCTCTAGATGTCTCTATCTTTAGCTCTCATTTATTTTCCTAGCACTCCTTTTTACATGATCATTCTATGCACCCATAAATATCGTAACACCGTGTCTCTCCATATTATTAGTTACTTTTAATGTTGGCGACCTAAGCATTGAGGCTTTTACTGTCGTATTTATTGATAAGGATAAGGCATTTAGCTAATAGAACAGCAGGGCTCTAAAATAAGGATGGCCCGGGGCCAGTATGAGAGAGGTTCGGGACAGTTGATTGATCTGTCACTTACCCTATCGGGCCAGTGCTGTTTCGTCGTTGCAGCATTGTCATTGGTTGCACGTCGATAGGTCTTGTAACATTTTTGCCACTTGTCACTGGATTCCTGGCGATTTTATATGCCGTGAAGGTTTGTAGGCAGTACAAAGTGCAGGCAAGTCAGGCAAAAGTGAGGCGAGCGAGCGGGGAAAAAAATAGGACTCGGGGCGATGGATGTAAGGTGCGCCGGCCGAGAGATACGAGCTGGAAAGCAGCATACAAGATTGGGTCCTCTTTTGTACAAATAAAGCGGCCAGCCGGACCGTGACCTCTCCTCCTCCTGCCTGAGTCTCTATCTGTCACGGCCCCGGGGGTAGCGGACAGAATGCTTGAAGCCAGTGTAGGAATTTGATTCTAGGACGGCATAAAAACAATTCAGCAACAATTCAAGCACTTCTTTTTATTTTTTATAAAGCCACCGGGGCATCCGTTAAACAGTTAATCCAATTTGCATGACTTTATTTGGAAACACATATCTCAATAATAGCTATTTTTCATTTTTGCAGCAGGGCAAGTGAAAATCTGAACCATCTGACCAATCCTTATTGTTGAGCCCTGAAAGTTTCTGTAAATTCAGTTGGCATGTAAATCACCACAGACAAATTCTCTTATAATTTCACCTCTTGCATCTTTCACCGCTTGCCTCATATTACCAATGTGGTCTGAAACTAAATATATTTTTTTACAGTGTGGACCCTAATGACCAAAAGAAGACTGCCTGTTATGACATTGACGTGGAGGTGGACGATACCCTGAAGACTCAGATGAACTCCTTCCTGCTCTCCACAGCCAGTCAGCAGGAAATAGCAGGCCTGGACAACAAGGTACAGAGCCTCTCCTGACAGTCATTCGTTGGCTTTGTAAAATTCCTTCCTGACTGACTGTATTTATCAAGGATAGATATCGATTTTTTTTTTTTTTACTTTGTTTTTTGACACACAACTCCCCTTCATATGTAATGAAATGAGTTGTCTGTCCTCAGATTAGGAGTTATGCTTCCTGCAGCTGCTTTTCTCATATTATTTCTTTTCTCTTTCTGGTGTTGTCCCTATCACATTACTGCCAGTTGCTCCCTCATGTGGAGCAACTTGCATTGCAATACGTGTCACACTTGGACATAGCAGGGATGTAGTTTTTGTCAAGTGGTTAGAAGTAGCACTTTGATTTATCGTCCTACTCCACAGATTTTGCGCCAAAGAGCAGTTGCCATTCAGTTTTAAATGTTGTCACTTTGCTGTTATTACTTCCCCTTCCTGTAACAATGTTAAGGCCACATTATGTGGTCATGTCACTTGTTCCTCAAAGCCCAGTGTGTTGAATCTTCTTCACATTTTGTCTGCTGAGAGCAATTTTGCACATATCTATTGGTTCAAATTGTTGCGTGTGTATCATTTTGATTTAGCTAGCCAGTTTTGAGGGCAGCTGGGTCTTCTTGACCTCCCTCTAGCAGCCATTACCTTGACTGGGCTGGCTGTAATCACATTGATAAGGCATGGGGCCATTCTCCCGACAGAAACCTCCCAGTGTAGTCTTTGTTCTGAGACAAGTCAACATTGTAAATACAGAGAGGACTTTATAGTTTATAGGTGTCGTCCTTGTTGTTCTTTTATTTTTGGATGGGTGAGAATTGCCAATGTGCTCCCTGTTCCTGTCTACTGTATATCACAAACAGTTTGTTGCGAAGTGACTCATTTTTCACTGCAATTCACTGACATTATGGCGTGTGTTGGTGCTATAGAGAATGACACTTTGTAGTCTTGGCTGTGTACATTTGCATGCACAGACACCAGCAGATCCATGTAAGCCTGAGACTCCGGGACAGACAGACACACTTAGTAGAACTAATAGCCCAGAGTCCTTTCAGACACCCAACAATGATAGCAACCAGCCATTCAACCAGCTTGGCCTTGTGATTCTCATTATTGCAGTTATATAACTTCCCCATGTCTTAATGACTTCTGTTCATCAAAAGATGTTTATTACGTGGAAGTGGTGTTTTTCACACTGTTGCTCTTTTTCTTTATCAGAAAGAAAATCCATCTCTGGTCTCAGTTTGTCTCCATCTTGTTGTGATTTGTCGCAGGTCTATAAGACTAGTGGGGAATGCCACATAGCCGTTTTATAAACGTAATACTTGTTTAAAACATTGTTAATTAAAGGAAGCCACTGTCCTGAATGTAAAGATTATTCTAGGTCAGAAAGAATTTTAACCTCAACTAGCAAGTCACTCCTTCCAGCCCATCTTTTAAAAAGCCCTCTTTGGACCAGGTTGTTCTGACCTCCTGTGCCAGTTCCAGCATTCAATGTACTGAATAATTCATTCATCACATTCAGTTAAGAGTTATTCAACTAATAACTCATTCATTCCTTTCAATCTGTTTTACTCTCCTCAGATCCATGAAACGATTGAGACCATCAACCAGCTGAAGACCCAGAGAGAGTTCATGCTGAGCTTTGCCAGAGATCCTCAGGGCTTCATCAATGACTGGCTGCAATCACAATGCAGAGACCTCAAGGTAAAGCAATCAGTCATAACCTAAGCAGGCATTTAATTGTGACATTCACGGTGATGTTAAAGCATTGTTATACTCTGAGTAGTGCTGCACGATTTGGTGAAAAAGTCATATTGCGATTATTGTGGACAATATTGCGATTGCGATTGCGATATAATAAACAAATGGTATCATGAGTCTACTTGCTTGGTTATCAAGGAAAAATGCACAGATTACTGATAATTTTGAAATGTGTATTTCTCAACTCAAACATACAAACTTAAACTAACATACTAACATAACAAAAAATATTTTTCAAAATAAAGGCATTTCTGCAAACTTGTTAGTTTTTCTCAATAGTACAACTAAATAAATAGAACAATAAATAAGAAAATACAAATTTTCATTCAAATAAGACATTTTGAATGCCCAAACAAGGACATTTAAGCAGGGTGTAACATAAAAATTAGTGATTAAGTTACAAAATTGGGCATACTTTGTACCATCTCTTCTAAAAATGAAACTGGATTCAGGCTACATCCACACTAATATGTAGGATCTCCGTTCACAGAAGCGTTTTAGCACCGTTTCAGAAATTATCTCCGTGAAAACGCATATCACGTAACCATTCACCTACACTGGGCATGCGTGTGCCGGTGTAAACAGGAAGCAGATTGTCTGCTCTGCTGTTGCTTAAGAGCAGGTCCTGACAGTCGAGTAGACTTTTTTGCTCAATGCAGTTCACTCATATGAGCTGACAGAAATACACTGTAGGAATCGTTAAGGAGATTCGTCCGTCACCCATACACCCCCCCAAAAAAACTCTTTGGATCGGGACGAATCACACAAGTCACCCAAATTGACGTGAAGAAAGCGACATTCGCCGAAAAGCGAGTTGTTTGCGACCCTGGATACAACTATGTAGTATTGCCCTGTGATGTAGCGACTTTCACTTTGCATGTTTTACACAGTACGTCTTTCTGCTCAATGTCGCTGAGCTTGAATCAAAAATATCGCCATATAACATTTGTCGTGTTTTTTTTGCCCACCAGTTCAGCGTCAACCTACTCGTTATTATCCATTCTACCTGGTCTGACTCTGCACCACACCGGATAGTCATGTGACCATGCACACACGCTTCACTGCCTGAACAGAGACTGATTGGTCATCTCTTTATTATGGGCGTAGCAGACTGCACACAAACAGAGAATAGGTTGTCACGTTCACACACACACATTTTTTATTTAATTAAATCGCAGCCTTTTGCGGTTATATAATCGCACAGGTTGACATCGTGATTGCGATTAGATTAATCGTGCAGCACTAACTCTGAGCCTTTGATTGAAAGAGTTTGGCTAAATTCCACTTTCCTCCTAAACGATTGGTATGGTCAAATAAACAGCGTTCTAATACTCAGATAACTAATACAATTCCACATTAGTTTTCTATGGCCTTCAGCGAGAAATGCAGTGAAATGCACACATGCACCAAGATATCCCCCTCCAAATACTAGGCTGGATATGTTCACTCATGCGCAACACAGGAAAGCAGATTTCAAATAGAACATGAAACATTTAACCGCAGTGTGTCCTGCTGAAAGAAAGCTCGCCCTCCTCTTTCTGAGGAGCGAACCATGTAACCAACCAGCAATCTCCCACCTGTAGTGTTTGTTCAACTGATTCTCAGAAGGAGTCCAACAACAGACTGGACTTAGAGTAGCAACGCTGAAGTTGAACGAATTCAGTCCAGTCCAAAGCTCACTGGCTGCTCTCACACTTAACAGTTGGAGTTGGCACCCCGCAACAGCTTTGTCAGCCTTATCAAAAAATGTTCTGTTATGGCGACACGCTCATTATTGCTAATGCCCGTGTCTGATTTCAGCGACTTTGCTCATCTTTGCTTATCTTACTAGGATAAGCCTATGCTTTTGATTTCTCAGCTGCAGGATTAGTTGAGTTGGCGTTATACTGAATGTCTAATTATGTCTTTTTTGCCCGTTATCAGACCATGACAGATGTGGTTGGAAACCCGGAAGAAGAGCGAAGGGCAGAGTTTTATTTCCAGCCTTGGGCCCAGGAAGCCGTCTGTCGCTACTTCTACTCCAAGGTAATCTGTCTTTCCTCTCCTTATTCCTCCTCCTGCCTTTTCTTCACATCTCTTACCACGTATTAGCATGTGTACGGTTTCCTCTTAGTCATTTCGTTGGACAAATCTACAGTTAATCTTTCCTGTTTATCGCAATGGTATCTCAGACGATTAAATCTTCATCTCTCCATATGAAAATGGCTTTCAGGTCCAGCAGAGGCGACAGGAGCTTGAACAGGCTCTTGGCATCAGGAATACCTAAAGAGCGTGGTCACATGCACCAGGCGAATGAAGAGACGTGCTGTGCTTTTGGAGATGACTAGTGTGTGCGTGTGTGTGGGATGCCCCCAGATTTTTTGACAAACCTAGAAAGACTTGCATACTAGATTGCTTTACTGTTATATAAGATGACAATTTGTTTTCTTCACCCTCAACATGTATCACAGTTTGGTTGCTACTTCCTCTTTTTTTTTTTTTTATTATTCTTTTTTTTTGTCACACCAGAGCTCCGAGAGCACAATGTATTTTCTCTTGATTGTCTAAGCCTTACCTGGAAGCATTCCTTTCTTTTTGATAGATTGTGCTCACACAAAAGTACTGATTGTACACCTACGAAAAATAATGGGCAGTTGCACCAGGCAACTTTTAATATATTTTGTCCCTGGAACTAAAAATACCTTCAATCAGTTGTAATGTGTTGATTCTGCCATGGGTCTTTGTCCCTTTTGGGAAAGTAAATTTACATTATACACTCTCATTTTGGCCCCCAAATACTTGCCCATACAGTTTGGCCCCCGAATACTTGCCCATGCAGTTTGGCCCCCAAATACTTGCCCATACAGTTTGATATTAATGGTGTATGTGTTCGTAATCAATCATGCTACATGCTGTAGCCATCGTTATGTCCTTGTCATAAATTCTCATTGGTTGGTTTCGATGGTTTGTGCCACAGTCCTTTTTGTAC
Organism: Hoplostethus atlanticus; assembly: GCA_034670405.1. Taxonomy (NCBI): domain Eukaryota; kingdom Metazoa; phylum Chordata; class Actinopteri; order Trachichthyiformes; family Trachichthyidae; genus Hoplostethus; species Hoplostethus atlanticus. The sequence goes on from JAXDDX010000035.1 coordinate 1,501,979, forward strand.
TAGAAAATCAGCCATCTTAGTTTTAGAGCTTGACCATGGCAGATTATACACTGTTATGACAAAGCAGTTTTGTATTGTTTAGGGTGCCAATCAGTATGAAGTTTTTCATGAGTATTTGTTTTTTTTTGTTAATGATCCTATTTGTTTGTTTTTATAAATATGGATTATATCAATACTTGTCTTGTTAGCTAGTACAGAATATCAAGGAAGTAGCTAGTATGAGTACCTCTAGTCTATATAGTTTTGTAAATACTGAGCAGGAAAAAAACCTACTGATGGATGTGAAGTAAAATTGGATCTGTTTTCATGGCAGATCGCTCTTAACGTTTGTCTATGCTCAGATAGTCGAAACAATATTTATATCAATTGGCCCTCAGTCTTCGAGCCCAGTGATTTAGTTCTCCACAACATAAAGATAGCAGTCACATTTGATGAACCATTCTTCTAGAAGGCTCTGTGACTGTAAGTGGCGTAGGGTTGAGTCATCTGCTTTTTAGGTTTGTGTGTTTTTCATTATGTGCAAAGAAGCCATATACACTTGAACAAGCTTGGTGCATTGGTTGCAGATGTGGCCGAGCATATTTAAAGAAGCTCCAGATTTTTTTCCACACCTGTTGAGTTTGATGGATGTTTCCATACTGAAGATAGGTGCCCTGGCTTGGACCTTAGGGTGCATTCATTTCATGAATTCCAAGAAGACACTAATGTGGTTTGGGGTAGATGATTAAAAACGAACGTGGGAACCACTAGGGTTTAAAACACTGGGGAAATAGTATTATTTGGATCTTTAGACTTTTTCATGGACCAAACCTATTTTTCTGTATGTTCTAATCTTATGTTATAATAAAGGATATCTAAAAGCTGTCTTGATTGTCTCTCTCTGTCGGCGTGTGCGTGTGTGTCCCTAATGAAACAAAATATTTCGATAGGGACTTAGTGTGTATTAAGCTATCTGAAGTAAGCTATGACCTCTTGTTAGGGATCATCACAGGGCAAACAACCACTATTATAGTCAATTATATTTTCAGAAAAGCATTGATTAGTCTTCCCTTAAAATACCATTATCCTCAAAACTACTCAGTTTGACACTACTCACTAGGATGTATACTAGACATTGTGGTCATGAAGGTTTCTGACAACCTAAAAATGTGGATAATTGTGTTTCCAATCTCGCTGACATTAATATATGGGCACTTACAGTGGTACTCAATAGTGAGTTTATAGCTACTTTATCATACTATTTTTTTTTCTCCTATAGTATCTATAAGATCCCTAAAAATGGTTGCATAGTTTTGGCATCATATATGGTGTCATTCTAAGTTTTATTACAGGATTATGAGGGCTTTTTTCTTAGGGGGTGCAGTTTTGACACTGTTTATAAAATGTCTATTTACCTGAGGACAATCTAGTACGTTATGCAACTCTAACTTTTATCGTCTTAATGTTTGAATGAAAACTCTTAAACTTCCAGTCTGGGTTGTTGTGTTTTTGAACCTGGCCCCGAGAGGCGACAGACCAACCGGCATCAGGGGGAGTGGTGCGCCTCAGCAGTGTGTTGAGTATAAATACGTCTCGTCTCAAGTTCAGTCTGTCTTCACTCCAGCAACTCAGGAGAGGCAGCAACACAGCCTGGAAGGTCAAACACACACTATGGCAGCTCCAAAGAAAATCTGCATCATTGGCTCTGGTAACTGGTGAGCGCTTTTTGGACATTTAGTAGAAAAGAAATCACTAAAGTATTCCTATAATATTCCTGTAGGGGCTTACCGTGCGTCTGTGGTGCGCAATAGTGAGTTTATAGTAACTTTATCGTGCTTTATGGTATTTTGTATCCCCTGTAATATCGCTATAATGTGTAGTTTATAGTTTTGCTGTGATATTTGTATATTATCCGTCTTGAATTTCTCATAGTATTAACAGGGGGGAAAAGTCCAAGCATGATAGAGACAGATAAAGGCATAATAAAGACGCCAGTGGGTGATAGTAGTTTCATAAGTACGTGATTTTGACTGATATTCAACGTTTTGTCGTTATTTTGATTGACGTCTGCCATACTGCAGGGCTGCAGATTGAATTTTGTTTAAATACCGTGGGAGTCAGTGGGGCTGACAGTCTGTCCACTGTATCTGACAGTCATGACCCCCCCGAGACTGGCGCTCTCTCTCTCTCTCGCTCTCTCTCTCTCTCCCTTTCTCTCTCGCGCACACACACACACAAAGTATTTGATGTCATGCAGCTTGCCATAATATTCAAAAGCCTTTTGGAAGTGCTGCTGCCCATTATTTTAAGATTGACATTTGAGGTGAATCGTCATTCTACTTTAGTGTTTAGCCCTTACACCCCTAACTAGTGAGCGCTATTGAACGCGTCTTTATGGCATGTAAACTGGTTGTGACTGGACTATGGTTCACCCTATATGGGTTAACTATATTCTCTTATATTTGGTCATTAACTTTGACCACTTTCATGCTAAAATGGCAAGTATTTAGTGTTTACTGTTATTCTTGTCAGGGTGGAAAAGCCTCTGAAACATCATTTAGGCCATGAAACCCAGGATAATGAAATTATTTTAGGTGGGAGAGCAGCTCCAGGAGGCAGGGTGACCCAGACACCTATTCAATGTGGGGAGAAATCTGGGCTACATTACTGCCTTCAAATGAAGAATTAATTTACAGGAAAACACAATTGAACGGAGACATTAATGTGCAACGAAAGTCAAATGTCATTGCAGGTTTTACATACTTTTTATGTGGCTGTGCTGAAAGAGGAGCCTCTGTCATATCAGCAGTGGACAACATCCCATATCTGATATTTTATAAAAGAACAATATTGGCAAACCAATATACTGGTCTAACCCTAGACTGGACACCACTACAACCTCTTGGTAGTTTTGTTTGGTTCTTCCCATATCACTGCTGCCACATCATAACACTGCTAACTATTTTTCCCATGACCCTAAGATCCATTCAGATCCATTCATAATTTACCAAAATACACAAATGGCAAAACCCACCAGTTTCTCTGCATTGCATTCAACCAGAGTGCTCAGTAACGTGTCTCAATGTCCACAGGGGCTCTGCCATTGCCAAGATCGTGGGTGCAAATGCAGCAAAGTATGACAGTTTTGAGACAACGGTGAACATGTGGGTGTTCGAGGAGATGGTGAACGGTCGTAAACTCACAGAAATCGTCAACACGGACCATGAAAATGTCAAGTATTTGCCTGGTCACAAGCTGCCCCCCAACGTGGTGAGCACTCCTTTATGAAACTGCTGTCGACGGCTAGCAGGACACTCAGTTAAATTCCATATTTCGGTGGCTATTAATACATAAAACCAATTCTAATATGTATGTGAACGTTTGTCTTGGTGAAGAAGCTTCATGAGAAACATATGTTTTATATCAAATCAAGTAAATGATGGGGAACACATGCATTCTTCTTCTTCTTCTTCTTATTATTATTATTTGAATCATATCTGATATCTATCATATCTTGGAGCCAGCTGTCACTGTAATTTCTCTCCCTCCCTACTTCCCTCTCCAGTTGGCTATCCCGGACTTGGCTGAATCTGTAAAAGGAGCCGACATCCTGATCTTTGTGGTCCCTCACCAATTCATCGCCAGAGTGTGCGACACCATCAAAGACCACATCAAGAAGGATGCCGTGGGAATGTCTCTCATCAAGGTAGTCTTAAAAAGTCTTATCTACGAACTATGAAGATGTCATTTCCTCAGAGTTCTTCCTGTAAAATCTCCTTGACACAACAGCAATAAGGAACAGGAATTGAATGAGGTGCAGGCTTGTGTTTCAAACAAGTTGGAGTTTGTGCGTGTACTTATATTGCATGCTTGTATATGTGCGTGTTTGTGGATTTTGTGATCATCTGTGTCCTAGGGCGTAGATGCGGGTCCAGATGGTCTGAAGCTGATCTCAGAGGTCATCCGCGGGAGGCTGGGGATCACCATGACAGTTCTCATGGGAGCGAACATCGCCAACGAGGTCGCTGAGGAGAAGTTCTGCGAAACAACTATCGGTACGGAGAGATGGTTCAGGAATGAGAGACCTTGCATTCTTCCATTTGAAGAGTTTCCTAATAACAAAATGATTACAGATGTGAAAGTAATGCACATCATGCATTACGACTAAAGTTTTGAGTCATCTGAATTACATTTTTGATTATGTTTTTGAAATATTGACTGATGCATTGGATGTATTTAATTTTCGGAATACCATTGGGGAATAATAATGTTATTGAAAGTAAAATGATAATTTCATTTTCTCTATTTCTCTTGGTAAGAACATTTTTTTTATGCTGATCCAGTTAAAGAATGCATTTCTGAAATTACTATAATGGGAAAACTAATGGTGTGGAGTTTTCTTTCCTCATAGGGTGCAAAGACAAAGTAAACGGGGCCATCTTGAAGGATCTGATGCAGACCACTAACTTCCGTGTGGCTGTGGTGGAGGAGTCTGATGTTGTGGAGATCTGTGGAGCTCTCAAGGTCAGCATTGCTCCTCTGTCGAACAGATCTGCCTTCCCTGCTTTCCCTTGCCGGGCCACATTAGCCTAACAAATCTGGCATGTATCAGACGGCAGCCTAATGGCTTCCGAATGATGTTGCTTTTTTCTAGGCTTTTCTCAACAATATAATATTAAAATACAAAAAACAAATGTGAATGTCAATGATCTTCTTTTTGTCCAATTAGGGAATTCTCAATAATATTTGAAATTTCAATTACATAGGCATGTTATGTATCAAAAGCAGCAAAGAACAGAATTTGCTGATAGAAAACAGTTCCCAGGGGCTACAGAACATACAGTAGATGATCATTAGAGAAAATCCTACACAGGAAAATGCAGGTCATATCCAAAATATGCTATTCCTTTCTCAACCAAACCAACAATCAAATGACGTGAAAAGTGCAGCGTAATCACGACAGCATCTCTCCGTGTCGTAGAACATCGTGGCAGTGGGAGCGGGTTTCTGTGACGGCTTGGGATTCGGTGACAACACCAAGGCAGCGGTGATCCGTCTTGGTCTGATGGAGATGATTGCCTTCGCCAGGGTCTTCTGTACAGACTGCCCCGTCTCCCCGGCCACCTTCCTGGAGAGCTGTGGCATCGCTGACCTCATCACAACCTGCTACGGTGGACGCAACCGCAAGATCGGGGAAGCATTTGCCAAAACGGGAAAGGTACGAGGAAAAGAGGTTTTGAATACATGCAGTTCTTGTCTCCATCCTTCTGCTTTAATATCTCTCTCTCTCTCTTTGCGGACACCCACCCCCTCTCTCTCTTTCTGAAAACCTTGTCTGTCGTTGTAATAACATAACATGAATGTTATAACATCAAGCATCTCCCTGTTTAGACCATTGAGGAGTTAGAGAAGGAGATGCTGAACGGCCAGAAGCTTCAAGGTCCAGCTACTGCATCTGAGGTCAACCACATCCTAAAACAAAAAAACATGGTGGACAAGTAAGTTGTTTCATATTGATTAATGAATTTGTTTTTTTATTAAACGCAAAAAATGAGTGTATGGTATTAAACTACCATCCCCCTTCTTCCGCCTCTCCAGGTTTCCTCTCTTCAACGCCGTTTACCAGATCTGCTTTAATAGCCACCCAGTAACAGAGTTCGTCAATTGTTTGCAGAACCACCCAGAGCACATGTGAATGGCCGGCTGACTGATGGATGTTTGACATGGACTTTTACAGCAGAACTAGCCCGGGTGACTGCAGGAGGAACGATGACGATTGTGCCTCATCTAACTCCTCTCCTGTCCGAATCACACTGGAGCCGAATGGCCCTCCTCACCTGAGCTGCTGTGATGACCCTCCATTATTACAATACCACCAAAAAGCATGAGTCCTGTTTCTAACTCTAACTTTTTACTCATTATAAATAGAATATGTCACAAGTAGGTATTTTTTGCTACATAAATGGTCATAATGTTTGCCATTGAATAAAATAGTATTAGAATTCCTCTGATTGCCTTACCCACATTCCCAGGCTAGAGCGTTAATATGAAATTGGTGTGTACTTGCCCTTGCCCTTTGGAAAAAAACATACACATGTCTGTATGTTTTTTTCCAACCATTTGCATTGACATGACAGCATGTTAAAGCGCCTGAACACATCACAGTCACCACTCCCACTATGTTATTTCTCCTTTGGACTTCTTGAGTCGTCCCCATTACATAAGATATATTTTGGAATAAACTGCAGAAGTAATTTACCACTATGATTTTGGTCTGTTTTCATGTTTAATGTTTTCTAACTACCCTGGTGGTCTCTTGAACCGCCGTGATCTTGGTGGTACCTAACACACAACATTCCCTACAAATGCATGTACTCTACAGCCTCACTGTAACCTGACCTGAGCTAGTCTGCTACTCTAAACTCTTCACCTTTACCATTTTCTAGAGTGTCTACGTCAACCTTTAAGTGCACATCCCGCCTCACTCACAGTGCAGTGATGAGGTAAAGATTCAAGCCAGTGCTCAGCATGGGTTATCGCTGGCAAATAGTTTTTCTATGATTACATTCCATTTCAAATAATCTTTCCTGGTAGCTTTTTTTCAAACTCTTGAATCACAGAGAAGGTTCACAGTTATTATTCTGTTGATTCACTCAAAAATACCTCTGGAGATGCATTCTCCTTCATGGGTTCAATCCCCGCAACAGCCGTCTGTCCCACTAACATATCCTTGAGCAAGATACTGAACCCCTATATAAGTCAATCAGCTAAATGCAACATAAATGATAACAGTGCTCAGTAGGGTAGCATATTTCCACTGGCTTTTCAGAACTAGTATTGGACATACCCTGCCAGTATCATGATACATGAGCAACCAGCGCCCCAACTCATGTCTTTTTGATCATACAAATCTTTTTATATATTTTTTTGGTCAACTAGGTTGCCCAGTTATGAAGAGTTGACCATGACGTTACATAATTTACCACTGTTTATAATTGGATGCCTTGGCTGAAATCCCTTGCATAGTGATTGAGTCAACTGCCCTGTGAGATTTCTAATAATAACGTGCTCCAAAGGGACAAATGTCCATCTATAATTAGAGAGCTGAGTGTGGATAGCACTGCAGCTGCCTCATCCCTGATCAACGGAGATGGAGGGATATCCCTCCCCAAAATACTGCATCACCAGAGTACCACCTCTATAATAAACGTTGATTTATTATATATTTGTATTGCTTATTATATTTCAGCTATTTCTGCTCTGTAAACTATTTTTTTTATGAGCAATTCGTTATTTATTTGTAGACTGACGCAAGCAAGATGACTTTCAGTATAGGAAATTCTGTGACCTTCGATAAAAAAGAGGTGCTGTGCTTGTGCAGATCAACCGTAACATACATAACACTGAACAATTTGTAGTTGTAATACTTTCAATAACCACTTGGCCGTGCCATCGGCTCTTTCATCAGCGCGTCACCTCAGGTCAATTTATCTTCCTTTGATACAGTAACAGTTATAGATAACCTATCTATCTGATTATTGAACGGAAGTAGTGAAAGCACCCTCACCCTTAGGATCCTGCAACTCGTTCAGAGAATCTTACACCATTCTAGTTCAAATGAAATGACTAAGGGATGCTATGTATATGCACCCACCTATCACTTCATTCAGTTATAGTGTGGGAGATGGGAGACGCTTCACTTCCTCAATTTCAGTTCTCATCTCAGGGCGGTAGCTAAGATACGTCATGTGAGCAAGAAATAGCCAGAACAGGACCAGAAGTTAGGCGGTTTAGCTTTCAAAATAAAAGCGTGAAATGTTACTTTAAGCTTCACAAAGATGTGCACAACAACACAAATATTAATATATTTTATTAGTGGAAGAATTAGATTGAATATTTAAGCGATACAGCAGCTGTATAAGATACTTGAATGACTATACTGTGAAATGGTGCTGAGAAATATCGCATTGTACTGCTGCACATCTGTCAATGATGATTTTATTTTGAATATTTTGTACCGGAAGTCTTCCTGCTACCTTGATACTCGTGTGGCAAAATTCAGTGTGGCAAGTCATCTTATAGTGTATCTGGAGTAGGAGAGGCGTTCACTAAGTTTCATACCGTGGCTCATTAGGATAAGAAAAACATTTTATCACTTGAGGATACAACACTGTGAAGTATGGCTGCTCTTTCAGCCTGGTTTTGGAACGAACGGTTTTGGCTGCCACACAATGTAACCTGGGCGGATCTCGCAGATCCAGCACCCGGGGTGGAGTATCCCAAAGCTGGACACTTGCTTTCTGTCTTGCCGCTAGCTTTCGGGATTTTTTCCGTCAGGATACTTTTCGAAAGGTTCGTATACACCGCTCCTATGGGATATTTTCTTAAAAAACATCCACGGCTCGGCAGTTAACGGAAACTACCTTCTATAACGGACGAGAACACAAGTTTTAGACAAAGTAGTGATGGCTTTGAGATGACCATGGAGAACTGTGTGTAAACCCAGGATTTCCCAAACTTCTCATGCACCTGACTCCCATATAGGCTCTTTATACCACAGTCCCAAGGTTTTATAAAGGCTTTGAAATGGAATAGTTTTGATTTCTGTCTCTACTGTAGGTGGGGAGATAACAGTGGGGAGAATGACACCTCTGATCAATTTGTCATTACACATTCTCTCTAGTGTTTACTTCAAGTGAATACAATGATATTGAAATTAAACTAACCCTCATTTTGCTGGGAACCCCCTGGTACCCTATCAAGGACCCCTGGGGGACTCCCGACCCCAGTTCGGGTACCACTGTGTTATAGCTAATGTTAGCTGGCTGGGTGGTATCCTGTAGTCAAACCGACTGATGCATGCACATTAGAGAGTGATGTCAGTGCCATGCCAGCTTGCTACGAAACTTCCACATCTTGTCACATAATGATGGCTAGGGTATCCATCCAACTGTCTGTTGTTGCCCACTACAAAGGTTAAGCTGTGCCTTTGTTGGGTCCATGGATTCACAAAGTAGAGAAGGCGCTGATGTGATGACATGGCATTCAACACGCACCCTGGCTTGAATGCCAAGCAGCTGCAGGCCTTGCTACACAACCAAGTGGAGACATGTCATGGAGGCATTTTCTATGACAAATAAAATGGTTGGTTATTCGATTGACTGTTGCATAGTTGAGAAGTTACCTTATAGCCCCCTCCAAAAATGGATGGGCCACAGCTTGCTATTCTAATAGTGATAAGAGAGGAAACATTGGAATTCCACATTAGGCAATTTTGAAGCAGCCTCACGCTTCTGGGTCACAACCAATCAATCAAGACAGAGGAGATGTGGTCCGCCGCAACTATAATTCTTTGGTTCCTCCCAAGGTTTTCTTCGCTCCTTCCAAACACGTCCTCTTGTTTGAGGGTTTTAGTGTTGTCGAGCCTGTTGACCTGGGGGGGTCGTATTTTCATCTGCCAGTTTGAGTGTGACACAAGCATTAGGTCCAGCCAAATGAGACCAAGCAGTTCGTCTGTTTTAGAAAAGACTTTGATGGTGATGATGTCATTTGGTAGACAGATAGTTTGACCCTTGCTCCTAAACCTAGCGCACTTCCATCCTGTCACTGACACTGTCATGGTTACAGTAAAAGCTCATCCACTTTAATTAAACCTGGACCAGTGTGGCGGATCAGATGACACAGTGGCTTCACCCTTAAGGTTTCAATGAAATATTTTCATTGCCAATAAGTGTCGAGAAAGTCTACAAACCTACATTATGGTCAGGTTATATACACTTAGATTGTTGCAGGGTAGGGCTTACTGATGGAATATCATCTCCTCAGGGCTTTCCCACCGAAAGTCTAATACCTGTATATTGTGCTGCCATTAGCTTAACTGGGGAGGTAAATAAACTACTTACAGATTTATTGTTCAGTTAAAACTCATGTGTAACAGTGTCATACCATCAGCTCCTATATCGTGACTGTAGTGAAACAATTTAAGAATGGAGCGGCGTTCAAATCAATGAAATAAACATCACAGCACATGTGGCCCTGTACTTTGACTCCACACAGGGCCTTTAGAATATGACTACAACTTTTTATTTTATTTATTATACAACATTTTGGCGCATCCTGTGTTGGACAGTGTTTAAACTTAGGCAATTGGAGCAAAGTGGTGGTCTGGTCTGGGTTGAACAGTGCTCCAAGACTATGTTACACCTGATTCTGAACAATGCACATCCTCTTATTGCGGAGAAATGTAATATTAAATATGAAAAAATATTTCTGGAAATGTAAAATGGCTAGGGAGCTGAAGGTGTTAGTCTATATGTAACCTAGGCATGGTTTCTGGACATGACGTACTGTGCCCATCCCAAGCACACTGGAGTGAGGCGTTGTCTTTTGAATCTGGACCCGGCCAAGTGGCTGTGAATAAGGAGCAATCGGATATTGGAGGTTACTTAGGAGCACAGCCAAGGTGTTAGGGTTGCTGCTGGATGGGCTACAATGGTGCTTATGAAGCTAAGCAGCCTGTCTTAGGCGACAAGCCTGATTGGCTTTTCCTCTCTCAATGTTAGGCTGCCCTCCAGGTGAGATGGGGCCAGGGTGATGTTATCAGAGACCATTTACTCTGTTGCTGCCCTGTTGCTCTGGCTGGCTGATTGGCTCATTCATTTATTCATCAGAAAAACATCCGACCCTGGCTTGGGTTCCTATCCTACTGCCCCCTCTTACAGCTCTGCAGCCCAAACACAGAGCATGCATGCACACAATGCACGTAATGTCACACAAAACAAGAAACACTATCTGCACGCACACACGTACACAGATACACACTATCCACAATCTCATACTCACACGCACACGTTCACACAGTCGTAGAGTGACGGGTAAATCTTGATGGTCTGTCCTCTCAGGCACATCCTGCCACCAACAGTTGAAAAATGGAGAACTTGTCTGTGTGGTTTGAAGTATGTCTAGATAACCTGCGCAGATAGGAGATCAGAATCACATCTGTCATTGTGTTGTTTGAAACCAGAGCTACAAATTACCGGCATGTTAGAAAGTATTGCAAAGCTATAATACAATTTTATCAATATGGTTTCAAAATTCTCACATTTAGCCAAATCTCCACCTCTCTCTGTCTCTCCCTCCAAACATAATTGCCTTTGTCCTACACACATTTTTATGCATGTGTTTATCTGCAGGATCCTCCCTCCACCTGCAGGCATTTGTTTTCTTTGCTTGGATGGTTCTCCTCAACTGAACCGGGCCTCCCTTTTAGACCAGTTTCTTGTTTGATCATAATCATTGCTTCGCTCTTGGCAGTGACTTTGTACATAGAACAGCCTTGCTACTTTAGTGTGTGGCGAGGCTATTGTTACGATCGTGTACAGGACCCAAGTGCAAACCACAGAACACAGAGACGGAGTTAGGAACAAAACCAGGTTTACTGGGAGACAGTACACACAGGAAGGTAATGCAGGGATGGCAAGGGGAAGCAGGGCTGGAGCAGGAGCGGGGGAGCAGAGTAGGGAGGCAGGCAAACAGGTGACAAGCAGGGATCCAGGAGACAGACAGACAGGCAGGGTCGACGAACGGTGGAGGTGACGGCAGACGGGCGTAGGGAAGGAGACTGGACCTGGGTAGAGGATATCAGGGTTAGTAAGCAGGAAGGGAACTTTGAGAGAAACTCTACAAAGCGGCCGAGAAACGATACTGACTGAGAAGTACAAACAACGATCTGGCGATGAGTGGATGAAAAGCCGGGGTACATAAACTGGTGGTGATGAGATGATGGATAGCAGGTGTGCGGGGTAGAGCAGGTGATCGGGATGAGGTGATGATGCAGGGAGGAGCCGGAGACTGGAGCCACGCCCACCAACACATACACACACACACACAGAGACAGACAGGTAGAGACTGCTAGGAGGCAGAGGTGGAGGGCGTGACAGCTATAGGCCCTTCTAAGCCATATCATGGGTTGAGCGGTGTTAAGACGACAAACAATGATGTGTATGAGATTATGATTAGCGAGACTTGTGATCGGTTTTGACGGTTTTGACTTTTGTCTCGTTGTTAGCAGGCATTTTGTCTGACACACCGTCTCAAAAGGAGGGCTGTCTGTTGAGAGCAGGTCTCACGGGAGAAAGGAAGACACTGTAAACCAAATGTGGACATGTCGCATTAAACATCCTCTTGTCTTGTGCTTTCTGTTTATAGGCCTGAAATGTTACTTTTCTTCCCGTTAACTCGACGCCCTTTAACTTCGCAAAACAAATCAAAGCCGTGATTACGTCCAGTATACTGTGCTATGAATAGAACCGCGTCTGTGCCTAGTCCTAAGCCTGGGACTGGGATGCTTTTCCAGTGTCAAGATCGTAGCGAGCTGCTCTTCGCTTGACAGCCATCAGGACCACCGGTGTCAGTGTACACAGACCATGCTGAGCCCGTCTCTCGGTAGCAGGCTTTGTGTATGTTGGAGTGGTCTGGTCCTGTGGAGGAACAGCGATGTTTTGACATCTGACATAAATAGATTAGCTTGCGTCGTGCCCTCTGTCTCCTGTTGCTGCCGTCCACTGATTTTCAGGCTAGCGTGGGCTATTTTAGTGGATTAATCCTTATTCTTCATGAATTGCAAGGCCTGTATTTATTATTGTACCATTGCATAGTCCATTACCAATGAATGAGCGTGATAGCTCACCTTTGAGTTCACCTACGTCCTATCAATTGGTAAGTATTTAATAGATAGAAAGCGTGAAAAAGATAGGTACTTTGAGTTTAATCATTGAGCTCATGTAGCATGATTGTGCCATTCATGCACTCAGGCGATCAAAGTGCCAAATCCAGAGGAGACTAATCACTGCGGCATTGTTGTCAAGGAGTCTGCATGTTGTTCCTCCCCGCTCTTTGCTCGTTAAGTGTTTTATGTTCAACGTCTACTCAAACAGACAGTGAAGCGTAAGTGTTTAACAGCACGATGCCAAGTCAAACTGAACAGCCTCGCCTAACAGTCTCTCCTCAGCTGAATGATTTTTTTTTTGTGCACCTCAATGCCCAGGTTTTTGGGCCAGTTCACTTTCAATTCAATAAATACAGTATGTGAAGTGAAACTGCCCGTTACAGGTTAATGATAAAGCATACATTCAAATGATTTCACCCAATAGAGGATATGATTAGATAGTGATTGTTGGCATGAAAGTAAATAACATGTTTTAAGTTAGGAGTCATCGTAAGACTTTTTGGAGTATATAATCATCTGTGGGTTTGAAATTGATGAATGAATTTCAGGTTTGCAACAGTCTTTCCAAAATGGATTAATTGAGTTGTAAACTTATATATATATTCTATTATAAACCTTAAGAGAAACAAGTTTTCAACCACATTCTGGATTGGATTGGTTTGAACTTGATGTGACCCAGCCCTGTAAGCCACATACTTTTCATTGCTGTAGAGTGTCAGTTCAGAGCAGGGTGACCTTGAAGTACAGAGAGCTGAAGCTGATTCTGGCTGAAAGACAATAAGAACAGGGAACAGGGAACAGGGAAGTTTCACTCAGACAAAAGAAGAACATTTATTTTTTCCCCCTCTTTTTCTGCTTTCATAATAAAACACAATGGCTGATTTTATTTTGTAGTGAGTGTTAGATTCCCATCACTGGGAAACCCTCTCCTTGTACTCTGACACAATGGAATTTTCATCAGACTACGGAGGCGTTCACTGCTGTAATGCATGCTCATTGTTGGTGAACTAATACTACAGGAGCTTGATTTTATGGGACTATTAGGCTTAAATACACCTGTCTCATCAGCCTGAATCACAAAGTGAGGCTGCGATAGGGAAGAGTGTCCCATCCACCCTAATTGACGCCCTGTAGATGTGCCCAAATGAAATTCTGTTGTCAGGTATGTACACTTGCGAATCTCAGTAAACTGAAATTGAATTGCAAGAAGTGAATTTGAATTGTGAGAACTGAATGTGGAAGTATATAGAGAGTTGAATTTTCAGTGAGGATCAAATACAGTTTCAGAGCAAATGAATTCAATTTCATAATATTACATTCAGTTTCAAGTTTATTGGAATTCAGTTCCAAACTAATAAATTCAATTTCAAATTATGCTATTCAGGTTCAGTTTCTAGTGACACATATTTCTGCCCATAGGTCTTGTCTCTGATGGTCTATGTGCTTCACAGTTTTTTTATCTCATCACTAATTTACTTGACTAACAGTGCTAGAAAAATCTTGGAAGTTTGTGAATTTGAGGATAAAACCATCTAAGCCATCAATTGTTTTAGAAAATGGATACAGGGTTGTACACTGTCACTATTTCAGTAGCACGTTCTCCTGAAAATCTAAATTATTTTATTATTAAAATTATTATATATTAAAATTATTTATGAAATTGAAAAACGAGCTATGGCCCCCATCGTGTGCCAGCATCTCATCCAGCATCTAAAATAGATACTTAAATAAATACTTGTTTATTTGTGTGGAAGAATGATGAAATGGATACAAATAAATTATATTATATATTTGTCTGTACTTTTGTAATATTTTTTTCTGTTTTTATTCATTATTTTGCTCACAAATCAGAACTGTAACCCATTTATTGTTTTATTTATTTTATTTCACCACTTTGGGATTTTCTTATTTACATCCTTTGCGTTGAAATATTTAGCAATTTATTTGATGGGTTAGGCTGTTTTATGCAATTTTGGCACATATATATTCTTTCATCTATTTTCCTTTTTTCCGATTCTATAATTAAGTATTGTTTTGCTGTTGTGAGGTTTGTCAGTCAAACAGCATCGAGTATAGATCACAAAACCAGGTCCAGGTGGATTTGGCTGTGCCTAGTGTTGCGCAGGGCAGAGAATGGTTTTGCAAGATATTGGATATGCTGTGGGAGGCGTCAGACCTACTGGAGCAGAAATTCTCAGGTAAAATGAATTGCCAGAAGACTCATAGGTTCCATTTAAATCAGTAGCTATCTTACCTAGTGATTACCATCGCCTGCATGGATACATATCTGTGTAAAACTCACCCAGGAAGAAAAGCTTGGCACTGAGAATGCAGTTTTTTTTTATTATCTGGAATTCTACAAAGCATGTTTATCTGCTACCTAGAAGTTTTGGCAGCTTGGTGAAAATTAGTCTTTTTCCTTCACAGGTCTCTGGTGGCCAACTAGAATGCAGCCGCAGACTAGACAATGATGATTAGCCAACGACATGTCAGAGCCGATGGTTATACCCACCTAACATTTAAGCAAGGTTATGGATTATTTTGAACAGGTTTTTGCTAGAAAAACAAAAGTATCAATGGTCAGATGATTATACTTTATGACAATGATGAAACCTTGCTGGCTTTTGTCCAGAACAGATTTTTATTGCTTGAGACCAACTGGTGATGCAGTATGACAGATGTGGTAGAATCACTGAATGCAAAGTAGGATTCAAAGTAGAAATGGGAATCTTCAATTAGTTTCACAGATAATCCTAAATCTCTTTGTTGTAGACAGCGCTAAGGTTTTCAGTTTAGCAAAACGCGTTCTCCCTGGGAAAATGTCACCATAGAGCCCTGGGATGGGTGGTGTTGAAATTCCTAGCAAAAATGGCACCTACATAGATGTGAAATTGTAGGTTTTGTATTGCAGGAGTTAGACCATCAGCATGTCATGAGGAGAGCCACGGCGACATGCTCAAGTAATACCTTGACCTTTTGAATTGTAGTAGGGTCACTTGTCACATGCATGGTGTTTTACCTTCCCTGAAGGCTTGCTAGCATTGTTTGCATTCCTCATTAAAGCCAAGGGGCACAAACACCCACAGGGTTGACAATCCACCCTAAATACACAATGCAGTCTCAGTTAAATCAACATTTGTCAACATGGCAGGTCATGGATTTTCTGGAATACTATGGGATTTTGAGAAATGTAGGATTCTTCCAGGCAGGAAAGTCATGGCAAATCAGGGGATTTTAGTCAGGACAGGAAACGACTGGAATATGTCTTATAGCTTGTTTAATACACTTTGATTACATTAGACTGTGGTTATCAGCAGCTCTTTACATTCAAGGGTCATTTCTCCACAGCAAGGCCAACAAGAGAATGAAATTGGGGAAATTGTGCAATAGGAGAAAATTGAATCAA
The DNA here is from genome assembly GCA_034670405.1 of Hoplostethus atlanticus. Taxonomy (NCBI): domain Eukaryota; kingdom Metazoa; phylum Chordata; class Actinopteri; order Trachichthyiformes; family Trachichthyidae; genus Hoplostethus; species Hoplostethus atlanticus. Next base: position 1,518,091 of record JAXDDX010000035.1, read on the forward strand.
ACCAGATTTATGCCTTGAGGATCATTGCAAAACAATGCAACCATGACATGCCATGAAGGAACTGAAATTAGGTCATCGAAATGCTCCGTAATGGTCATGGAAAGTCGTGGAAAAGTCATAGATGTTTTTCGCCAGGTGGAAGGTGGAAACACTGGCATCAACAAACTGGCTCTAAATCTGTGACGTCAACAAGAGATTAAAGCTTGAGCTGCCCTGTGACAATGAATGGGACGCTGACCTTACAGCTATTACATCCAAATGAGCTTTATTTTATTGTAGTGTGTTTACAGGTCTGAACCGGAGCGAGCTGCTTATGTAAAATCACCCTGGGCACTGCTAAGTTGGTTGGAGCACTTTGAGATGACATCGAGAAAGTCTTGGGTCTCTTGTCTTGCTTTCGGAGAGGCGTGCTCATGTTCACAAATCTAGAATTAATGGTTCAAGATCACAGAAATGTTCAAGGCCTTGTAAATGGCCTTGAACATCAACTTGACAAGATCAAAAAAAAGGAGGAAAAATAGGTCCACACAGAGCGTTAAAATGTGACCCAATAAAACCTTGAAAGTTATTGCTAAGCCCTCTCTCTCTTTCTCTCTGTCTGATCTGGGATTGCATGTGGGATGTATTTGTTTGCCATGAAATCTGAAGAAGCTTTTCAATGTTTATCAGCAGCTCCAGTGAGTTTTCCTTACTACTACTGTGTATCCCAGCAAGACACTGTTCATCTCTGACGTCTTGACCTCTGTGACAGATTCATCGCCGGCGCCTGTGCCCAGAGACTCCACATCCAGGGGAACGGTGGACGACAAGCTCAGCCCAATGCAGTTCTGGAGAAAGTGTTTACATCCATCACAAAGGTACCACACCGTTACTGTTGACTTTGGTTTCTTTTCTGACTGCTGTTTTTCCCCCTTTATCTTCATTTGAGGTCGGACCATACATGGGGCAGATTTTCTGTCACTTCATGAAATGGATTTCTTCTACATTCACAAATGGATTTAGCTTTTCCTCTATTGGCTCTGTAAAGTGAATTCCAGTTTCCATTTACATTTTGAATCCAGTGCATTGACCCCAACCCCGGTCGGGTTCTACCTCCCTGCCTACCTACCTCAAAGGCTCAGTCTGCAGTCACAGTATAGTGTCACCTGTGGTTACCCCCGGCATATTGATGTTTACTTTCATTGGTATGAGACTTATTTCTCTCTCACATGTATTGAGAGGTCTAATTACTACCAGAGTTGATATCAGTTAGTAGTTTTAATGACAGTGACAGTGAATTACAGTGACTTTCTCTTTCACCACCTCTCACGCCAAGCTCACATACTCTTTCATATGCTTTAGGCTGCACATTCCAAGGAGGGGTTAGCTATGCTATGCTGCTGTCCTGCTATGTTGTACAGCTCTGCTATGTTGCTACGTGTGTCCCTATGTGTGTTCAGAAACACTTTGGCTGTGAAGTCTTTATGTTTTATAATAAGTCACGTAGTAAATGCAAGTCTCAATAGACATTTTTACAGCCCTACCCGCCCGCCCCCCCCCAAAAAAAAGGGGCTTATCGGGATCAAACACAAAACTTTTCTGTCACTAAATGAAAGGCGGTAGTTTATTTGAAACTATTTGCCTGATACTGAATTTGCATTTTTTCGTTTTGCTGGCTGGAGATTTTCCTCCAACAAAAGGGGGGTGAGGAGGGCCTACCATGTGATTCAGAGGGGGCTGGATCCAAGCAATAAAACTAATTGTTTGGTAATGAAACAGATTAGCTTTGCTGGCAACCCAGACGAAAAGAGAGTCACATGGAGTTTGTGTGTGGGGGTGGAACTTGCATCGGAGGAACTGAGCTGGGCAGTGTGTGATGAAACAATTATGCAAGAATACATTTCTGCCTGGATTGTTCCTTTATGGCTGCTTTCACTTTTCACTGAAACCTTGAGTGCCAACAAAATTGCCCAGATAATTTTCTCTATTTGCTTAGTTCACAGACTTTTATTATTATTATTATTATTATTATAAATATTAATAAAATTATTATTATTTATTATCAGAATTATTAGCAAAATTGCAATTGGCCAAAACTGCAGACAGAACATGTATATAATGGCCACGCCTTGGTCATCCTTGTTGGCCTCTCTCGTCCAGACCAGCCTGTTTGCTGAACCCTTTCTCCTCTCTCGACAGAACCCAGACTCGCGGCACCTGGATGGGCTGTCCAAGCAGCTGGACTGGGAGGTGCGGAAGGTCCAGCGTTGGTTCAGGCAGCGCAGGAACCAAGATAAACCCAGCACACACACCAAGTTCTGCGAGAGCATGTGGGTGTTGCCTGATGTGTTCACCTTTGACCTCTCTGCAGGCTTGAGAGTGTTTTCTGTGGTATTATTGTAGTGCATGTGCATGATCTGTCTGATGCGTTGTTGTTCTCTCTGATCATCTGGTTAGTAACATCTTTGACCTTTCCTTTATTCCTAGGTGGAGGTTTACATTTTATCTGGGTATATTTACCTATGGTATCCGGTTTCTGTGGCAGGTGAGCACACCGGCAGGTCTGGCAGGGGCGCGGTGACAATCAGGAAGAAGAAAATTGCTGTTTGCTTTGTTTTTGGTTTTTTTTCATAGATGATATTTGATGGGCCTGTTTTATTTCCATAGATGTAGCATTAGTATTTGTTTGCTGGACTAATGTGTGTGTGTTCATGTTAATGTTTTTGCACAGTCGCCTTGGATGTGGGATACACGGCATTGCTGGTACAATTACCCCTATCAGGTGAGATGCGGCTGTGCGCTCACACAATAGCCGTCGATTGTTTTATAATCCCTGTGTGTTTTTGGACACTTCCATACATGAGGGGCCCATTTCTCAGATACGGAATAAACCTAATCATATTATATCATTGACCTTGCACAGAAAACTGGCTTGACTTTTTCCCTTCCCCTCCCTTTACCTGTGTGTAGATGGTATCAATTATGTTTGACAGTGGAAGCACTGTTATTGTCTGTTTGCCTTCACTGCCTCTTTCCTGTACTTGTGTAGATAATATTGTATCATAGATCTCAATTTGACCAATATTTTGGTTACTAATTCTCTTGCCTGCCTACATTGAATGCACTTATTGTAAGTTGCTTTGGATAAAAGTGTCTGCTATGTAATGTATTATTAATATACGGCACATATCCATGTTTCCCCTGCTTTCTCCCTGGGCGTGGGTTGTGGTTTGTGGGTTGGTGACACTATAGCATCAATTATTCATTTATATTTAATTCAATTTATAATAGTTCTTATCCTCCGTTCTGATTGGCTGAGACCAACCCACCTTAGCAACCATGTTGCTTAGATACTTTTCAGCTATTTTGTTTGGCGGAAAATAAACAATTATTTCATGAAATATAAAAGATTTAAAAATAAAAGATGTATTGAACTTTTGCATTCTGTCTGCTCCTGTTTTTATAAAAGCGATAACCCGCTCAACGCTGTGCTTTTCAGTGATTTAGAACCGAGAAGGGGTGTTATTAGGCGTGACACCAATCACTGTAAACATGGCCTCTCATTGCCTAAGTAAACGGTCCAGTGGGCTGGGATGCATGCTGTGCTGATGCGCAATGTTGTGGGTTCAGGTTAACACAGTGCTCGTCACGTCATCCCCTCACTCTCCAATCTTTCCCGTTAATCTTCACCGTGTGATATCTGGCAGAGCAGGAAGACCTTATATAAATCATCCAGGAGAACACAAATGTCTTTAAAAAAATTAAAAAATACCCCCTCTCTCTCTCTCTCTCTCTCTCTCTGTGTCTAGGTCCTGACTCCAGGGATTTACCACTACTATATGACAGAACTGGCCTTCTACTGGTCACTCATGTTCTCCCAATTCACCGATATCAAAAGGAAGGTGAGAGGAACAACAATGGAAAGCCCCTTTGAGGTTTAGACTGCAGTGGATGTTAGTTGGCACTCCCTGATTTGTTAATACGCTTATTGTTCCTCATCTGGCAGTGACAGAGAGTGTGTGTGTGTGTGTGTGTGTGTGTGTGTGTGTGAGTGTGAGATGCAAAGTCGATGCAAAGGTTCCCCATGTATGCCATGATAGATTAAGACTAAAGTTCTTCTAGTTTGCTCGGTGACAAGCTGTTACAATGGTGTTTGTTTGTGAAGGTCACATGATCTGTTGAGGGTTTTCCTCGTCACACTAACTGTCATGTGATGGCAGGATGCAATAAGCCTGACTCTAATAGAATTACAGAAAATTCCACAGAATACCAGAGGCTTGCAGCCAGGGCTAGTTAGGGCCAAAGACACTTGCCTTTAATGTTTCACATCTACAGCCAGTTTAGTGTGATGAGTAGTCCAGTGTCACTTGTGTGTTGAGGTGTTGCGATGAAGCAGGTAGTTCCTGCTCAACAGATTGCTTCGCTAGATTTGTGTCTTTCAAGGCGAAAGGCTGCGATTCATATCAGAAATTCCAATAGGTCTAACCCTTTTCACTATTTAACCTTTGCTCAACCGGGGTAGTCACACTGCGATGAACATCTCCTTTTCAAGTGAGCCCTAAACACAAAGGTGGTGTGGAAACTTGCACTTTAAACAAAGAACAAAATGTACATAACAGATCCAGGATAATAAAGGTATTTCCAGGCACGTAAGGCAGACAGCATTCCAGGAAGCAGCGGCGATAAGAGCAACTCGGTGGTTAATGGCTATAATTTTAAGTGTAAACTGGCCAAGTGAGATTGCCAAGTCTCAAGACCTTACAATGAGTTCCATAAGGATGGAAGCTACATAGCACAGCGCTGGCTTTCCAAACTCAGTCGTTGTAGTAGGAACTTTATAGCCTCTATGAAATGGCCCACAGTCAGTGCTTAGATTGGCAAGTACCTTTAAAAAGGCTTGTACAAAAACACCAACGTGTCTGTGGCCATCCTTGTTTTACATACTGTGCTGGTAATCTTTCTGTTGTAACAGACATGGCCAAAGCTCACTATGCAAGTGATGTGTGAACTTTTGAAACCCTTTGGAAAGATAAAGCAAGCATCTCAACTCATTCAAATATTTGAAACAATATACACATTTTTTTTTTACTAAGTTTGTAGTAGGCAGTGAAATTAGCTAAAATGATGATCTAGCGTTACAGGCCTTCTATTTATGTAAAACCTGTGGTTTTCCTCATGACACCCTTGCATTGTGCCATTGTCACCTCCCTGTTCTGCTCATCCGTCACATGCACATGTCTCCTGTCAGTGTTGTAGGCTCTTAAGCCTCTGTCTTTGTTTGTTTGCTTTGTTTGTCTCAGATTGTTCTATAGTGTTAGTGTTTGACTTGAATCTTCTCCGTCTTCGTCCATGTGTCTGGCTGCATAAATCCAGCACCACTGTTGAGTCACATGCTAAAACAATACATGAGATGAAATGAAATGAAATGAAATCAGAGTGACGAAATTATGCACATACATGAAATACTTTTGTTCATACAGCAGTGTAAAATACACTAGAATAATAAGAGAGGGGAACCACTTCTAATGCAAAAGATTATTGTGCACATTGTATGTCCATATTTACTGTTCTGTGGCTTATTTACACATTTCTATCTTTGAGACAGCTTGAATAGTTTTCTTTTTGCATTGGAAATGGTTCCCTTCCCCTTACGTCCTACACTTAGGTAAATACCATGAGCCTAGATCATGCTCTGGGGAAAATGCTCACTGCTGATTGGTACATTGGACATTGGTATGATTACCGTAAACAAACAAGACCATTGCCAGGAATATTGGCAGCTACACTGCATCCAAATCTACACTGCTTTGTACATTGTGTGTGCCACTGGGTCGTATTTCACGGGAAATCTGCTGGATTGCTTTATGGCACAAAACGGGAACCATTTTACTTTGCAGTTAATGCAAACTTTATTCCCTGTTCCTATTCTAACTGCATAGTTAGAATTACGTCACCTTGTCGGAATAGGTATTCACTGTTACCAAGGGCTGTTAGCGCATTTATCTTCAAAACAAACACATACAGAGCCACACCAGGGATTATTACCCTCGATGGGGAAGACAAGGAGGAAGGAGATCATTAAAAAACTACGCTTACACAACACATGATAAGAATTACAGGCACAACAAGCATGTTGATCTGCCACATCTGTTTTTACACGCAGGACTTCCTGATCATGTTCATCCATCATCTGGCCACGGTGAGCCTGATCAGCTTCTCCTATGCCAACAACATGCTGCGAGTGGGGAGCCTGGTCATGTGTATCCACGACAGCTCTGACTTCCTGCTAGAGGTCAGTTAGACGTAGTGGTGACTGAAAAAGCGTTCGGGATCGGGATGCTCCGGGAATAGCATTTAAGGACAAACAGTGATAGGGCTGCACATTTAACCATGTATAATTGTACACTCAGTAGCCACATCATGAGGTCTGTATAGCCAGTAAAGGGTAGGACCCCCTTTTGCCTTCAGAACAACCTGAATCCTTGGCGACACGGATTCAACAAGGTGCTGGAACCGTTCCACAGGGATCTCGGTCCATGCTGACTCGATTATGCCGCTCGGTCCTTGCAGGTTTTTTTGGCAGCACATTCATGCTACAAACATCCTGTTCCACCTTGAGCGAGTCTTGCCATTCTCCTCTGACCTCTCTCAACAACGAGCCAATTTTGCCCTCAGGACAGAATGTTTGACTGAATGTTTTTTCTTGCAAATCGCAAAGTCATTCAAAGTCACTGCCCATTCCGATATTTAGTCAGAACAGTAACTGTATGACAGTAACTGGTTGCTAGCCAGGTAAGATCAGCTGATTTAGTCCCAAATAAACTTTTTCCTTTTTGGAGTATCAGTGTTAACGTCCTGCAGCAGCGTTTTGTCTCATTTGTACCCTGACCTTAAAATTTGGCCCGGGTAGCAACTTTGTACTTAATTATTTCAAGAAACTCTGCGGTGTTTTTCCACCCTCAGACACAGTGGAGAGAGGAAACCAGAGTTGGGTTTTAACCTTTAACCAAAACCATTTGAAATGGAAGTTACTCCAAAATAAATAGTAATAAACACAAGCCTGACCATACGGGTAACTACTGCTGACCTACTTTTCACATGGTTACGGTAGCTCTCACGGAGTTAAATTAGATGTTGTTGACACCAGTATTAATCACAATTAATTGTCTTAATCATTTGTGGGTTATTTGACAGCACTTATATCAACATCTTGACTATTTTCAACTACAGCAGACGTTCTAAAGGAAATTAAATGAATGACTACTGCCAATATTCTACGATTAAACTAAATCATGATGTACAATTCGCAATATATGACGATACATGGTTCATTGTGCAGCCCTACATGTTTGGTAGTCTCCTTTTAGTGCCACAGGGCGTTTGAAACAGATCTGCAGGCTTCTTGAACAACTGAAATGACTTGTGATTGTTTTGTGTTTCCAGTCAGTTCCACTTGGCTGAAACCCAAAAAGCATTAAGGATTAAGAGCCGAGGAATTTAGGCAGGCTGATGTATGTGAAAAAAATTCTGCAGTTTACGGGAGCACAAAGCTTCTGAATTAAGTGTTGTCTTTCTCGTTTTGTTTCTGTGCAGGCAGCCAAGCTGGCCAACTATGCCAAGTACCAACGCTTGTGTGACTTCCTGTTCATTGTGTTTAGTGTGGTATTTTTCATCACACGCCTCGTTATATATCCAATATGGTAGGTGTCCCATGACAACCACAGAGCTGGAATGGATATTTTAGTCATTCTACAATAATATCCATCACTTTAGTAATGCACAGACTAAAATCTGTTTATGTTTTCACAAAGGAATGTGTGTATTTTTTCAAGGAAATGAGTAAGGTGACAATTTAGCTGCCACCTTCCTTTTGATTTGCACTTTACAACAGCAGCAAGTGAGTTGCAGCATACATTGAAACAGCTCAGCTTTTAAATGTTTATCTGATACTCCCTTTGAGCGTTTTCTGCTTTACATGGGAAAAAAACTGCAGTAATTCGACCTCATTTTAAAAAGTACTCTAATATTAGTGCATATCTCATAGTCGATGGGTTCCCCTGGTGAGCAGCACACCGTCTATACCCTGCTCCCTAAATGTATTCTAGGTGACACGTGAGATGGAAAACCACCAGCCTCTCTTCTTTAGAAATAACTGCAACGTAATGTAATCAAGACCAGTATGTTAACCCGATGGTGTAATTTCCAGCCAGCCTGCCCGACCGACAGATTCATCATTGTCGATAAACTCAACCCGGTGTACTGAGACCTACGCAAATGTCTGGGCTTAGTCTTCTAGGGAGCTGTTGAGATAGCGATTACTCCTCAACAGAGCCCGGGATGTGGAAGCTCCCCCTCTAGAGAGACAGACAATAGGGAGCCTATCACTGGTGAAGGTAACCCGAGCAGCTATATTCAGTGTCTTGGTGTGGTTGAGGGATAATGTTAGTGTTGCTCTTGCGGTTACCCTGCACTGAAATCCATACCTCCACTTGGGGGTGGGGGTAGGTCCGATGACAACCTCGTCATTGAACTGGTTTTAAAAGAAGACGCAACCTTACCTCCACTCACCTGACATTACCATATATCTGTGGTACTCGCCTGCTATAAATTTGTTGCGCTGTTGCCCCTGGCAACCAAATGGGGATTTCACCCTGCACTGTTTTGATAGGCCTCATCAGGAGAGCAGAGCATGATAATATAATGAACTATAATGAGCTTGCCAACTTTTTTCCCCCACTGGGATGAATTATTATGTGTGTGTGTGTGTGTGTTATCTGTGTGCATGGTGTTTAGATGAGTGTGTGTGTGTGTGTGTATGACAGAGAGAGAACACGACTGCTTACAAGCCTTAGTGAGACTATTATGTCAATCTGTGCCTTCATGCATACACCTAGTGATGCCCTTGTTTTCCAGGATCCTGAACACCACTTTGTTTGAGAGCTGGGTCATCATCGGGCCGTACCCGTCCTGGTGGCTCTTCAACTCCTTACTGCTGATCCTCCAAGTGCTGCATATCATCTGGTCCTACCTCATAGCCCGCATTGCCATCAAAGCCATGCTGCGGGGCAAGGTGGGTTTACTATCAGATATTGTATGAGCTTGTGCTGAGGTGGTAGCCATTCTTGAAGTCCCACATTTTACTGCACAGAGGAATTATTTGGAAAATTTTCACCAATCAGAATACACAGTTTAGCTCCACTAGTGTCAGGACAGTTGCATGGTACAGGACTCTACAGTAGCACTGCTAAATGCCTATAAGCTTTGGACTGGGACTGCCCACTGTGTCCAGGCTAGTGGCTCATATTGTACATTAGAGGAATGCCCTGAGGTTTGGCACAGTTCAAACTTTTTTTTTTAATCTTTTCTCAAGGGACCCATATTTTAAAAATAGCTTTTCACATGATTCAGAACTGTTTTGCACACTGTTTTGTGTGAGCCAAGCTTAAGAAAATGGACTAAACCTACTGGCCTTGAAGTGTTTTACTCAACCGAACATTTGCAGGGCCATAGGAAGGCTGCTTCTGCTTCTTCTGCTTCTTCTTCTTCTTCTGCTTCTTCTGCTTCTTCTTCTGCTTCTGCTGCTTCTTCTGCTTCTTCTTCTGCTTCTTCTTCTTCTTCTTCTTCTTCTGCTTCTTCTTCTTCTTCTTCTTCTGCTTCTTCTGCTTCTTCTTCTTCTTCTTCTTCTGCTTCTTCTGCTTCTTCTGCTGCTGCTATTGGCTAATAACTCAATATTATAGAGGATTTCTTCAGAGTAATTTCTGTACTGACTTTAATGTTCCGCCTGTGGCCTCAACATGGACTTTAAAAAAAGCACTGGCTTGATGAATTGTGCTTCTAACAACACGGAGTAAGAACAATCTTGCAATGGTTATACAGTAAAACCCACAAACACATAATGATGCTGCAAGCCAGGCATCCATGGATGGCCACAGAACGTTGACACAAATGAATGCCATAACACTGGAGCTATTTGTGCATAACTTGCTGCCTCTACACTTTATTTCAATCTGCTGTTCCTGACTGTGTCTCATTCTTTCTGCAGATGCAGTTTGTTTCCTCTCCCTCTGGAATGAGAGAGATCCTGTCTTTCTCTCGTTCCCCACTGAGCCCTCCTCCACTTCTCTCTTGCGTCTCTTTGTTTGCTCTGTCTGCTTGAGAACTTTACCTTCTCTGTTTTTTGCTGTAAGTGTCTCTTCATTCCTTCTATTTCAGACGTCCTAGTTTCATCATTCCTTTCCAAATCCCATTAGCATCCATTGAAGTTTTACTGCGGTGTAGATCTATTATTATATTCCCCTCCAACCAATTGCTGGAGCTGACAAATGATGATTAATGTGGTATTTTGAATGTCAGGTATGTCCTACTGTTTCCCATTAGTCAGGAGCAAGTTGAAATTGGCCCACACCTCCACCACGTGGTTATAAAGCACACGGGCAATCTTGCAGGAATAGCAGGAATTTCATTTGTGGAAGTGCATTTTTCAATAAACTTCTTCATAGTAAGAACTTATTTCCAACAGAGCAACATTAGCAGTCTGAATATATGAAATCATGAATGAAATCTTTCCTTAAAGCTGCACTAGGTAAGATTATGTCAAATACACCCGTTTTATTGGCTTAAATCACAAATCAGTGCTGCAACACAGAAAAGCATCCCCATAACCCCCGCTAATTGAGACGCTGTAGATTCACCCAAATGAAATTCTGGGGTCAGTATGGTCACTGGCAGGAAGTCTTCTCTGCCCACAGCAAGTGGCGAATCAAAACGAAATACAAACTGTCCTGAGCAGCAGTGAGCGCTCCCTCCAGAAAAAGCTAGACTCACCAACGTTACATTTCTCGCTGCCATTTGGAGCTGACAACGTGCAAGGTTGCCTGGTGCAGCTTTAAGAACATTGAACTGTGTCTCTTTAGTATTGCAGAACAAATGATATTTCCCCCATCTGCCCGCCAGGTGTGCAACGATGTCCGCAGCGACATTGAGAGCAGCTCAGAAGAAGAGTCGGACATGCCCAGAGCCTCCCCTCATACTGCCAAGGGAGAAAATGGGACCAACGGCCACTGTGCTGCTGCCAGAGCCAGGGCACAGAACCACAGCAGCTGGTGACACAGAGGTGGCAGCTGGGAGCCCCCTGCAGTTTGTCCTTTGTAATGTCTTGAAGAGCTTTTCTGTCTTATCATATTTCCTGGACATTCACGGCTCCAGCCCACGTTCACACACAGACCCATCATCTCTTATCACACAGTACACTGACGAGGAGTGCGCACAGATGTGATGGTGACCAATATGATGGATACGCAGACACTGACTAAGGCTATGCAGAGCCACAGTAATAACATGTACTCAAGAGGTGACATGTAAAAGCTGATGATGAAAACCAATTGAAGCAAGTGATTTGATGTTTTATTTTTGTTTGTGTGTTTGTGAGTTTTGCTGCAGAGAATTGGTTTCAATGTTCTCTCCCAGTTTTATTGGTCAGATGAACTTGAATGTTTTGGGGTTGTTTTTTTTAACCACTTTTTTTCTTGTTTTTTACTACTTCTTCTGTGACCAAATGTTTATGAAATTATGTTTAATGTACGATGTTGCTTGTACTTTGATACCACTGCCTATAGAGGAATGCAGGTGTGAGGACTATACTAAATGTCTGGTATCATGTTCTCAATTGAGTGCCTTGTAAAAAAAAAAAAAATCTTTCCAAATATATTCATTTGTTGAAAGATTGCTTTCTCATTTCAGTCCTTTGTAGAAACATTGCATTGTACTACTGTGTGGTTTGAAAAGGCATTTAATATATTACAAGCAATGATCCAATGACACTTGAGTCATCTTTCCCACCCAAAGGGCACTCTGCTCACAACATGGACTTTATAGACAGTATACATGCTCTACCATCCATTGCTGTAAAAGTTTTATTTAACTTGCCTGGTGAAGTTAGTTTTTATAAACAAAACATTTTCCGTGAGGACACACTACCCCCACTCACATAAGGTCATCATACATGTCCACAGGGAAGAATAAATATCTTCATGATTTACTGATGGACAAAAAGACGGAATGAGAAATGTCCATTTCTGTGCATATTGTACAGAAGTCCATCTAGTCTTTGATAACTTCAGGGTCCTGGTTTTCTGCTGCGAGTTGCAGCTGTTTTTGCTTTTGCATATAGCGGTATCCTCGCATTGTGCACAGGTACCCCCCATAGATGGTCAGCAGCATCATTGAGGCAGAAAAAGCCCGATAACCAATGTCAGCCAGGCGCTTTCCAGACACCATGGTGAGGATCCTGGAGGGACCAGAAGGATCATCAGTGCAAGTTAAGAAGCAACATACACTTGCAGCAAAGCAAATTGTGGTTTTAACCTGACTGCACAACACATTCCCTCACGGGACAAAGATAATTGAATTAAACTAAGATATCAACCTGGGTACCATCAAGCTACAATGTCAGCCTCCCATCCATTGTCAACTGGACATCTTATTTTACTTTTATCTGTTAGTGGCATTACAGATTGGAATCTTGGCTCTATTGTAAAATCACACTGGTCATTGAACTATCTAGATCATAGCATCCGAATAATAGGACTGATAGTCAACGCTATGCTGTTTGTAATCCAAAGGTCAACCCTCATATTGTCTTGAAATGTTTAATCCAACCATACAATGCATTCGGTGTTATGTCCATAAAAGTCGGAAGTTCAATGCTCTCAAATTAACCATACCAAGTCGCTGAAATGTATTCTGTTGCCATATTCAAGTCAATGTTTACCCTTCCTCGTCAACGTAGGGAAGCTAGCTGTCAATTTAGCTAACGCAAACCAAGATTTCTACTATTTTGTCGACCTCAAACTATCAATGTCCTGACGTGTCCTTTCGAAGCGACTGAGATTCACTTTGCTTACCTTTGTTTTAAAAGGTGATAACACAAGCAGATATTCGAGTTCGCCCTCAATGTCAGCACAGCATGCGAGTTAGCAGTGTAGCTAGTTACCTTTGCTTTCGTAAGGTACGGAAATCTATAAGGGTCAGTTACCTTACGACAATGGTGTGTAATCAAAGATAATACATTTAGAAGATGAATTAAAATCCTACCTTCCGGTCTGCAAAAGTGGGTGTTAGCCTCACGCATGCGCTCTCGCGCTCACTGTCTCGTGCATTTTGCCTCAATCATAGACGGTACCATAGCCATTACCGACCGATATGCTACCGACCTGAAAAAAGTGTTTATCTCAAAAACTACTCATCACAAAATCGTAAATTTTAGCTCCGGTTCTTAACAATACTTTTTTAATTTAATTAATTTGGTCCCAAAAAACATATCTGCAACATAAAGCCATATCTAGCATTTTGAGAGCAAACATCGTTATGCAGTTTTTTCCTGCCGCAGTTTGCTATGACAAAGTCCTCTCAATGTTGTCATTTTGGGGCTTTCGGATTATATATGGATTCATTTCTTCTGCGTATTACGGAAGCCGAGAACGGCCATGCTTGCACATTTTTTTTAATGCCGTTATATCGAGATCACGAGTTAATTATGCCGTGATCTCGAGATAACAAAGCCCGTTTTCTCGTGATAACGGGTTAATTTATCTCGTTATCTCGACATAACAAAGCTCGTTTTCTCGTGATAACGGGTTAATTTATCTCGTTATCTCGAGAAAACAAAAGGCCGATTTCCATTACAACACGGGCCTGTACACGTAGCCTACTGTACGCGAGCTGCGGAAGAGTAGATGTAGTCTAACAGGCGAAAATGAGTCGAATTGACTGACTGACAGCAACTAACATTAGTTTGCTAACGTGTTTTCCACACAGTGTAATTCATACATTTGAGTATAAATTTGGACGCCACCATTCTCAAGGTTCAAGGTTCAAGGTTCAAGGTTTTTTATTATCATATGCACAAACATTCACAAAAAAGCAAAAGTTGGCAATGAAATTCTTATGCCTCTCTGGCACCCTACGCTAGTGCTAAGAACAAATAAATTCGCAAGAGTGGACCATGACATACACACACTGCTCTGTGGGGTGGGTTTGGGAGTTGATCAATGGGAGTGATGCGATAACGGGTACTCCTTGATCTGACATTTTCAGTTTAAATCAGTTGCTACATTTGTCAAGACGCCATCTATGCATGCTGGCATGACACTCCTGATCTCTGATAAACAATATAAGTAATCAGAGGAAACGAGTCCGACCTTTTGTTTTCTCGTGATAACGGGTTGATTATCTCGTTATCTCGAGAAAACGTCTTTTTGTTTTCTCGAGATAACGAGATAAATTAACCCGTTATCACGAGAAAACGGGCTTTGTTATCTCGAGATCACAGCATAATTAACTCGTGATCTCGATATAACGGCATTAAAAAAAAAAGTGCAAGCATGGCCGTTCTCGGCTTCCGTAGGCCTATGGTGAAAATGAGTGGGATTTTTGGATCTCATCTGCCAATCGTATTTTCTTAAAATAGGTGAAATAAAGAAAGTAGAAAGGTCGCACAATGCTACAATACGCTGTTTGGCTAAATCAAATAAAACACACTGGACAGAAATTGAGATAGTCTCATTGACCCCCAGACAAAAATGAACTGTGTAGTCGGACAGACGATATTTAAGCGAAGCCGGAAGTAGCTAGAAGTGAAACATCTCTCATCATTACATAGCGCAGATATATCCGGTGTAACGATGTTTCCTACCCGGAATTATTTTGAAGACGCACGACAATGGCAGCATGTAGGACGGGGAATTTAGAGTGTGACATTTTTGATGAACTAAATGATCCAGGCGCCGCTCCTTATGGGAACTTTATAAACTATTACACATTTAATCCACCCGAGAACCGTTTAAGTCTTATTCCCACTACACTTCTCCAGGATTTAGGTTACAGCGACAGTCATCACACTACACTGGTGCTCGACGTGGGATGTAATTCAGGGGTATGTGGCTCTGGGGTTGAGACAAGCACCTTTTTTATTCTCACTGATCAAAATGTTTCTCGCAAAAATAGTCTTATCTGTATTAAGGTTCTAAAATGCCATCATCATCAAAGCTTTCCTCCCTTTTCCTTTTCTGGAATGACAGGAATTGAGTGTGGCCTTGTACAAACATCTGGCGCAGAGGCCTCAGTTTGAGGAAGAGTCCAGGACAGATGGGACTCTCCACCTCCTGGGCTTCGATTTGGACGAGAACCTCATTCAGCGGGCTCAACAGATCAACCCCCTGCCCCAGAACATCTCCTTCATCCCTCTAGATATCACTAAAGACACTGAAAGCCAGAGCCAACTGGAAGACTACCTTAAACAGCACGGCTGCTCCCACTTCCATTTGTGCGTGTGCCTGGCTGTCACAATGTGGGTCCATTTGAATCATGGAGACTCAGCCCTGCTGGAGCTGCTCTCTCGCCTGGCTTCCATCAGTGAGCATCTCCTTCTTGAGGCTCAGCCCTGGAAGTGCTACCGCTCTGCAGCCCGTCGACTGAGGAAGCTGGGCCGCTCTGACTTTGACCACTTCAAGACACTGAAGATCCGTGGGGACATGGCAGAGCAAGCCAGGGGACACTTGGAGGGACGGTGTGGTATGGAGCTCATACAGAGCTTTGGCAGCACTGCTTGGGACCGTAAGCTGCTGCTCTTCAAAAGGAAATGAGCAGAACAGTGGCAATGGTTGCTTCTACTGCAGCGAAGATCTGGCTGTGTATGTGCAGGGATAGGATCAGGAGGATAACTAATGAAAGAAAAATGTGGGAAAGCAGAGATGGGGAGCTGTGTCACATTTAAATGGAAACTGTGGCTAAAAACTTGAAATAAAACCTCTGACCCAACCATCTATGTTGAATGGTGTTTAGGCTTTATACCCTGGAAGAAAAAAAAAATCATTGTTTGGCTATACAACTACTCACTGTATAAAACTAATTTTATGTAGCTGTACTAGATTAATGCAATCCTCAGTCAGATTTGTGTACTGTTGTCTATTATCCAGGGGTCATTCCCAGCTGTACCAGTGCCGACTGAACCATAGGGGTCAAAAATGCAACACTGTAAAACAAAATAAAATACAGTGTAATTTTCATCATTTTAATTACAGAATACTAAAAATAACATTACATAAAATGTCTTTTTTAAAGAAACCATTGAATATTACAAAGGTCGTAAATTTTGCAAAGTTAGGATATAAAATCTTTGAACAGTGGTGCATAATTGAAAAGAAAAATATTTTTCATAAAATGCATATATTAACAGTTCTACATAAAAACGAGATGGGCACAAATTGCAGAAAGATGAGATGAGTAGACACTGCATTACCGCAGTGAGCTCTCCTTTCTAAGGAAGAAAGACTTGAGATGCACAGCACACCACAATCAGCTTAAGTTCTCAAGTTGTCAAAAATGGGTTAACATTTACACACGGGAACAAGAGTTGAAAAAGACTACAAAAAATGACTTGGTGACTGCTCCCAATATATTCACATACATCTCATTAGGTAAAAAACCTACTAAACTGGCCTTGGTTCCATAAACACGTACTGTTTCCACAGGTTTAAGCTGTACAGAGTTGGACAATTTTGAGAAACCTCATACTTAATTTCACCAATACAGGGAAATATTGGTCAGTTGTCTTTCAGTCTCCAAACAAACTCACCAAACACACAGCCATTCCTATATGCTACTGTACAACTGGTCAGTCAGATCCACTGAAAAGCTACCATGGTCACACAATGTCAGGAGGTCAACCTAAAGGGATTGGAATAGATTATACACATGATTTTGGGGGAGGGGAGGGGGGTTACGGTGAGGAAACATGCATATTCCAAGTGTGCTTGCTATCTTCCTCTTCCCTGTGTCACTTCATCATAAGCCCTTGTGAAGAGGTTTTCATCAACACCACAGAGAACTTCCCACAAGAATCACAAATCAAGGACATTCAAAGCCTGCTGAACCCTGGACATCCCTCCATATATATGACACACTGGCCAGAGTCGCGTCCTAAGAGGTATTTCATTAGTCTCTGCCGTTTTGGAGACGTGTTGTGTCACATTTTTGGTAAACACACGCACACGCACACCACACACACACACACACACACACACACGGGGAAGCAATCAACAGTTCATTAAGATGTTCTTTCAGAAATGTAAAGATATGGTTCTAATCAAGAGTTACGCTGTATGGCAGAAACTCTCCCTTCTGTGCAGTAGTAGTGGTTTCAGTGGCCCATGAAGACAAGGTGGAGAATGACTGAAAGAAAGTGAAGGAGAGACTGTAGAAAGACATTAACCCAGAGGACATCTCAGGAGCCTGAGAAAACAGAGGTGTTTAGGAGGAGGTGAGGCGAGAGACACCAGCAGAGCTACTTGGTGGTTTGGCTGGTCTGTCGCTCAGACAGCTAGAGTTTTCACCTGGGATCTGGGAACCGCTGTAGCAGAGGCTGCTAATCATTTAAGCTAATGTTTAGGTTCAGATCAGTCCCCCTGAGTTAGTGCACATGTCAGAGACCGGCCGTCTGCTTCTTCGTTAAGAAATCCACAAAAAGAAGCAATAAGGAGAAAGAAAAAAAAAAAAAAAAATGTATATCACAAGTTTACAATTAGCTTTGGAGAGTGAGCTCTTCGCAGATTCAAAAGTCTGTGATGACTGAGTCATTACGGGGATGTCGCTAGTGTGGAGAAGGAGGGGCAAAGGTGAAGATATGGTTGCTACCACAGTGGGGTCCAGCTAACCTCTGAGTCCTGCTCATTTCCCAAACATTCAGAAAAAACAGTTTCTTGTGTAGTTTTGCGTTGCATGGCTGTAATGTGCATTTTGTAGTACACATCCAGAAACTGGTTTGTGCGTGAGCATGCTCATGTTTGTCTATTGTCATCTGTGAACATGTTTGTCTGTGTGTGAGAACATGTGTTTCTCAAGTGGTCATCAGTGCCTTGGTACAGGTCTGTCCTGCAGGCGAGTGGTCAGGGGGTCTGGTCAGGTGCTGGTGATGCAGTTAGCTGACTGTGCCTCAGGCAGACAGGTAGACAGGCAGGTGGGCAGTAAGGGGACTTGAAGGCTGAGGCTAGATTAAGGGAGTCGTGTCCATCAGGGCTTTGTTGGGGTCCAGACTGGCGAAGAAGCGGACATCCCGGTCCTTGTCGGACTGCAGAGCCATCACGGTCTCTTCCAGCTCATCAGAGTAGGCACAGCCTGGCTCCTTGAAGTACACTGCAGACAAAACAAAAGACACAATTAATGGGGGAAAAAAGCCCTATAAACCAAAACCTACATAGTGTGTGTGAGAGAACGAAGCAGAGTGCGTGTTGGAAGTTTACTGCACTTTACCTTTCTCCATGACACTCTGCCGTAATGCCTTGGCCACCAGTACACGGACATTGGCCACAGGGTCTGAGGAAAGGCTGAGCAAGCTGGGCAGGAGGTGCTGGGCAAACTGTTCCATGGGCATGCAGTCCTCCTCCACTATGGCCTAAGGGAAATACAAGAGAACATACAACACAGAGTTAGGCAGACATACAGACAGGCTGGTGTAAAGGACAGAAAAAAAACACAGGCTGACAAATTGAGGTATACATGGGTATACAGAGGTATACATGGGTATGATCGTCCTTCAAAAGGTTATGGGGACAGAGAGATTGAGCAGTTTGAGGAGCGACTCTCAGATGAGGTTTGCAAAATAATTAAAAATAGAAATTGATCCACGACAACGAGCACGTCTCTTTGTTTACCCTTTTACTGGGTGTTAAAACGGGTTTGCGTAACTGGATTCGTTTTCTGTACTGTTAGTTTTAGTAAATGCGACACTACCCCCGAGTGTATGCATTAACACTACGTGCAAGTATGTTGGCAAACACCCACGCGGACCCGCGCATGTACACCGACTCACAGACGCGGAAGCATAAATAGGGCTTAAGACCTAAAAGGGGTTAGGTATTCAAAGAAAATGGTGTCACCATCACTAAAACAATAACCAGGACCAAAACAAACATTAACCCCAAGCACCAAAGACAATTTCAGAAGAAAACACTGCAAACAAGTATTGCATTTGATAACAATAGCTTGGCCAATCTTCTCAATGGAGTAGAAAAACAAGTAGCCAGATATGCGGAAACTGCTGTTCCATCATTTCCTGTTGAGTAATGCAAGAGCCGTACAGACCTGGCAGATGAAGGCAAAGGCCTGCCGCCCCACCCACTTGGGACAATGGCAAAACCTGACGATGAGCTCGTTGATGAAGTTCAAGCCCAGATCATGAGCTCCACATGCATACAGCTTCTGGAGGATCTCCACCACCTGAGAAAATAGGAGACAATGATGCATCTTCATTAGAAGAGTTTCATGTCAAGAAACATAACTACAAAATAAACAATATAACCCCCAACAAAGAACCATGTTAATAAAAATTCTAAGTTCAGGGATGGACATAACACTTCTCCATAGTCATCATCCCCTCGTCTGCATACAATGTAGAAGCTTTATCACTAGCTGCATAGACTACTGAGCACACCTATTTCCATTTACACATCACAGGTGAGCTGACAAGAAAGCCTAAGAGTAGTCAGTTATAGTTCCAAAGTGGGTATTTATTGTCCAGCTAAAATAATCAATCAGGTTCAGGATCCTATTGTACACAACATCCTCCATCAGTGACTTATATTCCCTTTTTATCTTACATTTTCCACACTGTTTTTTCTGACCCCAACATCTGTCACAAGCAGTCAATGAGTTTCCCACATACCAGCAACACCTACATTCACATATATAGCTACAGACTTACCAGTTTGTAGGAGATCCACCTGACTTCTGAGACTTTGTCTGAGCATAGTGTGAGTGCTATCTGTCTGAGGTAGTCATACACATCGTAGTGGCTGTACAACTCTATGATCAAAATCAACTGCCTGCAGGGGACAGAGAGACAACGCTTAAGTCAGACATACATAAGGCCTATGAAAACTGTCTTGTAAATAACAGTACAGTCAACAAAACAAAATTACCACAATTTAAAACATTTTGCCTGTTAGGGATGGAAATGATTACATGACTAGCTGAAAACTGCTGAGTGATTCTAATTGAGAGCAGAAACACTATTTGGTAAATTAAATGTAACCCATATACAGAGTTGCCACAGAATACTAAATACTCATGGTTCACCAAGTTAAAAAAATGTCCAAACCACACATCAACTAACTGGGGGCAAAGGGGGCTGCATGTTTTCGGCATGCACAATAAAAGAGACATCAAATACGTCCGTTTTTGACCTCTTGACATTTTTAGCCAAGTTGGTTACATGACTTTAATCTTTAAGTGAAGGGTGGCAAGTTGGCCAAGTGGTTAAAAAAAAAGTAGCCGAAGGTTCAATCCCAAAAACAACCATCACGCAAGCAAGACACTAAAGCCCCACTTGCTCGCTCAGTTTAAGTCGTTCTGGATAAGAGTGTCAACTAAATGCCTAAAACACAAATGTAATCATTTCAAAATTCCCATCCCTACTGGAAGAGGAAAAGGAGACCTACTCTGCCAGCTCGTATCTGAATCTCCAGTTGCGACTGTTGTCCGTCACCATGAACTCCTGCAGCTGGTACAGATACTCCCTCCTCTTGTCTGCATGCAGCAGCTGCAACACACAGACGTGCATGAATCAGCTTGCTGGTTATAATTATTCTATCTCCTTTGGTAAAGATGTCATGTTGGACTATTCAAAGTGTGCACTGCTTGAATAGAAACTTTGTAAATGGAATTTGTAGATAACTGAGCTTAACTGAGTCTTACCTTGAGGAAGTCGTACAGGTGTTTGAGAACACCGATGCGGACCTCATCCAGGTCTTTGAGGAAACCATTGAAGATTGGCACCAGGTCAGCCGCTGTCAGCTGGTCCCCCAGGATCACTGCCAGCTCATGAATGGAAAACGCTAGTGTACGGCGTACCTTCCACTGAGTGACAAAAGGGAGAAGGGAAGAAATGAAAACACAAGCGGTGTTTTCAGAATGAACAGTACAATTGTATACATCGTTATTTAAAAAAGGGATGGAAATCATTCTGACTGTTAGAATGGGTGGAAATAAATCAGATTGTTAGTTGTTAATACTTTTTAAAAATTTGCTTTGTTCCAAGTTATCAGAGCAAAAGGCATTAGCTAAAACTTAAAATGAATGAAACCCAAGCACAAGGGCTTCATTCCCAAATGCTACAAACCCCTTTTGGAAAGAAAATGGTATCTGATGTTCACTGCTCAACATTTTAAAAACAAAATCTTGCTATTTATTTTGTTAGTAAAAGGCTGAAGATAGCTAGTAATGTAGTAATGTAAAAAAAAAAATCCAATAGTCAGCTTTACCTTCATACCAGCAATCATTTTGTCAGAATATGAGTCACATTTTGTCATGTTGTATGCATCTCATTTTGGAATGAAACCGCTCAAATGTAAACTTGCACCACCCTCATGGTTTCCCGTCTCCCTGCCTACCTGCACATCGGTAGCAAGAGTCTCGTATGTGTCCTTGAGGCAGTGCCAGTTCTGCCGTCCCAGGGTCAGGGCCACCCCAGGCAGGCTGAAGGCACAGTGCTTGGCTATCTCTGTATCCACTGTCTGGGCCCGCGCTGGGTCGGTCATAGACAGGTACTGGTCCAACAGCTGCTGGGGGATGACATTCTGGAGACGGAGAAAGGGGAGGTGAGGGAGATGAAAGGGTCACAAGATCAAAGAGGAATGGAGATACAGGGGGAGAGTGTATTTAAAAATCAATTTCTATGCAAATCTAAACGCCGCCTCATATTTCCTGGCCGGATGACAGAATTTGCAACCGTCAAAATCAGACAGTACTGACTGACTGACCTGGATCTTGGGCTTCTCCTCAGGCACTGGGCTGGGAGCATAGTACTCCTTCCCCTCCTCCTCCACACTCTCAATCAGTTCAGACTCCTGAGGAAAACACGAAACAATCAAACAATCTTTACTTCTTTAGCGGTATCCTTTCGCCGCTCTTCTCTTAATCCTTCAGTGAGGCACAAAGCCTGCACCAAGTCCTATATATTTGCTTATGGAGTATATTCTATATATATGGGCGGACTTACCACACTGCTGTGGTCTGAATCATCCCGTACTAGAACAGGGGTGTCAGGAGGAGAGTCCTCCTGGTCTAACTGGGGCTCCGTCTGGGTCTCTCTCTCCCCTTGCTCCTGGATGGGGCATGACTCCAAGGCTGGAGGAGGATCCGCTGTTTGCTCCATTTCAGTGGGACTAGCTTCGCTTTCTGATTGAACCTCCACAGGTTTGCTCTCCACCGGTTTGCTCTCCACCGACGGGCTATCAGTCTCGTTCTCATTCTCGTTCTCAGGTTGGCTTTCATTCAGGCTGTAGTCTGTTGGACTGTCAAGCTGGGCTGCCTTTAGAGCAGCTGACAAAACCTGGACTTGGGCTAGAGGTAAATACACAAGCAAAGATCAATCCAAAATTCCATGTCGTCAAAATAAATATATACAGCGACAGATTTTTGCATCTAGTGGCTGAAAAGTGAAAGGTCTGTTGTGTTGCATGTCCACGGCAAACCATGCTCCTGATTTGAGAACCTTTTTCTGGCTCTGTATACTCACCTTGTACATCAGGGTCATCCATGTGCGGTTGCAAACAGTCCAAGACCTTCTGGATCTGGTCGCTGGTAGCTTTACCAGGGTTGGCCATTGAAGCTGGACATTCTTCCTGCGCCTCCTCCTCTTTCTTGTCCTCCATTTCTATCACCTCCTCTGTTGTGTGACTACTCAGCATCTCCAGTTCCCCACTGATGTCTGGTAAAGGAGGCCTCCAATAGTGGAAAGAGTTAAAGTTCTCATCTGCCTGCTCCGTTTCTTTTGTGTTCTTGACATTCTCTGTGGTTGTGGGGCTGTCGCTGTTGTTGGGGGCGGTGTGAGTGTGGCCTTCGTGCATCTCTCCTGCAGCAAGGGTGGGGTTGTCACCAAAGGGATGCATTTCCTCATTGTCTCCCATCATCGAGTGCTCTGGGGATGGTGTGGCACGGCCATCCTGGTTGGGAGGCGTGTGAGTGATGGTTCTTTCTGTATGGCAGCCACTGATTTCTGAGCAGTTCAGGGAGTTTAGGGAGGAATCGCTGCATTGAGATAGACAACAAAATGTACCGGATTACTTAACTAGTGGGTATACCATTGTTGAGTTTTGATCAGACACAAAAGTTTAAGCCCAGCTACAAAAGGTCCAGTCCAAACAAAGCCAAAGTGGGCAGTGGGACAGCAATTTGAGATAATTTATAAATATGTGTCTGTATTGTAACACAACTTTTTGGATAGAGAAGATTCAGAACAAAGACTTCTGTGTCCACTAAAATCCCACTCATTTGAGTGTATCTACTCCTGTAGCCCCCAAAAATAAGTTAAAATATATATCTATTATGAAAAATCAGAGCTTGACCTGACCTTTGCTCCACAAAACTTGTGATAATCAGATGAGAGTAGTCACCTAATGTTGCAATAGCAAGGTTAGCCAAGGCTAGCCTCATTAGCTTATAGTTAAGAGAGTAAGAGAATGTAGTGCCTGAAGAAAGATACTGAGCTTGTTAAATGAAATGTCAATAAAAGCCCAGCCAAAATATTAGCTACTTCGATACACACATACACCTAAAAAAGAAATATCTCTCCACCCCCTTGCAACTGGCAATCTGTGAGCAACACTGAATTCTGTGTCATATCAGACATAAACTGGTTTGAGCACAGAATCAAACCTCTGTTGTGGTGAAGCAAAAAGCAGTTGACCAGGTGGTCCTACCTGTCTGAGGTACACCTGGGGACCTCTAGTAGGGTGCCATCCTCTCTGAAGTGAAGGCCTGTACTGGAGGGATTGGCAAAGGTGGAGATGAAACGCCCCAGGGACTGGAAGGCAGCCTGACGCACCTGAACAGAAGTGGGGGAGAGATGTCTCAGTCTTTGCTGCAGTGTAATTATGTGTTCTCCATCATTTCTTTATCATTTGTTTCACATTTGTTTCACATTTGTTTCAGTCTTTTTTGCATCAATTCGCCTTTTGGTATTTTTCAGTGTGCTAGTTTCTCTTGCTTTTCTAGTCCAGTTAATTTGCACATGGATAGAACATAGCAATGATAAAAGCAGTGGTAAAATACACAAAAAAATTTAAAAAAAAATTAAAAAAAAAAAAACACTTTGCACAGGGAGATAAAAACCACTCACCCCAAAACTAAAGAAAAATTAGTGACCAACAAAAGCAAAACAGAAACTAATTGCACAACAGGATATAAATGAACATGACGAACACAACACGGCGGAAAACGAGGAACAACAAGAACATGCATAAGATGACAAGGGAAAATCAAGATTCATGGCAACAACTTCCAGTAAGTTCAATCTGGTCACAGAGACATGATCCACAAAGGTCATCCACAATTAGATACATGTACATTTCTAAATATTTGCTGATATCCTTCCTAATATTAATCATACTTGTAATTATCTGAAGACTGTTTTTGCCAGTGTGTATCTTACCCAGCGGGACTGGTCACTGATGAGGCTGATGAAGAGGGGGGACAGTTTAGTCCGTCGCACCTCTGGGGAGGTGGAATTGGAGACTATCATGAAGCACTCAGCGCAGGCTTTCCTGATGCCCCACAGACTGTCTGAGCATAGGTCAAAGAACTTGGACATCTACATCAAAAACAAAATTGGCAGTACAACATGAATCTAACATCCAATATCTGAACTGTAAAGTGCAAAATGTGATAGCAGTTGGGCAAATTTGCATTATGTAATTTGCCTCAAGAAACACTTTAAAAAGGACACAAATATCAAAACATAGTGTTACGTAATGATAGATTCATGTAGAGGAGTCTCAAAGCCTCTCACCAGTAGTTTCTCTGTGGCCTCCTGGCCTACAATGGAACAGAACTCACCAAAATTGGCTGCACAGACCTATAACATAATGAAAGACAACGGGGCGAAATTAAGATGCCAAATACACCAAGTCTTGACAAATAAAGCATTCATGTTTTGGTGACAGCTCATTCAGTTGTTCTTATATTTCTTACTGAGGCTTTGGCCCTACAGGACGCCACATTTACTTAATTTGCCGTCTTGGCTGAAAAACAATAAATAACTTTAAGAACCACTGGTTTAGGAGTATAAGAGGGTCACAGAACGGCAGAAAAACACTCAGTTAACAAGAGCTCAAAAACAATCCACAAGTTTGATCATATTTTCTACTCCTAAACACCCTCCCCCAACTGGCACCAATTACACCAGGGAATTAACATTCCAGACAGGAAAAACAGCACAGTGTAGGCTGGCTTGATGCACAAAACAGAATTAACGCTGACTCTTACAATATTGCATTAGTCCTTATGGAAGACTAAATATTATTCCACTCTAACTCCGTAATTGTTTGATCACATTCATATGCAATTATATAGAATGCAGTCTAAAACAGGGAATCTCTCATTGTTTATCATGTATAATTATGATTAACTATCTTGAGCTTTTGGGGGGAGATAAGGAGGTGAAAAGGGTTTTGGAGATTGGAGGTTACCTTGCGGACTTGGAAGAGCCTGGCATCACTGCACAGCTCACAGAAACGCAGCAGCAATAGATGCTCCACTGTGTCTTTGCTCAGCATGGTGACAAGTTTACACATGATCTGTAAGAGTAGGAGAGGCCATTGTGTATTCAGACTGGTGACTGGATTAGATAAAGCCACGGACTGATGAAAAGGAAAGCAAAGGAAAGAAAGAAAACCACTGTGTCTCGTTGACTGTATGAGCTTGTATTTATATAAATGCTGTGGCTACAGCTGAGCCTTCCACTATACCTTTTAGTCTTACGTAGTTTTCAGCTAGGTCTCAGACAACCTTATGACCGATATCTACCGATGATAATGAATAGCGGACCCAAAAACCTTCTGCATTCTTAATACAAGGGGATTCTCTTACAGCAACTGCCTCTATTTTGTAGTCATCGTCACTGCTGGGCTCTGTGAGGTCCAGCAGAACTGGACAAACTTTGGTCTCCATGTCAGCTTTAGAGATGAGGCCCTGCTCCAGCAAAACAAGCAGGGCTGCCTGGCTGGTTTTCCGCACCTGAAAAACACAAGAGGGGATATATATATACATTGATGAGATGAGATAAGGACAAACAGTGTCACCATATTAAAAACACTTGGTGTGAGCCAGTTTGATCAGTGGATCAAGTTATTTCTTCTTCATGAAATTTCTGGAAAAAAACAGTGTAAGGAGGCGACAGAAAATTTACATTCAGGTAATGGATTTAAAAATGAACTTGTAATAAAATAATTCCAAACACAAACAAGTACTGCTTATACCTCCACTGACCATTTGTGATTTTTTTTCAGCAAATTTGTAGTTTTAAAAGACATACGTAGTTGCGTATTTAGAACCCACCTGATTATTAGGGTCAGTGAGATACCGGACCACAATAGGTACCAAGTATCTTGAGAAAGCTGCTGGGAAGTTGGGCCGACTCTCATGTAAGAACATAGCAATGTTGGGGACCTGTTCCATGAGTTCAGCTCGCACTGTGGGCTCTGAGTGCATACATTCAAGTATTAGCATATGCGCACACATAAACACATATATAGACACACACTCACTAACAGTGTAAAGGGTCAAGTTCCATGCAAGCTTCCATAATTTGAGTTATAAGTTAAGTTATATTGAGTTAATAAGTTATATTGCACTCAAAAACTGAAACATTAAAATGGAATCACTCTGATCATTCTGCTCATATCATGTAGAGACATAAGAGAAGATTAAATAGACAAAAAGAAAAAAGAACACATCTACCTCCATCTTCTGACATTCTGGCAACTGTCTCCATGACACTTATAAAGTCATTTTCATTGTCACTGAACTCTCGAAGCACATCAAGCAGGCCACGTGCCACGATCTGCCTAGAAAGCAACAGGAGCCTCAGGTTAGTTGCCTGCCTGCCAAAACCTACAAGTGCACACTGCATAACATAGCACTGCCAGAGCGGACAAGTACATTACACACATGTACTTGTAAATGACAGGAGGGCTTGAACCCTGCGAGCTGAGCATGAAAAGCATAAAAACAGGACCTAAATGAGTTTGTGTGGGGGCAGCAGAGCAGTGTTAAAAATCTGCAAAAGGCAATGCATTCAACTAGGCAAAATAGTGCCTACTTTCATCTTTCACTAGACAGAAACCTGAAAGAACCACATCAGAAAACACACCTACATAAAGCAGATTGTGTCCTCATGGGGAAACAGTTCATGACTTAAAACCCAGTGAACTGGCGCTGCTTTAGCCAGCTTCGGTCCATGTTTTGTCCATCTGTCCATGGCTCTACATTAAGATTTGTGGCATTCCTGCACTATAGAGTTAGCCTAGGTATGTGTCTTGTAAATAAACAGCAATACAGACAGCCTTACAAATGACTAGGAAAAAGGACATTGTTCACGTGGCAGAACGCGCCATACCACTGTGCCAATCATAAACATCCATGATATTTTTAATTCTGTCTCGTTTTGCATTGGTCAATAGCCTAACTATGGCCTCCACGTACCTGTTGAAGACATTCTCGCTGAAGGCATACTTCTCTAGCCTCCCTAAAGGAGTTAGGTTGTCCTGCCCCGCGTCTAGAAAGGCTGTGATGCGTATTCCATCGCACTCTGAACCGTAGTCATCAAATCCAACTGTGAATGGGAGAAAAAGTCAATTTTTCGCTCATGCAATCGTGTCTGAATGCATGAGAACAAATATCAAATTTCATTACATACAAAAACAAAACACTTAAATGAGGAAACTGATAGTGAAGGAACCATGGTAGTCGACACCACACTGAGCCTTTACCTCGAATGTGTGAATAAAGCAGAGCTCCAACTAATTGCTCCATTTATTCTAACCATGAATACATGCTGGCTTTGCAGTTGGAGCTGGAGTGGTGTTTCATCACCCTGGCTAATGCAGACAACAGGGATAGGACAGTATGTATAACTGCTAATAATAGCATGGTGTGAACCCTGAAGGAATCATCTAACATAATGTTATGGGGGAGAACTGTTGACAGCTTTAAATTTCACAAGGGCAAAGAGGGTTGACCAGAAAGATCATGCTTCCTCAAGGCCACATACACTGGTGCTGAGGAAAGGAACACAAAGTTCCACAAAATGCTTGAAATTAACCATTCAAGCAGGGTATGCTTTAATACAGTGTTGTTAACAATTTAGAGAGAGAATTGGGATACTCACAGTCATCCAAATCATCATGGCCATCTTCAAAGTATAAAGACAGACCTGTAAGAATAAGACAATAAGAGGGAAACCATGGTGGCAAACATGTAATCAACATACCATCACTCTATACACCACTTCCCCCTACAAAATAAAAGGAGCTCCAGGTTGGCTTACAGGCTCATAATTATTAAGAAAGGACAAAGTCTGCTTCAGTAAGATTCACAATCACAATGTTGTGGTCTAGCCAATTGATCACTCTACACTAGAGAAACTTCATGCATTCACACAATATGTAGGCCTTAGGACGTGTGAGAAGAAATTAGTAAAGGACACTCGATGTTTTCCCTGAATCCCACATACAGATTTGACCCACATGGACTTGAAACATGACTTTCAGTCGGGGATTGACAGGGGTGACACCGTTTCATACAGGAGTAAGAATGTTTACCATTGAACAAGCGAGGGAAGGTGTCCCAAAATGTACAGCTCAATCTCTAAAACAGACACTGAATAAAGCCTTATGGTTGAGCGTGTGCATTAAATAGGGCCGGTTAATTGCAATGTCCCATAAGGACGTTGGCTAAGTAAGCGACCTATCCCTTTGTTATGGTTTGGAGCAGGATTTGGCCAGCTTATGGCTGAAAATGACGTTAGCAAGTAGGCTAACGTTAGCTAGGAAAACTCGCTAACCTTCGCTGTGACAACAATTCGATGTTGCACACAGTTGTGGGCAAGCTATAGTGGCTAACTATAAAATAAAGCGGTAAACTAAAGATGAATCTATAAGTACTAAGTATTTATACTTTTCAATTTAGTCTTAAATTCAACAATTCGTTACTCTTTAAAAGCTTTCGTTAGCTAGCTGGCTAGCTATGCTGGCTAACACAGCTTGTCCAGCCCTTTCGCTTGACTTGGTTCGCCATAGCAGTTCGCTTGAAAATGCCGCAAATGCAGGAAAGTGGGCCCCGCGATCTAACTACTTCAAAACCGAAGCCCATGTGGTGTTTTACAAAAGACTATACTTTGACAAAGTGTCGAATAAAGCGTTATTGAGAAAGAAAGTGCCATTACCTGCCATCTTGATTATCGCCTCTCCTCTGCGGGCTACCGTGTGGGCTGTCACCGCCACACAGCTGTCACTCAAACAGGACAGTAAACTACTTCCTGAAAGTACTTCCTGATGCGCCTTTTCATGCGTTGTTTAACTATTAAACAATAATTCCGACAAATAGTCATCAACCCAGGCATAAATATAGCTTAAGTAAGCAGAAACACAGCCTCTGGGCTTTGTGTATCGCCAAACAAAAAGAGCCAACGCTGTCACGTGATCACACACCGTAGTTCAAGATGGAGACGATGCGATTTGGTAGCTAACTGTTAGCTAGCTAGATGTTTACAATAATCAAAATATGGCAAATAGTACCAGTTACCACACGTTTGAACGCTGATAAGATTTATTGTCTCACCGAAATGTGCATGCGGAGACCTTTGACCACGGTGAAGTGAAGTTGCTTGTAAACACAGACCACCTGAAGAATTTTGAAGAGGTAGCAGAAGGAGAAACTGTCAATGTTCATCACAAACTAATTTTGAGAGGAGATCGATATGGCGTTGAGAGAGTTAAAAGTTTGTCTCCTTGGGGTAAGTCAGGGTTGATTTTATCTGTCAGTAATGTTCACTATAATTTGCCAGATGTTTCTCTCCAATCCCTACTGTACCTCTGACTGTACCTGAGGATAAAATGACTGATCAAGTTATACTTGCATCAAGCTTTAATCCTTCTTGCTTCAAGCTTTGCCATACTGATTGACTGGGCACACGCACTACGCCAAAATCTGTTGTTTTTTATATTAGGACAGTTATTTTCCACATATATATCTGGGCTGGATAGGCTCCTGCTAACAACAACAGCATCAGCCATCATTACCTACATTAGCATTACAATACCCTCCTGGAGTAACCAATTCATGTCTACTCCCCTCCATCATCTACCAATAAGCTAAAAAACCTGTTAAACCATGTAAGCTTGAATTCTTCAGGTTAACTACATTGTTTCTGTTTAACTTTCACTAAGTTACAGGTCTTGGAAAAGAGGGGGAAGAAAAGAAAGCCATAGAGGAAGCAATAGTGTCTAGGCCTATTGACAGAGAATGTGTTTTTCAGTCAGTGAGACCAAGTTTATTCTCACAATCGCATTCCAGGATTGAATAGTGCTGGTCATTTTGTCTGACCATGTTTAGTAAGCATTGTCTTTATTTTGTCTCTCCAGGATACTGGGGTTGGAAAGTCAAGTATTGTTTGGAGATTTGTAGAGGACAGCTTTGACCCAAATATCAACCCAACTATTGGGTAAGTCCCTGCTGAATTTCACTCTAGAACTCTGTGTATGCTCTCTCATTTCTTGTGCTGATGGGTGCTGTAGCACATCATCATCGTTTGAATGTTTATGACATGTTGTGATGTCATCATTGTTTACCAGTGGTTGCACATACTACAAGATAACCTGAACCAATTAAAGACCAAAGTTAAGATGTGTATCTTTCTCAGAATCCCCTGATCTTGGAAATTTTGTCTGGGGTAGCAACTTGGAAGCATGAAAGTTTCAGTTAGGCTATACTTTGAAAAATGGTGAAATGATTTTTCCATTGTTGCAATGTGACCTATGCTATGAAGGTGTTTCTCCTCACCAGGGCATCCTTCATGACCAAGACCGTGCAATACCAAAACGAGCTGCACAAGTTCCTGATCTGGGACACGGCAGGACAGGAGCGGGTTAGTAACATCCATTGAGATGCAGTCCCTGGTTCGGGACTGTACCCTGCCGGGGTTAGCCCCAACCCCTAGCATTACATTGCCTTGGAGTTTAACATGTTACCAACTTGGCCAGAATGGCCCAGCGATCACTACAGCTAGTCTTGCTTTAATAGACTAGTGGTTATAAAACCTGATATTATTTATTAAGTATAAGTATTATTAAAGAGCAGGATTCACGTATGCTTTTTACAGCCTAACCACAATAGTGAGCTTGTTTTGATTGGTAATCAGATTAGTTTGGCTTGGCTTATTCAGAAGTCTGCTTATTCCTATCACTTGGCTCTAAAGAAAGTGAGAGGGCAGCAGGGACAAACCACTGATCCTCACTGATCCAGTCTGAGGGAAATAAAGGGGCTGTTCTGTGCAGTAATTCATTATTTCTGATAGGGGGCAATATTTACCTTTCTATAGGTAGAGTTCTGCCCCCACTTTTTTAGTGTCCTTGTTTCAGGAGGCCCATTTTCCACAGCTTAAATGGCATGGAATGATATGACTGGTTTGGATTCTCCAGATCAGTCAGTGCTGTCTGTTTAGTCTAGTGGATGACATCAATACGTCTGTCATGATTTGGTCTCCGCTTCACCCTCTCCATCTTTGTGCTCTCTCTCCTTCTCTCTGTCTTTCTCCCTCCCTCTACTTCCCTCTCCCTCACATCACGCATACATTTTAAGACACAAACAGACTTGCACTTGATTGCGTCTTCAAAGGTGTGCCATTGCTATCCCTTTGTGTGTATTTTATGCTGCATACGCCTTTGAACCGTCAAGAGGACTTGTTTGTCAGCAGCCATGACATGATAGGGGGCACTTGGTGTGTAATCTACACTGACGTTTGTCTCTGAAATGAAATGCCTTGTAACCCACACATGGTGAGGGACTGAAATGCACACTCTCAGATGATACATGATAAAGAAAGATGATA
This sequence comes from Hoplostethus atlanticus, assembly GCA_034670405.1. Classification (NCBI taxonomy): domain Eukaryota; kingdom Metazoa; phylum Chordata; class Actinopteri; order Trachichthyiformes; family Trachichthyidae; genus Hoplostethus; species Hoplostethus atlanticus. The sequence continues at coordinate 1,550,009 of JAXDDX010000035.1, forward strand.
AGGGTATGTGTCTAGGTATATTATGAGCATTTAAGCCTGTGCAAACAACACCGTGGCCCAGACTGTAGTGTAAGAAACCACCTTCTCTTTTGACCCAGCTTGGTCTCGTATCCTACATTTCTCTGCATTAGCTGTCCGCATTAGTTCCCTTTTTCTATACATGCCCTTCCCTTTTTTCATGCTCAATCCCCTGCTGTCACAATGGTCTATTCTCTGCTGCTGTCCTCTCCAGAGGGGTGAGATAAAATGCCTACTTTGTCTTTGTCCTGTTCCCCCGGGGCTCTGCTGCACCACGGCCTTGAGGGGACATAAATGAAGCTCCGTTTAAGATAAGATGAGAGGATGAAACCCAAGCTGTCTCTGCCCACTGGAGCCTGCTGCCACTGTGTCTTATCTGAGAGTCACTGCCACTCGTTGTCAAAGTGCCCTTCTCTTTTTTTTTTTTTTTCCTTTGCACCATCTCTTTCTCTTTCTCTTCTTGGTCACCCTGTTTTTCTGTAACTCCGTTTTCTCTACATTTTCACTCCCACAATTATTTTTCAATCCCACGTGGCCTCCCACTCTCCCAAGTGGTTCACATCTGTGAGCGAAAAAGTAGCAGCATTCTTTTGGTAGGCCGTGTGTGTGTTTTCATACTAAGCTGCTGTGGTATTTTGAAGCCATTCATGGCTTGTTTTTAACCTCTGTGGAGTTTTGGCCTATCAAAACCTGTTGAGTTGAGAGAGGGGAACATGGAGCCAGCCAATGCACATGGAAGGGGAGACCGGGGCAGGAAGAGAGCTCTGTGATTTCCACAATCAACAATCCACATCTCTAGACCATATGGGGCCTTATGGGTACATCACAGCCCTGCTGTCAACACTCTATCCGGGCTTTCCCTGCTGACCAGTCCTCTTCACAGAAAACAAGCACGGCAAACTCTGCATCCCCTCGCATGGGAGGGTGCCTTTCATTGAGCACCAGGCTCATGGTTTCAGTAATTAATCAGCACACGCTGGGCATCATTGGAGCTGTTTTCAGGGCTGCTGTGGGGCCAGATGTCTGGTCTGGCCTTGCTGTGAATGCTCCTTGGGTGAAGGCTGAGAGAGACCACACAGGACTGGCGGTGGTGCAGCGAGCTACAGCCCAGCGCTAGCCAGTGAGACAGACAGCATTCTCCTCAGTGCCTCTGCCAAATATCCCTAGTTGGATTCCCTTTGGTGGACTTTGGGCCAGTAACAACTATAATTATGTGGAATGTGTGCTTTCCTGAGGTAACTGTGTCACTCCAAGATGGATAGTTTATTCCATCTTATTGTAAAGGAAAATAGAATTGGCGGCAAATGCAGGGTCATTCCAAGTAAACATCCTTTTGAGACTGGGATTGTTTAGTTTAAGTTTAATTTCATTAGTTAATACATGTGCAATTATTAGTCTATGAATTTCTCAAATAAGCATTTTAAAGCCCCAATCCAAAATTCATATACATTCTTGGAAAATATACAAAATTCTTGAAGGGCAGGACTTTCTGACGGAAAATAATGTCTTTGCAACTTTCCGATCTCAAAGTATAGGTCGGTTTTGCTGAAACTCAAATAAAAATATAAACATTAAACCGATACAACTTCAAAATCCATTAGGAACTGTTTATATCAAGAGTTGATAAGTAAGTATTTATATCAAGAGTTGATAGTAAGCATTTCTATCAGCAGTCAAATCTGTTTAATAGTGAAAATAATATCATATATCGTTATAATGAAATAAAACAAAGTCAGCAGTGGTCTTTTCTTAGGTTGGAGCTGTCCTTCAGCGGTCCTATCTGTTGACAAAGTTCCCTGGATATTAGGTCAACTCAGATGCTGTTGCTTTGGAAAAGTTAATCTTGTGTTATAGTTAGGCTCAGCTTCAACGTAACTGCTTCAAAACTTGGTCCAGCCTATTCATTGTTAAAACAACATAAAACGGGTTTGAAATATTATGACAACAGGCTAATTGCTGAGGCCAGGTCTCACTAAGCATTGGAAAATATTTTACCAGAAAAATACTAAGACCTGGCAAACATCACCCCCACACCCCCCACCCCCTCCTAACTATGGATTTGGAAATTTTGTACAGATTGTTTTGATTATGCAGGGCTTTGTGATGTATTGGGTTAGGACCAAATGTATAGTCCTCCATAAATATCAAAACGCTAACAGTTTTTGACACATTCTGCTCATCTTTCTCCTGATGGCTACCACATGTGTGAGGTATTGGTGGAAAGGCTTGCCATTCTTCCATTTAAAATGAAGCCACTTGGCATATGGGCTCAAAACGCGTGGCCTTTCGGTTTCTCAAAATGGTCCTTGGCGTATTTTTTTGCTTACTCTTATGCTCCGTTTTAAGTTTGTGTTAAATTCAGTAGAGGGTTAGTGTTCCATTATTCAGTCCAGTACACAGTGATGTCATCACCATATTCTGTGCTTGCCTACTTGTTGGATTAGACATAATTTATCAAAAGTCTATACAGTGTAAGTCTGTAGAAGGTGGAGATTTTATAACGTTACAGTTAAAGCTATTTTTAAAACGTCAAGAATTGATATTAACATTGTCTTTGAATTAGATGTTTTAAATTCTTGGTCTATACTCTGATCATCATGTTCAGATTAACACATAAGCCAAAGCTACATGCAGACCTGATGTCCCTTAACCCCAGTGTATCAGCGGAACTGGTTTAATCAGAGATAAAATGCAGCAGGAGGCTTCAGGCAGGCAATCCTCCTCCCTGTCCACTCGACATCCTGCTCTCTTTGAAGAATGTCTCCAGGTCATCACTCATCATTGTTTCTCTCATCCTCAATCTCCTGCTGTCTTCCCATAGTTTCGCGCTCTGGCGCCGATGTACTACAGAGGTTCAGCGGCGGCCATCATTGTTTATGACATCACGAAAGAGGTAATGTCTGGGTATCATATTATGGCTTCCTTTTTTTTCCCTCACCCCCTAAATGCAATTGATAGTTTCATTGTCCCTCCTTGTCTCTTTCCTTTATTTGCAGTTCATGTTCCATAGGAAGTATTTAAATCTTGTTTGCTTTTTGCTATGTACTCGTTCAATATTACATGTTGCATACCATTATCATCAGGAGTCCTTCCAAACACTGAAGAATTGGGTGAAAGAGCTGCGCCAGCACGGTCCTCCCAACATAGTGGTAGCCATCGCTGGCAACAAGTGCGACCTGTCGGATGCCAGGTAAACCTCTGCTGGTCTCCATTAGAGATCATTTATGTAAAGAACAATGCTGTGTCAACCCTCTCATTGTTTTTTTTCCGCTTTCTATTATTGCGAAGCAGTATTAAAAATTCCTTTTGGTTAGCCGATATCATCCACAAAATTTAAAAATCTCCCAGAATACAGATATTGAAATACTTTTGGTACTGAGATCATCCATGAAATTGGGAAATCTTCCAGATGGTAGCTGTAGAAATACATTTGAGGGTTATGTCATCCATGAAATTGGAAAGTCTTCCGTATTGCAGTAATAATTTTGACATTTCTCTTGAATTCACAGGGAAGTCTCATTGAAGGATGCCAAGGACTATGCCGATTCTATACATGCCGTCTTTGTAGAAACCAGTGCCAAGAACGCCATTAACATCAATGAAGTCTTTATAGAGATAAGTGAGTGTGTGTCTTGAGCATTTGGTGTCATTGGCTTGTGCATCCTCAGATCCCTATTGTTGTGTAATGCAGTGGTAAGTTTACTATTGACATGATATATAACTTTGTGTTTCTCCCTTTGTGTACTGAATGTTGCCTGTAAGTAAAGGATTCTAAATTTATTTAGAGCATTATAATTTTTTTTCTGTGTATCTATGTCTATGTGTGTGTGTTTTGTCCTCACAGGTCAGCGCATCCCTGTTCTAGATGCAGCAGGAGGAGCAGCAGGAAAGGCTTTCAAACTGGGACGGCAGCCCTCAGAATCCCGCAGGACGTGCTGCTGATGATGCCAGTGTCTGTCCCTACATGATCCGTGCCCAGACACTCGCTGACCCTCTATCCCCGGCCTGCTTCAGCTTCTAGCTACCACAGACCCTCCAACAATGCCGTACCCCTCCATCACTGAGACCGGGGTGCAACAGTACCACTCCAAACACTATTGCACATACATTTTTGCCACAAAAAAGGCAACACAGCAAAAGCAAATTGTCATGTATTACTTAGGGGGGGGAATATTTGGTTGGAAGTTTATGGAGCATTTTGTCCAAATTTTGGGCAGAAATTATTGTATTAACACAAGTTTATTCGCATTGTGTTGATGAAATAGCCTTGAGGAATCATTGAGTTCTACATCCACCCCCCACATTTCTGCTCTATATCAGACAGCATAGACAGACCATGAGATTTACAGTCACAAATTCCTAGATTCCCTCCTAGAAGTCATTTGTACTTGCATTATCTTCTGCCCAAAGACAGGTTGAATATGGGTTAAAACTTTGCCAAATGATTTAGATAGTACTTAAGTTATTGCCTTTTGTTTTGTTTGTGCTCAAACAAGTAAGTCTTTTCCAACTTCTTGAAGGACCCAGTTCTACAATTAATCAATGTAATCACTAATTTATTAGGTTAAGTTTGAACTCGTTACATGATCTTGGTTTGTAGCCACCATCTCATCTCACTATATGCACTTTGGAAAGATATATTGATTGTGACTCGTCACACTCACAGTAAAAAAGAATGAATGTTCGTGCACACATGTAAACATTTTATTGTGTGGTCGATGTTTCCGTCAAGACCTTTTTCAAGACAGATCAAATAGGTTTTGACGCATACCACGACCACACAATAAAAGATGCAGAGGTGATATGTGTGTGTGGGAACCTTCTTCCTTTACATGGATTGTGAACTTGGGGGATTTGGTTCCCTGCTCTATGAAGGAGTCCAGTAATGTGCATGTTGTTCCTCTCTATTGGTCTTGTAAGGATATTGTGATTGTCAACTTATCACTGAGAACAGTAGCGTAGTTTTGCAAACTCTCATGTCTATGATGAGAAAAACTTCACCATCAGCATCTCCCAGTGATGGAGCTTTAGATAGAGCTGTATAATGCTGACACTGCTGGCTGTCTCCATTTTTACTATATGATAACAGTTCCAACTGCTCATGTGTTCCACGTTTCCACTTGTAATATTTGAAGAATTGTGCATATCGCCAGACCTCCGCATATGAATCATCCCACAGTACCCAGAGTATTCTGCCAGTTGGTTTGCAATATTAATTGTGCTTCATTTTTCTGTAATTTCATTTTAACTGTTTGTGTTCATTGGCGAGCCTGCTTGTCCTCAATCCCTTGCTGTTATTTTACAACAGTTTTACAGGGGAGGCTGATTTTGTAAGGTCTTGCCAAATTCTTTAATTGTCCCATAAACATTTTTTCATCTTTCTTATATATATATTTTTTTCTTTACAGAATAAGCACTGGCTAGCACATCCAATATAGTTTTACTACCTGGCCTGTGATGAAAAGAATCATATCTGGAAACTAGACCTCCTTCAGGGGAAAGTCAGATTTTACTCTGCAGCTTAGATCTCTCTTTAGGAAAAGGTTATGTGCAGAATCAGACATGGCGCTGCATTGACATGCTGACCCCCTAATGAACCGGGTCTCCATTCTGCTCTAAATTACGGCTCCGGGGACCGGTTTCTGTCTTTCCTTCCTCTCAGTCCAGCCACATTCCTCATCACTCTGCTCCAAGCAATTAGATCCAACTTCCATTTTGTCTAAAAAATGAGTGGATTACAATGCAGCATAGAAAGAGCTCTATCATCACCGTTCACATTCATGAAAATAGTTTTCCTCTGTAATCCATATGCCATAGTACAGTAGTTTTATTTAGGACCTTGTATTGGCCTAATTGATTTTTCAGTGGTAATTGACTTGTAAACCCTCACAGACTTGTTAATAATCTGTAATTTGACTATTGTTTATATCTCTTGAGCTCTTTTTGCTGCAATGCCTCTATTCAAATTTCCCCCCAAAAAACCCTGACAGATATGTGTTCTGCCTTCTTAAATATGGACTGTGTGCTTTTCTTTCTACACAAATTACAATTTTATTGCCTTTACGCATTTTAAATGTAGGTTATTGATGAGTTGTGTACTGAGCAAGGCTGCTGATTTTTTTCAGGATTTTTGTTAGAGTGCAATAGTTGTCATTTCGACGAATATAAAATGTGACCTAAAACTATGGTGACTAAAATCCCAGAAGTCAATTACAGTGTAATACGCTCAGACATTGACCTCGTTTTGTAGTTACTTGATTTTATGACATTTTCAATCGTTCATAGTTGATGGCATGAGCGGTGTGATGGGGTAAAACAAATCCCTTGAAAGCCAGAGTAGCATTGCAGATCAAAACCTTATGTCTGTGAATATGATTTTGATCCACTCTGCTGTCTTTCATATAAGTCACCCCACACTACATCATAATGCTAAGTCTGCCTAAAATTCACTATAGCTTCAGCAATGCATTACATCAAAAAGGGAATAACTCTGGTACTTGGAAAATTGCACTTTGACAAACTATTTGTATTGATTGGCCCACATTAGTACCTAAATTTCAGTCTACAGTCATTTATCATCTGTGTGAAATGACATTCTTGTAATGGTGTCAGAATTCTTAATGTCCCTTCCTGTTATTTTAGATTGGGTGTTTGCTCAGTTGTTATTGCCATGCAGAACATGGTGCCAAATAATGTGTCACGTCAACTCCATTTTACTGCACCATGCATCATTAATATTTTTTTTATTGTTGATGTAATATAACGATTCAAAGTGGCATATCACTTAATTACTTTAAAACGTCTGAAAGTTGATAATGATGACTGGTTTGTGACTAGATTATTTCCATAAATTTTAAAGAGGAGGGATACATAGACAGTGTCTGCCAATTTTGCATTGACAATGTGGAAAAATACCAATAGTCTTGGGCTGGCCCTAGGAATGTGATAAATCTATGTTAATTGTATATATTTTCCACTGTAGACAGATACCATCAAGTTGCACACAAATTAATTACTAATCTGTCAAATAGATTTAAGTATATTCTGTTGTTCTAGTCAGTTGTAAGACCACAATAGACCATTGTACACCATTTGCAGTAATTCCATCAGCACTGCAGTTGTCATATTTAGCTTTTTATTATGTTTCATATTGATTGTAAACAAAAATGCCTGAAAACACTTGTTGGCAGTGTATTTCTGAATGTGTTAAAAGGGAATTGTCAACCTGTTTACTAATAAAAAAAAATTACAAAAATATTTCTCCCTGTGTTTATGTGAGACAAGGTCTTACGTGCAGTGCAGCCTGTGTATATGTGTTGCAATTATGTTGGGCAGGTGGGGAATGTGTATTCACTTGCTCCTTGGAGATACAGTGGCAATGTTGTTAGTAATTGGTTGTGTTGCTCCACTGGCAGCCAGCCCCGTGGCTATATATATATATAAATCTGACACTTGAGATAAGTGTTTGACTGGGAGGAGGCTTCTCACTGCACTTTGAATACTGCTGAGAGGGCAGAACATTGGTTTGACAACCTCTCAACACCTTCACACTCAGACAGCCCCAGTAAGGTTGTAAGTATAGTCCAGTGATCCGGTCCAACATTTTTCCTGTATGTTTGATTTATTCCAATCAAGTAGTGAGTAATCCAAAATAATATGGTTGTAAATTGTGACACCTTCACTAATTAAGTGCTTGGCTGTATCCCCTCCTTGAGGTATCAATATTAGAATAATTTAATACAAGTAGCAATTTATTAGTGTTGTGAATGACCACTGGTGTGTTGGCCTACTTAATATATAAAGCCATGGAGCTGTATTTCATCTAGAGGGAGAGTGTGGCAGAGTTTAAATTTATGTCTCATGTCATGCAAAATTGCCATAATGTCATGCTACTCTGTGCATCCATGCTATTGCAGAACAGATAACAGCAATCGAGGATTAATGCTGCACCTCGGTGATCCATGGCTAAGGCAGTGGTTTTCAATCGTGCTATTGAGGGCCAAGAGTATGCAGGTTTTCTCTCCATCCAAACAATACAGTGACTCATTTCAGTGATTAGCACAACTTCAACCATACAGGGGGAACTAATTGGTGAAATCAGCTGTTCTACTGTTTGGTTGGAATGAAAACTTGCATACTCCTGGCCTGGGACAACCACTGGGCTATGGTTTCCCTAGCTTGGTGGCCCTACCAGCCCTAGATGCACTCTGGCATCACCCCTTCACCCTCCCCGCTGAGTGGCTATGCAGAGGCAGTGACGTCACCAGCCTCTCTCTCACTCCCTTCCTGCTGCATCACAACAGCCGTTAGTAGCTCGAGTAGTACCAGTGACGGGGGGGCAAGATATTCGTAGCTAATTATCTTTAGAAATCACTTTAGACGTTGCAATATTCAACAACATCATAACAAGGGGTAACCTACAGAGACTGGTTGCATTGCGATAACCCCACTCGAACTGTTGGGATATGGCCAGGCCAGAACAGGTTCTGCTCTTGGAGCCTCAGCACGAACTGAAATTCCGAGGTAAGAGGGGAGGGCCCGGCTTTGACATGAGGGGGGAGCTATTTCTTCCTGCAGGGTGGGGGGTACAAGCCAATGTTACGCTAACCAAGTCGAGGATAAGCTGCAGTACGTATGTCGACAATAGAAAAATATATCAAAAGGACGACAGGTCAACTGCTAGCTTGGCAGCTAGCTAGTTAGCTGGATTAGCTTCCATTGGCTAAGCTAGCCAGGCCCTGTCAGACGTTTCTGCTGCAGCAGCTGGCACAATTGCTGAGCAGTGTGCAAACGAAAGACATGAAAGTATATTTCGCAGTAAAGCAGTCAATATAATAAATACATAACAATATAATTGCCTTCCAAATAGTTAACCTTTCAGTCCGCACTAGCTGCAACATCCTTAGCAGGTTTAGCTAGCTAACATTAGCTAGCTCACTGATTGGCTGTCTCGCTCTGTTGGCCAGCCAGCTGTCATGTAATAACTTGACAGTTTCCAGGACGGAATAACTGGGCAACCATTGCTTCTTGGTTTGTTTTGACGGACATCATCATGACCATCATCGTTATTATTTTGGTTTTATAGCAGCTAACAGATATATGACTGAAGGAGTTGGCCTATTATCAAACTAACATGTTCATCCATGAATAACCTATGACATTATTTTTTTGTAATCACTGAACACGTTGCTTTAGGCCCAAATTACATTATTCTATTCTCTCTCTATTCTATTTTACAACAAATTACAGTGTTTCTACTCATTAATACTACTTAATTTAAATGACTGCAGATGTTGAAGAATATTCTATGACCTGCAATTCTTACTAACACCCTTATGGTAGTACTTACTTAGTACTACCATACATCCAGTGCACACATTTGTAGCTAAGGATTTAGCTTGCTCACTTGCATTTACTATGTCCTAACGTAATTACAGCATAATGGCATATTTTAATTGCATTCAGCCCAATTTTGTTCAGCATTGGCTACCTGTCTGTGTGCTCTAGAGGGTAATCAAGTGTCCAGAACTGTTGGAATAGGACCCACCATGAGCTTGTAAGTTGCCATGCTGTTGTATTAGTCAGGCTTATTGATTCATGGATGTTAACAGAAGAACAGAACAGAAGAAAGTCTGTGCCTTGGCCAGTATCTCGGCTGATACCTCGAATCACATGTGGTCATTCGGGTTTCAGGCATAATGAATAGGCATGCAGTGTGAGACTGCAGGGAATAGAGTACGGCTGTCAGTGGCAACTTGTTATATCGAGGCTGAGACTAGCTTTGGACCAAAGACTATCTAAGGTGACGGAATGGATTTTTCATCCCTCATTGTTTTTCTTCCTTGTCAAGGCTAATGCTAACTAATATTTCCAAAAACACACCCAACTCCCCACTCTTGATCTGCTATTTATAAAATCTCACCCTTCAAAGATTGCAGGCTCACATATCAGCCCTTCAGAATACTTTTTAACTGTGTTTGTGGTTTCTGTGAGTTGGACACTATCCCAAGGTACTTTCAGGAAGTTGTAGATCAGGTGTACAGTAGTCAGTGGCGTGAGTCCCTTTCATTGAAACTCCTTAGATGTTGAGCCAAGCTTGTGAGGGTCTGAATTTCCTCTCTGTCTTCGCTCAACAGGGAAGGGAAGTGTCAGTTGCTCTGGATGTATGCAGAGGTGAAACCTTATCTAGAATCTGGTGTATGTGCTAATTCTGAAATAGCTCTGTTCTGTGTTTTTACACACAGCGTACCTCTCTGTTCCCCAATGCAATGCTTTATTTTCTATACTTGCTATTGTCATGGGCTAATGTGTTATTTTATCAGTAGACAAAGTTAAATCTTCCAAGATTTGCAGTATTACCTTAGATTACGCTGTCATTTTCTTGAGGGTAACCAATCTTAGTCTAATTTACTCACACTATGGAATGTTTAAGGCTAGTTTGGGACGCCAGTGGAACAGTCACTGTGTCGACCGTAAATAGCTATGTTGTTGCTCAATGTCAAGTAGCTTTCCCTGCTCTAAAAGCCTTTTGGAGCCTCTTCTCAAATGGGTTTCACAAAGCCAACACTGAAGTTTGGGGTTTATAATACTAGCATAACGTGACCAGTTTAAATGTCACCTGCATAATTCAAAGTTGGTGAACAAATGCAGGACTTAACTTTAACTTAACTTTTCTTCTGGCCCAGTCGGCTCAATAAGTCTGCTTGCCCTTGCAATATTTCTACTGGCCCAGCATGCAAATACATTTAAGTAATTTATTACTATTACTATAATACTAATTCATTGACTGTGAATACATTTGAAATGTAGGATTTTTAACAACTCTGTAAACTTCCAAAATATAATTGGGCCTTAAAATGACACTTATTTTATTCATGGATGAGCCCTCATAACCAACTGATAGAAGCTTTTCTGTAAATGTAATCAGTAGTAACATAAGAAAACATAAACCTAAATTCAATTCATTATCTTTGTTTATCCATCTTACATTAATGGGAACTGATGTGGAGTTTTTAGCTACCTGCTTTGTCAACAGGCTAGGTGCTGCTGGCTCTTGTCAAGTGTGTGTTTGCAGTTATTGTCAATACCTTTTAAAAAAGATAAGCCAGCCCGATCTGCCTTACTTGAAAATCATCACTAACAAACAGTACAAACATTACGCAATTGTTGAATCATTTTCTACACCAGGGAACTATTGCTTCCATAACAACAAAAAAACAGCCTTTTTGCTATCGCTTCATGATTTTAACTACCCGCCACCATGTCAACTTCACACTCTTACTAACTCTTGAGGTGGTAAGGAAAAAGCATAACAGAGTGGGCCAGTGGCAGAGCAGAGACGGAAAAGACTTATCACCAGGTGGGAAATAGTAAGAGTAGAAACTTCTTTGGCGCAATTGGGCCACTGACTGACCAATCAACTGGCCCAAGTCAATGTCCTACTGCCCCCTGGCAGTCCTTATTGTCCCTGGTAGTCCTTATTGTTGAACCTTGAAATGTGGCTTGGATTCAGGTCAAGCAATCTCATAACATATGCCAAATGTTGGGGTTATACCCTATCATTTCAAGACATAAAGAGATTATGAGTAACCAATGGGATGTAGCAGGAGTCGAGGCATAGGGTCATGAGTCAAGGCATAGGGTTATGATGAGATGGGGGAAAGATGTGTCGAAATGTACAGTATATTAGCCTAGGTCTAGGAAAGGCTTAGATTAGATTAAATTACATTTAGAACAGAAGTAAAGGATAAAACTATAGCGCAATACCTTTGAGGTTAAAAACACAAAAAAGTCAGCGACCTAACTTTGCCTACAAAAAAGCTTGGTAATCTAGTGAGCACCTGGATGGACAATTTAGTTAACCTTAGTTAACCTCTTAGAGTAGGCTTAGTTTTCTCAGTTTTGCTATGAGGGTTTTAGCATTATTGACAAATCTGTGCTGCTTAGATGTTAATGCATTTTTCCTTCCAAAAGCCTCAGAGATGTGGTCTGCATCAACAATGCTAGCTGTAATGAGTTAAGGCCTAACTGCATTTACTTATAATGATGGAGACATAGATGCTTGTGATGCATGGATTTGTATGCGGCAAGTTCAACATTTCAGGGTTTTGATGAGCTGATAGGAGAATTGTGCTCTTGACATTTTAGTTTATAGTGGTCAATGATACAGAAGGTGGCGTTATCCAGACAAAAATCTTTTATATGGCTTATTAAGCATCCTAACCATGCCCACAATATTCTACATGTCATGATGCATAGGGCATTATATGATGGTATTGTAATACTGATATTATTCTGATTCTCAGTAATGGACACATTCAACATTCAGTCAAAGTTATTAAAAGTCTGCAATGATTGAACTGATGTCAAATGAAGAATGTATGTGTCAAAATAATTATCTTGATCGTGGCCAATAGTTTGAATTTGTTTCTTTGACGGGGCATTTTCAGTTATCATTTCACTGGTTTGAAAAACCTCCATTCCTGCAGGTTGGCTAGGTTCGGTTGTATATAGTACATTATTTTTGTAAAAATCTGTATTCAGTGTTTAGCAGTTTTGCCAAAAACATGTCACAATTCTCAAAATGTAAGATGGATGACGTGACATAAATTGTCTGATTGTTTAATTGTCTGAAAATATTAATGTTACAACATATTACAGTACAATATTCAAAACGTGCACACCCCTATGTCTAGTTGGCAGAAACTGCCAATGGTTGAACTACTGAAAAAAGAAAGCTCCCACTCTGCCTTTTTCTTGATAAGTCAGTATTAGTACATGATGTTGTAAATCTCTTTTGATCTTATGCCCTGCCTGCCCAAGGTTGATTTTTTTTTTTCTTCTTAACTGTTGTCAGTGCTTTTTCTCAAACTGGTGCTTCTGCAGCAGCGATGGATGGATTATGATGGATTTGCATTTTGATGTCTTTTGATCAGTTGACTAAGAGACACTCATTTGCTTTGATTATGTCGCTTTTCAAGAGCTACAGACTCGGTTTGCATGACAGTGGCAGTTTCATACTCCAGCAGTCAGTATATTCTCATTCTTGCTAACCATCTGACTTTAACATAATTTGATTGATATAAGGTATTTTGTAATTAATGTGCTCTGACATTGGAGCCCTGAGTAGCATCTTTAGATAACCAAAATGAAAATAGACTCAGTTCACTTTTGATTGATACAACTGCGTTTTCTGTTATCCAATTTATGTTTTTTTGTTCTCATATGTGTTCTCTTTCCTCCTGCTTTTTCAGTGTTACATCACTGTGTTTTATTACTTCTGTGTATTAGGCTATGTAGAGCATTATGCAGTTACATAAACTAAACTATCATGTGAAAAACTGATGAAAGGCCAAAATCTGATATGTTGTAATAATTTTCATAACTTGCCTTTTTTGTTTTACTTTAGTTGTAACTAAGTTTATATAGTTCTATATCTGCTGAGAGTGTTTCATGACCACCAGGGGCCCATGACGCCCATTGTGATCCTATTGTATAGTTTTGAAAAAGTATATTTTGTCAGTTAGAGAATTGTACTAACCTGCCCACCATGTCTCCCTTCTCCACAGGTCCCTTCTCAGACGTGGTCACCACAACTCTTAAGCTCTCCAACCCTACAGACAGGAATGTGTGTTTCAAGGTGAAGACGACAGCGCCGCGCCGGTACTGTGTTCGGCCAAACAGCGGCATCATTGATGCAGGCACCTCAATCAACGTCTCAGGTAATAAATGAAAGAGCGGGAGAGGAGAGAGGCCATGTTAAAGTAGCCTGTGGTCGGTGTTGCACAGCCTTGTGAGACCATCTAGATCTTCCCGGCTGTGTTTTTGTTTTTGTTTTTTATCTTAATTTAAAAAAGAGGCTATGAGATTTAGGCTTAGGCATATATGTGAGAACAGCATATTGTAAGGAAGTTAAGCCTGATCATAATCGTCCCCCCCACAATGCAACCATTGTCACCCCAGAATTCAGAAGGGTTTCCCTCTCTTTTTACATAAACACACACACTACTTTTATCCCGCACACACTACTGACTTCCCACTCCTCCTCCCCAGTATTCCCCCCTCTTGTCTCCCAGTCCTTCTCCCTGGCAGGCCTCATCCCCAGCCATGCTCTTTGAAGGAGACAGGTATGGGCTAGTGTTTCCAGGCTACACCACCTTTGCCATTTACAGCCACAGACTCATTTTACAACCTACCGGATCTGGTGTCACTGCCTGTGTGCTGTGTGACTGGGAACAGCGGTCAGTAAGGGGCGACGATTCAGCACAGTCCAATCTGTTACCCACCATCATTTGTCACCCTCATTAGGCTGAGAAAGGTCACAGGTTTGAGTCCAGAAGAATAGTAGCCTATGTGTTGAGAATGTAGTGATTATAGACAAAGGGAGCTTTAACCTCTGTATGTCCAATCTGTCTACAGGGAGAGATCCAGCTCTCTAATTGTCATCAGAGCAGCACACTTAATAGGATGACAAGGGGTCATAGGTTCAAGTCAAGCACTTGAGGGGTTGTGTGCATCGAAATTGCACACCCGCTTAAGTTACTTTAAGGAAAAACCCATGCTTATGCTAAGTAGCCTAGGTCCTAGGGCACTGTAAGAGCTGTAGCCTCTTGCCGTCCAGTTTGTCTATGGTCAGGTCTCTGGCTTGTAATTGTAAACAGAGCACACAAAAGCTAAGTAGATCTTTACTTATGTCGGAGTCAGAATGAAAGGGAATGGTTTGCCACAGGATACCTACAAACCACTGACGTGTCATTTGCTGGCTTAGCTGAGGATACACACAGCGCTTTTGAAGCTAAACCCAGCCGAAACTTTATATGTTAAATGTAGCCCTCACCACAGGAATGTTGCTGAGCTTGATTGGTCTTATGCAGCGTCCAGTGGAAAAAATATGTGGTGTGAATGTCTCAAAATCCTTCTGTCAACAAATATTGATCTTCTTTTGGGAGTATTTCCCAAAGTATGTACTTTATTGTCTCAAGAGGGTCTGTTAAGCTCTCATGATATGTCAACATTTTTAGGGAAGCAGAAAGCAAAATAACATTCTTTTGTTGCAATTATCTTCATTAGCCTGGCTGTCCAATAGCTATACTTTCCATTGCCAATGTTCCTTATGACAGGAAACTCGTCATCAACAGATTCTCAACAACTATGTCAATATTCACAAAATATATCAGAATAGCAAGGCAGGAAACAAATTTTTCTGTCCACATGCCACAGTGGCTGGTTTGTCCTAATATTCACCAGCAACTCTCACTATTTTACTTGTGAACTAGATCCTTAGAACAGAATAGGACCTCTAAACGATGGTTGATTCCTGCCAAAGTGTGGTGGAGTAAGAGCTGGTGACTGATCGTAATTTCCCACCCAGCAATAGGAATAGGTCTATGGTCAGTTTTTTCCTACTGAATTATATTGAGTAAGATGGACCCAGGAGAACACAATCAGGAGTCTGAGATCAGCTTTGCTGCTCTGAGAAGCCTAAATATAAAGACATTTTATGACTATAGCTTTGTGGTCCTGGTGAGTTTTCCCTCCAGGTCTACAGTATGTCTCACAAAACTGATTTCAGTTTCTTTCCCACTCCCAAGCTATATTGTTTCAGTAGGTTTGCTGATCTTTGACATGTTTTCCTTATGCATAATAATGAACAAATGGACAGGGAGGGCATGACGTTAAGCCCTGTTCTAAAACGATTTGTGAATAGCTTACTGTTGTAGAGATTCTTACCTTGGCCCAGTGTGATTTCCCCATAGGTGCCTAGAGGCCTATTAGTAGAGTTATTTTCTCTCTGCTTGGTCATTGTGAATGGAATGGAACCATTGGTGGACCACTTGAAGGTAGATATTTAATTAATGCTGAAGTGAACATCTAATCTCACGGGACGCAATTAATTAGTGAAAGGAAAGGAAACTCTCTTACCTCCCTCCTGCCCTTCTAATAGTTCTACTCAACAACAAACAGGTAGGGTAACATGCAGATTACCATCCTGCTTGACCATGTTGACTGCAATTAGCCTGTATGAGTTATATGAATGATTGCCTAGTGTGAAGTAAGAATACTAAACCATGCATTAGCAGAAGAAGCTTTTTGTCAAGGCCTGTTTAAAATCTGTAGATCAAAGACGATTTAGCTCTCCTTTTTTTCCCCCTACACTGGCTGTGTTTTTTTTTCCATCTGAACAAGGCTTTGGTTTTGGACCCTTTCATGTTATTCAGTGTTCCTCAAAGAACTTACATGCTTTCCTGCCTCCATTCTCCAGTATTGTCCCCTCGGACCCAAGGTGGATGGCCGTGCAAATTGGGCCTGACTGAAACAGGACGTTCTCAATCTGTTCCTGCCGTCTGGTTCTGGTTTGCGATATTGAACTGCCCTGATTGCTGTAATGGTGCACTACAACTCTGAGGTTTTCCACTCTGGGGAGAATTGGCATGTGCCATATATGAGAACCGTCCTGGTAGCCACATCTGAGAACACCAACACTGGCTTTGAAATTAAGAGGTCATTTGTTTCTAATGAAAGCCCAAGAATCACGCATGTATTGCACACAGAGTTGGCATTGATGTCAAAATTTGCCTTTGAATTCCAGCCCCGCTCCTTTTTAAAATCAGTAATGAAGGAAGAAAAAGATCACCCATCAATAGCCATTTCCATTCCCTCTGGACTGCCAGCCCCCTTAACTTAGACACTGACATAAGAAAGTGATCATTGTAAATCATAGTTACAGCTTTAAAATACCTTTTCAGTCATTGGAATGACATCAAATAACACACCATTGACTGAGAGTACTGATGTGGTTAAAGTAGTATTCTAACCCCACACCTGCTTTTTGTTAGGGCAACATGTAATGTTAAGATGAAAAACAACAGGGTTGGAAGCTGTTAGAAAGATTACCCCCTGGGGTATTTGTAGATCCATCCATGTTTCGCTGTCATGGTAACATGAACATGGAAGCAAATCATCACCATATTTCCGAGCAGCAGGGGGGAGCACAGAGCCTTGAAGCTGTGGAGGCCCTAGTTTACTGTTTGACAAATATATGGGTATTTGATACTCACTAATTCCTCTTTAATCCGAGGAGTTGAACTGGAACACTGTGTTAAGAGAGTGAAAGTTGCTGACGAAGAGAAGTAAGGGCCTAATCATTGGCATTCCATAAGTGTTCACATTTGTGAAGGCAGAGTTTTATTGCTCCTCTTCTCCCACAAATCAAATAGTGTTCCTGCCTGTCTACTGTGATTTGGATGATGCTCACAAGATATCACTCTGACACATTCTCCTGAGAGTCTTAATAATAATTCCAGAGTGGAAGGATGAGATGAGAAGTGAGGACGAGATTGAATTAAGGAGAATGAAGATGAGAGTATCGTAACACAAAATCACTATAATATTCCTACAGTGACTTGTGTCTTGTCTACTCAAGGATGAATAAAGGCTGAAATTATCCCCTTGGATGTGAAGGATGAATATTTCTATTCCTGCACTGACAATGACTGTCTTTTTGTATTTCAGTTATGCTGCAGCCTTTTGATTATGATCCCAATGAGAAGAGCAAACACAAGTTCATGGTCCAGTCCCTGCTGGCACCACCTGACATGACCGACATGGAGGGAGTGGTGAGTGCACCCCATTGTCATAAAAATATCTTCTACCACCAAAATGTTTCAGCTAAGCCAGTGTTTGCAGGCATATACTTGACTTATTTGTATCGCAAAAATACTACAAAATATTCTCACACAAACACATTCAGATGAACCCTGCTCTTATTAACGTAGGAAATCCACCCTGAACTTAACTGTGAGGGAGAGGCAGCTGATTGGCAACTCACAGCCTGGATAAGGGCCTTTGTCATGGTGATGACACAAAGCAATAACAACCACAATGAGCATGGTTTAGTCATAACTGTGTGTGTGGTCTCATTCTCATTCGTGCTATCATTGGCTAATGTACAGTCGTAAATTATCAACAACATGCTGACAAGTGTCTTGAGAATTTGGTGTGATATTGTGACACACACACACACACACACACTCACAGACTCTAAGGAATGGTTACGAATGAAACACTGTGCGGAGACAGAGCCTTAAACCCACTGGGCTATTGTGCAAACCAGTGATTGTGACAGAGGTTAGAGAAACACTTGAAAGCAGATGGAGAGCTGGGGTTGTAGGAAGAGTACAGAGGAGATAACTTTTCCTGCTCATGGTAAATCAGAGCTGATCTCCCTGGTAACTGACCCGCCTTGACAAACATGTTGAAAATGCAAGTTGAACACAGCCTGGCAGCTGCAGAGTGCCACCACATTATTGTACTGATTGTCACTTAACAGTTCCACAGGAGTAGTTTTAGGTTCAGGGCCTAGTTGTGGAGGGAAAGCGTTACTCAATCATTTCTCTGCCCAGATTTTCCCAGCTGGTGCGAGATTCAAACTGGCAACCTTGTTTCTCTAACCTTCATGGTGCTGCTGCCCCATTTGAATCACTGGAGCCTGGTTTAACACCTCCTGAGATAAGATAAATCAAGTTCAAGTTCAAGAAGTTTATTTGTCACATACACACACGGGGTGTGCAGTGAAATGTAAAAAGTGGCAATGCTCAACAGAAATGTGCAAAGAACAAAATAACAGGTTCACACTATTTACAATAAAAAACCAACACAATATTTACAATATTACAGTAATCAAGCAATCTTCATGTTTTTACCCCTTTTTAATGATTAGTTCTATTCCAAAACACTACATACTGCATCAGTTCTGGAAATAATCATTATCTGAAATTAATCTCTCAATACCTATAAATTATTGAGAACCTAGTACTAAAAAGTATTGTTTTGTCAACCAAGGACTTAAGTTACCTACTAAGTCCTAATTTTGAGCTATTAGTCATTTTGTAGGAATAGGTGTCAGTTTTTTTTTTAATGGATCTAATGTTAGAATGAAACTCTTCAAATGTATTCAACTAGTATTTTGCCCAGGTGAGCAGTAGATTTCTGCCTGAGATTCTCTGCGTTGCAGTGAACTGGACAGGTTGCGGCTGTTATCCCTTTTCTTCCTGGTTTTCCTGCTCACTGGTCTGAGGATGAGACCAGTAACAGCAGGGGGCTGTCTGATAACCTCTGTCCTCCTTGCATTCCTATGTCTTTATTTCTTAATATACTGTAGATACTGTAGAGCAGATTACATTGATGCCATATCAATTGCAGCATCTAATGCTGTAATTTTTATCAACACCAGTCATTTAATGGCCCTAGATTAACATCTAGATGGATAATTTAATTAATCCCCAGGGGAAATTGGGGTATTAAAAACAACAATAACATTTCATTACAATATAAAATATACAAATATTTCCACTTCTGGCCAAGATTACTGGCACCCTTGCATTTTATGCAGTTTAGCACATGATCAAACGATAAGAATAAAAAAATAAAATTAGTTATTAATATTAGAAAAGGGTGTGAAGAATAATTATTTCAGAAGATATTGTACATTATTTGCATGAAATGCAAGGGTGCTAAATAATCTTGCCCAGAACTGTATGTTGTTTTGGTTTGGGATTTTTCTTACTGTTCTTTGTTGGCTTGTCTTAATACAATAATAATGTGTCTGTACTCAAAATCAAAATTTCATATCATTCTCTTTGTTTCTCTCTCTCCAGTGGAAGGAGGCCAAACCAGAGGAGCTGATGGACTCCAAGCTGAGGTGTGCTTTTGAGCTGCCAGTGGAGAATGAGAAAACGGTGAGCACATGCTCTTTCTCCTCTCCTCTCTTTGCCTCCCTCCCTCCTTTTTGTCCTCTCTTCTGTCTCCCAACACCCCACATCTTTACTGCTTTGTTGCAAGCGTCTTTCTCTCTATCCTTCTATCACTCTCTTCCTCTCTATTCTGCCTCTCCTGTCCCTCTCAATCTTCTTCTCTCCTCTCACACTCTCCTACCTTCTTTCTCTCCTTCTCTTTCTCTCTCTCTCTCTCTCTTTTCTTTGTCTTGTCTACCCTGTCTCTCTCAATCTTCCTTTCCCTCTTCATCTCTTTCTCCATCTTGTCCTGCTTTCCCCCAGCCCCAGCTCTCAGTCTCAGGCATCAGTGGGCCACTCTCTCCATTCTCACATGCAGTTTATTATTGTTGTGATTCCTCGCAAACCACAAACAGCTGTAGAGACATTATCTCCTCATGATATAAGCCCAGTCGACTGAACACCTGGAGGGAAAATGGCCTGTTGTTGTTTTCAATTCATTATGAGCTGTGAGATACATAGACATGGCTCCCAGTCAGCACAATGCACCACAGAGTCTGTTAGACAGAGACACTACAGATAGGAACCAGCTTGATCCACTTAGGGCACCCTTGGATGAACTCTCCCACAAACATGGAGATAGGAGGCTGGAGAGATTGTGTGTGTGTTTACGTGTGTGTGCATACGTACGTCTATATATGTACCTGTGTACGTGTGCATGTTTGTGTACTCGCTACTTTGAACATCACCAAATCTAAGCGACCATCTGTACCAGGCCTTCGTTCACAATCGCCCAGGAAACATTTTATTAGCAACAGTCCACTCATCCATTATAACTTGCCTCTCTCTAATCCACTAACAGCACGACATGGAGTCCAACAAGATGATGTCGTCCAGTCTGCTAAAATCTGAGTCCTCCACACTGTCTATGAAGTCCATGAGCTCCACCCTGGATGACGGGGAGGTGAAGAAGATCATGGAGGAGTGCAAGAGGCTGCAGATGGAGGCTCAGAGGCTACGGGAAGAAAACAAACAGATTAGGGTGGGTCACATGACTCAAGGAAGAGAGTCAGTTCTTTTCTTTTTTACTTTACTGTTTTTTCGACGTTAATAATGGCTAATAAATGAGTTCACAAGTATCACATTAGTAATTACAAGGTATAAATGGTCCATAAAATAAGTACAATATAATGACTAACACAACAAAACAAACTTGCTTGGTCACATTTACAGATCTAATTCAAGGGGGAGGTGTTAGTCAGAAATCATCACAGCAATGGTCAATCAATCAGTTCAACCACTCAGTTCAAAGAAAGGCCCTCATCTAATCAGATTTAGCTGATTCCCTCACTGTACATCATTTTTGTGTTTCATGATTATTTTTTGCATTGAGTCATATTCACAATACAAGCTAATTAAAACGGAGGTTGAGTGGGACGATGATGTTGCCGTATCCTCCCTCCCCCCTCCTTACAGTGAACTCAAGAATGAGGCTTGGGGTAAGTGTAACCACTCGTATCCATCAATGGCAGACCTCTGGGTCCTAAGCTCATAAGGCAATTTTGCCCAATGAATGAGTATGCCATCAATCACAACGATCATTGAAGTAGGGTTCAGAATTGTGCTTTGAAAGGGTTGGTTGGCGATGAGTCACACGATATACACAAACATCTGCACACACACTCAAACACATGCACACAAACGCGTATACGCCACAGACAGCCAAGTGAGAGTTCTCCTCCCCCCAAACACCACACCACCTCCCCTTTAAGTTCTTGCCAGAGGCAGAGAGCGACTGTTGGCCGCTCCTGCGGCTGAGATTAAACTAACAGAGAGCCCCCCCACCCGCTGCTGGGAAATGAAGTGTGTTAAAGCCTGGCGCCTTTTGCAGTCCTCGGGGGATTGGGTCAGATGGAGATTTAAGCATATCTCATTTCTTTGATTTAATGAATGAATGCGGCCTTATCTTACTGGCTGATTGATACCCTGACCGTTTCTTTTCCCCATGTTGTCCTCATGTTTTATGTCTTTATGTCTCTCCCTTTCCTACTTCAAATTTCCCTCTCTATATTTCACTCTCTGACCACTACCACCCCTCTTTCTTTCCCCACACTCACTTCACCCCTTACCCACCTTCCTTTCATCCTTTTTCTCACTTTTCTTTTACCCCCCTATCCCTCTTTACTAATTACCCCTCTCTTCATTTCTCTGTCCACAACTCCTCCCCATCTCAGGAGGATGATGGTCTGCGGATGAGGAAGAGTAACGTGATGTCATCTCAGCACTCCCCAGTCGGCATGGTGAAAGAGGAGGGCTTGAGCGCCCGCACAGTGGCCCTCATCGTGCTCTTCTTTGTGGTGGGAATCATCGTGGGCAAGTTGGTCTTGTAGAGCGCAGTACAGTTGGGTCGACCGCAGCATGCTTTTGGGGGATGAAACAAACACGGGATCTGGGATTTTGGATCAGAAATGCCATATCAACTGGGTGGGGGGGTGATACAAGTTTTGATTCAGTCTCATTTATGTAAAAATTTCAAAGGAAGTGTACGAGAAAAAAGAAAAATCATCTTATGAACAAACCAACTGTTACAGGTCTTGCCTCTACATAATCATTACATAATCATTCTGGCCCTCTTCCCAAAGTTTCATGTATACAGATGACCAGTTCTAGGGGTGGGGGGTAATGGAAACATGATTTAATGCTAGTGATTCAGACCAATGGATTTTCTAACGCTGGCAAGGTAGTGGTGGTGCGATTGAGTCAGTTTGCATTGTGTGAATGTCATTTTAGCGTATTGTTGTTTCTTTTTCTAAATGATGGAGGCCAGAGCCTACGTATATGTATATGTAAACCCCCAACTGTACAGTATATCCAGGTTTGCTGTGTTCCTTCCAGCTAAGCCCCCTTTAAGGAAGGGATTACCAGAGAGATGATCCAGAGAGAGGCTAGGGGTTACACACAGGGCTATTGTCAATCAAACTGACTCCTCCAATCAGAGGCTTTGTATAGACCGGCTTGTCTTTGATTGGAAAACAACCTTGATCAATATATCCTACACGATACCATAGATATGTTCTTCCTTCTTTTTCTCTTCTCAAGTGACCCCCTCTACCTTATTCCCTTCCCCTATCACTCAGTGCTCACCAATTCCCCAGTTGGCAGAGGAGATACTTGATTGCATGCGTCCACAGACAGTGTTGGATTTAGACTTTTGGATCTAATTTAACTACTTTTATCAGTGTAATAATAATGTCTTTTTGGCTGTAGATTTGCACAACTGAATTTTCAGATTTTTCTTTCTTTTTTGTTTTGTTGCATTTTTATGATTTTAACAATCTTTTGTTGTTAGAATGAAAGCATATAAGAATATCGCAGCTAACTAAAATGAGCTCCAGATTGGTAGGATTGGATAATTTATCTAAATGTTCTCTGGATGTAAGCCTTTTGCCTTGTGACCTGTTTGGGCAAGTTATTCTCGGGCCAAGAAAGAGGTATATATATATAGCAAGAGAGCACAAATGCACAGAAGGTGTATGTAGAGGTGAATGGTTGTGTTTCCCTGACAATATCAACTATAGCAAGGTGCGATACTGCTGTTAGAATCGCAGACTGTCCTAAGAAAGGAACATTGGTCTTCTCCCCTCTTTTTGTCTTGTCTTATTTTCCTACTAAGCCATACATTTGTTGACATTCTGTTATGTTGGGGCAAATGTATGTCTGCTATCATTTGAGTGTTTCACGCTGCCCTGTTCCAGCTCTCCATGTAACTACTGTCAGTAAGCTTGCTCCTTTTTCACTCCGCTGCAGACCTGTGTGTTTTGCTGTTTGTTTTGCATTCATCAGTTGATTATTAACATTATATCCTCACTGCATTTGAAGTTGTGTTCATTTTAATACACTAAGGTTAAGAGTGTCTCCAGTTTTATCTCCCTACAACATAGACCTTATTTTTTGTTTGCATTTTTGTTTTGCAAGCAAGGGGAAAAAAGCATTCAGCCTAGTTATTATCCTTAAGGGACCATATGATGACATTGTACTGTTCTAGAGCCAATGGGTACTTTTTTGTCAAAAAATTTAAAAAAACACGCTCTCAAATTGTTTCATCTCACCAATTGCATATTGAAGAAAAGTTTTAAAAAAAAATGACGATGAACGTTCAGAGCTGAGGAGTTGTAATTGTACTTTATTTGAGTGAAAGAGAGAAGTTGGGCATATTGTATCCTACTGTATCTACAAGTGATGAGTGAAGGATGGAAAGAGGGAGGAGTGTATTCACCTCTGTTAAAATGAAATGATGAATACAATCCATTGTATCTACATGAGTGGAGTGGAGGAGGATTGATAGGACTGGAGGGTAAGAGATAAAATAGGAGTGTGTATTTCTACTGTATCTCTGTAAAGTTGTTGGGTTGAGGATGACTTGCTGCTTAGAGGGAGGGCAGAGCAGAACCGAGCTACAATCCCATCCTGGTTTTGGGATCAGACCTGGGTCAAATAGTACTTTATTTTACCCTGCTTGGAGTACCAGATGGGCGGGGTTTGCCACAAAGGACAGTACAATGTGTATCAGAAAGTTTTAGACTGGCGGGAAAGTATTTCAGAGTATTTGAAAATGAAATATACTTTTCTGTGATTGAATATTTACTTAACCACTGTCTGAATTGCCCTGATGCAGTAGACTCCGCCCATTTGGTACTCCAAATTGGATTAAACAAACACCAAGAATTATTTGTAGATACTAATTGATCAAGGCCTGGTTGTAAACACACTACACTGACCTATCCTGGAGTCTCTGACCATCACCGTGATCAATGTAAGCAGTCGGGCAACTGTTTTGTATGTATATAAATAAATAAATAAGTCTATCTGAGAAGAAGATTAATATTCCTAGTCAAGTAGTCTCTCTGGTGTATAAAAACAACCCAACCTGGTTGGACTATGTAGCATCTTAATAAATTAAATGAATTAAGCCCCTACCTAACTCTGTGTCAAGTCATTTCCTGTTTGGTTAATGAGACACACGCGCCCTCATACAAAGACACACATATATACATACCAACAGACACTATTCTTCTATTCACAATGTCAATTCTTGCAGACAGGGTTTGTTTATTACATTAGCTTGTCAGAAGGCAAAGCTAATTTGTCTGCTGTTTGGTATTTGTCAGTCTCATTACCGTCTCCGTGCGACAGCAATGTGAGGACAGCACTCTCCCTGTCACAAAATAATAGCCACTGGCTGTTAGAGAGAGAAAACTACCAGTCTGCAGTTAGCACTCGCATCACAGCCCAAGACGCCTCAGCTGAGATCCAAAGCCATATTGGCTTGTTAGTTCGTGCTCCTTTGCTTGATTTGGCAGTAGTAATATTTGCAGTGGGATAAAAGTGTTAAAATATATAGCTAGCAGGTAATTAATTGCCCCATGGCTTTTACATCTGCAGTTGTGGTGTCAAATGAAATCATGTTGATTCATCCAGTGTTATTGTATCTGTAACAACCAGGGACTGTTTCTGTCTGCACCTCATGGTGGAGGCAGCAGAGCGGAGCTGCTGAAGGGGTTTCTGCCCGGAACCCCCTGGCGTGCACCTGGGCCCGGTAGCTCCTCAGCTGTTTGGCTTGGCCAAGGTAAGACGCAGCTGGATACTCAACGGTGGAAACCAACCAATATTCATTTACATTTTTACACCCAGCTGGGAAATATTCCATTTCCAAGGTAAATCACAAAGGAATGTTTCAAAATACTGAGAGGGTGAAAATTATTCAGGGGTCCTGGGGTTTGCCACACACCTGAAGAAGAGGTCATAGAGTCAGCAACTGACAGCCAGAGTTTTTTTATGTTACTGTTATTTAAAATGGCCATGCTATGATGTAAATACTGCACCTCAGACAGCAGTTGGCTTACTGATGTTGCATTGCATCATCACCCTTCACATTAACAGCTAATTTCTACAAGATGGTGAACCGTGCCACACTTGGACTCGGACCATCTGCTCATTTTATCTTAATGTGTTGCACTACAGGCATTATGCTGGCGCTCTTATCGAGAGTGACAACAAGTGAATAAACTAAATCCTAGATCACCCAAATGACAACAAAACAAGCAACAAATCATGAGGAGGGCGAGGGTCCGAGCTATAGTGTCCTGAACTAGTGCCCTGAGATAAATGCTCAGAAAAGACAATTAGAGCCAAGGAGAGAGATGGAAGGACTATTAGGGGATGAGAGCTGATCAAAGAACAGATTTCCCCAGACTGGGAGATTTTAATAAGTGGACGTTAACCTTTTTGACCTTGCCCTATGACTGCACTGGAGCCGATGGTTCTTATTATCAACAATGACCGCAAGAGAGCCACATCAGATGTTGATCTCTGCCCCTTAGACTGGATGTCCTCCAGTGGTTTTTATCCTCTGTCCAGAGGTTGTGACTGATCTTTAACTGTTCTGCTTCTCTCCCACCCTGTGTTTCAATGGGTCTGGTCTTCATTGAGGTCTGTACAATAAACCTGGTGTCTGGCTGTGTTTGGAAGTTGGAAAACATATAAAACATTGCAGCACAAGTTCACTGTATTCAACTATGCATCAAGCCGACACACTCCCCCCCCCCCCAACCCCCAGAATAGAGTTCTTGGTGTTAACTGTGTGCCGTAATTGCTTTTGGCAAAGCGATGAGTATTGTTTTACACTATTTAAGTACCTGGAGAAACTAATCTATCTTCTTCCTCATCAACAGTTTTGAAATACAATTGGCACCTAGAGACAATCTATTTAGTTTCCTTCTCAAACTCCAGCAAGTGCAACACTGAATACCCCTCAAGGCAGAGTTGTTTGGCACGTCGATAAGCCAAATATCTTGCAAATTTTCTACTTAGTCCATGTGCATGGTCAAGCCAAGAGGTCCATGTAAGAGCCCTGATACATTTGGGGCCGTAACTGTTTGAATAGGATTTGCAGTGAGCCAGAAAGGTTGGAGGCATGACAACTGGCGGAGAGCGATGCAGTCTGGGAGAATAGCTTTGTGGCAGCTCCCTCCAGCAATAACGTTTTCAATCACTTGTGTGATCTTAACCTTAGAACAGGAACATGACCTGATTTAACAAGCCACCAGAACTGACAGAAAGCTACTTTGGGAATCCTTCTGTCAAAATAGGTCCCTAGGCAATATGCATGTTAGAAAGTTTGTCTCATATAGTGGAATGTTGCAAGTTACTGTCCATCCAAAATGTTTTTCTAATCAAGAAAGTGTTGCAAGAGAGAATAACGGAATAGATTAGGGCTGATGGTTTTCCTGGGATCTGGGGCAACCTTGATAGACGAAGAGTTAGTTTGAACAATGTAGAAAAAGAAAAGAATGGACTGGAACGTGATGTTGAATGCGTGGTATATATATATATATATATAGTAGTTGGTTGAGGATAACCAAACATTATGCCGTGTTTTTCCAGATGAGCATGAGGTCATGACAGAAAGGGGCCTGTTTGTGCTTGGCGCTAGATCAAGCAGGAGAGTGCTGCTGCTGCCCCGTGCTGCAGCTCTGTGGTCAAACACAATGCATGGTTCATTTGTTTCAGAGCCAAGAGGAGCACACATTGTTTAATAGGAATTCATTTGTTCAACCAAGGCAGCCAATTCATGGCTGATGTTATTTTTATGGGGCAGCTGTAACTCATATTCTTATGGAAATAATGGGATTTTCTTAACAGAGCTTGAAATTTGAATGAGCGGCAGAGAAGGCCAATTTGGAAGTTATCGGTACTACTGCGGTGATGTCACCCCATGATGTGTGTGTGTGTGTGTGTGTGCATTAACTGCATGTGCAAGAATTTTTATGGGCAGAGTGGAGATGGGAGAGAAAACGATGGCTTGAAGAACATACCTCTGTCATACGCGTCTCAGTCCAAAAGCAGCACTGGGGCTTTCTCTTACCAGAACATTTGTCAGAATAACCCACCAAACTGTTTGTGGTTTGGAAACTCTGTTTTGCTGAAAGGAAAATCCTTAGGGCTTGTTTTGTTTTTTTCTTTTTTCAGTCTACAGGAGCATTCTTTTCCTAAAGTCATGTTGAAAGTATGCGCCTTGCATGATTGCAGTTCAGACTACAGGCTCTTCCCCAGTTCTCAGGTAAAGCTGACAGAATTCAGAGTACCAAGTTTAGTTTCTAGTTTAGTTATTATTATTTGTGCAATGCTGAAAGATTGTGCAAATTTATAAAACACAAAATATTATAACAAAAAACATAAAGAATAAGATGCATTTAAATGTTTTCAGGTTTTATAAGGTATAAATCTCCCTTATCTCAGCTAAAACATCTGTGGCAGCACACAGATGTTCATTTACACCTTTTTGTTCGCTGCTTGTGGCCCTTCCTGTAATTTCTGCATCACATTTGTTGCCGGCTTGATGTAAAAAAAAAAAAAAAAAAATCATGTGAAATCTCAAACCATTCCTGACACGATGTCTAGTTTCGTAGCGATTATGTTTCTTAGCAACTCGAATGACACCAAGTTAACTTCTTGGCTTGAGGGAAGCTTGGCCATTTGCTCATGTATGACTGCATGTGACCTGTAGAGATTCCTTTAATTCCTACTTGGCTTGCTGTAAAAAATATTAAGTCATGTAACAGTTCAAACTATTTCACACCATCTTTAGTATTCTTTCTCATTATGTGTCTGAACTGCTCTAATGACACAAGGACTGATCATCTTGGCTGCAGATGCTCCGCTGTCTACCCACTCGCTCAAGAGATTGCCTTTAGGTTCCATATACTGACTCAACGCATTAGGTTGGTAGCCCAGTGTAAACACACAGAAACCCATCCTGGAAGCAGTCGTGCTTGCTTTTCCGTTGTTTCACTAAATTGGAGCAGCAGTTTTATAATTTTCTGTTGAACGGATGCCTTTAACGAGCCACCAGGCATGATTGCTAACAGGTTGGCCCTGCGCTCCTCTCCGCCTGACGGTCTATACTTTATGGCGTGCAACAGAAACCGCAAACAGACTATGAAAAACTGCGCTACCCCCCCTCCCTCAGTCGCCGCCACCCAGCCATCTCCGATGCACTACCTGGGCGGAGCCTTGTGTTGTTCTTGGACCCCTGGAGGGAACGAGGATTTAAACCAGCTTTGGGGTCCGTTTAATGACAGATTCTCCACTTTAGTGAACAGATAAATGCCATTCGTCAACCCCTAACTCCTTCTCTCCCCCCGTGCCTTTTGGTTATATTCTTCATCCAAGCTTGAAGTACACTTGCTCGCTCAGCCCCAAAGGATGACCTCATGGGGCTAGCAGCTGCCATCACCATTCTCACAGGAGTTAATAGGAACAGCATGTAGCCCCTGGAAAGGACTTGCATCTCTCTCACTTACTCTCTGTATCTCTCTCTCTCTCTCTCTCTTTGTCCCCACCAGTTCAACATTAGAGAGCCAACTAACATCATTTTTCTTTTTTCTTTTTTTTAACTTTTCTCTTTTTCTTTTAATGCTGCCTTAGCCTAGATTGAAGAATAGCGTAATGTCAATTATTATGTAAGTTGTTCCATTAAAAAAAAAACAGTTGGTATGTCATTTTCACTCCACACTGTTTCAAAAATACAGATGCATCCTCTAATTTGAAGCTACTGTGGAAGTTATAATTTAGCTGATGGTTCAATTTCAGTGATATTCCATATTGGGTTTAAGTGAAAGGCCAGCAGTCATTTTATAGGGGCAGGTGTCAACATTTTACAAATGGAGGATATCTCATTTTGAAACACAACGCTTCACTTGTTTCAGTCATAACACTAAAAAGTTAGAGCTCAAGCTTCTCGGGTTCATTTGAGAAGGGCCCGGCTATAGTATTTCTCCGCCGGTCCTGCTCGTCTCCTAACTGCTGCTTCTCTCGGCTCATTTATTGTCAGAGCAACTGTGAAATGTGTTTTGTTGGCCGATGGTTGTGTGTTCTAATGATATACTCTACATTCATTCAGATATCCCCCTGTGTGTCTTCAGCAATTGGACCTACATTGCAACGCGTTGCGTAATGTGTGAGCCATATGACAGTTATTTATCAAACGGCAGTACACTAACCCACTATCTGGGCTTTGAATCAGACCACAGACGAACAGCAGAGAGAGATCAAATTCTTACAGTCCAGAATTCCTGTTTCATTCCTGCAATAAAACACGCCAGAATAGCATCCTTCGGACATTTCAAAAGCAAAAGTTTCATTCTTTTCTGAGGGCTGCGCCATATTTGAAACCTCTCCAAGAAATGATTTAGTAATTCAACACGAGATGTTATGAAAAGCCATTTTTAATAGACAAAAAGAAAAAAAACTAATCCTTAAATGGCAAAGCTACAAACTTCAGTTAAAAATAATGTGTTTTTCCTTATCAAAATGATCCAGTATAATTGGTTAAAAATAAATATTTTTTGAAAAAACAGATTGAATGAGACTGTTGATAGACAAGTAGGCTTATTACGTGTAATGCATGAAAAGGAAGAAATTCTGTACATAATTGAAAGAGAGTTAGAGGAATAAATCAAATATTGCTGTCCTCCAAGCAAAACATTTTATACTACAGTGGCATTGGACCAGTGAAGATGTTAGCTATTAAGGTCGTGACTACACATTTTGGACTTTGTGGCTTCCATCTTTTCCATATGGTGAGAAAACAATGTTCTGTACAAAGTGCTTAACTTATACTGCATCTTGGCTGGCCGAGCTCACGCGTGAAGTCCTCTGGAATGTCCGTTGCTTGCAAGTTTGATGTGGAAATAACCGGTCCACACTCCCGACACTTTGATCTTGTTTTGTAACGGCGTGAGTGGAAACTCTACAGCTTTTCTTCAGAATATTAAAAAAGCGAATGATCCCAAGCGAGAATTCCTGTTTCGACTGATCGTTATACCAAAAGAAACACGGTTAAAAGAATACATTTGTACATACATGAAATGATGGCACTTGTATATATTGGTGATTTATATACAGATTAGTTTTAGGTAGAAATGGAACATACACCACTGAGTCATTTAACAGCATCATAATACAATCAGGTGTGAAAGCCATTTGGCACTCAGATCAGAAATCATTCAACTGTCCTCAAAGTCTTGTGAGTTTTCTTGACCATCAGTCATGCGGTCAATAATACATAGAAGAAGAGTGAAAGAAAGCTGCCAAAACGACAATGTCCGTCAATGGCTCTGGCTGCGTCTCTAATACACACAGAACCAGCTGCACAGCACCGATCCCAGCACCAGTAGCGCCAGCTGTGCCAACCTCTCCGTCCCACTGGCTGCTAACTGGACCTGCTTGCTGTTAGAACCTGAGCCGTAACGATGCGAGGGCAACGTCTCCCCCCCGCTGCAAAGCACCATGGGAGCCTGAAAGGAGGTGGGCCTCCTCTGCGGTCGGTCGGGGCTAGATCCGTCGGTCGGCCTCTCTCCGACGAACAGCAACGGGTGTTTCCTGTGGTTCAGCTCGATCTTGAAGAGCTCATACTCCTTGTGTGGCAGCTTGATGCCCAGCACGGTGCACCCGTCTG
Source organism: Hoplostethus atlanticus (assembly GCA_034670405.1). NCBI lineage: Eukaryota > Metazoa > Chordata > Actinopteri > Trachichthyiformes > Trachichthyidae > Hoplostethus > Hoplostethus atlanticus. The sequence continues at coordinate 1,581,275 of JAXDDX010000035.1, forward strand.
TGGAGGTCAAGTCCTGCTCCACCCCGACCTCCCAGCCGCCCGCCTGGCCGCAGCTACCTGGCCTCGTCCCGTTCAGCACCTTAGCCGTGGACTCCTCCAGAGCTGTAACTCTCACTTTGGTGACCTTGAAAACAAACTCAGTGGCGCCCGAGGCCTTGACGGAGGGGTTTCCCTGGGCGTAGTGGCCGGAGGCTCTCAGGGTGAAAGTGGGCTGAGAGCAGGCGGGGTCGGAATAGTGGTGGTAGACCCCCTCCCACGCGTGCTGGTCGGGATCAAAGGTGAAGTCCCGGGTGAGGAAGAGGACGGCGGGTCGGGCTTCGCAGCGCTGGCTGACCCAGCGGCCTTCCACAGATAGAGGGGCCGCGGGGGTGTGGGGCAACACTGGGGGGCGCTGCTCCGAGGACCGGTACACCAGGGCACACACGGGGCAGGGATGGACGTGATGCTGGAGAGGGTCACAGACAGGCATGTGTTCACAAATGTTACGCTGTCAGAAGAGTTTTATGAACATTGATGATCGATACCTAGAGTGTAATAATCACAATAAATCGGTGGCCAGCAGTGCTAGATTGTGGTGGTACTCTGTAGTACGAGTGTGTGAATGTGTGTAACCCTCCCTCCCTGTGCACATACTCCCCAGGCTGTTTCTGTAAATACGTTTTTATAGTCAAGTTGCCTTGTTAAAGAGAATTGAAAGCAAAAAATACAGTGGTCTCACCATCGCGTTCTGCAGGGGCTGCTGGTACCCTGTGGGTCGGTAGTGAGTTCTCTGTGTCCAGTCAGTGTGTATATCCCCTAAGAACAGCTCCTGGACCTTCCTTCCGTGGTTGTGGTGCTGTGTCTCCACCCGGACTAGGTCCATCTCCATCATGGAGAAGCCCAGAGCCCCCAGACAGGCCCTACCTGCCCGGGCGTTGTACAGCTCATACAGCCTCCCCGGCACCATTCGACTCAGGGCCAGACCCACGCACACCGGAGGCAGCCGGGCGGCCAGCCTCTGCGCGGCTACGGGGCTATGGACTACGATGCCCACCTTGCTGAGGTGGTGTTCGGCCTCGGTGGCCCCGCGGGTGATCCAGGAGGCCTGGCGCAGCCGCAGCTTCCCCCTGATCATCAGGGAGTAGGATGGGTCCTCGCAGCCGCTGTCGGTGTAGTAGTGCTGCAGGGCCCGGAACTGACGGCTGGAGTGGAAGGTGTAGAAGCGGGTTATGAACTCCGGGCCAGGCCGAGCCTCACACCTGATCACAAGAGAAGAGGGAAGCGGTTAGCGTCTACCCATCCACACCTCAAACACACCTCCACACATTCATGAACTGATCAATTATTGGACACACAAGTATACAATATTTACACTTGAGGACCACAAAAGGCATTTTAGTCGAGACACTTCCCTCCTCCTCTTGGGGCCCTGAGTAGTAGTACCCATATTCTCTCCACTAAATTGCCCCAGGTAGTGAGTAGCATTTAGTAACCTCATTTCAGATTTTACTGATGATACTTTTGCAGTAGCCTGGAATGAAAAATCTTAGACAGACAGACAGGCTGGTGACATTTCTATCTCTGACACAATGTTATGATCAGGTTAAGATAAGAGGTATATTTGGGATTTTCCTTGGGATGTTCACCACATATGCTGACTACCAATGAGTCTGAAACACTGGTACTGTAATTGTAGTAGAGAAATGAGGCAGCAGATACGAGGTTTTCAAGTTAACCAAAATCAAGTCGGTTTATTAAAAGACGGCTGCAAAATAAACATATTTGTTAAATAACAATCATTTATTTAACAGTTAAAACACTACGTAATAGTTAAGTCTACTGAGACACAACTGTAAAAACGTAGCTGTTTGCTACCAAAGGCGCTGGAGGCCAGGAGACACACAAACACACACACACACACACACACACACACACACACACACACACACATAGGAGAAAGTGCACAGGAGAAAGGTTAGATGCAATACACACTCACACACATGCAGTGAAGAAGGGGAAGGTTAGAGGACCCTATCAGTTACAACCCCCCTCCCCGTGACACGGTGGCCTACATAAGAGGCAAAGAAGGAGTGTGTCATACACTTGTGACAGTTGGTGTCAAATAAGTACAATAATAAAAGCTCTAACTCCAGTGATAAAATGTAAAAAAATCACAAGGTTCCAGCACAAAAAGGGAAATTTAAAGGGGAAGCAAGTCAAGAGTAACCTTAAACATCTGGTGTGGACAAATTAACAGATCTTAAAGGTTTATGTCTCCCTGCTACATTTACTACTTTACTTAATCGCTACAACAACTTTGTAGACAATTTACCTTGTTGACACCCAAGTGCCCTCCAGCCTGGGGGGGACGTCCACTGTGGTTCTCACCCTGTCCTGCAGGTGGCGGTACTGACAGTAGGGCTCCCACTGTGAGCTTTCACTGTAGTTGGAAGAAGAGCTGAAGGGGGCTGTTGGGACGTCCCATAGTTCACTCCCCGTCCCGGCCACGAGCACGGCTATGGGAGAAAGCAAACACAACAGTAAATAATCTCCAGTTGTCATTGTCTTGTATTCCGATCAGATAAACTCAGAAGGCTCCATTACAAATCATTCAGATTCCCAGCCTGATTTTGACCATACAGTGGCGTTCATGAGAAACAGGAACGCCGAGCGATTCGGTTCAGAGATGATTATCAGCCTCGTTCATCAGAAAATGAAGGGAACAAATAGTGGGGGATATTTCACCCCTTCTCCTCTCTTCACATTTAAACACAATTCTGGTTGACTGCAAGCAGTTTGAGGGTTGTGATTTCTGTAAATTTTCCATGTAATGAGTGGTGAGCGGGTGCTATAGAAACCGTACATTCTGAATCAGGACGCTGGCTACGGCGCACACGGTTTTGGCTTGTCAGTTCAAGTCGGCCTGCAGCTGCAGCTCACACGTCTAGTTTTGGGGTCTCCTGTATGTGTGTGTGTGTGTGCGTGTGTGTATATCGTGTGTTGCATCTTGTCAACAGCGGGTCACTGACAGCAGCAGGCCAACGTAGCCAAAAACATCTGTTGATAATATGATTCAAAAACACTTGCGATGATGAATGGTCTCCTTTAGGATTTCCCAAACACTGACAGTTCAGTTAATCCAAATGAAAACATTATTCATCCTATAACACTTATTGATCTGACACATGCACATCTGCGGTCTCTCTGCCTGTCATTAGCCATAAGTACACACTCCACTTGTATCCTACTTGTTGTAGCGTGGAGATCTGTCCACCGTTGACGGAGCAAGGCCAAGAGCTACGATCTGGTTTCAGCTCAGACAAAAGGCTAGCGGATTCTCTGATTGCACCCCGATGGTTGGAACATGAGAAAAGCCACTGGGATCTGGGCAATATGTGTATGTGTATATATGTATTAGTGTGTGTGTGTGTCTGTGTCTCTGTGTGAGTATGATGAAAATGATGGCTTTAATTTCATCCTCCCAAAACAAATGTCAAACAGCAAGGGGGATGAGTCCTCACAGGCTCCTCCATCTCCTATATATTGTCTGATTTTCCTCTTTTTTTTCCTTCTGTCTACCATCCCACGTTGTTCCTCTCTCTCTGTGGCTCTATCTGTTTGCTATCACTCTTCCTTTCTCTCACTCTCCCACTCTTTCTTAAGTCATCATATCCATCTTGTTTTTTCCTCTCTACCTCTCTATCTTCCCATTTCTGTTTTTCCCTTTTATTCCCCCTTACTGCCCCTCTCTCTCTCTCTCTCTCTCTCTCTCTCTCCTTTCTCTTACACTCCCTACTCGGGGCTGCAGAATCTCATCATAGGCCCTTTGGTGGACAGCTTTATGGATGTACTCTGGGTTCAGTTGGAGGGGCCTCTCCCTTGTTTGACTTAGATACGCTCACTTCTCCCCTCTTCTCGCAGCGCACATGGGGGGGGGAGAACGTCACCTCTCGAGCCCCGGCTTCAACTGGGAGGTAGTTGTGGAAGTGTTGACTGCTCAGACCGCGGCTCAGCCGTCCGGTTCAGTCACAGATCTCTTTGTTCCCTCACGGAGACACAGATGGAGCAGAGTCACCCTGGGGAAATGGGGACTTGTATATTGACTTGTAGGCGGCCAATGAGTTGTGCCTTTAAAGAGGAGCCCAACTGGAGAGCATTTAGTGACCTTGGCCGTGTCAGAGGGAGGAGGTTTCTTGCCTCCCTTACCGTTGGAATGCATCCCATGTGGTGACCACAGCCCCATACATGTCAGCGCAGTCCTTTCCTAACGTCCTTCCACCTGATGCATGCGCACACACACATACACACACACACGCATGCACACACACTTACAGCTGGGGATGTTTGAGCTCTATACAGTCACACTCCGCAAAGACAGATTTAAGCTCAAGGCACATTTCTCCTCCTTAGAGCAATTTGATTTATGTCAATTTGTTGATATGAGTAATACTTTTTTTCTGTCACAGGCATTGAAACATGTTTGCAATTTTCCCCCGTGTGATGATGTGTTTGTTTATGCTCCATGTCACTGCAGCTGGCAAGGGAATCCGGTCAGACGGACTCAGCTGAGCTCCCGCGGGAGAATTCAGAGCTGAAATACTAATCAAGATTAATTAATTTCCACTGCTCCTTGCGAGTCATCCGATTGGTCTGTTTTGTGTTATCCCCGTCTGTAACTGCATGCAACATGCTGCCAAAATAGTTACTCACACATATTGCAATGAATGGACAGAGAGGCTTAGAGTTATAGTATGTGATGTGGAATCATTTGGGTTGCTATATTTGAGTTCCTGTTTTGGCCAAAGCAGTTCTATAGTGTTTCTTGAGGTCACTTGTCATTCAGGCCCTCTCCCTCCTTGGATCTCATTCCAGTCGGGCATATGGTTGCATTTACTAAAACTGCACTCGTAAAAACACAGCTTAGTAAAACAAAATTGCTCATCGTGGGGTTTTAAGTATTCTTCTACAAAAAGAGGCTATTCTAGCCACAAGTGAGACAATGTAGTAATACAGATGATGATATCCAACAGGGAGCTAGGCCCCTTCACAATTTGGAGGAGATGGGGGGAACTATTTTAGTTGATTTGCTTCCTGCATAGGCGGTGAAATATCATTAGCCTTACCCTGCAGTGGTTCCCAATCATTTCCCTCATCAGGGCCCCTTAAACCTCCCCCTGCACAGCGTCTACAGGGCCAGGTGCATCTTGCAAAAAAACATATTACACATATGTATCTCTCTCTCTCTCTATTTTCTCTCTCTCTCTCTAATGCAGTCCTCGCTAATTCTCTGATCAAGGGCGATCTCTAGACCTACTGCGTTGAACCTGGTTTCACCCATAATACCCAAGAGCAGGTGAACACGTCAGCTCTGATGAGGTACAAGCAGGCCCAGACACTCATCACCAGTTTGTCCTCCTGCAATGTCATCATTCTCCCACAAGGGGTCAGTGCAGCTGTCTGTGACCTGCGTGTGGTCTGGACGGCCAGCCTGTCATCACTACCAGCCCGCCACTGCCACCGGACATCGCTGCAACTAGCCTGCCTGTGTGACTGATGACCAGCCAAAGTAATCTACCTGTCTTGGAACTTCCAAAGTTATGCTGTTTCCACACACACACACACACACACACACACACACACACACACACACACACACACTGGAGACATTGATTTATAGAAGGGATGCCATTTATAAAGGACCTCCAGGCTGCACACTGTTTGTTTGTTTGTGTTAGTGATTAGGGTTTGGCAGCTCTCGCTCTCCTCTCATGTCTCATCCGCAGCGCCAAAGTCAAAATACGGTTTTATGTACTTCTCTATTTGGAGCTGTCCTCTGCAAACAAGAGCTAGATCCAGCCACTTTTGATTCACGGCCCACATCTTGTGGGGGAATCAAGCGCTCAACGCTTAAGCCAGCCCTGTGCAGTCCATTAGAGAGAGACCCCTCTGTCAGCTTCTTACCTTGCTTCATTGGAGCTTTTCAAGAAGAGCTTGGTCCACTAAACTTGCCAAAGTGGGGGTAGGCAAGGTTAAAAAAAAAAAAATGTTCAGGATGGTCCTTGAAATGATGGCACAATGCAAGGCTAAGCGAATTTTTGTGTGCAAACATTTTAACTGCTTCCTCATCTTTTTTTTTACTCCATCCTGGCCCCACTCTCTACAGTTTCAGTCCCCGGCGGGCCCCGAGGTACTGTATAGCGTCCCTCTGTCTCTCTCTCTCTCTCTAATCTCTCAATCCGTCTCACTGCCTCAGTGCCGCGGGACAAAACCCTCTTAACTGTCCCTGAGTTTTTTCACCTCACGCATCGCCACATGGCTTTTGTGAGGCCAGTGCCCTCCTGGCCCGGCCTGGCCCTGCTCCGCCTTACCTCACCCACCCCCCCCACCCCCCCCCCTCCCCCTGATTACTGCTCCCTTGATGAAAAAGCCATGATGTTTACGCCTCATTTCTCCTGGATGGATTTCAGATTCCTCCCTTCTTTTTTTTCTTTTCCTTCTTTGTTTAGTTTTTTTTTTGGTGTGTGTGTGTGTGTGTGTGTGTGTGTGTGTCTGTCGGTGGTTGATGAGGTGAAGTTGGTCAGGATGAGGAGGTGTGGGTGGGGAGGGGAGGGGAGTGGGGTAAAAGCTTCTTCATGTGCTATAATGACCCCAAACTCTTGCAAGTCATGATTACCGGGGTGAAGGATGTTTGTGTGTGTGTGTGTATGTGTGTGTTCGTGTGTGTGTCTGGGCACCCACAAGCATACGTACATTCCCATGTGTACTCATGCATTTCTTGCACCGTGTGACGTGGGAGAGCAGAAATATGAAATGGTGCAGTCGAGATCCTCTCCATTCCACATGTTTAGCTGGCCGCTGTACTTCATTCACAGTTCACAGCTGCTTTTTCACACACTCAGTCGCTGAGTTGTCCTCCAGATCTTGGATCGGTGTCATAAGATATCTGGATTGGTTGTATAATGGGAAGGATCTCACCGCCCACGTATTGATGGATAAAAATGATTTCAGGTAATCCCTTGCAGGGGAATAACGCTCTAAATCATTGACTTTTTCACAAGCGTTGCATAATCCCTCACAAAATATGACCAGCTATATATTGGATGCTGTCGTCTTATGTGCAGATTCTTCACTTTCTACTCTGTGGAGGTCAGCGTGCACGCACAAAGAATAGAAGTACCCGCGCTGCATCGCTCCATCTCTTCCAATGATTCTTGGGAATGGAGCAACAGTGCGGCAAGCATGTAAGAAGTAGTAATATGGCAAGTAATTCTTAGCTTTTGTTTTAACAGCTTTTGACTTCAAATAGTTTTCTTTGCAACCCTCTGGCCCAACCCCACCTATCAAAGCAGGCTAACACAAGCAAAGTATTTTCAAATTCTATTCGGCTCAGGCCTGCTTACTACAGAAACCCCGCATCTGTCTTTCCCCCTGTCCTTCAGTCAATGTTGTCGCCCGTGGAAACAACAAAGTCAGGCCCGGGTCAGGTTGATTTAGAAGTATTTCAAAGAACATGAGGTCTGTTGTGTTATTCTAACCCCGAGTCCCCCTTCCTGTTGCGGGGCTTTCACCCACGGTCTCTCGTAGTGTCTCCCTGCCTTGGAGTATCCCTCGGTCCCTGAGGCGAGCACACGGATGACTGCTGTTGTCTTTTCATCACGGCGTAAGCTGGCTAATCCAGCCGCCTCGTTTATTTAGACAAGGGATCTGGAGGGGTTTGTCCAGCAGACCTTGCTGCCAGTTCCTCTGCGGTTAGGAAACCCTGGCTCCTGTTCGTGCAACAACAACACACAGCTCGTCCCGCTATGTCTCACACCCCCGCCATGAATAAAATAACCAACGGATTAGGCCAACACCTCCGCCTCCTCCATCACCACCATTCCATCATGTTGCATGTGCAAAAAACATCACCAAAACTACTGCAATCCTCCTGCACTAGGTACTACCAGGGGCTATGATGGTTTTAGATCATAGCTCATTCTTAATAATGATGTTCAGCTTTTCATGTTTGCAATGCTACTTTTTCAGAACTATGTCTGCTGTGAGTCACATTTCAAAGGGAGCCACTGGATGGACTATCATCCCTTTATTTGTTATTTTTTCCACTGTCTAATTATGGGCTATTAGACAGCGCTAGATGCTAGAGAGGATCCCTGATTGTAATAGCACCTGACAACGCATTGTGGCGTGTCTCCTTAGCGGACAGCTGAGGCAGTCAAGATGGAGATAGCAGACAGGGAAAGTTGATGGTCCGTTGATGTTTTAGAGCTGAGATTACATCGGTTTCACCTTAATCCAAAGGTTTGGCGTGGAGAGGTTTTGGAAGAGTCGGTGGCTGTTTCACATACTTCAAGTTGGAACAGGACAATTAAGGGCCTAAACAGGAAAACTGCATCCAAGGTTTCATTTAGAATTGGATTGAGGGTTTTTTCTGTTCAAAACATATGGTCAGATGAGGTAGTGATAGGATACGATCACTGATTTTTCACATCTAAAGATACACCAGACCTTACACTAATATTTACTGTCTCTTCCGCTCAATCAATTGCTCACTTTTATCTTCCTTAAAAACTTAAACAAGGGTGACAGCATCCAGCTAAGAATAGAGTCTGTAGCGTTAGGGTTCAAAGGGTGGTAAGTACATAGGGGAAAAACACTGAATCGGTTACTATAGCGACCTGCAAAATGACAAGCAATAGGGAATCAATATTTTGAGTCATGTTAGAGTCAATACATTGAGTTGGGACATTTTTTTGACCATGAATTTTTCTTCCACAGAAATTATATTACACCTGTCATAATATACCATAATACAAATGTTGCGGTCCAAACCCTTTGGTGATTTATAATTCTACTTTGATATCAAGGTTAATTTCCAATGAGGTTTCTGTCCACGATGAAAGCTTCCCCCGGTCTGAGGAACTGCTCAGCTCCTTATGTGTCTAGGGCCCGACAACTCAACCGCCCCTGTCTCCTCTACTTGACTTGAGTGGTGGAAAAGAAAAACAGTTCACAGATACCAGTCTACCAGTCTACCATTGAGGCAGCGAAGGGTGGGGGAGGGAGGGCGGGAGGGAGGAGGAGGAGGAGGCGGGCAGCAGGGGTGCAGGATAGTGATTATAACCGGGCAGATGTCTCCTCCTGTCTCTCTCCCTCCACCATCACCCTAACCAGGCCTGACGGACAAAACGCCGCGCTCCCCCCCCGACCAAGGCTGCGGCGGCTGGGCTATCAGCTCCGCACAGCAGCCTGAGGTAGGGTCAGTAATGGCTGGCTCCTGTTATTCTAACCATTAACATAATGGCAACATTAGTTCCAGGGCCACGCTTCCCTGCTCCCAGGGACCCCATTGTTTAAAGGCACCGACCAGGGCCCTTTTTAAGACTCCTCTACTGGTCGCAGATCCAACTGGGGCTTTGAAGATGCAGAGAGAGAGAGAGAGAGAGAGAGAGAGAGGTTGAAAACAGACCGGCTATTCATAAGTCTGATGTCAGCGCAGGTTATGTTTTTGTTTTTGAAAGTAGGAATCCAAAATGTGGAACTGTGCAAATCATTTGAATTGTGACAAATGACATAATGATTTCCTCGTAATTATGAGTTTGTCTTTTCTAATATTTTCCTTTTTTCGTCTCCATATCCTGCCATGTGTTCCTTAAGCTGAATCACCAAGGATTCAGCTGATTTCTCACATGGGAGAGTGTTTATCTCATTGTTTTCACACCAACACTGCTCTGGATTATAGAACAAATCTCGTTTTTTTTTTTAGATCAGATGATAAAAGTTGGATTTCACACTAGAGTCCTCAAGAAAAAAACATAGCAGTGTAGATTTCCATTATTGAAACTCACAGAAAAGTTTTTAAACAAAAGTTTTTAAACAACATTCAACTTGGACAAAATATTGGTAAAAATCAGACTTCATATCAAGGCTGAATTTGAACTTAATCAGGCTTAATTTTCACTCAAGTCATCAAATTCTTTGGATCTCTGGGAGCAATTATATTAAACAGACAGAAAAACGCACCGCCATCCTGCCAACAGTGCCTCAACTCACCTTGCCAGAGCCACAGCACCCAGACTACCTTCAACAGGTGAGCGAAACGTCCATGTGACATGTTTCCTGCTTCCACGCACTTCGCCTCACACTGCTCGGAAAACAAACTTTGATCCTTGGGGGAAATCCAAAGAAGCAGGCGGCTGCTCCCGTCAGCAAGAGATGGTCATTTAGGATATCACCATGACACGAGCAGAGATGAACTGTCTAGTAAATCCGAAACCCCTCGTGTCCCGTACAGCCAGCAGCTTCTCTTCTACTCCAACTTGTTGGCTTCCATGGTCTGATAAGAAAAGTCCTCAGTTGGAATCTCTTCATGCAACTTCTCCTCACTGGTGCTTTCCTTTAGTTGGAGAGGGGGAGAGTAAATGCTCCTCTCTCTCTCTCTCTCTCTCTCTCTCTCTCTCCTCAAAAAAAAGTCACACACCGTTGCCTCACTCGGTAGTGCTGTGGATTGGTTCCACTCTATGCATGTGCCGTGAGTGTGTGTGTGCATGTGAGTGAGAGAGTATTTGTGTGTGAATGTGTGTGTGCTCCTGTCTGGCTCTTAGTTTTGAGCTGAGAAGGAGGGAGTGAGGGGAGGGGAAGGGGGTGAGGGAAGGGAGGTGAGGTGGGGGCAGATATAGAAAGTTTCAGAGTGTGTGGAGGAGGGGACTTAAGCTTCAAACTTCCTAAAGTGAAGGCTCTGGGGAGCTTTTAGAGCAAGGTGCAAAAGGGCAGTGGGGGAATAGTACTAGCAGCTCCGACGCTCCGCCACATCGAGATTCTACACACACAATATGCCTCCAGGTACTTCAACTGAGAGAAATTCAATTTTCACATTTTTACTTCTTACCTCATGGAGCAGCGAGAAAATGTCTAACCTCAAATCTGTGGCAGCTGCAGAGCAACACACACACACACACACACACACACACACCATTAGAAAGGCACATACACAAACGGTCCAGTCACACTGATTCATAGATTCTGCATATACATGTGGTCTGACTGAGCTGTTGACACTGCTGACCGCTGCGGAGGTAAAGAGGAGTTTCAAAGTGCCTGCCAAGGGAGAAGTTGGCAGCACATCTACGACGGGTGGGCTGACCAGAAGCCTGGCCCGGGACTCAGGGGCTGTGTACCCCCCTCCCCTCCCCCCCTCCCCCCCCCGACACCATTAGGCACAGGCAATGGCCAATGCAACCGGGCTTGGGTAACTTTTTCCCGCCAGCGCAGTGTTTTATATGGCAGATTTGTAATGCATCATCTTGGTTACATTACAACTTGGTCACGCAGTCTTTGCCAGTTGACAATTCCCCTTAATCCTCTCTCCTTGAACTGTTCCCCCCGTGGAGAGCGCTGGCCACAGGTTCTCACAGTATCCTCTTTATGTCCTGCAAGGTCATGATGCACTTGGGCAAGCGAGGACGGCTTCACGGATGGTCGTTACATTTCTTTGCACCGTCCCGTTTGGTCTTCACCGCCCAAGCAACGCCTGTGTATCGTCATCACGGCTATCGTGTTGGGAGAGCCTAATCTGATTGTTGATCAGTGCCTCTGGGTATGTACTAACTTGCTGTGACAGACCCCACAGAGTGTGTGTAGAGGAGGAGGGAGGACAGACGCTACTGATCTCTGATCCCAGATCTGACAGCTGGCTCCCTCAGGAGGACACTGCCTGGGGTGTCAGGGGCTTTGATCCACTCAGGGTCCTCTCTGGAATGCACACACACACACACACACACACACACACACACACACACACACACACACACACACATGGCCAGTCACATCAACAGTATGAACACATGCACGTGTATGCATGCACACAATATTTCTCTTTCTCTCACTCCTGTTTCTCTCTCCTGTCTCCAACACACAGACTCTCTCTCACTCCCACACACACACACACACACACACACACACACACACACACACACACACACACACACACACACACACACACACTACTGGGCCTCGCCTGCTGGCACACGAGTACAGGAGCTGGCACATGTGCCTAAGAACACAGTCAATGCTATTTTATAATCAAATAATTTCTCAGTCCTGTAACTAATACCTCTCCACCAAACATGAACTATCAACTACGGTGGGCTGTGTGTGTGGTGTGTGTTTGCTTGGGCACATGTCCTACATGTCAACACACACGCACACACACACACACACACACACACACACGGATAATCACATATACATACACATGGCATGCATATTCATACAGAACTACAGACTGGTCCATTTATTCCGCTCATCCTCTGTTAGCCGATTAGACCTTGGTTGAGTTTCCCGCTCTGGGCCCTCCACGTGCATACAGCGCCCCCAATAGGGACAGATCTGCCTGTGCATCAAACACAAACACCATTCTCTTCTCTTCTCTTCTCTTGCCCTGAACAAAAAGGACCCTCCCTTAGCCCTCAAGTCTACTCATGCACAGATGCAGACACACACACACACACTAAGCCTGCAGCAGATAGGACCTGGGTCTTTAATCATCACACATTCACATCCCTGCTCCCTATCTGTTAGATGCATGACTCCAAACACACACACACGGAAAAAAAAGAAAGAAGCCCACATGATTCGCCCATTATTCACTTCCCTTTGTCCATGAAATTTCACTGCGCCGAAGGAACTAGATTAGATGCCGGGTGCTGCCAGACCTTTTCATTACAGATCAGATTCAGGGGGCTTTGATTTTGTTGACAGTGTTGGGCGGTGTAGCCAGGTGAGGCGAGGCACCGTGTTTTTGGTGTTTCCCTCCCCTTTGCCCGATGAGAAAGATAGGCACTGTGTTTTAGTCTGGTGCTGTAATCCCCCTTGTAGCAGATGTCCAAACATGTTACAGTACAGGCGGAGAGGAGGAACGCTCGTCGTGCCGTGTGGTCACCGGGACCGAAGGTGCACACTGGCTGCTGATACACACACACACCTTCACCAGTGGCTGTACTGAATCTGCACTTCTTCACAGTCATTGGAACCTCTGTCTGCTGAAGGGTTGGCTTGTCGATGCCAGACCGTATTGATTCAAGTTCTGTTTTTCCTTAACTGTGTATTTCCATCACCCTGTCCAGTATTACATGGCTGCTTCTCTGTCTATTCATTTATCTGTCAGCTGTCCAAAGAAGTGAAATAGTGAAAAGTTACATCCACTCTCCGCTCTTCTAAAATGACTGATGCACTAAATTAGAAAAAAAAGATTGTATGTTATGAAGAATAAAAGGTAACTTTAGTCCTCGATGACCGAATGACAACACTTTTACAGAACGGGTCGTTTATATTTTAGAGATATTGGCTGATGAACTTTAGGTCTTGATTTTATTCCCAAAATGGATTTATATCTCAATTCTCTTCATTTACAGCATTGCACTGTTTTCATGAGTAGTGGATAATCCCTTTTGTTTCCTGTGCTATTCAGATGGTTGTTAAAGTGAAACCTGGAACAATATCAACACGACAATGTCTCAAGTCTGAATTTGAAGTCTTTTGACAGAAATGCTCTATTAATGATCGTCTTTGTGACACTACTGAAGGACGATGAGATGATTATAAAGCCCTTTAGTCTTTCAGCTTGTTGTTTGTGGCAGTCCTTCTGCTGCTTTGCCAAACAAGCGCCCTTCACACACACACACACACACACACACACACACACACACACACACACACACACACACCACTCGTGGCTCCAGATGGGGCAACCCCGGCTTCACAGCAGTGGCGTGGTTGTGTGTCGGTTTCACACGTTGACACCGATCTGTCCCCACATAGATCTGGATGTGACACTTGCACACACACACACACACACACACACACACACACACACACACCACTCGTGGCTCCAGAGGCTGGCAGATGGGGCAACTCCAGGCTTCACAGCAGTGGAGTGGTTGTGTGTCGGTTTCACACGTTGACACCGATCTGTCCCCACATAGATCTGGATGTGACACTTGCACACACACACGGCTAACCGGATTCCTCTACGGCAGGCCTGTGGGTCCTCGACGCCTCCCACTTGACACCCCTTTATATGTGCACAGAGACACAGAGACATGCAGGCATGCACGCAAACTCAGTACGCAAAAGGACAATTTCACAAACCGATGCATAACACACACAAACACCACCCTATGGAGGAAAACTGGCAGAGAAGCGGTGCGGTAAGTGTGTGTGTGTTGGAGCAAAGTGTCACTGACAGAGTGTAAGCCAGATGCAGTGTCTCTGGCAGAGGGGGAACGTTGAGCAAATATTCAGAAGCACTGATTGTGAACAGATGATTATCAGCCACAGTGTTATTTATACCCAGGCTACAGGTTGCCACAACAGCTTTTCTGTCGCTCCAGTTCTGCACAGTTTCCATCTCCATTAGTGAAATTGAAACTCCAAAGTATTATGATGGGGGTCATAGTGTTTGTATGTGAACAAACTTTTCATGAAACGTAGAAGGGGGGGGGGGGGGGGGGTATCTGATCAGAGAGAACGAAACAAAGCAGTGGCATAGATTCGTTTTGAGGAAATGCTTTTCAGACTTTGTCGGAGTGTGTGTGTGTGTGTGTGTGTGTGTGTGTGTATTATAACTCCTGTTATTAAGGAAGACACTAATAAACCAGAAACCAGTAATATGCACCGTTTAATGGATACTTATAGTACAGTGGGAATCAAACCCATCACCCTGGCAATTTTAGCGGCATGCGTTGAGCGACACAACACCACGATTAACTCTTCCTTCTACTTATGTTGCGTGTGATGAGGTGGTAGTGAGACTACCACAAAGAAAAGGAGACGGGACACCTCTCTCTCTCTCTCTCTCATTCCTGCCCTATCTACATCTCCACTAAGTAAGAGTTGGGGTAATCACGTGGCATGTGACATATCTCTGGGTTTACTTCTGGTGTCAGTCAGAGGAGCGACGATAGCAAGATGACAGCTCCTTTACAGGAATGTGCTACCTTGAAAATGAGACAGCAGCCACCTCCCGATCCTTCCCCCCGTGGGGCCTTCTGGGTCGTCATCGCTTCTCCTACAGCTCTTTCTCTGAGATTCAATACATCATCCTCAAATCTCAAGTTAAATAGCTGGTGTTTGTCTATCTAATGGGAGTGTTTATCTGTTAGTTAAATGGTAAAATGAGCCCATGCCTCGATTGAACATGTGTTTCAGGTTGATTCATCCTGCCTGGCACACAGTCTTTACATTGTTATTGTACCCAAAGTGGAGAATCAACAGTTATATATACAACTAGTCCGCCCGATAAAGCATTTCAACAACTAATTTCATTCTAACAATACACTGATCCAACGTGGATGGATGTTGGATGGGACTGTGAACGTGAAAAGAACACAGGGCAGCGATGCAGCGTTAGACTTGGAGTTGAACAGGATGTGGAGGAGGAGAGGGAGTAGGGAGTGGTGTACGGGGCAAAGGTCAGGGTTGGAGTCACTTTCAATTCAACAAATTCAGGTGTACTTTCTTAAAAAAATACAAACATTCAAAACGTTTATTACACATGTTGTATCTTGAGTGAAATCATTACAGATGAACGTTATGTCAGTAAACAAACGAATGACAGTTTTATTTCACAATTGACTGAATTGAGTTTTGAAATTGCCTAATTAAAAGTGACCCCAAGCCTGGTATGGGTGAGGGTCATGGGTGTGACAGATGTGAGTGAGTCACATCTGGTGGGTAGGGGGGCTGGTAGGGCGTATTAAATTGAACTAATGGGGTGAGAGGGTGAGGGTTAGAGGATGGCAGATGTCAGGAGAGGCCATGCCTGTTATTGACATAGCTGCCATCTTAGTTCTTCTTTTCATCTGTCAGCCGGAATTGAGCGAGGATTCCCACTGCTTTGTAATATGAGCCAGATGATGGATCTCCTGCTAAAGGGAATGCACATGTGTGCAAGCATGTGCACACACACACACACACACACTTACACTTACACAAATGCACACATAGTCCTCAGTCCTACGCTGCTGTCATCTGCCATTTGGATCCATATCAGTTGCCTTCCCAAATCTGCCCACATATTATTTTACTCGACCTCAGCCCACAGAAGAGATTTCGTCCTGAGCTGCAAATGGGATCTTGACATGCAAAAGTCATGCTGGATTATATCCACAGGCCAAGTAAGACCTTCTACAGGCTAACCTGAGATGTTGGCACCGCCCACCCACCGCTGATGATGATTTATGAATGATATAACACGTAATCATCACATTCCTTTAGCATTCAGCCCAGCGTGAAATAGCAGAAATAGACCAGTATCTATAAAGTATACGGGATGAATTGACAGACTACAAATGTTTGTTTTTTTTAAATGTTTTTTTATTTTTTTATGTTGAAATATGGCCGTGCCTGGATTGAACATGTGTTTCAATTTATAGTATGTGAGCTTTTCTTGATTTATCCCGCCTGGCACAGTTTTACAGCAATGCCATTGTACCCCACGTGGTAAATCAAGCACACCTCAAGTATTTCAAGTGACCCAGGTCAGCTACTATTGTGTCTCATATCCTCCAGTTTATAGCTTCGTTCCACGGTATATTCAAGGAGAGAGAGAGAGAGAGAGAGAGAGAGAGAGAGCAATGTATGCAGCAGTGGCGGTCTCATGACTTGTCACATTCCAGTGGAGGTCTCCGGGAGGCCTTCTGGTCCCAATATGGGGGATTAGAGAAAGATGCAGGGAGGCAGGGTGAGGTGAGAGCTGATCCCAACCACAGATAGCACCTCCGGGGGCAATGGTGGCAGTTCCCACTACCGACGGTGGTGGCCTTCTGGGAGGCTCCAGGTAGCGCTTTCTGTCCTCTAGCAACCTGGAGGTCCTTCCTTTGTATCTTCTACACATTCAGCAGACGATAAGGAGTAGGAGGAAGGAGGAGAGGAAGGAGTTAAGTTGTTGTTGAACAAACTGAGTTCAACAGAGGAGGGAGAGAGAGAGGAAAACCACAGCTATCTCTAATAAAAAATCAGTGTGTTTTGGGGCAACACACTGGCCTTTATTCAACCCACCTCAGACAGGGGAAAGGGGAGTGTGTGTTTGGTGTTGGTTTAAGCACCTCTGAATTGCAGATCCCCTTGTATGATTGTAATCATCATTGCCTCCATTTTGTGCCACTCCAGGTCTGTAATTTGGGTTTGAGATATCGACGTTGACAGATGACGGTGGAAGCATCGGTGGAGGGACTATGAAGCGGGAGGAATGGGGGGGGGGTAAGGATAGAGAGATAAGCAGAGGCAAGGATGAGGACAGGCAGGTGAGACTGGAGGAGGTATTGTGTGCAGGTCGAGCGCAGCGGCAGTTAAAAGCCCCGAGTCTCTCTCATTTCATACCTGTGGACAGGTGCTTGGCAAGGCAGAACCTGCGCGTGAGAGAGGAAGAGACGAACCGGGGGGGAGGGGTGGGAATGAACGAGAGGAGGCGGGGGGGGGAGACCTTCGGAGAGGATCAAAGAAGGTCACGCTATTCCTCCTCCCTCTTTCCCCTCGCTCTCCCCCTCCACTGATCTGGAAACGATAGATTTCATTCCTGCTTTCACTCCCCGAAGAGGGGAAGTGGTGTCGGATTACCGGGGCCGGGCCTGAGGACCTGATGTGGAACTAAGACCAGAATGCAGGACTTGTTTTCATGTTCGGGGGGGGGGGACACTTGTGTCACGCCCTTCAGCCAGGAGATGCATCCTCTGTCAGCTACATTGCGATGACATTCGCAGCTAACTTTCATTTAGACGACATGCCGGCGAACATCCCTCCTTTACTGATTTGATATTGTTGAACTTTCTCATAAAAAGTCACATCCTTAAATTACTGGACATGATTGCTTAACACTTGTAACACAAGGTCATGAGGTTGAGATTCCTCATTTCCTCATGTTTATTTGTTAATACGTTATTCTCCACTGATTTTACCAAATCATTATTTTCAATGGCAAGTGTCCAAAAGCAGGCTGGATGTGTGCTCAAGTCTGTTTACTCCAGAAAACCCTTTTTTTCCTGGCATTCAGGATGTTTCTTAACAGCTCCGTCAGCAATCAAGCAAGTGAAATCCTGTTTGTCTACCCAACATCTTTCCCTGATTACCCGCAAGTTCCTAAGTTAGCGTGTCTTCCTATTTCCATTCTGTGGACCGATGCATTGTGCGAAGGCCTCTCTCCGGGACCGCTCCTTCCGTCGACTAGTCAATGCATGTTAGTTACAGTCAATCTATAATGTTATACTAGCTAGCTCTTCAGTATAACAATAGGCATCGTATTTCAAGGACTTTACGGTGCTTAATTTATACAGACGCCTCTGCGTGGCCGTAAATCCCATCTGTGGAGTCTTTATAAAGCCGTTGGACGATGTATATTTATGGCTTGCAGTCCCTTTATGATTTCTCTACTGTACAGGAATAACAGCCTGGCAAGAAGAGGTGAAGCCCCCCGGCCATTATTTACTATGGCGTTGTACCTCGGAGACACGCAGCCAGCGATACGGGACAGGAGGCATGCGGGAATTAAGTTACACCCGAAATTTAGTGATCCTTCAAAAGAATAGGCTCCCTTGTTGGATAGGTTTACCTATGTTTCGGCAACAGAGTCCCCCCCCCCCCCCCATTTCTTTTTTGGAAACGGCTGCGGGAGTAAATGGCAAAAACAGGTCGGAGGGGAGCAGAAGTGAAAAATTCCAAATTAAGTGTGGAGGTGGTTTTTCGCGGGTGCAGCGTTTGACATGTTGGCTCCTGCGTTGCTGTTCTCAGAGAGACCCTGCTGTAGGGTCGGCTAAAGGGAGCGTGACTGATGTCTAATTACCTGTTGAGATGCGGTTTGGATCGACGCAGGTTCTTCTGACAGCACATCTTTGTTTTTTTTTCCTTTTGATGAGGAAATTATAGTGCACGGCCAAGCTCGTGTTCTCTCCATTTGCATTTGGAAGTGTTCACCTGCTCAGCTCCATAGATGTCTCTCTCTCTCTCTCTCTCTCTCTCTCTCTCTCTCTGTACATTTGAATTATGCAGCAGAAGAAAGTCTCCCTCATTAGAAATGAAGTTTATGGGGGCTGAACATCAGATTCACACAGTAGGGAAAATATTTTGATTGCATTATGATTATAGCCTGCATTTGTCTAATTGAACTCTGTCATTTCTCTGCTAAGGTAACCATGAAGAAGTGTATTGTCTGTGGTATATTTCCAGAAGCGAGTTATAGTGAGAAAAGACCAGGGAAGTGAGGTCAAACAGCAGGGCAGTAATGTGTGTGTGTGTGTGTGTGGGGGGGGGCAGGTGGGTGCGGCGAAGAGAAGGGTTTGTACATATGTGTGTACCTACGCTGTGTAAAACGTGTGTCTGTACGTACAAATGTGCCTACACATGTGTCAAACAGGTGTGTGCGGATGTGTGTGTGTGTGTGTGTGGATGTGTGTGTGTGTGCAAAGTGATGTAGGGTGGGAGCCAAAGGGGCAGACACAGGGCAGGGAGGATTATCAGTCTGCCCTGGATAACACACAGGTGGCTGATCTTGGGGGGCTTAGGATCTGACGCTGTCCCTCTATCTCCTGCTTCCTACTCTGCACACACTCACTCACACACACACACACACACACACGCACACACACACGCACGATTCCTATCCAGGGAGTTGCAATATCATGGTAGAGCTCAGGTTACTGTCAGGGTGCACACGGCCTGGGTTGAGGGGAGGTAGGAGCAGGATGTAATAGATAGTCAAAGTAATATTCTGCCAGTTCGTGCAGAGGTGAGGGCAGGGTTATTGATGGAGCCTTTGTTGTGTGAGGGATATGTCTGACCGCCTCAAAATTCCTGTTTGATTTACAGTGTAACTGCATGAGCCTATTGCTGCAAAATGAATAACGCTGCAACAGAAGAAAAAAAAAAGTGGGAAAAAACAACAGAATTTTATAGTGCAAACAAAATAAGCAACCACTCCTGGCTCTCCACCGCTCTGCAGCACATTCTCGAGTGACAACAATTCATCTTCGATTTCACGGTGGAGTTTTCCCACGTAAGACCCCCATAAAGTGGGGCTAAACTCTCCGTGGTTGCTGTTGGCGGTAAGCGGTGGGGGGAGCGGGAGAGAGAAAGAGTTGACATTTATGGATGAGGTCTCCACAGTCTTTACTATCGGGTTTTTAAGGGTTGTTTCTTGCAAGGAGCCCCTTTGTGCTGCGGCGTTAAGGGCCCGAGCGCGTGGGACTTCGCTGACAGGATCTGGGGTGGCTGCACTGTATTCACGGCAGCTTGGTAAACGGCGGCCCGTGATGTGCACATCCATCACGGCGCGGCGCCATGCTGGGTTTCAGGATGGAGGTGCATTCGTTATGTTGACGTGGCCTCAGCCCACGCCGGGGGGGGGGGAGACAGGAGAGGGGAGGGAAGGGAAGGGAGGGAGAGGGAATTAGGGGAGCGGGCCGGGGTCAAGATTAGGATGGCGGGGGTTTAGAGAAGGCGGGAGATGTTTGCCGGGGGATAAGGTACCATGGTAGCGGTACGGCCATTGAAGAAATTCCCTTTGCTCTTTTGCAAGCCCTGCAAATATCCTAGTAGAGGGTTTTCCAAACAATTCCTGATGGGTGGTGAGGCAGCAGGCAGCATTTTAGGGATTTCATTCCAAATGAGATTTCCAGAATGAGAAGAAAATGGAAAATGGAAAAAGGAGCCCCCACCCCCCCAATAACACCTTCCATTCTTAAGCTGCATGTCCCACTTGCCTTCCCCCCAGGTCTCTCAGCTACTGGGCATCACCCTGTCTGACCTCTTACCCTAACCTAGAGTCTCTCTGTTGACAGCTTTACACTGCCAGCTCAGATCTGAACCACTATCACCTCTATCACACTGATCAGTCATTTAGTTTTTACTTTTAAACACAGAAACACGGATGGAATCGGAATTTTCCATCTTTAGACGGCGATGGAAACATCCTCCTCCTCCTCCTCCTCAACCGTCACCCTGTAATCTGGGTTAACCAGGGTGTCTGGAGGGGGGGGGGGGAGTAGACAGGGAGGAGTGACGCTGACAAGGAACATCAAAGAAAGAAGGGATGGGGGGGGGGGGGGGGGGGGTGGAGGAGAGAGGGGAACTCAGAGATTAGGTTGATGGAGGAGAATAAGAGAGGGAAAACACAGGTCAGGAGGAGGTTGCTAGAGAGCACGACAAGAAAACAGCAGGTCTGAGCTAATTATCGTGTCGGAGACCTTATCTGACTCTGGCATGTAGACATTACTGTCTGCCTGATGGGAATCTTCAACACGGAGAGCTGCAGATAACTCTCTGTCCAACAACAACAACAACAACAACAGCAACAACAAAATGCTGAAACGTAACAGTGATCCAACTTGATACGAGGTGCAGAGGGGAGCCTTATAATCCTCGGGGGCCGAATGCTTTATCACAAATTCCATCAGAGCCTGGTTGGGTAGTCCGGCCCGTCAGTCAAAGAGACAGCCGGGACTTTCTCAGACAAAAGAGACACCGATCACACCTAATGATTTCCATCGGCTATAGCCGCAGGGCAGAGGGAGAAGTCGGTCTCTCATCACATCTCATCTCATCACAAACCATTTGCCTCGAGTGAACCCAAAATAACTCGAGCCCTCCTTGATAAATGGTCTCAAAATCTGTCCGCTGTGAACCATCAGCATTCCTGTCCACGTCATGCTTGCAGCAGAGTTACATCACCAAAAGAATCACAGTTCAGATACAGTTGTTAAATGCAACAACTCAAACACGGGCTCAGAAACGATGCGTCTATACGTGCCGTCTCGTTCTATACCCCGAGAAAAAATACCCACAATCATCCAAAACATTCTCTCAGACATTGTTGTCAGTGGTGCTGCCCCCGCCTCCTTGTCTTTTCTGATTGTGTACATTAAAGAAGAGGAGAGGAGGAGAGGGAACGGGGAGGGCAGGGAGGAGCAGAGGGTTGGTGTAAATCATGTTGAGATCTCACACCCCAGTGCAGCTGAGCCCCAAACCTCCATAGCTGAACATCTGTTGTGTTTGGCCTTAGCAGCCCTCCCACCCACCACTCCTCTCCTCTCCTCTCCTCTCCTCTCCTCTCCTCTCCTCCTCCTCCTGAAAGTGAAGAGGAGGTTACCAATATACGAGGTTTCTATGTGAGAAGAGGCTGCCCTGTGGAAATGAGATGACGGGATTGTCAAATATTTCTCCAAACACAACAGTCCCTGGCTGTAATATGTAGTTATTATGGATCATTGCTTTGCTGATTCAGTGATGATCTCATGCTCCTTTGGCAGTAGATTATCTTCAAGACATCCTAAATAGCGGCTCAAATTCTCATTTTCTGGACACGCGAAGCACAAAAAAAATCCGCTATCTGTCTGTCAGCCCCGAGCAAAAACATTTTTTAAAGTTCATAAATGGAGATTCTGCAGAGCCGCATTCCTTCTGAACTATTACATGATCGCGGCCAGTTTATTTTGGATGTTGTTAAGGCCTTAAACTATCTTTCCTCCAGACATTTGTGACATGTGCTACAAGAATCCAGCGCCGAAACCCAAACGTATGATGCATGACATATACAGATGAACCTCACTGCACTTCTTGTAAATTATTTTGGCTGTCTGCAACGATCCGGTGATAAAACTGACCTCCAGTCAGTGATCATCAGACAGCAAGCAACCACAGTTATAAACAACAATCAATTATAAAAGGTGCAGGGTCTTTTCTGCTAATAAAAAGGTGGGTAAACTGAGTTGGGTGGGTAAAACTGCATCCCTGGTTGTCTCTTCTCTCTCTCTCTCTCTCTCTCTCTCTCTCTCTCTCTCTCTCTCTTCTCTCTCTCTGGCCTGTCCCTGTTAGCGGGTGGCCAGTCGTCCGGCCTGTCTCTAGCACCTTGCTAATCAGCCCCACAGTTGCTCTTTGTCCCGTTCCCGGCTCTTGCGCTCCTCCAGCCCCGTCAGGCATGTGGTCCAATAATAGCCCGGCCAGGTAGCTCAACCATGTGGAATTTGACATCGTGTCCCGGTGGCATGCGCTATGCGATCCCGGGCCCCCAGTGGGAGAGAGTGTCAGCGGACGGGATACAGCGAGTGTCAAAGAGGACCAGAGGGGTTTTTTTCCAAAGTGAACCGACCTCTACTCCGCAGGTCCTGGGTATGTTTTTATCACGGAAAACATCTCGACACTGCGGATCGTTTCAGGGAGGGTCCGACAGGTTACGGAGGGGCGGAGGAGCAAGCAGAAATGAATGGTGTGATTTCATAGATGACCTTGGAGCTGGAGGGTTGGATCGGTGCCAACAACTTCAAACGGTGTCATAAAAATGTCTCTAAAAAGAGAATTGTACGACTATCACTCCACGCTATTGCTTAATCTCTGTTTTCATTCCCTTCTCTGGCAAAAGTATTGCCAAGCATGAAGATATATTTGGGGTATGCAGTGGTGTTCGCCCTTTTCTTCCTCAGATCTCCCTCATCAGATTGTCCTCAGTGCTTTCTTTCCTCCACAAACAAACCCCTCCCCTCATAAAACATGTCTAATGAAACGTATACCTTGTATCAAAGCGATGAACCCACACCCAGATGAGCAGATAGTGCACATAAAGCGACGGCTGTTATTAGCAGTGTATATTTGAGGCCACGCAGCCAACCTCCTACACCTCTCCTCTCCTCCCTCCCCCTCTCTCTCGTCCTCTCCCCTTTCTCCCCGAGGACCCCAGCTGGTGACTAGGAGAGGTGGGAGGCAGCGTGATTCATGAGCAGGGCGGAAGGAATGTGTGAGCCCACCGCATGTCTTTTGGGTTACATGCTCCTCCACACATAGAGACACACATGGCAACAGGTGCGGCGCTGCGGGTGGCTAGGTGGCAATGCGGAGGAGGAGGAGGAGGAGGAGGAGGAGGAGGAGGCCCTTGTTAACGTTGGCACCGGCCCCCACGGCTGTGCCCCGTCGGCACCGCCGGAGGCTGTGCGGTCAGAGCCTGATATATGGCCCGGTCTACACGAACAGACACGCCATCACATTCGTTCATCGTGAACTTAACGTTAGCCAGGAGCCAGAACAGACACAGCTCTGTGTTCTGTCCAACATCCGGCGCTCACTAACGTCAACGTATTGACCCCGGAATATTCCACGATATTCACACTATTCAAGCTATTTTGGACATTTGGACGTAGCTAGTGCACGTCAATCAGAGATTAGTATTTCAAATGTGGAGGCCCCTTATGGGAATTGCGAAAACATTGTCCAAAATTCCTTCGGCGAGCTCAAGTTTAAGAGAGATGAATTTCTGCTGACCACAAATACCTAGACTGAATGCACGTATGACCTTATGTTCTACTGTAAAGTCTACCGATAAGTCTCTGTCTATCTTTCGTCCGTGCTCTCTGGGGGTTTAGCCGGCGAGAAAGCGAAGGGGACAGCGAACGGCCAATGATCTTGACGCAATTTGTCAGAGGCCAAGACGCGGCTGCCTCCTCTGAGAGCGAAAAGCCTGTTAATGGATGCTTAGAAATACTCACACTTTAATTAAAGTCACATGGAGGGGTGTGGGTTGGTGTGGATGTGAACCTGGGTCTGGGTTTGACCGTTCGATGAGGCCTGTCCACCTATTATAATGATTTTAATAACTTTAATTGTGTGTGTGTGTGTGTGTGTGTGTGTGTCAGTAGTGTAGTTATCTTCAGTGGGAATGGGTCTCAGTCGAACCAGCAGCTGTTCTGTGGCGACTAAACCAACTCTATAGGCGATATAAGGTTATACTCAAGCCAACCAGTGTTGACACACACACACACACACACACACACACACACACACACACACACACACAGGGCACCTTCTGGCAAATGTATGGAAGATGGTTCTTTCTATCTGATAAAGTAATCAGCTGCAAGTCTGCATCAGCTTTGAAAGGAAAGAAGGAAAGGAATGCATGTCGGAGGAAATAGGCTCTCCAATATCACAGGGCTTCACAGTTGTTTTCACTATCAGACTATTATCTCTAAGTATTACTTTCAGTGCTTTATAATACTCTCCATCGGGGGGAAGTCTGCCCCGGGGGGAGTTTGCCCCAGGGTACGTGCTGTACAGTTTCAAACCGCCGCAGAATATTAGACACCAAAGCGGAGCTGAGCCTATACATTCCTGGGCCCCGTGTGCTAGTTGCTATCTGCAGCTGCAGGGCCCCGTTGGCTAGGTGATGAATGAACCAATAGCGTTCTGGCGATGTGATGAATGGACCAATAGAGGATGATGGATAACACTGGAGGGATCGGGGGGCTAGAAGCGGAGGTCTCGCCGAGGCCCGAAAACGCGACTGTAGCAGCAAGTCGTGAAAATCAACAAGTCCGAGGGAGCGAGGAAAGGAATAAAAGAGAGAGAGAGACATGGGAGAGAGGGGAAAATGTGAAGGGGGGGTGCTGAGAGAGAGAGAACGTGTGCAGTGATAAGTGAGGGGGGAAAGGAGTGAGAGTGGGAGAGAGGAACGTGACAAAGTGTTAGCAAAGGGAGGAGAGATGACAAAGAGGGGGAAGATGTATGAGCGGGGAGAGAAGTGGAAGGAAAGAGAGAGAGGGAAAGAAAGAACTTTGAACAGAGACGAAGGTTCCATTCCTCACCAGAATGTTGTGAACTCTGTGTGTGTGTGTGTGTGTGTGTGTGTGTGTGTGTGTGTGTGTGTGTGTGTGTGTGTGTGTGTCTGCAGCAATTCAACACTCCAAACCCTCCAAACCTCCCAAAATACAACAAGGCATTGAAAAAGCCATTTCTGAGCTCCTTTTTAGAATCCCAACTGTAACTGAAATGAAATCCTCCACCCGCTTGGGACATATTTTCAGGTCTCTCGACGATGCGTGCGTATAGGTTTTCATGCGTATCAAAACAGCCCCGCAACGCGAGTCTCGCTGGCAAGTCAGGACCAAACCACTGATGTAATGCTCCAGCCAATGCGATTGATATCAGCGATAGCTATAGGGTGCAACATTATGCCACAAAAGAGCTGCATAACCCCGGGGCCCAGTTGGCAGGCATGTTGTAAGGCAGTCATGCAGGTTTAAACCACGTTGGGATCCAAACAGCTCCGTCAACACGGCAACGCGGTTCACAACAAAGACCGAGTGATTAAAGTTTGAGCCTCTGCACACCTGCTCATCCTCTCGCATCAAAAGAGTGTCTTGTTTTCCATTCACACGCCTCCCAGCATATAGTCTTTATAGCAGCAGCCAAGCAGAGAGACTCTGAACGAAGTAGTTCTCTAATCCCAACTGGTGTTTGAAGTTCAAAAAACACCTCCGAACAGGAGAGAGACGCAGACAGACAAGGAGGAGGAAGAGGCAGAGCGGTGAGGAGGGCAGGTGATGAGGAAAGGGAGGTGGAAAAGGAGTGGAATGGAAATTAAGGACGGGGTTAGAGTTACAAATTCAGAAAAAGAAGATTTTCTCACGTATTATACTGATAGATCAGAGCAGAGACATGGGGATAACATTAGAAATTGACTGGGGCCCTCTGTGGTAAGACAGAGTTATGCCCGAGGTCGTATCCTCCTCTCCACCCTTAGCCTCCTGTCTACATTAACCTGCCCCATGTTCTGGGCCCGGTTTGGGACGTGGCCCGAGCGAGAGAGACAACTCCAAGATGACATGGAGGTCAAAATCTTTAGGGCTTTAAAACAACGTCCCTCTGGAGTTGTTGTGCCTTTGTCACGGTAAGGAGATGAAAACAAACAGTAACTGTAGCCGTGTGCGTGTGTGTGTGTGTGTCTTTAGGTAGGTGTGGGTGTGCATGCATATGTGTATGCATGTGTGTATGAGTATGTACATTCAGCGTGTGTGTGTGTGCGTGTGTGTGTGTGTGTGTGTATCTGTAGTGCTCCCTTGTCTGGTATCAATGGCAGTCACTTAGAGTGTTGGAGGAATGAGTCAGTGTGTTTACTGTTTTCACAGATGGAGCTCTGACACTGTCTGGATAACTGAGATAAATGACTCGCGCTCCGACTCAGCAGATGGGAAAAACAACAGCCACGCAGCCAGACACACACACATGCACACGCACATGCACACACACACACACACACACACACAGGCCTACACGCATATGTGTTTGTGCATGCACCCGTATGTATGGACACACACGTCCATAGCCATATATGCACAGATGCAAAAACATGTACATACACACACACACACACACACGATGCCTGATATTACCTGCTCTTAAGGACCTTACAATCAAAACCTGCTTGGCACACATACTGGAACAACATCCCCCCCACTGGAATAGACACGTTATCATGGTGTCTTATTAGAAATGAAGCTTCATCCACTGATATAGTTTTGCTCCTAATTACAGCAGAACAGAAAACCACAGGAAAGAGTAGCTACTCATTAGTGGGGAAACATCAGCTCCTGATTGGCTCAATATGGCCACTGATTCAAGCCAATAGGGAGAGCTCATCTGTTATCAATTAACAGCTGCAGGAACATAAGCGTCGGTTTCAGCGGAATGGACCATGAAATCGAGCAAAAGAGAGAGACAGAAAAAAGCAGAACATTGTGCCAAAAGGTTCTTCCCATCTGCGATGAGAACTTACCCTCACATTCAAACTATAAACTCCCCATAAATGAGGTTTTATTTATCCATCACGCTATCATGAATGACTTTACCAAAGGCTAATTTTATTTGCCGGATTAACACAGCAGGTGGGCTACAAACTGCTGCTAGTCTGCAGTGGAATGATGCCTCTATTCCACTGAGTGGCCTTGAGACAATTGTTACATACTGCCCCCCTGTGGCCAACAACCTGAGTTGCACTGAGGAGACCATGCACAGTATTTTGAAGGCCCAGTCATCCACACAGAGATGCTACTGACAGACTAATATTGCAATGTATTCCTTTTAATTGTATAATCATAATCTGTCATGCTT
Source organism: Hoplostethus atlanticus (assembly GCA_034670405.1). Lineage (NCBI taxonomy): Eukaryota > Metazoa > Chordata > Actinopteri > Trachichthyiformes > Trachichthyidae > Hoplostethus > Hoplostethus atlanticus. The sequence goes on from JAXDDX010000035.1 coordinate 1,609,172, forward strand.
TAACCAGTATGGCACATGATTACTGGGTATGGTTGGTGCTTGATGTCTGTTGACTGACAAGAAATACCTGTCTTAGAAAATGATATACTAAGAAGAAAATGTCCCTATTTACTGTCCCGATTTACTCAGGAAATGTTTGAGCATGCATGCGCTTTTTCAGCAACACACATCGTTCAGTTTCAATGCTTAACTGCTTCACATACAGGTACACACACTCACACCTGGGAGCTGCTCAGTACAGCCACAGTCTTAAACTCTGGGCTGCTCCACTGGAGCAGCTGGGAGTTAGGTGCCTTGCTCAAGGGCTCTTTCACAATAGTTGTTGACAGAAGGGAGAGCATTTCCTGTTAGCAAACCATAATCATTTGCTCAGCTGTTCTGGTGATTTGAACTGATGACCCTCAGGTCACATGCTCACTTCTCTTAGCATTAGGCTACCACACCATAGGTCTAAGGACAGCACACACACGAGGACACACGCTTATCAAAACACATTTGAAATATAATTTATTGCACATTTAAAGATCAACATAAAGTGGCACAATACCCATTTCAATCCTGTTACATCGAAACAAAAAAAACAACATAAGTCCTTACAAAATGCTCACACCTTCTGGTCTGATAGTTGTCTTGTTTTGACTTTTAGAACAAAATGGCCAAAAGGTTGCAGGAATGCCGGACCAAAACTGCATAGATTTATAAAAAACTGACCGAGACACTGCTATATGGCACAGAGAATCCAATCAGACCTCGGCTACACTCATTATGAGCCCATCGACCTCCGTGCTGTCCCGATGACTTACAGACGGTTCATTGTGTCATAAAGAGCAGGTTAACTCCCTTTCTAAAAGAGGAAAGCACGACCAGATGACTCCTCACGTGGATCCAAACGTACCATTTTGCTAATATTAAAAAAAAGAACATACAGTGCAATTTGTGATGCGATGCCATATGTCATGCCCAATTTTCAATTGTCTCTGGTGGATACAGAGGTAAAGAGTTTTTAAACAGAACATGATTTCATTTTTTTTTTTTTTTTTTAAAAGGTTCCTTAAGTTTTACAGTAGCATCTTATCACAACATGTGGGGAGCAGGCGTGCATTACTGTAAAAACCTCAGCATGAAGGTGCGATTTGAGAGAAGGAAAAAAAAATAAATGTACAAAACAAATTACATGATAGTCACAGTCATTTGTTTAAGATACTATTTACAACTTCGACCTTATGGTTCTTATTTCACAACCAAAATTGGGAGCTAATCTTTCATGATTGTTGTCAGAATCATCCACATCATCAATTCAATTAGCCAAAGTCATTCACTGCTGTTAAGATTTCAGGATGTAAAAGTTGACAAGCGTGGACGACCACCTCTCTTATTGCTGTATGGCACATTTCTTCATAATTGGTTTCATAGCAGGTGTTGGTAACAATCTGTAACTTTGTATCGACTGTTGATGCATTGATGACGTCGTAAACCAAACCAGTGTAAAGTGGGTGAAATCCAACATAACGAGTAGCCATTTGGACTGGGCTTACATGAAAGCAGTTACAGCTACAGTATGTACAGTGTGACGGCAGCAGTGGGTAAAATACAAAAAAAAAAAATCAATACAAAGATCAATATCAGTTGATGGCACAAATGTCTTTTCGTGACCCCGCCCCTTCCCGCCCTCAACCATGACTAAAAGTAAACATACACATGTGGATGTACAGTACAGCATAAATACAAGTAGCCGATGGTCAAGAGAAGAACAGCAACGACAGCATGCTAACTGGCTCTAAAATCAACTCGTAGGAGTCATAAAACTTGCAACACAGTTTTATTAGGGTTACCTGATAACGTTTTACAGTTTCATTAGGGCTGCCTGGTTGCATATTTTATTTGGATACAATAATTAATGCCAAAACATTTCAGCCATCAGTAACAGGTGTCTTGTCTGTTCACTGCGTCTAACAGGGGGGATGGTGCAGAATTGTACAGTAAATGTTCGGCCGATGGTCGCCTGTTGAAGAACTAAAAACCCAAGTAAGCCCCTTAGTAAGAAAACATTATATACATGGACAGCAGTAACGAAATATGACTTTTATTGGCACAGAATACAGTAGGCTTTTACACCCGGGGTTTCCCCATCTTGAGCTGTATATTGTACAGTGATTTGATCAGTAGCCATTTCAGCCTCTTGTCTTGAGTGAGTCACATAAAAGGTGTTACCCCATTAATACCGCTAACTAACCGTTAACACTCACGACTGTACCTCTGCTCTAAGTGCCGCCAGGACGGTGCTAATTATTTTCAATGCAACTTTCCAGTTGAGTCGAGGTTAATTAAAACACAATGCAATCAAATCATTCCTCTGTAATCGTAGAGGCCAAAAAAGGCCCTTTGTCGTACGCCAAGAAAGACAGTTGCAAAAAAGGAAAGAGGGTTAAACGAGATATAGGTCAGCTGAACTTGAAAATAAGTATTAGCTCATTTCCAGGGTTACAGAACCCGCCCGTCAAGTACATTTACCCTGACACTACCATGATAGCGGTTATAACAACCGCGTCTATTGATAATCACAGAAAAAATAAATAAAATTTAAAAAAAAAGCAGGGAACTTTGTCTGCCACTGAACAAAACCCTAAACCACTGGACACACATTGCCCGAGTAAACATAAATACAAATGCGTAGTAGAGTTCCAGAGTCGAGTTGTTTGGAGACACTTTGAAGAAGCAGCACTTGAGAAAATTGGAGAGAGAGACTGAAAGCCAGGCAGAGAGAGAGAGAGAGAGAGGGAGAGAGGGAGAGAGGGAGAGAGACTTTCCTTTGGCACAGTGGTAGTGCTCCTCTGTGGGTGAGGAGAGGAAGGGGTGAAGAGAGAGACAGAAGAAGGAAGGAGGGAGGCTCAGCCAAACATGCCCCATGGAAATATCCTGACCTATCCCTGACCTTCCCTCTTTCACAGGAGGCTCAACCTTTTCCCCTCTTGCTCCATCCACAGATCCTGATTCGGCTTCTTCCACGTCAGTCGCACCCCTCAAAACATTTACCCAAAGTACAGTCCCTCGGTCGAATCTTGTCAAGAGCCAGAGTCTGTCCAGCAGGGCCATGTAGAGGAGCTCCTCGGAAGCTTCTCCTCACAGGGGTTGAACCTTGAACCTCCTGTTCTGCAAGACGTCCTTATGAGTTTTCCACTGTTTTTGGCACTGCAGGAGGACCAAAACAGTGAAAGCTTTGCAGAAAGGAGGTTCTCTAGGTTCTTCTATAGTACTTCCTTTATGCCACTGAAGGAACTTCTGCAGGTTATTTTGCTTCCACAGAAGAAGTTCAAGTTCCTGCCAGAGGAGTTTCATAGGCTCTGTCCAGGGTCCTCGCACAGGCGCTCCTCTGAGGTCGGTAGTGCAGATCGTTCTGTGGTGAGGTTCTCCCCAGGTCGGTTCAGTACGAGGTCCTATAGGTTCTCCCCAGGCTGATACTGGGGTTCTGTGGAGGTGAAGTAGTCCTCTAGGAAGCCCTGTAGGTACTCAAAGGTGGGCCTCTCTTCGGCATCCTTCCTCCAGCAGGAGAGCATTAGCTCGTGCATGGAGCTGGGGCACTCTGCCGGGCAGGGCATCCTGTAGCCACGCTCCACCTGGTCAAGCACCTCGCGGTTCACCATACCTGGCGGGGAAAGGGGGACGTGATATTTAGGGACTGGTGGAATGAAGATATAACATGGGGAATGACATGGGGAAACTGGGCGTACATGTACCTGGCCAACCAAAACCAGTAGCTGCACACCTTCTAAATGGATAACTGGCATTTAGCTGAGTTTTATTGCAGGTGGAAGCAAGTCATGTCACAGAAACAGTTGTTTGACCTGGGGTACATCATTCAGTCTGTGAATGTGTTGGCTAGCGGAGCCAATACCTGGATAAGGGACTCTGCCTTTTGTTGCCAGCTCTGTCAGCAGCACACCGAATGACCAGACGTCTGACTTGATGGTGAAACGGCCGTACAGAGCCGCCTCCGGTGCCGTCCATTTGATGGGGAACTTGGCTCCTAAAGCATCATGGGAAATGAACGTAATAAGTTAAGTTAGTTATAAGTGAGTTAAGTATATGCATGATGAAAAAAATATAAATAATATAGAGAATAATCAAATTCAAAAAGGTAGTATGGACATTTTGCCTTTAGTTTCAGTTCAGTTCTATTGTCATCTAGCTGGATTCTTTAATAATTTTGTGCTAAAATCATCCCTGTTCAAATCGTCCCCTGCATATATTACATTGATGAAAATGAAGACATGGCCTGGTGTGGACGGACAGGTGTACTGGACTCTTACCCTGTCTAGCAGTGTACTCATTGTCCTCTATGAGTCTTGCCAGACCAAAGTCAGCCACCTTACACACCAGGTTGTCTCCCACCAGGATGTTGGCAGCACGAAGGTCTCTGTGGACATAGTTCATCCTCTCCACATACGCCATGCCTGCTGCAATCTGGAGGGAATGAGGGGGAGAAAGAGAGAGGCTTTTTACACTGAAGACATTTAGTAGATGAGCTTAAAGAGATCAACAAGATCTTAAAGACAACATCAGGAACAAGCTGAAATTGAAAAGGTCACTGGCATTACGAGCAACATTGCTGCCCTGCTCCTTAGAATGATATTGTGTGATGGAGAAATGCTAGGAGAGAGACTTTAAAGACTTTAAACAAGACTGAAGCATTTTTTAGAGCAAATGGAGTGGGGACGTACACGAGAAGAGAATGAGATTCAGGAGAGACATGGGGATGTGAAGTGTTACCTGAGAGGCCATGTCTACTAGCTGAGGCAGACGAAGTATTTTCCCTGCGTCTCCTTTAAGGAAGTCCAGTAAACTACCTGTGAAGGCAAAAAAAAAAAATGTAGTTGTACGTGTGTACATGTGAGCACACAATACAGACACAAGGTCAATATAAGCTGTGCTGGGTTAACTGCTCTGAGTGACTGTATCCAGTGTTACCTTGGCTCATGTATTCTGTGACAATGTAGATGGGTTCCTCGGACACCACGGCGTAAAGCTGGACCAGCTTCTCGTGCCTCAGCTTCTTCATGACCTGGGCTTCCTGGAGGAAGGCCTCGGGAGACATGGTGCCGGGCTTCAGGGTCTTGATGGCGACCCGTGTTGTACCGTTCCACGTACCTGTGGGGATGCACAGTGAAAGTACTCTTACTAGGTAACAACGTGGTTAAACCTGCTTTTTATGGTGGTGGGGGGGTAGCGGGTCTATGCTCCGTTAGCATCTTGTATCCAACCTCTGAGGGGAATAAACCCATACAAAAGAAAGGGGAAGTGGCAGAGGGCAGTCCTTACCCATCCAGACCTCTCCGAAGCAGCCCTGTCCCAGTTTGAGGTCTAGGCGGAGGGACTCTCGGGGGATCTCCCAGGCATCTCTGGCCAGACCCTGGGTCTGAGGCTTGGCCACAGGACACACATCTGATAGAGCATGGCACAGTCCATCAGAGTGCTCTGAAGGAGGCAAAGGAGGGAGGGCAAGGATAGAGGAAGGAGGAAAGAAATAGAGAAAGGGGAAGAGGCAGGTCAAGGAGATCCGTATAGGAAAAGGTTATGAACTATCAGAAGTATTGACATTTCTTCACTGTTAGAGAGCACTGGTGGTAGCCTGCATCCGAGTACTCACTGCGGTAGTGGAAGACTAGCTGCTGTAGGCTGGTGAACTGGGTACGAGAGGTGATGTAGAAACCTCCGCTGTCCAGCTTCCTGATCTTGTAATGTTTAACATTGAGGCCTTTGGTGTTATCGTAATCCAGCACTGACAAGCAATATGCCCCTGCGGACAAGGGAGAGGAACAGACAGACAGGTTAGAACGAGAAAACCAGCAGCATCTTGGACCTTTTTTATATACCGTGTCAAGACAATTCAAGCGGCGTCAGGTAAGTTGTCAATCACAGCAAAGTATCTCCACTCCACTCCTTGTCTCATCCTATTTGGCAAATCCAAGCAGGTTAAAACAAATGCTAAGAATCATCATCAAATACTGTATGACCCCAGTCTGCTTAAGACACAGACAAACAGGGGCACATGAGAAGAGTGAGCATGTACCTCAAACACCAAGGTGCACTATGGGTGGGCTCAAACTACAAAATGTATTTAACCCATTTAGAACCAATTTGTCCTCCCATTCATATTTTTTTAAGATCAGGGCAAAAGCTTCGGACCAAAACTACATTGGTGGATTTTCACCCCCATTTTTCCGATCTGAAGCAGGTCACAACTTGTCATGTGCTTCCGGCCTTAGGGCACAAGTCCTACAAACGATGATGGAACGCATCCTGCATATTATGTCATGATTCACACTTTATGCAACGTATGAACTGCGCGCTTCAGCTTGTCGTCTAATACAGTACATACCCTTGGGCCAACACCCACCTGCCACAGCTCCTCCCTCTCTCCCTCTCTCCCCGATCCTTCCCCTTTCCTGCACATCTCCCCAAGACTATTCTTCCCGTCCCTTCATGCCACTCTTCCACTCTCAGTGTATTTGTGTATGTGTGCATGTGTGCATGCGTGTGCTGGAAGAACAGAGATTTATAGCCAGGGGGAAATCCAGCACCCTCCTAGGTTGACCTAGTTCTGGCACAGTGATTCACCCCTATCCATTCACAAGCCCCACTCCACTCCACTCTTTTCCTTTCTCCCCTACTTCCTCCAAAACAACCCCCTAAAGACCCCACTTACGTCACAGCGACTAGAACTGACTGCAGAAACATAACTCCACTACAGGCCTAGAGTACAAAGCTACAGTGCCATGGGCCCAGTCGCAAATTAGCAATAAATAACTTCATTAGTATGTTCTGCCTCTTTCAAATGGAGTCCCTGAAGATCCACCTCCTCCAAAGTAAGATCACATCTAAAGCACGGAGTGAAATCTAGCTGCAGGGACACAGAGAAACTCAGTTGTCGTACTTCCTTTGCAGGTTTTAAAAGGCAGCACAGCACAAAATAAAAGCTCAGGTGTTTATCTATCCAACCTGGAAATATGGTGCGCTGCCAGACACAAAGCTCATTGGCTGCGTCTGTAGTTTGATTACAGCCAGCATTTTTTTTAAATCCCATTCATTTGCTTGATTTTAGGGAGGTTGTAACAAGATGGATGAGATCTGAGAAAATATATTTCTGATAAACAATTCATTATCATGTTTTTAATCTTAGAGATGTCTTTTACTTGCAAAATAAGAAATATTTTCAGGCCTCAAGGCTTTTTCCAAGGGATATAGCCTGAAAAGTATCAGGTATAAAAGGTATAATCATTTGGTAGTCATCATGCTGTACATTTGCGTCTGTAAAAGGGGGTCACAAGTAGAAAAGGCTGAGAACCATGAATGGATTATTACGCACAGACGCCAGAAAAGCAGAAGAACTAATTGATGTGTCGTCATAACGACGGCAGCTTCAGCAGTCCGTCTGTTCCTGCTGTTCTCTCTCACCTTTAGTGGTCTCGCTCTCCCTCACCAAGAAAGTCCCCCGTCTGTTCTGTAAGCTCAGTAGGAGCCTCTCCGAGTCGCGTCGAGTGATCTTCCCAAAATACCACCTGCCAAAGTGGGCCACAGAGAATACGATCAGTGAGAAGCTACAACCGAGCGGCTGGAGCAGGCAAGCGGAGCTACTTTTGGACTAGCGTCAGGATGGTGTATCTGAAAATAGCATTTACATTAGCTTTTAAACTCTTACATTACACAGGTGGTAGAAACACAAGATCATACATGTCACACATCCTCCCATATCATAATGCATGCTATAGAGAGAGTCAAACTACAGTGGGCCTTTGTGACAAAAAACTAAGAAACTGTAAGCGTGAGGAAGAGCGAAAGGAGGAGGGTAATGTACTCTTCTGCTTGGATGGAGTCGGACGGGGCCACGTAGTTGCTGGGGATGTAACCACTCTCTCCTGTTGTCAGGGAGCGAGCCAGCCACCAGTCCCCTTCCCTATATACATATATATGTAAGAGAGAGAGAGAGAGACAAAAAGACATGATCACAACCCGACAATCAACATTGATCACAACACTGAGGACACTGATTTCCAGAACATTTCTTGGCTCAATGATTTATTCCCAAGTGAGGGCTGTGGTTAATAGAGGATGAGCATTCAGATACTACAGTGACGGCATCATGGGACACTATAGAGTCATGTCCTCATGCCAGAGTATTCGTTTGGCATGGCTTATTGACAAGTTGACATCTCCATATTGTTTGACTGGACCAACAATGTCCGTTACAGTGGAGAGAGGAAACTTAGTGCTTAAGGTTCTCGTACATACACTCGCCTCCTCCCACCCCTAAGAGCACAGAGTGACGTTGTGAAGAAAAACAGATCGAAGAGAGAGAGAATGGAGAGTTAGGTAATCTTTTATTCCACAGTTCCAGTTTACATTTAGCTCTATAATCATAGCGACTTGCGATGGGTTTCATCCTTAGCGCACCAAATTCATTTCTGGCTGTTTTCTGTGACTCTTGATATTTACTTCTTAAGCCGTTACGCTACGGACATCACCGAGTAAATCCAAGCATCAGTAATGGGACTGTGAACAAAAAAGGTTTCCTGTAGATTTTGTTTTTACTGCATTAAGTGTTACTGACCTGAAGCTGTACTTTCTCCTAGGAGAAACCATGAAGCGTGCGAAAGAAAGAGAGAGGGAGAGATAACAGACATAGCAGACACATCAAAACACGGCAAGGAGACACAGCAAGGCAAGCAGCACAGACAGAGCAGAGGAGCCGAATATGCTGTGGGACTATGCAGTAGGGCTACACAATATGGACGGAACATCATATAGTGCAATTTCAGTGTTTGCAAAGTGTGTTTTAAGTTTGCATTACATTTTAATGTGGGTTGTAACACTTTCAGTAGCACTGCATTTTTAGATTGCGGAAATATCTTCCATCATACTTCCTATTAATGATCAAATCCTCATATTATATTGCAGTTCTGGGGCCTGGAGGCAGGTCTGCCCATACACACTTCTCATTCTCACTACTTCCCACTCATTGATTGTGTGTACATTAAAAATGAATTTGAAAATCCTCATGTATCCAATTCCCTGTATGAGATGTAGATATTGCATTCTTTCATATTGCAGTATTATATTGTTCAGCCATACTATACAGCACCAGGCTATAGATAAAGAACACCAGACCAGACTTATGGCAGGAAGTTATGGAAGGTGACTGCAGAAAAAAACACCATTGTTCTGATTTTCAACACCTGCATGGGAACTCCACTCCCAGATGCTTTCACTGTGAATACACGTGCCATTTTTCACTTCCTACCACTAAAATATTTGTGCTCTTTTTTTGTATCTTGAGTATGCACTACAACATGCTGCGATGTCCTACAATGAAATAAATCAAACTAAATATCAAGAAGAAAATCTCATGTTTGGAGGGATGGAATGGAAACGTTAACTTTTGTTATGCCAAACAATTCAACTGAGCGGGGGCAGTGATGACATTAGCCCCCTGGGAGGAGCAGAACGCCTTAGCAGTTCTGCTCTGCACTAGTCAACAGATGGGGAGGACCAGACACGCGGCTACCAGATCTAGCTCTCGCTGTGTTTGCATGTCGGCATCTGCGTTCATTCAGATCGAGGCGTTTGTGTGAATGGGTGTGCACCGGCGCTCATATGTGCGTCTACGAAATTGCTCATTTCGATTTGCGTGCGTGGGAATGTGGGCGTGTACTTTGTTCTGCCATCGGAAAGAAGACAGGTGCTCTTTCTTACGTGTTGTTGACAATCTGCAGCTTGTCGCCTTTCTTGAAGGTCAAATCGGATGCTGTCCGTGACTCATAGTCATACAACGCCACAAATGTAGTGACACCTCCTGCAAGAACAGACACGCACAGGGAACAATGTAATTAAAGACAGTCATACTTCCCCTTAAGCCCTCTTCACAATAACTTCCACAATCTAGCTTAACTTCCATAATAACTTGCTCTATACAATGCAACGTTATAACATCCGGCACTCATAAATCTTAAGTTATTTAGCGGTTGCTCCATCTCTGTGTAAAACAATTCGCCGTGGCCTAATGGGAAATATCGACATCTGGACTGTGTGCTTGGTCGTCCATGAAGGACAAAGCTGTCATATCAATTGCTTTGCATTTTCTGTGTGAATGTGTGTGTAGCTTTCTAGCCCTACCTTTTAATGAGCCTGTGATCTAAACCTCTCTCCAGCCAATCATTGATCGGTTCATTAGATGCGTGGGAGAAGGAGGCCGGCAGAACCGTCCCTGACATGCAGACGGCCCACCAATCTCCCTGGATGGAGCAACACTAACCTAACCATCTGGTGTAGACACATTACAGGTTAATGTCTTAAGTAAAACCTGGATGGTGTGACACAACCAGCTTCAAAGTCAAAACAGAGGGGTTTTAGCCTGCACGACTGCTGAAAAAGCTTTCAAATATTCTTTTCAGATTAGCTGAGGGTGACTCATTGTGAATCACTTCTCTTTCCTCACAGGTACATTTAGATTTTCTAACCCTAAAAACTATGAGTCGACTCTGAACTAAGCTAAGGTTCTTCCATACAAAATCCTATAAAATCTGTTCCCATCATGCAGCTCTTTTCACACCGACAGGTTCTGTTTTATCATGCCGGGTTAGGACACCGGGTGAGATTACTTTGGCCCTACTTAGTATCTCATGCTTAAACAAAGTGAAACAAGCAAACAACATGAAAATTAGTCTGGGGCACTGGGCACTTTTATGAAACTTTTATGTTTCATCTTTCTGTGCCAGCTTCCAAATACCTGAATACTTCTTATTTAATTGACCATTTTCCCTGTCACAGTCAAGTCCCTTATCTTACAAATTCCTTTCCCCTGACAAAATGTATTCTGTAATTTAGTGACTTGTTAAATAAACTGTGGTATCCACAGTAATTTCCCATACTATTACTACAACTAACCATTCCCACAATGTGTTGCCTACCAGACAGAGGTCCTCTCTGAGGCGAGGTGACGGTGCCTGTGTGGTCCACCCCTCCAAAGAGAGCCAGCTCTGGAGTGTTTGTTGGGGCATGCTGGTGCTGCCCTTGATGCCCTGGATGCCCTCGCCTGCCGGTCCCCACGGCAGGACTCCTGTTGGGGGTCTGGGTCTGCTGGGCAGGGCTCAGGTGGTGGCTCAAGTGCCCGCTGTCTGAGCCTGTGCCATCCAGACTCATCGAGCGCTGTCCCGGCTCCTTGGGCTTGCTCTTGCCTGCCCCCATGTGCAGACCTGTGGGGGATGGAGAGACCAGACGGATGGCGAGTAAAGACGCGGCACTTAAATTGAGGTTGCCTCGCGCTTGATTATTCAGTTAGAAAGGTTGTTAATTTGCTTTAAACATAATGAACAGTTGTGAGTCACTAGGATCTTCATTTGAGTGTGATCTAATTCAGATTTTAGAGTTCTGCGTAATTGACGTTTTAATCCGTTCCGACAGCCGCCGAAAGCTGCAGATTTGAATCGACACCTCTAATTCAGTCAGTTAAACCGCAGTTGACTGGAGGAACAGGAACTCAACCTCATCGCCTTTAGTCATTCTCCTTTCCCAAATGTAAATTCCCCTACTGCTGCGAGCCTCACATTCATTCAGGCCCTCCTATCCCTCCACACAGAGGATCCTTGGAGCTCTTCCAGGTTCAGCTGGAGCAGTTTAGAAGGCAAATGCTACCTTGAAACAGTCAACACACACATTCAAGGTCAACCAATCTGTTGACTCAATCTGTTGTGAATCAATAAGAATCTACAAGGAAAAACAAAGCTTCAAACAAAGGAGCAGTGGGCTGTAATGAAACTGAGTGTTAATACCGGTTCTTGTTGACAAGGACAAAAGCTCTTTCATCGTCTTCAGGCAATTATACACTGCACTCCTGCATCCCACTCTGATGCTGAATACAATTGTGACGGTCCTACAAATGCAACAAGTCAGTGCTGTCATCATGAGCTTATACGAAGAGAGACATGCTCAGACGATCAAGTGCACCTACAGAAAGTTAGCGTGCGCACACACACACACACACACACACACACACAAACCGATCCTTCCTTTAGGGCATTCTAGGGTGACTCACTGTGAGACAGGCTATTTCAGGCCAGCTGAAACATTGACAGTCACACACACATGGACTGGCCTTGTTCCTCTGAACAGTGGTGCTCTCAGTTCCAGACAGAGTGTATGAGCTCTGTGGATGTGTGTGTGTGTTAGTGTGTGCAGCTGTTCCTCAGTCTCTGATGGGACTCTATCACACACAGACACCCACCCACATTTATGTCTCTCACTTCCTTTTTCCAACACATGCACATTAGTGCGTGCGTGTTTCCAACAGACTCGTGTGTTGGGCAGAAAGGGTGATTAACACAGACAGCAAGGAAGGAACTGGGAATATCTGTAAAAAGAACACGTAGGTGGGTGTTATACAGAGTGCGCGGACAGCTGCAGATTAGTGGGTGTTGTAAGTGTAATGTGCAAGCATAACACAATTACACAGGTATGGGAATTCTCACAGATAAGGAAGGATCCTGCTGTGGAGATGTGTGGGTGGATCAGTGTGTGCACACTGTGAGTCGGTGTGAGCGTGCACCTGAGGGTGAGCGGCTTCGAGCGTACGCGTATGATCATGCAAGCTTTGATTCAACCCCTGCCAGGATGTGATCCACCCCACTGGGGGGTTAACGCATCACATGGTGCAACACTGAGTCACACAGAGATGGGCCGGGAGGCCTGCAGACAAAGATGGGTCAATGTGCGCAGGGCAAGCCGCTCGATTAGGCTGGCCAGTCTGGATATCAGCACAGCCAGTAATGGACTTCCAGTCTGGCTGGTAGTGCCTCAAGCTGCTGCTTGTTTTATTGCTTGGGGAGTGGACCCACCACGTAAGTAGATTGGGCTGGCGGACTCACAATATGACTGGCCACCATCTTAACCAATTAAACACATTGTTGGAGGCCATCATACAACAGACACTGCTGTGCAAATGCCAACTGAGTAAAAACAAACTGTATTTTAGGGAGGAGTATCCCTTTAAACGTCCCATTGCACCACCTTAACATTCTCCTGTACTACACATGGCTTCACTTACAAAAGTCATCATAGAAAGGCTGAATTGATCCTATATCAGTTACTTCAGCTTGACCTCTTAAAGTGCAGACCTTTTGAACCGTTGAAGGAAGGGCATCCAGGGCAGCAGGCTTTTCTCAAGGTCTTTCCCCCAGGACTTTGGCTGGGGCCATTAGTCCCGACTCCTGGCCCCAAGCTTGCTTCTGAACTAGAGTACTGCTCGGTGCCCTGTAGCAACAGTACATAGCTATAGAAAATGTATTGAAAAGGCATAAAAGAGCAGCAAAAGATGCCAAAGAGTGAAAACCAATAGTAGCATACCTCTCCTTTCCTCTCCAGATCAAACTACAGCTACTGTGAGGGTGGAACCTGAGGACGTCTAAACACCCAGGTAATAATACTGTAATACTAATATGATCCATAGGGATATTCTCCTTTCACTTGTCCCCTTCACAAAGAGGTCAGAGCACAGGGTCAGCTACAGACCAGTGCCCCCAGCGGCTGGATGTCTTGCTCAAGGACACTACGCCAGCAGCACAGATGCTTGCCAGCATGGGGGACTTGAACTTGAACACTCACTGATGATGAGTTACACCTTTTAATGGGTCTAATTCAATGTACTATCACTGTACATTAATGGCAGAATCCATGTCCTCTTGAGTGTCATAGATCCCCGACACTCTCCAGGATGTCATACACACCAGAATACCCTTGAAAGCATCATAGTCAGTGTATGTAAACAATAGAGCTTGCACTGTAGCGGAGGCTTTTCCTAATATGGTGTCACAGTGCCCTAACACCAAGTGTGAACATGTGACTCCTTCCCACATTCTGCCAAAACACAGGGAGTCAGAGAGGAGGTGAAGAGGAAAGATGACACAGAGAAGGAGACAGAGCACAAGTGGACAGGATAGACAAAAGGAAACAACTGGTAAAACAAAAGGAGAGGTAGGAGAATAAAAGAGGAGGAAAGGCATGGCGAGCGAGAGAGGCGGACCGAGGTGGCTTGAGATGAGGAGAGAGAACGAAGGGGAGGGAGATTTCAGTACCTCGCGAGCGTTGCCATTCGCCAGGAGCGCGGAGGAATGTGGGAGAACCAGACTGCACCACGCCTCTGAATGCCAGCGACTGCAACAGGAACAGGCACCTGAGCAGTGGGTGGTGGGCGTGGAGTGTGTGTGGGGGGTAGATGAAGAGAGGGGGCGTGACAACAAAGCTCTGTTCTCCCCAGTTCCTTTATACAAAGACACACATCAAAGGCTGGTTCCAGTAGAAACTCCCGTTGCCTTGCATCATGGGTTCATCATCCTACTTGCATATTATTGTTTAATGTCAGAAAAGCAATGAATGCGGGGGGAGAGGAAGCCGACTGTGCGACTAAACCTGTGCTGGGCAAATGGAGGCTAGCTCTAGTGCTGAGTGGTATTTACCTCAAAACCACAGCGGAGTTCAAGAGCACTTGAATCGACGCAGTTCATGTACCACTAACCTGGGTCTTTCTGTGAGTGTGTGTTGATTGTGCCTTACATAATCTATGAAATTGTTGCTGCCTATGAGCCACAGCCTGTGTCAACGAGAGAGAGAGAGAGAGAGAGAGAGAGAGAGAGAGAGAGAGAGAGAGAGAGAGAGAGAGAGAGAGAGAGAGAGAGAGAGAGAGAGAGATGACGGGAATGCAGGTTAACAAAACAAGTCCCAACACCTATTGTCAGGTACCGACACTGCCGGTGGTTTCAGTGTGCTGTATGTATATGTAAGGTCTTGTTCAAGGGCACAGTGAGTTTCCTACAAGCCCTCCAATTATCTCCTCAATTATCTGCACACTGTGTCACATTGTGAAGAAGAAAAAAAAACAACTTTAAAATGCAAAGTGAACCAACAGTAAGCCTAGCAGCTACTGTATTGTAGATGCAGTCGTAGGTGCTACGACCATCTGGGTTCATTTCTAGCTCCAATTTACCTTACAATTTATTTGTCCAAAAACCAGAGGCTACCGTTCTCCATCTGAAACAGAAAAACACTAGCTGCACATTTCTGGTCAGGCCATAAGCACATTTGGCCACGACAACCCTCAGTGAGTCACAACAGAGGGTAACAGTTCCCACAGTGCTGGAGCTTGAGCCAATGTCTCATTCAAATAGGACAATTACAGGAGCGCTAGCTGGGGGGGGAGGGGGGTGAACCATGGCTCCTCAAGATCAAGAAAATGTGCGCATTAGCGTCAATGTCTTATCCTACTGTGACATGAGTGGGTATAGCCCACATAGATTTGTAATCCTTCCCAGATCCATGCACAGTTCATCTAAATATAGCCTGTGTCACAAAGAATGGGCTCTAAAGGCCAAAAGAAAAAGCACTGCAGCCACATTACTCTCACTGCGTATCCCAATTCGGTTGTCCGAATACCAGTATCAGATCCTCTCCGAGCTCAATCCCCAGATCTCTACCCCTTGCTCTCGAGAAAGTCTCAGCCCTGTATCTGCCTGTCCCATCTAATCTCGTTTCTTCCGTGGAGACACACAGAGGACAGGCGAGGAGGAGGAGTGGGAGTGTGGCCCCCAGCTGATAAAACTCACTTCCGTTTTCTGTCCATCCAGCGGCAGCTCTGGCTCCAGTTGAGGAACAACTACTGCATGATTAACTCCGTTCGGTGCAGGAGGGGGAGGGGGGGGGGGGCAAGGGACAAGTGAAGGGTTTCGTTCCAGAAATGACACATAGTTTTACCAAATGATTAAAAACACAAGACTGTGGGACTTTTACAAAAATGCCAGTAGATAAACTCAAGTTCTTGAGTGACGAATTGATATTTGACTACATCCTCTGTGGTTTAGAACCATTTAATAATAACCTTCTCCCCCCAAAATGGATACATAGCATTTTGGATATATACTCTTCACACGTTTTAACAAAAAAAGGATACATGAGAGCCTACAAAGATCCATCCTTCTTGTTGCTTTCTGAAATGGAAACATTATGTACCATGGCCTACTGTATGTACTGTATGTCTTTGAAGCCGGGCCAGCTTCTGAACCATTCTTTGAAAGCAGGTCATTGTAGTAAAACGTATGACAATCCAAAGATGTATTTTCATGTCATTTCTGATGTTAAGAGGATGTTTCAAAAGGAGTGTATTGTAGCATCTCCCAAGGTTCGCCCAGTGGTATATCCAGTGGTTAGCTTCCTATGATTTACTCAATAGAGGTTTTCATTTTTGCCTCATCCCCCCCAGACCTGACTCCACTCCCCTATGGAAACATGCTGGAACTCGTCCAAAGCCTAAAACCAAATGTAAATGGATTAACCACAGAAATAAAAATTCTATTTCCATGGGATTAAACATCAGTTGTTTTCAGCAAAGCTGTATTCAAAGAAGCAAGGGGTGGGGTAGTAGCAGCCTACATGGGTAGCAGCTGTCAAAAGGATAACGTCTTTGCCATCGGAAAGAATAAATAAAAGAGATAAAAATGCCAATGGTCCATGCTTGCCAAATTCATCCACATTAGGGACGTTAACAAGCGGGATTTGTGAATGGGAAAAGAGAGAATAAACGACAAGGCTGTGCTGGTCGTAGGCTACAGCCCACATACAGCGCATATGCGGCCTGATGAATCAAAACAGGTGCTGTTACAGCTCCATTTTGAATTTCGATGGATTGTGGGATTATTTTCTATTAGAAGCACATTTCCTTCCTCTTCCTTCAGTCTTTTAGTCGTGATAAAGAATCGGACATTCAACAATTCTCCATAGTACGCATCTTATGCCGGGGTGTAAATCGTCAACAACAACGGAGCCCTGGCACAGGCTGAGTGGCACCGGCCAAATGTGCGTGAAACACTGAATGGCCTGTGCAACAATGAAATACAAGTCAGTGTGATGGGCTACCAAACAGTGTGTAAAATATCCTTAATAGAAATACGCAACGACAAACCAAAACCAGGTTTTCATTCGAAACGACGGCTGGTTTTACGTACCCCTGATATCGCAGGCTGTAATTCACTCACCTTTAACGCGTCTTGAAATTTAGTCCAAAAATCAGAGACGCGTCGCGAGGAACCGAGTTAAATCCTTATCGCCGTCCTCATTAGAGAAATAACAGAAGCGAATGGCCAGCTGCTGTGGAAACCTCGGACCAGCGACAAATCCCATTTAGCGAATTTAGGAAGCGCAGGGAGAGGAGGTCATGACGGGGACTGCCTTCAGGAGCAGAGGGCACAGCTCCCGGCTGCAGCGGGCCAGACAACACCAAACCGATTGAAAAGTGTTCACTTAGTAAGACGAGTCTGGCCGAGGGAAACACGGTGCGGTAGATTCATGCGACGACAACACGAGTGGTGTAGTGAAAACATGTCTTGTAGGGGGGAAAAGGCACGGATTATGCATCACTGACGAAACATGGGAGCACAAATATGATAGGGGAGCCTGTATTACGCCTTTTACGCAGCTAGGTGGTGTCAAGAATCACGTCTTGTCGTGGAATAAATAAGCCATAAAACACTAGACGCTGTGATTTACAGTCATTTTAGCATATAGAAGAGGCGTTGGCAGCACTGACTGAAACGGTGCTATATAGTTAAAAAATATATGTTCTCAAGTCACTGTAAGTCACGGAATATTTTGTTGGTTTTATAAAACGGCGATAATACGCTGTTTTAACAAAAAAGTTAATTAAATCTCTTATTTTTAATTAATTCTTACTAATACGAAGTACTCTTTCCCACCAGATAAACAAAGTGGTTGCTAAGCGACACGCGAGTACCGGTACGAGTGGTAATTTTAGTCCAACGCATTCATCTTTCGTTTTGATTAACTGTTATGCGGCCATAGGTGCGACTTTATCAGGGATTCCACGACGGTTTCGAACGTGTCTCAGCCAATCAGAAAAAAAGGATCGGAACCACATGTTTATAATGGAGATCACGTACTCTGTCCTAGGCTTCTCCCATTAAATGAGTGCGCACATTTCACGCACAACTATATTCGGGATTTTGGTTTAAATATCACGATAGCTACTGTGAAATAGGCTAGACTGGTGCCACAAAAATCTTACCCATTGCTTTATAGAGATACATAGAGTGTAGTCACAGAGTGTAACCTGCATTCATTTAAAGGAAGTCATGATACACTCATGATACACAGTGCCATGGGATAAATATAAGGAGACAACATGATCTCACTTTGATTCATTTTAACCTCACTGTGAAACGAATGAATAAATATAACCAACAGAGATGAATGCACACATTTATTTGACGATGTGCAATTGACTCACAATGATATTGAATCATAAAGGCATTCACAAAATGCTCCAAAACAAATGCATCCCAAAAATTAGTGGTTTCACAAAAGTCACCAAAATTCAGGACATTTTGCTCTTCGTCTGAGTGTGAATGGGATACATAGTTCAAGGTCATTCTGTGTTTCAAATTCAATGCAAATCATGTTTGATTATGACATTTGGATTACATCATTAAAGTGTTATATATCTGTAGTGATGTTAACACAACTATAACAGTAATTGCCAATGTTGACTTACTGACTACACACGCACACACGCACACACACACACACGAGAACACACGCGCACACACATGCACACAGAGCTATCTAGCGCTTCTTTTTGCTCTCTTTCTTTAGTTTCTGTCGAATCTGAGGTGCAGGTCCTTTAGATTTCTTCATCTGTTCAGCAGCCTTTCCATCAGTAGACTCAGTCTCCTCCTGTAGAGGAAACACAGGAAGCATTAAATTCCCTCTATACAAATTTAAATTGATTCTGAGCCCTTGAAACACGGACTGACAGCCAACCACAAGTTAGAAAGTCCTGCCTAACAACAATTAAGGTATATATCGCCATAAAATAAGCTCTAGATTGGGGCTTTAAAGCTTGCATTAGTAATTTACAGCAAAGGTAAATGGATATCTATATATACATTTCATTATTTCAAGGATCTCACAATGCAGGTGGAGGAGCCTCCTAACAATCAAAAGGCAAACTCCAATTTCCAACTCTCAGATTCCCAGAGGCAAATTGTGAGACTACCAGTTCCCAAACTATGTAGAGGAGTCCAGACTTCTAGACCCACTTAAATAACAAAAGGAAATTTGGGGATTTTATTCTTTTCATGCACAACAGCAATCAGATGAGTTTCAGCACTTTGCCTTTGTCTGCGTTATTTCTATGAGTGCAATCACTCCTATTGTTCTAGTGGGGAATAACCACAGCGGGCTGAGATGAGGGATGGCGACATATTGTAGAGAGTACTCAGTCCATCTAATGACGATGTCTGAAATTGGACAGTGTATTTAATTGCTCTTGTCTATAAATAATCTCTCCTGACAGTCGTAAGTATTGTGGGATTGTGAGAATTACCCTTGGCCCAGTTTTCCTGGACACTTAAAGAGTTCCATAATGAGATATCCACCATTTGAAAAAAAGTGACACCTACTCTTACAAAATTAAAACAAATTATTTTACTTTTTAAAAGGATAGTGGGTAACTGAGGACCCCTGCTGAAGAAATGATTTTAGAGATATTGAATGGTGAAAGTTGGGCATGGAATTTGAATGGATTTATAGCATTTTGGACTCTTCAGTTGCAGATATGACGAGAAGATGGATAGGATAAGAAAAAGCAAAATATTACTCTAATCATTTCCCTAGCTATGTCAGCAGCTGTACCAAACTAGAAATGTTTCTGATATTGCAGTCTGATTTTGTGAACCAGTTGCAGTGCATGGTAGCCACCAAGCAGATTGCATTGCATCCCATCTATCAGTAGAGTATTATATTAACTTGCACAGACATACAATAAAATCTGCATTGGTTAAAGACTAGCATCCTAGCATGTTAACTTAACTGTGTCAATGTGGTGAGGAGAATATTGATCTCTTTTTGAGCTATATTGCTAGTCTGCCGAAACAGGACAGAGGTCTGAAAAGCCTTGAAAAATCTGGAAAATGAATTTGAACATCTACAGATGTTTGTGACATGCCTAAAAGGTCTGGCAAATTGTGGAAAAGCAAATTTGTTTTTGTGAAAATAATCTTAAACTATAGACTGACATGGCCTGACAGTCATATTGCCCAGCTACTATGTTGAGCACCAACCAACAATTATGAAGGTTTTAAAATGGAAAATGTGTAGGAACCCCTCACTACACTCCGAGCAATATAAAACATGTGACCCCAAATTGTAAAGTCTGAAACAAAAACAGTCAATGCTATTGACTCTGGCAGTGACAACAAAGCAAAATCCCACACAAGGAAACAAAACAGGGAGAGGATATTCTGAACAGTGTCTTTTTGAGGGTCTGCTTTTCCCCTTCCCCTGGGTGTCTACCTGTTCATGACCCTTGGAGGTGGGTATGATGACAGCCAGGATGCAGATGAGTTGGAAGATGGCCCCCAGGAAGAGTCCGTAGCGCAGCAGGCTCTCTAGAAAGGTGGACTCAGGAACCTCTGGGGGAGACAGGTCCAGTTCTGCGGACATGGTGCTGGCCTGCTGGGGTTTCCTTCTATAACCTATCTATGCAAAAGGTAAGAGGGTGATCAACACAAGTCAGTGGTTCCCAAAGCAGGGTCTAGGGACCACCAGGGGTCCTTCAGGGGGGTTCCATGGGGTCCCTAGCAAAATGATTAAAATATCACTGTTATTTCACCAGGGGTGTAAAAAGTAGAAGTAGAAAGTAAAAGTACTGACCATGTTTTTCCTCCACCCATCCCATATACCAGGTGATTCTAATTAGCACAACTCTTCATCTTGGTAAGAGCCAGGTTGGAGCAAATACGTGGTTAGGATTTCTACTTTCTGAAGCTTTACTTTCTACTTTTTACCACCCCTGTATTTCACTCTTTAGAAGTTATCACAAATAGAGAATGTATAATGCTAACCATATATTTCTTTCCTCCTCACTGTAGTTATCCCCTCAAACACATTTTAGACAGCTCTATAATAGTGTACCAAGTCATATCTAGCAACATTTTCACATATGGGGTTCCGTGGGAGAAAAACGTATGAAATGGGCTCCGTGGTCTAGTGCATTTACTGTTTATACGTGATGAGAAACACAATATTTGCTGCATATTTTCCAGTCTGTTGTCTTTGGATAAGCAGGGCGGATGTAACGTTACGACGCTGCCACGCATCTGATTCAAAGCAGCACCGCTCTGTGGCTTCATGTTGTTCAATGATACAATGTTTCTCCTACATTCTGCGTAGGACTACAAAGCTTACCAGAGACGGGACTGCTTCACCTTCCTCCTCGTTGCACGAACGTGTACATCAAAAAAATCACGCCAGATAAACGTGAGGTCTGTAAATATGAAAAAAAAAAGGGCAAAAACTAGAAATTCAGCTCACAATGGAAAAATATCTCAATCGGAAATGAGGTCAGTGAAACATCCGTTTCCGAGTCTCGCGTGATTGGTTTGAAAACGTCGCCCCCTAGTGTTGGTGTCAGTGTGGTGTCAGTGACTCAATGAAAATCTTTTGTTCGCTCTCAACTAGTGAAGTAAAATGGTGGGTAAATGATGAGTTCTAGTCGGTGATCATCGTAAGGCAAACAACTACCAATATGAACATAAATAAACTCTATTTTCAGAAAATAGAATATATTATATTATATATTTTCCCAGCCCTTATATAAATGTTCAGTTTGATACTACTAACTATGATGTACACTATGCATTTATGTCATGAAGATTTATGTCTCAAATAAAAAAATAGGTTAACTGAGTTCAGGTGGGATTATTCTCCACTACATCCTTTCTCTCAACAGACAAGACACAGATTTATATGAAGATTTATATATATATATTGTTTAATATAAAACATTTTCTTACATGCTTATAGAGGGCAGTCATACAAATATATAAACAGAGAAAATGAAACACAAGTTGAAATGTAGCCTCAATAGATATATAAGGCACTGCATATGCTCTAGTATCTTTGTTAAGACTGAGAGATGTGATCTATTCTTGAAATAACATAGGTCGACATAGGCTTACTGTGCATCTGTTTTTTTACGTTTTCCCCTAAATGTCTGCAACCGGTATGATTTACAAATCTTATTGCAAGTCTCTTTATGACAAGCTTGCTATCCACCCTCCCAAGAGATCGGCATTGTTTATTAACAGCCCGTGGGGTCCACAGATCAACCCTCACTGGTCAGGTTACCAGCTGAAACCCTGCATCCAATAGACCTCAGGGCTGCTCCAGGTTTCTAAGGTCACTCTCCGCTGTGGCCTTTTAGATCTCTCCGTATGATGTCATTCACTGGAAAATATGAATGGGAAAGATGAGCAACTTGATGGCTCATTTGCCACTAATGTAACAATAATAATTCACGATGAGATGCTTAGTTCATGTGAAGTTTTTAAGGAATCCAATGCAATCTGATGGCTCCATCTCATATCGATCATTTTCACATTTATTCAACCAAGTGGGAATTAATGTAAATTTTCGTTTTGAACTTTCTGCACAGGGCGTTGACGTGTATGAGATGTTGCAATAGCATCAAGTCACCACAAGATGTCTCTATTTTATTTGATGTTTATCTCTCCACATTAGTCCCATTGAGTTCAAGGATTTCTGTCATTAGGGAGATGTGGCCAAGACAGCATTTGCGTACTTATTTACAGAGGGAAACAATACAAATATTTCAGGATAAATAGGTTTAAAAAAATGAGGATAATAGTTGCACAACTTTTCATTACTACATGAGCATGCAGAGGGACCATTGCTGCTTTCTTTGCCATAGGTACTCTCTGCCTGTATTTGGTTACATACTTCCTGTCTGTCTTACATCACTAAGATGTTAACGGAAACTTTCTCCCACAGACAACAGCGCCAGGGTGCATTGCACTTTCTCTCAGTTTCTCTCAGTTCACACTGTTGCATTTTCATTATTTCCTACACTCAAGTCATATACATTTATTTCAAATGAGAGTGGGAACCCTCATCAAGCTTTTGAAATAATTTTTTGTTGTGAAACACACAGTGAAGAGTGACAGGAAAGTGGATAGAGAGGTCTAACAGAAAACCATGCACCAGGATTCGCAAGCATCCACTTTCGGTGAGGTGTGCATGTTTGCAGAATGGACCGCAAATACCCATCCCCCATGCTGCAATACTTCAATTCAAAGTTGCATTCATAGAAGCTGTTATGGTTGAAAGAATGCATTCCTCTTTTTGTTAAAACAATCAATACAGTATCCTCTATGACCGTGCTGAGCGTAGTGCAGGGTGCAGGGTCTCAGCAGTTCAATATTGGGTTGGCTTCGTCAGGGGCTATTTAAAACACTGACCCACTAAGCTGAACCAGGGAAAGCCACAGATCCATTAGAAACACAAGAGAGGAGACTCAGATCCTGACTGACTGACAAATAAAAATGTATTAGTCTCTAAATATATCTGTATATACACACAGATTTATTAGACTATGTGTTGTATCTACTCACCATCTTCCAGATAGGCATGGTTGAGGTTCTCTTGTTTGACCACAACCTTCTCAGGACCCAGAGTGCCTGAGCCTTTCTGGGCCAGAGGCTGGCCCCCTGGGTCCGCCCTGCATCCTGGCTTTCCTGCAGCGTGACCGTGGCTGTATCTCGAAGGAGGCGACTTTCCCAGGGGCACCGCCGTCTGCACGTAACCCTGCTGCCTCGATACAAAACAGGCCTCAAATGAATCGTCGCTCTGAGAGCCTTCGCCCAGTTCAGCCACGGGGGCTCTCACGCTGACACACTGGCTGGAAGCGGAGGTGCTGGAGAAGTGGGACACCATTGAGGAACCGGTGAGGAGGGCGGCCCCTGAATTGCCGTGATGCGGGGTCGCAGTGTGGTAGAGCACCGGGCTGTTGCTCAGGGTGCCGGCTCTGGAGTGGTAGTAGACTGGTTGGTCCTCCAGCGACTGGGCTGTTAACCCTTGCGCTCTGGGGTCCACACCGGCCACATGGTACAGTGCTGGAGAAACACTGAAGGCTTGAGGGTCGCTGTCCCGCTCAAGTTGATGGTAGAACGACTTCATTGCCAGGCCGAGAGGCTGAGATTCTAGGCAGCCATACGAATGTAACTGGTAGTCATCAAGTGGCTCCGTTTTAATGGCTGGAATTGAAAAGTAGAGATAATCTGACTTTGGAAGATGAAACACGTTAATGTAGGTTTGTCGTTGGTTTACTGAAGAGTACAGAAATACAGAAAAGTAAAAAAGCACAGTTGTTACATCTAATGCGATAACAGTTCTGCAATTTCCTATATTTTTTAAGCTTTGTTTACTCAGGAACGGGTGACTGTTTATTCACATCTCCATTAGCTGGCATCAAGGTGAAAGCTACTCCTCCTGCGGTCCAGATACAGATTAAGTGCCGTTTACCAGCCGTCCCTGCTGGTCCAGGGATCGGAGCTGTCAACCTCCCAGCCTCTCTAACCTCTGCCATACCCTCTCCCTCTTCCGTAACAGGCATAAACTAGGGTAGGTGAAGGTATGTGGTGGAGGTATACCTATCAGGGGAGTGTAGATGAAGTGCTGAGGCTGACTGCTCTTCTTCTTCCCGTTGATCACGTAGAAGTTGACTTTGGTCGGGTGGTAAATGGTCGGGTCTCGATACGGAGGGACTTCGACAAACAGCATGTTCTAGACGGGGATTGGACAGAGCAGATAGCACGATAGCATGATAGCACAGAAGGCTAGCACAGGATTAAATGTGTTGCAGTGTTACAATACATTATAGTTTCAGTGTAACACGCCACTGCTGTCAGGTCTGTGTCGGTGCAGATCATAGGACGTTAACTCACAGACTGGGTTTTGTCTCTATCTACAGCGGCCTCCACCTCCCAGATTTGCTGCCCATCTGAAAGCAGGAGTTAAGCAGAAGAGTTATAATGTATATAATATTATATATATTTGTAGGAAAACAGCTCATATGAATTCTGTCTTTGATTTACGCTACTCGTTTGTACAGAAAGTTACACACAGACAGTGGAAATTTCTCTTTCATGTCTTGTTTAGTGTTTCATTCCCGCCTCAATTTTCACCTGCTGTTTACTACCCACGCTTTTGTCTTTATCAGTCAGTCTAACCACATCCTGTTGCACAAAACCCCCACGCCAAGCCAGAGAGAGGTTTTACATACAGACAACTGTACCCATCCTGTTACCAAACCATGCAACCTAACATTTGTGTGTGGGCAGATAGAGCAGTGAGGAGGTGAGAAATTTCCACAGTGAAATAAATGAAAAGTCATCACTCTATAACAGTTAATTGTTTGTCCGATTTTCGTGAAGTGGCGGTTGAAGAAAGTTGTGCGTCACTAAAAGTTGTTCCCATGGCAATATGAAAATAACTTGAAAATACAAATATGATATGAGTGGGCGGATACTCTCAATGGGAGGATTATGGGAAGGCACACTGCTAGGAACATCAACCCATTTTAAATCAGCGCAATTTTTTATAACCTGGTTGGAGAGAAAATACACACATTTAATAATTATAGGTGGACATAACATGCTCTGTCAAGAGTAATAACTGGCCACACATGATAATCTGTACATGCAGTATAATAAAATCAACATGCTTGGTGACTCACCCTTCAATGAACTCTTTATAAATAAGGTTAGCGGTAGGGTTAGTGTGGTCTGTACGAAATGACAAGCAAAAAGAACGTTTGTTTCCTCCTCCTCTTCCTCACCTTGTGTCTTCTCTGAGAACATCACCTTGGAGTCGGATGTGAAATTCTGTCCGGTCAGGACCATTTGTTGACCACCGACTACTGAGCACCGGTCCAGGTCCTGCCTTTCCACTGCGGGGCGCTCCTGGGCTGAGCGTTGGGCTGGAGAAACAGAAAAAACGTTTTTCTTACGACAGACCACAGTAGAGCAACACAATATCTATTGGAAAATAAGGACAGGAAGAAAATAATTGAATTTTTTTGTACAAAAGGCCATGTTTTTTCATCAGACAGAGAGTTGTTTTCAGGCACCTTCCTGAAATCAAAAGCTGTGTCCACATTTATCAAAACTGATATTTGGACCATTTTAATCAGAGAACAAGAGAGAGAAGAGATGGTTACAAACAGTGATGAGAACATGGCTGGACAGCAGCATATGGACTGGAGAACAATCGCACGAGAACATGTGAGATGATAGGCTCATACATCACTGCAATCGTACTGCAGGTACTTAGAAGAGGAATCAAATATTGGAAATGGATGAAAGGTGATGAAACTGCAGCCTTCATTCTGCTGAAAGTAATGGCCCGGTGGTAGGAAGCAATATTCAACCCGTCAGAGAGAAAGAGGAAGTACGAAAGCATTACTTACAGCATTCAATGGGATCAGAGGCAACTTGAAGAGAGACGAGTTGTCCTCCTGGTTGCGGGATGTGGACACGGAACACTAAACGCACGCGAGTGTTTTTTCTTCCGATGTCCGTCTCGCCATTCCTCAGTTCGATGTCGGCATTCCTCAGCTTTAGGATCCCCGCGCAGTCGATCCTGTGAAATGTAAGAGCAAAGTAAAGATGTTAAAGTGATAATCCAACACAGAAAAGAGCGCCACCTACAGAAACGCAAACTTCATCAAGAAAGGAACGTGCAGTGCAGAAACGCCACAGCAATGAGCGCTTAAAGTCAATACAACAAACCCAACTGTCAATGAATCTCAGTGATCTCGCAGATTACCACTTTAACCAATGATTTGCTTGATGAGGTCAGTGGAGAATGACGTGTCCATGTGTGATTCTGCACGGTGTGTGTGTCTCCCTCTTCTACTTACACTGCTCTCATGTGGTTCTTTGGCTCCAGGGGGATCTCCAGCACTTTGGTGCCACTGATCATCGTGTCCATGCTGGGCGTGGTGACCGTCTTGCCGGTGATGCGGTGGACCTGGTAGAAGGCGTGGGGTTTTAGGAGCCTCTCGTCGGCCGTCCCTATGAAGACCTGCAGACCCAGCGGGGCTGTGCCTTGGTACCCTCGGAGCTGGTGGAGGGGGCAAAGGCACTTCAATGCTCATCTCACATCGATATATTCTAGCTGACTTCAATTAATTGATGCTGATCTATTATTAAGTAAATATCATGTAATTCCCAAGACGATGAAGAGCTAGTTTAAAAAGCTGTATTATGTGATTTCCCCTGTAAGGGATGACATCACAGCACTGGGCATGGAAAGCACACTGCTTTGCATGGTCCATTGATACAACAGCAGTAGTATCAGGAACACCATATTGACTGCCTGCTCATTGCCGCATGTGTGTAAACCATATTTTACATGTTCTGTTGATATGACTGATTAGTGATCAGTCTATATGGCGCGCAGACTGAAACAGTAGGCTAGTCGATAGTGACGGGAGTGGTGAGGTGATTCTGACATAAGGCTGTTTTATTGATGCATTTCTGTGGGCTTTGCAGAAACACACTGCAACACAATATCCAGGAACCCCACCCCCACACACACACACACATTTACGATATGTCTCCTACTCCCTCCACTTCATCTCTGTCTCTGTCTCTGTATCTCAGGAAACTGGCAGCGACAGTAGTGGGAAGTGAGAGTGAACGGACTTTTTCGCTTTCTTTTTTTATTCGGTAAGCTATCGACTGATCTATTGGCTAGAGTCAGTAGTTAGCGAATGGTGCCACCTGACGAATGACTGTAGATTTATGACGGGTGTGGCCTGATGTCTGCCGTGGCGTTCATTTGGCGGTATTTGTATCGTTCTTATAACATCTGAATTGGGCACAAGGGACAGTAACATCTTATCCTGTGTACTGATGAATGCACCAAACACACACACACACACACACATACACACACACACATTAAAAGAGTGTAGTACCTGAACCTCGGGATGCCCTCCATTTGGTGTCTTGACAGCTCCTCGGCTGCCTTCGGTCTCATAGTGGGCTCTGTGGTGAGATCTAGGCTGCTCTTGGATTAGTAGCTCATACTGACTGGACTGACTGGGCAAGGGCCACTCTAGGGAGGGAAGGGGGGGCATGGGCAGACCACTGGGAAAAGGGAGAGAGAGGAGAGGAAAAAAAGAGGGAATAAGGTAGAGGAAGAAATAAGGGAAGCAGAAAATAATAATAATAATAATAATACATTGGACTTATATAGCGCTTTTATAAGTACCCAAAGACGCTTAATGTCTCAGTATCTCTAAAATATGTAGGTGTCACTGTACATACTCTATATAACAATACGGTTCAATTGCACTGATTTCTAGTGCTTATTAGACAGGAATCAATTATCTGTCCGTAACAAGAAAGGACTAACAACAAACCTGAATACTCCGTGGTGGTCCGGGTGAGGAGGAGGCCATACAGCTGGGACCATATAGAAGGTCTCAGATTTGACCTCCCTGCCTGTCCTGTCCTGCTCAACGCCCCAGCCATGCTCCTCTCCATACACACAGTCCTGTCTCTGCGCCTGCCCATACACACCTTGCACCATCTTAGGAGGCCCCGCTCTGGGTAGACTGGAGCTGAGGCTAGTCAGCACCTCCTCCAGGCCGAGGGAAGAGGCCTGAGCCTGGGGTTGGGGCGCGGCTAGGGCCTGGTAGTGGTGAAGGTAGTAGGATCCCTGCTGGTCAGAGGGCGAGGGGATGGGGCTTGGGCTCCGCGAGCGTTGCTTGACAGGAGTGCCCCCCAACCTGGGGTTGCAGTACTGGTCATGGGTCCGCTTTCCCTGGGGTGAAGCCGAGCGGGAACGCTGGTGGGGAAGCGGTGAGTTGGTGCGTTGGTGCTGCGGCAGTAGATAGGTCTCGTCTGTGATGCTGGTGCGAGGGGACGCTCCCGGAGAGGAGTGGACAGAAGAAGTGTGGATGCCTTGGAGGCTCGGGCAGAGGTCCAGGGAAGAGAACCCTGTGCCTCCGTTGGGGGACACGCAAGGCGAAGCCAAGGGAGAGTATGCCTCTACTGGCCAGCCGGTGGAGGAGTTGCTGCTGGCAGGGCTCACACATGGCTGGTCCCTGTAGGCCCCCAGGGCTTTGGAGCTGGGGCTTGGCTCCAGGGACTGGGAGCTGAGAGAGTCACCCGACGGTGTGATCTCAATCCTGGGGCTGGGAGCAGGGATGCTCCCCGGTAGTGAGGTCAGTCCCAGGGAGTCAAACCCCGCTCCAACCCCAGACAGGTTATCAGTGGCAAGGCTACGAGAGCAGGGGGACTGGCTGGAGGATGGGGGGCCGGAGCACGAGATGTAAGCACTTGGGTGGTCCACTACCAGTAAAGGAGGCTGGTTGTCATTCTGGAGGAGAGCACCAGGGTTATCTGGTGAACCAATAACAAAATTAATTCACCTCTAGAAAACAAAACAAATTTGTGCACTCCAGGACAAGGCACAGCACAAGGCCAGTTACTGTTACTAAACACAGAGTTCCTACAACCGAAAGTAAGCCTATTTGATTTTTCTTCTTCCACTTAATGACACTGAATGGAGAGGATTACTGCACAACATCAGTACCTGACAGCTAAGTACAGACTGATGGCTGTCCCAAAGCGTAACATGAAGCCATTTATTTTACACTTTGATGGCAAAATATTTGAGATAAAGTGACTTGGACTTTATCTCTACTAACATATGCAACCACAGGAGACGAACTGCATACACACCTTTAACACATTGGGCAGGAAAATCCTCTCCAGGTGGATTATACAGAAACAGGTCGGAAAAGTCCAACTCCTCCTGGCTGATGTCTTGACCAAGGCCCCCGGGAAGCCCCAAACTTCCAGAAGTCATCTTTTCTCCTCCAAATAAAAAATGTGCTTTATTCTACAAGGTTGTTGTTGTTGTTGTTGTTTTTTTTTATATATAAATTGCTTCAAGTTGAGAGGTCAAGTTAAATTGTAGGCACTCGCCAACTAATTAAAGACGGTGTCAGTATAGCGCTTTGTCTAAGGCGCGTGAAAAGCATTGGCAGCTGCTCAAATAAAACATTCTAGCTCGTGTGAGACCGCGAGGTGAACTGAAAAGCAGCGATGGACGCTTCCTGCCTCTGCTGCTGATGACAAGCACACAGAAGGTGCGGATGCCTCTGTCACAGTTTCTGACCGAGCATATCTACCTATCTATATCTGTTCGCAGTATGCAGCTCACGCCCCAGCAACCAAGCACGAATATTATCCTTCTATAACAACAGTAATCATATGCTAACATTGAGAAGGATGCTACACAATTATCACAGCACAACTGTAATACCTATAGGAACATTATAGGAATATTATAGTGATACCATAGGAGAAAGAGATTCCATAAAGTACTATAAAGTCGCTGTAAACGTACTACTGAGTACCACTGACACACACAATATTATATGGGTATTAAACAAATGTGGAACCAAATAATGAGCTATAGAATATTTTTTAAATTTGTGTCCTGTTGAAAAATGTGTTTGTTTGCACTCGTCTACTAACTTATCAAGTGACGGTGTCGTTTTCAGATGCAAGTTGCAGTATAGAGCAAACACGTTGTGACCACTAGGTGGCAGTGTTGTACAATTTCTACTTCCACGCTTAGGTTCTGTTTCCTGTTGATTTAATTTAAGGTAGACCATATTCTTATGTTTGGACCACAGTCAGACAGACATACAGTATATATATATACCGTATATAGTATATATACATAAGTATTTCTAATTACCTATTGTACTTTTCTACTGTATTTTATACGCTGTGGACTCTTTCCTAAGACTATAAATAGGAGAATAACTTACTGTATTCACCTTAACTTTTTTCCTGTCACCTTTCCAGTTTTTTTGCCAATTCATTCTCTGTGGAGCAGTTTGCGATTTTGTGTTGTTTCTTCACTCATACAATACAAACTGTCCAAGGGCACAGGAATAATTCAGTTTTCATTCCCATTGCAGCACCCGATTCAGTACCTCAGTTCACCTGCTTTTCATTTCCAGTATAGACCTCTATAGACATAAACCCAGTGGCCACATGCAGCATATAATAAAGCTATGGATTAGCCTCATAACTGTTTTCCTTAACGTCAGAAACCCAATTATCCTCATTATGCACCAACAGTAGAGAACAAGCTTGTGTAACATGATTTTGAGATTGTGGGATTTGTATAGTATGTTTGCACACATAAGCACTCTTACAAGGGCTTCATAGGGCTTTACTATTTCCATTAGTATTTAAGTGGAGCCGCCTTGATATATTTTAAAATGATACATACATTAAAAGTTTATTTTTTTACTATGGTGATTCAGAAGTTCTGGTATTATAACATGTTTGATAGAGCATATGTCTTTTATACATTCCAGTCATCAACTAGTTTAATGGCAGATTGAGTTCCCAGATGAGCGTTATTCTGCCAGTACAGGCTCTATAGCTCAGTGGTTAGAGCACTGGTCTTGTAAACCAGGGGTCGTGAGTTCAATCCTCACTAGGGCCTGAGTTGCCATTTATGGATGGCCTAGTAAAAAAGACTTTCCTGTAACTAAACTGTCACAGGTTTGATCTCTACAGCAGCTGCTGTCAACTCCAACTACACCACTTCTGAGTTCCTCTGGATAATAACTGTTAATTGTTAGATCTGTCTAAACCTAAACCTGTGAAAAGCTTTAAATCACCCAAATACTTTCATTCCAAGTCCTGGCAATGGACCAGTTTCTAAATGCAACACAGACTGTGTGGTTGTGATACATTTTTATTTTTTATTTTTATGTGAATAAAATATTCTCTCTCTAGGAAAAACAATGTACATTATTACAATGCTATAATTGCACTTTATATACACAATGACAAATAAACATATGCTGTGACCTATATATATAACTTATTATACAAGAAAACATACTACATACAATACAACATAAAGTAATTGTTTGACTTCTATCATTACATTACACATTACATTAAGATCTGAGGACAGCTGCCTTGGTACAACATTCAATTTGTACATAACAACTGGTACTTTGGTCAGAAACTAACTGTCATAAGTCATAGTTTAAATAGTTTCATATATACTGAGGTATTTCTGGCTTGATTACATGCACATTTCTATATCGGTTTTTGTATTTACAGAGCAGCAATATAGGGAGTCACTGAACCATCATGGCCATGGCAACAGAGGTATCATCTTTCTGTTACGATGTCCAGAAGAGTTGAATATGGAGCCTGGGTAGGGAGGGTGAAAAAGAAATACTTAATTAATGTGAATGTCACATTCTAGGTACTGTGTCTTTTTGTAGTTACAGTGAATGAGGCATGGGCAGCGATGCTAGAGCCCACTGGGAGAGATTTGATAAGTATCAAACATAGGAAACCTGCCTCTTACCTCATCTCCTGATGAAGGCGACAGGCAGTTCCCTGTTGGGAACCAAAAGTCCGGAATGGATCACGTCGAGCGGTTCGCTATCTGTTGCCACAATCTCATAGTCTCTGACAAGCTGTCAGGAAGAAAGCAAAGTTTAGACAGTTGGTAGATATATAGCTCTCAGTCTCTTGTGTTATCAGTCTTATATAGAGCTACATTACAGTCATTTAGCAGACGCTTTTATCCAAAGAAACTTACACAGGTGATAGTTGACACTATGTGGGGATCGGACCCACAACCCTGAGAGTGAGAGCCTCATGCTCTACTGACTGAGCTGTCCGGGCCAAACAGCTAAAATTGATATCTGACAATCCCAGTTTGAACTTTCCACTTTCACACATTTGTTTGATGTGATTGGTTCCATATAACATAAACTGTGAAATCAGTGGTAGTGAGGTAAACTGTATCTGGGAGTTAGTCTTACCCAGCACATCGCCAACTGCAGCTGTAGCTCTGCCAGCCGCCGGCCGATGCACATCCTCTTTCCGATGCCGAAGGGAACGTAGGCAAAGGGGTTGATGGTGCTGTTCCGCCGCAGCCAGCGCTCAGGTTTGAACTGCTTCCCATTATCAAAGTACTCCTCATTGGAGCCCAGTGCATGGCTGTTAATCATTAGGACTGTCTGTAAATAGGGGAGAGATAAAAAAAAAAAATTAAATCATTTGTCTTTCTTTCCTACAATACAATACATGTTTAGGAATTTACTGATGATTCACGAGCATCCCTCCACTCACTAAAGAGAAATGAAACCAGATTATAGCACAGTAGCCTACAAGAGTTGTTACTGTAAATGTGATCCTTCCATGCAGTTAGCTGCATTGTAGATGCTATTAGAGTTGCTCCATTCAGACTTTGTACAGTACATGAGTGGGTTTTTCAAACACGCTTCAATTTACATCAGTCAAATGTAAATTGATATGAGAACGTAATCTGCTCGTGTCAGGTGTATGGTGCAAATGAGAACTAAGCCACTTACCCCTTTGGGAATGGCATAATTTCCCAACACAGTGTCTTTGTCCAGGGTCCTACTCGTGAACGGGACTGATGGCGATAACCTGCAAGAATTTTGAAAAAAGTGCTTGGAAATACGGTCTCATAGAAGAGAGAGAGTAAGACACACATGTCTAAGCTGTTTAGCGTCAGCTAAACGTATGGCGGTGTTTTTCACAAAGCGAGTTGAGGTGAGATATAATCTCCTGTCAGAGGTTATAAACATTCCCTGGGTGAGTTGCCGCATTAGTCTTAAATAACACGTTAAACCACTTGTGACCGCATGAGAAAAAAGGGGGAAATTTCTATAAGGTTTCTATAAGGGATGGGAAGTGATTTGAACGTGACCATACTGCTGATGATAAGCTGGGGCCACTGGTGATTGCCAGTCTTGTGAAGCTTGTTTCTGAGTCAGTCATGTGTGTGAGTTTTGCTTCTTAATCACTGTGGTACTGGGTAACTTCATGATGCAGCCCATGTGTCTGATTTGAGACCATTGAACGTCAAATCAAAGTGTTAGAGCTGTATTGTTCTACATCTACATCTTAGATCTCTATGAGCACATGAGATACTGCAGTGAGCTTTGCTTTTTATTGCTCTTAGCCAACCAAGACTTCCTTGGCTTGTTTTTCACCCTAGGTGGAAGGAGGGGCGGCTCTACTGTACCTCATGGATTCCTTGAGGCAGGCCTTGAGGTAGGGCATGCTCTTAATGTGCTCTCCACTCGGGTCCTGGTCGGGAGGCACCACCTTTCTAATCTCCTCCAGCAGCTTCCTCTGGGCGCCAGGGTTTCGTGACAAGTTGAAAATAACCCACAGCATACTGTTGGCAGTCTAGAAAACGTAAACATAGTGAGAGAGGTGAAAAAGAGGGAAGTGTGGGGTCCTAAAAGGAGCTTAGGAATGTTCCGGGGTTCCTCAAAGGCTCCTCAGTTACATCCACGCCACATTCATTCACTGTAACTGCGGCACCTGTTCCTTCCTAGAGTTTGCAGAGGGCTTTTTCCCTTCTCGAAGGAATATAGGCAAAAGGTGAAACGTTCAAAGGTTAAATTATCTTTAAAAAATCACTAGATAGAGGTGCGGCCCAGCTAAAGGATTATAATCTGGCAGAGTGTATAAAGAGTGAATAAACAAAGAGGTGGATTAAGCAGAAGTAGGTGTAAATGGAGCAGGTATCTATAGCTATACGGTAAAAAAAAAAGTCAGTGCTTACCGTCTCCACCCCTCCTATCTGCAGCTCTGTGATGGCTGCATACAGCTCCTTCTTAGAAAGGCGACTGTGGCGGTAGATGTCGCCAATCAAGTCATCAGGCGCTCCGGTGGTGTTCCTCTCCAACTTCTTGTCTATGTAGACTTTGGCTGAGGGAACACGAAGCAAGTCAAAAACAGTGTGGGTTGCGATATATTGAAAATATTGTTAATTATTGTTCATTTTCAGTTCATTTCCATTCATGATTGATACGTAAGATATAGTTTGGGGAGGTTTTATGTGTGGATAGCACATTCCTTGTTTTAATTCTAAAGTGTGGGAATAAAGATAAAGATGTACTTAGTGTGTAAAATGTGTCCGTTATCCTACGTTGACATTTGTTTTATAAGTGTACTAGTTTTGATGTTTTGTCCTTGTTTGACTTGTGATCAGAATCCTATATTGCTGGTATCTCTGTAATCCGCCCTCGCCGTCTCCGTGCACACGTGTTTCTATGCTGTTGCGCCAGTTGCACGTTTTGATCCCTGCTTCTTGATGTGAGTCATAAGCCAATGTGGGCTTAGCATCACTTAAGATGCATGACACAGAAACTGACTGAACTAACTGACTGACTATTTGTCCACTGGTACTCGAAGTACTCTTGGTAAACAAATTATAAAATGACCTCACTCACACACACACCGCCTATCTGTACTTGTTAAAGCCCTCAACCTCTCTTTATCTTGTGAACTTGGCCACTGGAACAACATGTGCACCTTGTGTTTATATGGGGGGGGGGGAAGGGTGTGTTTGCGTGTGTGCTTTTGTGTGTGTCTCTGAGGGAGGGAGGGAGGGAGAGAGAGAGAGAGAGAGAGAGAGAGAGAGAGAGAGAGAGAGAGAGAGAGTTTTTGGGGGTAGGGGTAGTGGGTTTAAAAAGCCACTGCCAAGTAAACAGCACAACAAACTCTTCTTCTTCCTCCCCCTATCGTTCAATCCCTCCTCCCGCTACTACAAACATTTGGCAGTGTTCTCCCCCTTAGGTCATGCAGTTTACTACAACTCTGGCTGCCATTTACCCAGAGTGCCAAGTACACGAAAAGCTGAGGCACCCAGTTCAAATCTCTGACTGGAAATTAGCTCAACGTGGTTTGTGGGTCACACGTCATGCACACGCTTGGGGAGAAGGGAAATGGAGAGGTGTAGTAAGGCTTTTAGTAAGGTGTAGTAAGGTGTAGTAAGTGTTTTGGGGTTGGATGGGAGTAATGGGTGGGGGGGGGGGGGGGGGGGGGGGGTGTACCTGTGCTGAAAATGCGGTCCCATGCTGCGGTGTGGTCCTGCCAAGTTTTGGTGTTGAGGCCCTTGTGGAGCTCCACTGGTGTGACCATCATCATGCCAAATGTACTCATCATCTATAGAGAAAGAGAGGGGGGGTAAGACCATAAGGCATAAGATCGAATCATCATTAGCCCCATTGACAAACTTTGATCCATTCCTTTCCACGGTCTTCTGCTTATTCTTTTAGATTGCTGCCTCACCGACTGTAGTTCAGCTGACCTCTGCTGAGGTGAACCTGTTGAACTACACTGTTTCTATAGGCTTAGAGAGAAAGTCAGCCTGCAATCTGACCCAGTGTCAAAGATCATCACAAATCCCCTGATGTCTTCTTCAGGCATACTTACTGTTTTCACAGCTGTGATGAAGTTCATCGCTTCCTCGTTGACATTCTCTTGCAGCAGTCCAAACCTCTTGTCGTACAGAACTAAGCAAATGGCTGAATGATAAGAAAGAGGTGAGAGTCAGTGAGTCCAACATGTCCATACAGTCCAACACGTTTAGCTTAACTATGTTTTCTTTCTAAACTAGACATTTCATTCATTCATATTCTTCATTCATATTCATTCATATTCTTCATAAGAGAATATGTAGTGATTGATTTTCGATTCAATATTTTTCGATACATTATATGATATATTAGTATCCATACATAACCTAATAATGGACTTACAAAAAATAAATTAGTCATAGAAATAAGATGGAATAAGATGTTTAAAAGATAGAGAGAATAAAATAGATATTTATACAAATCAAGACAACAGACAATATAACTAACAATAGAATATAAGTTAATAAACTTACTCTCAAACGACCATTTATTCATTTCGAAGTACAAGTCTTCAATTTTCCCATCGACGTTGATTTTTCCGATTCTGGCAACGAAATCTGTCAACACCTATTTTAGGAAATAAAACTTTTCAGTCTTGGATCAAGATTTACCAAAACGGTAAAGCGGGCTAACTCAGACGATCTTTCAGATATCAGGTACCTACCTCGTTTATTTTGCCATCAAGTTTCACCACTTCTGTCGGTTTCATTAGTTTCTGCTGAAACGCGCTCCTCACTCTCTGCCAGTCTTTCCCCTCCCTGGAAATCAAAGTTTGGTTGTTTGTTTTCCCTTTCGGTCCACTTTATTAATGTGAAATGTTTAATCTCAACTTGCACTGTAGACAACACACACACGGGCTATGGACATTTTCGATAGCAATAAATGAGAACATAGTACTCACAGAATAAGAAGTCCATACGCCTCGTCTCTCAGATCTCGGTATGCTTTCCAGGGTTTGATCTCCAGTCTCTGAGGGTAACTGCCCTCCTTTCTGTAGAGCGCCTCCAGCAAGCAAGGTGCGCCAATGTGGACCGATTCAAAAGAGCCCAGTTTCAACCGGAAAATTTTGCCGAATTTCTTATGATAATCAACCTGAAAATGTATAAAATATTCGTTAAAATTCGCAAAAATATTTTCAGCCTTTTTTTCATATATATTTAATATAATTAAGACTATTCCCCTAGAAACCCCTTTATATATCTATTTATTACTGTACCAGGGCCTCGTGTTGTCTTGTCAGGCCACCTTTCCGGAGAAGCTCAACCAGACTGCCGACCAGGGGCCAGTTGGTGGGTCCAGGGATGGCGTCTAGACTGCGCGCGCTGGAGGCAGCGTGAGGGCACGGCGCAGCCTCCACAGCATCCTTCTCCTCCAGGACGCACACTGAGGATGTTGGTTTGAAGTGCTGCAACCCTACAGACTTC
This sequence comes from Hoplostethus atlanticus, assembly GCA_034670405.1. Lineage (NCBI taxonomy): Eukaryota > Metazoa > Chordata > Actinopteri > Trachichthyiformes > Trachichthyidae > Hoplostethus > Hoplostethus atlanticus. The sequence continues at coordinate 1,646,819 of JAXDDX010000035.1, forward strand.
TTTTTCAGTAACTCAACAATCTGGGGGACTTTCTGGATCTGCGCCCTCATTCTCAAATCGGCAAAAGTGTGGAAAATAGCGTTCAGTAATTCTTCAGTACTATTTGTTTTGTTGCGCGGCTATTATTATCTTTTTTTCAGAGGGTTCTTGTTTCTTGGAAGTGTCACACCTTGCTACAATATATATACCCTGAGAGTGTTTATTCCTGACGTGCACCGAACCAATCAGGGATCGGTCCTGCATGGTGTGGCCGTCGAGCCCACCATTCATTTATGGATCCATGTTGAGAGGATCGCATGACCCCATATAGACCGAGGAAGTGCCCTTGCCCCCCTTGCTTTATAAATAAACACACGGGCCTCAGTGAAGGTGATGCGGTTCGCTTGAACCGTGTTTCAGAGCGACCCGCGAGTAAGAACCGAAACTTTGGCAAAGCAAATACTACTGCCACACTTCTGCACCGTGGGCAAATATTTGACAGATTGCAAGTTGTGTGTGTGTGTGTGTGTGTGTGTGTACGCGCTTTGTTTGTGTGTGTGCCGCGTGTGTGTGGGTGTGTGGAGCCTGGGAATGCTGAATTTGTTTTCCAGTGCTATTCTAAAAATGTATATATTCATTTTACAATTGCAGATATGATTGCATCTCTCCTGTATCTATTACAAATTAGTATTGCAGTGACTTTTCCAGATTTTCACCCCACATGTTGTAAAAATAGAGTTCAATTAAACAGGTTTCTGGAACATTCCGCGTGCCTTCTGATGCCTGAAAGCCAAATTTTTAACAGCACAAGAGTCATATACAAGTGCATGTAAAGCATGCAGTATAAAATTGACCTGTATGCTCCATTTCCACAGCTTCACTGGAATTCATTACCGTGACAAATCATGGTGGCATACTCTATCAATCAGATTTTTGACATGGCTTTGATTTTGTATCAAATTTGGTGGATATGTTTACCGATGGTTATAAATACCATTTTCTCTCTCCATTCCTTCACCTATGCACATACACATCCTACATGCACCACACACACACTCTCAGCACACCCCATTACCCTAGTCAGAGCTGGCATGACTTGAATAACATACAGAGGGTGCGGTGGGGGCCCCATGTTGTTGCCCTGTAAAAGTGTCTACTCACAGGGTCTCAGGTGGCATCAGAACAACCTTGAACCCCGAGTGACGTCTGTTGGCGCATTTTGGGGGGCCAACGCACACACACACACACACCCGCACACACACACACACAGACACACAGCACAACTACAAACTCACACACACACACAAACACGCACACAGGCACACACTGTCTTTAGCACTTTCCAGTAAAGGTGATGAGGACTGTACACGTCTCTCTTGCAAAAGTATTTATTGGACTATATTAACACTAACGTGTTTCAACCGTTGCCTGTATCAGGGCAGTGTGCGGTCCCCCACACTTTTATTTGACTTCGAGGACCGATAACCTGCAGCATGGTGGTTGACATATAATGTTACAGGATCTTAACATAAGGTTCATTTTTTTTTTTTTTTGCAGGTTTTGTAGCTTTTGCCCATTTATCATTGTTATTCCAAAATCCACCAGCTGAAAAAATGTGACACCTATCACAAAATGAAAAACTCATGAAAAACTTAATATTGAATATTATAAGCTATTTGCTAACTTGAGCCAGTTACAAAATAGTAGCATTTTAGTTGGTGTTAATCAATGAACATTATGGGCGTTAGGGTATGGGCATAATGGATGAGTAGCGTTTTGGAATGAAAACCTTTATTGGCCCCATTATTCCCCAAAGGACAACAACAAGAGCAGCAGTCTGTTGAGCAAGGCCTCACCCCAGGACTTCAACCTTGCAATGTTCTAGTCTGTATTGGCATATTGAACACGAGTTAATGCTGGCAGATAGCAGGCACCGCGGAGGGTGCAATAGTCATAGAAAAAACATGTTTTTTCATGATGTTCTGAGAAGGCAAATAGAACTACGCAATACCTTCCTCTTTGGCCACTGAAAAGGTTGTACCGTAAGAATGGTATCATGGACAACATGTTTTAGGACATTTCTTATCAAAGGTGTTGTCATCACAGGGCCATCGCGATTAGTCACCCTAGAACTTGTAATATTACGTCCACCATCAGTGGACAGGACTTTGTTGCTCTTGGTATTAACAAAGACAGACAAATAATCCACAATATAAGAAATTGTAACACTGGGATTTTCAGGACATTTCAGTAATATTGCAGAAATGTATTTCACAGGTGGAAAGAAACCACTGCTAACTTTATTCAACTCAAATTTAAGACATTTCTGGTGTTTCCAATGTTTCAGAATATACTGCATTTTAAGGAGTATTGGCCATCCAAATGATTTGATTGAAATAAAAATTAAGCTTCCTGGACTGACCGGAAGCAAAATATCACCATCCCGATTCTTGACCCACTGGACATTCAGCCTGCATCTCATCATCTCGCCTTTTAGATGATTTAGCACCTTCATTACTGTGCAACTCAATTTTGAGTAGTTTCTACTCAAATCAATAAGGGCTTTGTAGTCAGATCAGGACATCAGCAGGCAGAAAGATAAGTGATGAACTGTGATAGGGGGCAGCTGACTTTCTCAGACAGGAGTGGAGTCATCAGCACACAGGGCAGGCAAACCTGATGACTCTATCAGATGTCCAAATTGACTGACAGGTCAGTGAGTTCGGTGATTGGGTTTTCAAGTGGAGGCTACACTGTACATGCACGTGTGCACGCGCATGCACACACACACACACACACACACACACACACACACACACAAATAGGCTTTGATACAGCACCTATGGTGGTGCTAAGAATTCAGATGGTTTACTTGGGTGTGTTGGTTGAGGAATTCAACAGACAAGAATCAAAAGTAGAGCGACCTGCACATCATCTACCATCATTCAGTCAGTCCATATACTGAGATAGATGCAAAATCTAACGCAAACCTTTCTCAGACTATCATCAGTGCCACTTTTGTGTTTAATTACAACATGAACTTTGCATCTCAGCATATGGATTGATTCAGTTAGGCTTTTTTTTGCCCAAGGTAGATGGTGTGCAGGTTGCTCTACTTTTGATTCTTTTACACAAACACACAGACACACACACAGAGACACACATTCACATATGCAAGCATACACACACATACACACACACACACACACACACACACACACACACACACACACTCACACACACACACATTCATATGCGCACAGTGAGAGACCACCATGCTCTGGAAAACTAACGTGGAGGCCACTGCTATCGGGGGGGGGGGGGGATTGCTTTGGTTCTGAGAGTGGGATGTATGGTGTGGATGTGAAAGAATCCATACAGTCACACAAGCCTGTACAAGTGGTCACATAACAGCACTGACCTAGAATGTAAAGTGCTACAAAGAGGCGGGGGGGGCACACTAAGAATGAAAATATTTACAACAGAGTTGGGGTGAAGTGAAGCAAGGAACACCCCACCACCACCACCACCACCACCACCACCAACCCCCAGCAGCATGTTTTTCACTTGCGCTCGACTTTTCTTAATCCTTACAACCCGATCCGTGAGTTCATATATGAGGTTCTCACGGAGTTATGTGTGATGAAGTATTAAAACGTGTACAGGCAAAAGATATTAAGTTACATGTCCATATATGTCATTCATGCTTTCATCTTTGAATTTGTCCGGATTCATTGCATTCATTGTGTGGCCTTAATTGAACATTAAAATTCTTGACATCCAGCCAATGTTTATATCACATGATATATAAGCTGTGATGCTGAAAAACAGGGGTTTCAGTTGACAGCCTCACAATATAGATCATTGACTTTGGCCTGAAAGGAGATCATTCCTACTGACAGAGATGAACCGGAAGGGCTGGAGCTGTGAAGGAAGGAGCTCTCTATGAACTTGCTGACCTCCTCCTATACACTAGATTCCCTGGATGGGGGGGGACCAACCACCCTTCCTCCCTTCTGACAAAAAAAACTAGAAAGAAACGTTTGCTCTTTGATTCTGAGGGACTGAAAGCAAAACCTAACAATTACCACTGATGCTTTCATTTGCTGAGATTTTTTTCTGCTATCAGACTCCATTGTAGATCTGCTGGAAGTATCTCAATATGACATTGTGTCATTTATGTTTGGCCAGTTATCTGCAGGAATAGGAAAAAATACACCACCAAACAACAAAATGTCTTCTGTATGTTCAGAAGATTAAAGGTTAATGCACACACTGAGAGGAGCTGGGTCCGTCATTGCTCGTAACCGTATTGTATTTGCACTGCCGGGTGAAATGCCGAGGCGCCTTGAATGAACAAAGACTATCCGACCAAAGGTAGCATCAAATCTGTTTGCCAGTGTGATCTGACATGAAGCAGACATCACTCCGGATTATGCAACACAGTGACTCAAGTGCTGCCCTACTTTTTTCATACCTCGTTGCATGGAGCCAATAGGTTAACAGGTATGACTGCCTGTGGAAAGCCAGTTAGCAAAGTACAACAAGTGCAGTAGTATTTGACTAGAGCAGCGTCAATTGGGTGATGGTGACGTTGATAATTGGCCATGTTTTCTGCGAGTAACTGAGTGTATTACTGTGCATTCACAAATCAGCCGGGTGATTACATCTGGCACACTCCAGTACACTTTGACCTCTCCCACCACCCTGAGCCTCAGGGGCAAATGTGTCACTGTTTTTGACTCCCGTGGCTCCATTAACTCACCGCCCGTTATCTTATCATTATAAACAGTAGCTCAGGGTGGATGTCACCATGCACCAATCTCCTGTCAGCCTGCCTGCTGTTGGGGCATTCACCGGTGACCTTGCTTGGCAGAACCTAGTATGGGTGACTACATGACCAAAATGAACACCAAGTTTGTCATTTGTCAAAAATGTTTTATTTAGGCCTCAGAGTGTCGTAGTTGTTAGACCATCCGTCAACTACACAACCTGGGTTCAAGCCCCCCATGTCAGCAAGCAACTGCCTTGCTCAAAATGAACCCCCACCCGCTCTGACTCTGCACCCTGACCACCTTAAGGGGGGCAAGTGGAAGGAGAACTTCCCTATGGGGATGAATCAGGTATCATATTGTTATTAGTGGGAAATTGGGAATCATACATTTTTTTTATATTCAATGAATTAATTCAACACATTGTACATTGAGTTTGAACTTTATACAGTGTTCTTGTTATTGTTTATTGATTTAAGTTTCAGGTTCAAATGAAACATTTTGCACTGGTCCTGAGCCATAAGTGATGCTGATTCCTGAAGAGCAGTAACACCTCACCTCATAGTATCGACAGAAACCCATGACCCCCAGCCAGTGTCACCCCTGACTAAACCCATGACCCCCAGCCAGTGTGACCCCTGACTAAACCCATGACCCCCAGCCAGTGTGACCCCTGACTAAACCCATGACCCCCAGCCAGTGTGACCCCTGACTAAACCCATGACCCCCAGCCAGTGTGACCCCTGACTGAACCCTTGACCCTTAGGCATTAATGTTAATCTCTTACGGCACCGGCTCTCACCATGACTCTGTTAGGGTTTTGCTGCAAGTGAATACATGCAGAATACATGTCAGTACCTCCATCACATCTCAGGATCAACTGCAGAAGGACTGCAGATAGGTGGCTGTCGCAGTTTGGTGATGCCACTGCCACTTAGAGCGATAGTAACCACTTAATTTAGCACGGCTGTATGAAGAGATGAAAGGGTATCAAGCACTGTTGGAGGACAATGTTGTTTACTGTGGCGCGGACAGTTCGGTGCTCGAATACCAGCTGTTACTACAATAACTGGCGCACGGGGGTTACAGCGAGGTGCCTCCCATACACTTCTCAGAAAGGTTGTGCTTTCATTTTTCTGTGACATGTGGCATGTGTTGCGCTTCTCATTCATAAAGAGAACAAGCAAATAGTGGAGCCTCAACGGGGGTCCGTTTCAGGAATGGACAAACCCTGCCACTCAACGGGTGAAAAGCATTCCTGAGGGTACAGTAACGATCTCAAGTTTCATTGGGGAAAAGAGCTACATTGCTCAATGAGGTAGTAAACAGAGGCAGGGGAACTGAGAGACGAGGATGAAAACTATCAAAACAAGCATGTTGAGACAGTACAGTAACGCAACCAATCCTCCCACTCATGTCCAGAGGCACACCGAGGATTCGTGCGTCTGTCGAGTAAAGTAATTACAACTACTCTTATTATTGTACCTGAGTAGGTACTGCACCGTCTGCACTTCTACTTCTACTTTTTTAAGGATTTGTCCTTTCCTTTTGCAAGTTTTTATCTTAAACCGAAAGAGTAGAGAACAGTTAATAAGTGTTGATTTTTCAGTGACAATTACGTGGAGTTGACAGGTGTTGACTGGAGAGTTGTTCGTCCACTCATAGATCTGATATGGCGCTGAGGCGGGTGTCCAAAACCGATGGGTTTGGACTCATATAAACACTGATAATGACCATCAAGTAATCTGCGAGGACAACTTCCAAATGTGTGATCAGAACAAGCACACAATTCTCATGATTTTTATTTGAACGTGCAGTACTTCTTTAGTCTTATAGTATTATCACTGCAGTAACGGCACTGCAGTACAACTTGTTTTTTAATGAAATATTGTAGTAGCATTCCCACAGCGGGGTGTAGGTGTGTCTGGTGTGTCTGGTGTGTGTGTACTCTTTCTCCAGTATACATATGAGTGAAAGCATGTGGAAGAGCCACACGTGTATATGCCTGTTTTTCACCCACATGCGTAGGTGTCTGCGTGCGTCTGTGTGTGTGCCCCATTCCCAGGCCTCCTTTACCTCCTGCCCCCCCCCCCCCCCCCCCCCCCCACCCCCCAGCCCTGTTTTTCTATCATCTCCTAATCGTGTTTACAACTTCTTATGTGGTTTCAACCGCTGCATCACTCAGGGCAGTCGTTACAACATCTGTCTGGGTCTGGTGCCAGGGCGCAGGCCTGCGCCGACGCTATGTGTGTGTGTGTGTGTGTGTTGTGTTGTGTTGTGTTGATGTGGCAGAGAGAGACGGAGCCCCAAGGTCATTCAGCTTGATCAAAAGGGGGCCTTTTTTAAATGCTGTTTAGCACACTGGGGCTGCGCTAGCTCGGGTTGTTTTGGAAAGCGAAGGCAGCGGATTACTTTATGCGTTCTTTCCGTGCCTGTGTGTGTGTGTGTGTGTGTGTGTGTGTGTGTGGGTGGGTGTGTGTGTACACGTGTGCATATATGTGTAGAGGGTAAGGATGTGTGAGGTGAAATACTCGTTGGATAGGAGCCAACTTGTTGAGTTCAGAGGGGTCCTTGTGTACTTTGCTCTGAACTCTTGCAACCTCAGAGTGTGTGTGTGTGTGTGTATGTGGGTGAAAGAGAGAGAGGGTGTGGGGGAGGGTGGGGGGGGGGGGTGGGGGAGTGGTAGGGGAGTGAGTGAATGAGCTAAAAAACATGCACCGTTTGACCCGTAGGAATATAATCACCCCCACCCCCTCCGCCTCCCTCTTCCTCACCACCCCTTACTCTACACTCATTTGCGTGGATGTGACGTCGATACCATGCAGCACCACCCGCCGTGAATCACTCCACTTACATCGCCTACCCTCTTGATCTCAGGTCAGAGCAACATGGCCAATGCCAGAATAATTCCTGAGGTGTGTGTGTGTGTGTGTGTGTTTGTATGGTACTTATTTCCTGGAGATATCAAGGCAGCCAACAGCCACATATCTACACATGGTCACACAGAACCAGAGCACTTTTACTTTGAGCAACTTGATAAATACGGACCAGTACGATACATTGTACTATACAGAGGTGAGTTTCCCCAAAAGGCAATCGTAGCGCTAAGCATATCTTGAAGGAACTCTTCAAGACATTTGTGAATTTCACAAGTGGTTCTCAAACGCAACAAACGCGTGAAATCTCTTGTACGTTCAAGATGACCTGGTGGTAGTCGTGAGATTTCAGGACTCTCTTTCCAGGTGGCGTGTTGGCTGTCTAACCTGCACTCCACAACATGTCAAAAGCATTATCTGCATTATCTTTTGGCCCCAGCGTACTTTGAAAAAAAAATAAAACTAGTCCTCTGTCTTTTCTACAACGCTATCTATATTTTAACACTGGATTTCCTGTTTGGAAAATATTGCCCTTCTCCTTTTATCTTCTTCTTCTTTATCTTTTTATAGGCTATACAGGACTCTGCCAGTCTAACTGCATAATTCTATTGCAGGATTTTCACATTTAGGTAGATGAGCAAGTCATGGTTGAGGTTAAATTATGTTGGACAAGGTGCAATTTCTTTAGATGAATACCGTCAAAATCATTTGTGTCCCGCTGAGCCCCTGAATCCACAAAGACAAATCATGAAGTTTATTATCAGTTGACCTTTTAGCAGTAAACTTCTATGACTCTTTAAAACACTGCACACATTTGCCACAAATGTTAAATGGGTTATTTATGTGCCTTGGAGTGCACATGGTGGGATTTGAAACTGACAGTGGGCGGGGTTCACCAGGTATCTCTTCAAGTTCACTGTGCGTGAAGTATGATGTAAACTTTCAAGATCAACCACTATTGGGAAACCCACCCCAGTACAGTATAACCATTCAAGGAAAAAATCATTCAATATCTTATGTGTACTGCACCCAACCATAAAAAGACATTGTTGGCTGGCAGTTGGCAGTTTGAAAACAGGGTAGATTTTGTTAAACTAGCTTGTAATTGAGTTTTTGGTCATGAGAACAAATGAAAAGGTTATTTTCAGAATGCTATATATATCCAAAAATCATTACCTGAAAATCTCTAAAATATAATGGATCTGTTCTCATTTGTCAAAAGTGTTATCAATTTGTCAACCAAGGACTTAAGTTATCTACTGTCTTTTGTGTCACAGTTTCTATTCGTTTTGTGGTATCAATCATTTTCTACTAGTAGGTGTTGCTTTTTCAAACCATTTTCATTTTGGAATGAAAACATCGGTTGTAGTGATCCTTAATCCTTTTATCTCTTTGGTCCCTGTAGGGTGACTGGGTACATTGTGTGTATGTGTGTGTGTGTGTGTGTGTGTGTGTGTGTGTGCTGTATGTATGTACTACATGTGTACAGTATCTGTGGTGTTTGCGTGTACAGAGGGTCATGCATGGCCACTCTGTGTCCATGTCGGCAGATCCTCAGGGGCCAGTGGGGCCACAGAGTGACTGACCTCTCCAGAGATGTTATTACACATCGATGGGGCCGTTCATCTGATCCTTAACCCCTCACTGCGTAATCACATAACCGTGTGTGTGTGTGTTTGTTTGTACGTCCCTCTCTCTTTCTCTTTTTCTGACTTTCTCTCTCATGCCCCTTCTTTCCAAACTCTCTTTTAGCTACTGTAACATCATCGATTTCTGCCTGAGCTACCTCCTCAAGGTCTCCCGCTGGAGGACTCTGATCCACAGAGACGGACTTTGCAGCCATAAACTTGTTATGCACTTCTGACTAGGGACAACAACCAGTTGAAAAACAGGCTGCGAACGGGATGGGGGAGGTCCACATCTCCACAGCTCATCTTGTTATAATCAGAAGAATATTGAGAGCGAATAGTCAGCCCCACTGTAAATGTTCCTCGTAAAAGTTGTGGGCGTGTAGTTACTGTTAATTGTGCAGCGGTGATAGTTTATCGGGTGGGAAATATTCATTGCAACCCAACGGAAGTCATTTTCTCCAAAAGAGCATTGTAAAAACTTAACTACCTCTGTTCAGCATTAAGTTACTCTGTGGGGCCTGATTGGCTGCTGTCACTTGTATTCACTTATGGTATGTCGCTAACAGCAGAAGACACAGGAGTGTATGGAGTTATTTTAAAATGATATAAATTTCATGACTTTCCCACAAAAAAAAGATTTTTCTACAAGGAAATTATGACATTTTAGGATCAATATAAATTGAATAGACTGTTGCTGTGTGTATCTAATGTGCCAATGAAGGGGCCTCCCTTTATAAATACACCTGTCATCTTTTTTTAGCGGCTTATCATCCTTTTCAGTAACTGAGTAAAGCTGGTTGAATTCCCTTTCATTAAATTCCTCTTCTTTTTTTTTCTTTTTTTTTACATTTCATGTAGGGCCCCGGGGTCAGAAAACATTTTGTCCGTGTGGGTGGCAAGGCAAGGATGTCATTTCCGATAAAGAAAAATGTCAAAATCGGAGATACGATGTTTCTACAGGACAGCGGCAGTGTGTTTATTTGTTTGACATAAGCTGTGTTCCCTATTAAGCTCTTGTAAAGGAAGTCAAGGCCCTGCGGTGCGGCGGGTCCTGGAGGGCACAGAGGAGATGCCCGTCTGTTTATCATTAAAAGGTCGATCTGTCAACACGACCTGATCAAATAACACACACACACACTTTGGCAGTTGTGTGTTTGAGTGTGTATGTGTATACGCGTGCATGTGTTCCTTCTTTTTGTGCCATTAGAGGATTTTTGCCAGGGCTTTGCGTCCAGTAACTTATTGTGAAACTGTAGTGCCTCTTGTTGGATACGCATGTGTGTGCGCGCACGTGTGTCACTATGTTGTACTACTTAAATCCAAATGGTATCCTGATACGTATGGAGCCCCTTTTGATGAGAAACTTGATTATCACTTCTCAATTCTTGTCCTCCTTGTTGACGGGGGGCATTTGTCTTTTTTTGATTTTGGTCTCTGCCATATCTGGCACCAGATAATGACCCACCTATGCCACCCTCTGGCTGGGCTGAGAGATTAATCTCCTTATACATTTCACTAAATGTGCATTTAGGCTGTATTTACTGGATGGAGCAACTATCAGTAGTGGAATTAAAATGAGACACCTCAGACAAATCCAGCATGGTGCAAGGATATTAAAGGGAAACCAAGGAAATTGTAAAATGAAGCAGATGAAAATCCTCCCATTCTGAATTTTCACACTCAAATATTAAATCCAACGAATTGAACTCAAATTTAATTGAACGAATTGAAGAATTTGAAGTGATAAAAAAAGAAAATAGAGACTTAACTAAGGTACAGATTTGTTGGCAAGCAATAGTGCACCTCCATCTAGACAGAAAACTCTTTAGCTCAGTCATCTTTTATTCATCTCCTAAGAAATAGAAAAGAGCTCAATTTAGTCTCATTTTGTGATCACCTTCACCTGAAAAAGGAGACAAGGATTATTGAGACTTTATGAGATAAACGTGAAGATGGTAACATGTGACATAATGGTAATACGTTACTACTGTATGGCTTCAGCAGGAAAATGCATCACATGCAAACATGTGATTGTTTCGCTTGAGTAGAATTTGAGAAAGAGGAGAAAATGCCTTTAGTCTCATCTTAGTATTGAAAAGACCTCATTTGTGTATAAAATGTAGAAATATGAGATCTCTTCATGGATTTGGCTTTCCTATGGGGGTTCACAAAATTGCACAATAAATTGATTTGGACCCTGGCAAAGACAGGATTAAAGTTAGGTTTTCATTGTTTCTATCCAGAATTTCCTGAAACACATTTTCTTAAATTACAAATGTTAAAGTCTAAATATGAGCAAATGTGACAAATGCCAATTAAAAATGAAAATTGTCTTTCCTGTACCCATTCAATTTAAAATTGATTCGAAATTCAAGACCTGTATTGAAATGTAGCAGCCATTCAAAATTCAATTCTGAACTTACCCAAACCCTGTTTTACAAGACAGAGGCACTGCTTGGATAAATAATGTTAAGACAGGTACTTTTGGGGAAACCGGGACACAGATGATGATGCTCGGCTTGTCGGCTGTCCCATGATTTTCTATACAATTTGGATATTTATTTACACTCCAATCTTCTCCAAAGCACTTTGTTACCTCCTGGTCATTTTGTGAGATTGTGCAGAATCTCAACTAATAATGTGAGAAACTTGTGTAGTAAAATGTGGTATTGAAAAACAATAATGTGCCCCTTTTGGTTTCCCCTCTTTGGATAACATCACACATACACATTCTGTGTTCAATAAAGTAAAAAAAACAAACAAAAAACAAAAAGCTTGGTCACCAAAAAAACATTCCTGTAACCTTTCCTTGACTCATACAAGCCTTTTACAGAACAAACCTTCATATGTTTGTCCCTTCAGCCGCTTCAACACTGACACAGATTCAATATTGCCATCATGTTTGGCTTTTTCACAAGTGTTGAACTCAAAGCCTTTGACGGGTAGATAGAGCACACAAACACATTGCCAAGTGTTATAACACAGGCAAGAGTAACTTTACCCTTGGTTTCTCAACCACACTCTTTGCTTTGGAGAGCGGCCAAGTGTCATTCACCTGAAATGTGTGTAGAGATGAACTCAAAACAAGTGTCATGTGTTGGTTTTGCGGGTACAAGGGATGTGAAGGGTGGGCTTTGAAAGATCAGAGACTTGTAACTGGAGATGTGTTGAGGGCGAAAGTTACACTTGAGGATCCATAAACTGTTCAGATCAAGGTCACCGTCTCCTGTCTCTGTGAGAGGATGAAGCTCCACCGTTAGCTTGTTCATTTATTTCAGTCATACCGGATATTTAACCTGGGAAATCACAGTAACAGCAAGGCTCTCAGTCACAGGTGGACCCTGTGTACACAAGAAACAAACAAATAAAAGGAATTACATTTACAGAATAAAATTTGAACATCATTTTGGTACTAAAGTAGGAAAAGGGGCGTGCTTAGCCTGAGGGTTGCTACAGTATATTCCATGATGGGCGTGGCATGAAAAGTGATAACAGGGTTACTTAGAAGGTAAACGCTCATCAACAGTTATATGAAAGAACACACCAGACAAATGCAGCACACATTAAAGAGCTAGTTGATAATGATAGATAATGAATAGAGTACAGTGCAGTCGTGTTGATTCAACAGAGCCAGTATATTTCTAAAGGGAGACAACAGCCTTCTGTGCTGTTTGTATCTATCAGCACAGAAATACACCTGGCATGGGTATGTGTGTGTGTGTGTGTGTGTGTGTGTGTGTGTGTGTGTGTGTGTGTGTGTGTGTGTGTGTGTGTGTGTGTGTTTTCCCCCAGTTAGCATCTGCTGGGCACATTGGGATGTAGGTCACTGTCCATGGTATTAACTGTTCAGGATCGTGTACACTGCAAAACATGTCCATCCTAGCCAAGCCATTTCATTGACTATTGAGCCTTAGCATCTTCTTTTTCTTAAAACAAAGAAAAGAATCAGACTAGGGGTAGTGATGATGAAGATTTGGCTGGAATAAAGTGACATAATCATGATGATCGGCCTCGTTTCAAGATCTTGAAACAAGTGAAGTGAAATGATCTCACCAGGTTAAGTGATAAGAATAACGCAACTTTAATAGTCAATGCAAGTGTAAATTACACGCTAAGAAGATGGGTTTTTACAGCGTAGCTACCAGATAATTAGATTCAAGATTCAAGGAGTTTAATTGTCACATACACACACGAGGTGTGTAGTGAAATGCAAAGTGGCAATGCTCAGCAGAAATGTGCAAAATAACAGGTTCACACTATTTACAATAGACCAACACAATATTTACAATATTTAAGAGCTCTATATAAAAAAACAACACAATATTTACAATAAGAGCACTTTATAAAAAAATATAGTAAAAAAAAGGGAAAATTGTATGTGTAATATAAATTATAAATTATGTGTAGTCTTTACCTAAGTGTGTGTGTGCATAAGAGGGGCAGTGTGTGTGTCTTGGTGGGGGCCCTGGTGAGGTCGGAGTTCACAGTCCTGATGGCCTGAGGAAAGAAACTCCGTCTCAGTCTCTCTGTTTTTGCCGCGTGACTACGGAGGCGCTTGCCTGACCGCAGCAGCTGAAACAGTCCGTTGTTGGGGTGGTGAGGATCCTTCATGATCCTGCAGGCTCTGGTTCTGCACCTCCTGGTGTACAAGTCCTGCAGGGTGGGGAGTGTAGTTCCAATAGTGCGCTCGGCCGAACGCACTACTCTCTGCAGAGCCTTCCTGTCCTGAGCGGAGCTGTTGCCAAACCAGGCAGTGATGCTTCCTGTCAGGATGCTCTCTACAGCTCCAGAGTAGAAGGACTGAAGGATCCTCCGGGAGACTTTAAATTTCCTCAGTTGCCTGAGGTGGTAAAGGCGCTGCCTCGCCTTTCTCACCAGAGTGTCAGTGTGTGTGGACCATGTCAGATCTTCGGTGATGTTGACTCCCAGGTATTTATACCTGCTCACCCTCTCCACAGTATTCCCATTAATCCCCAGTGGTGAGTACGTCCTCTGTTGTTGTGTCCTCCTAAAGTCCACAATCAGCTCCTTAGTTTTGGTGACATTCAGGAGGAGGCTGTTGTCCTGGCACCAGAGTGACAGATCAGCAACTTCCTCCAGGTAGGCCTTCTCGTCGTTGTTGGAGATCAGGCCCACCACCACTGTGTCATCCGCAAACTTAATGATGGTGTTGGAGCTGAACCTGGCCACACAGTCATGTGTGTACAGGGAGTACAGTAGGGGGCTGAGGACGCAACCCTGGGGGGATCCTGTGTTCAGTACTTACAGTATGACACGCTAAGGGAACATAATAGTCAAATGCTTAGAAGTCCTTTTTTATGACTGTAAGTGATACTTATTTTTCCTTTGGTGACTTTCAACCATGAGAAATATTTATTAGAATGTGTGTAGGTTTCTCCCTGAAGGAGAGAGGCTACCCACAGACAGCAGAATGATAGAAGTCTTGAAACAAACTTTAAGGTTGTTATTCTACTAAAGCAGATATTTAGCAAAAATGACCCAATCATTTTTTCTGTTGTTTCATAACTTTTGACTCATGATTCGATCCCCGGCTCCTCCAGTCCGCATGTCGAAGTGTCCTTGGGCAAGACACTGAACCCCAAATTGCTCCCGATGGTCAGGCCAGCACCTTGCATGGTAGCTCACAGCTGTGAGTGTGTGTGTGTGAATGGGTAAATGAGAGGCATATATTGTAAAGCGCTTTGGATAAAAGGGCTATATAAATGCAGCCATTTACCATTTAAACAATATTCCCTTACCAAATTCCTTTCCAAAATTCTACATATTTGACATGGGTAGGACTCGAGAAAATATTTCAGGAACATGTCTACTTTTGCAGAACAACAGTCATAATCTGTCATAGACTGACTGAATTTAGAATAGAATAGAATAGATACACAACAGTGCTTCCAATATTTCATACTCCAGTCTTTCTTTTTCATAATGCAGGTAAAATCATTTTGCGTAAACAGCATGTCCTTGTACATACACATACTTCATTGACATTTATTACATATAATTTGTTGAAAGTAAATCATATCAGTGCCATATGTTGCTCAGTGTGTAACCTCTAAAGTCTCAAAGGAATGCTGATCTTAGATTGGGGATCTATTCATAAAGTATCATAGGAGCACTGTGAGACCAAATAGTGTTCTTTTGTTTATACAGTATGTGGAAGCAATTACAATCCCCGGTATTGATGATACATATTACGTATTTGACCTGTTACAAAACTAAATATGACAGATAGAAAAGGAACAAAACACCCATTTATTTTATATGTGAGAGCTGTTATATGTCACTGTATATGAGCATGCATATTTGAACAGACATGGCACTAGTCATCTTACTCCCATTCTTAGGGGCTTTGAGATGATAAAGCACACGGTAGTTAAGTGAAGCTGATGGTTGAGCGTCCCACCCTAGCCAGTGCTTTGAGTTTGTGCATTAAGGCGCCACTTGGGGGCACTCAGACACAAAACAAAGACTGCATTCACTTTGTCTAGAAAGGGGAATTCTTTCATTATTTATTTCCCTTGCAAGGAGAAGTTACAGGGAAAGGTAGGATTTCTTTTTTTTTTTGGTGACCAAGCTATTTTTTAAAAAACTTTATTTTCTTTCTATAAACACAATGCAATGTTGAGGAGAATATGGATACCACCACCACCATCATCTGATGGCATTTCACAAGGACAGACAATTACATTTTCTCAAAGAAAAATCATAACAATCGTCATCACCCCCATCATCACCAATTCAAAAAACTCAAATCTTTTCAACGAAAACCCCACCCTGCTTGGAGAGCAAAATATATTAAGCCTAGGTTAAATCAAATTACAATACTTAGCTTTCTATTCAGAAAAACATAAGAAAAATCAGGGATCAAAAGAAATTGGCAGCACACTCCCGACAAAACTCTGTACAATTACCTACCCACAGAACCATGCAACAACCATGCAACATGCAGCCCACCAGCACCCAACTATTAATGTGAGTGCGTGGCCACTAGGGGACAGACTGGAGCTTCTCCCCAGCTT
This sequence comes from Hoplostethus atlanticus, assembly GCA_034670405.1. Lineage (NCBI taxonomy): Eukaryota > Metazoa > Chordata > Actinopteri > Trachichthyiformes > Trachichthyidae > Hoplostethus > Hoplostethus atlanticus. The sequence continues at coordinate 1,663,114 of JAXDDX010000035.1, forward strand.
TTATGCTGCATGGTGTTGATTGGGCTCCAGCTGCAGATGCTCCAGGGTTGGCTAACCACAGCAGGAGGGCAGGTCTGAAACTCAATACAAAAGACACACCTCGGCAAAAATGGACCTTTTCAATTAAGGCTGTAACACTTATTATAGCACCAAGTTAGACCCTGTGGCTGCTGCACTACCTGCCTGTTACAAAGCCTGTGCTGTTGCAGCCTATGCTTTGAATCATCCTCAGTAAGGTTTTTAACAATGTTTGGTTCACAGTGCTGGTGAAGCACTGCAGCTTACAGGTAAAACACAACACATTACAAACACATTACTATATATATATACCAGTATATACTATATGTTTATGTATATACAGTGTGTGGAGGCACAGGTCAGGCCGCCCTGTGGCTCCAACAGCCTTGCTTGCATGTATGACAGAGTAACACAATGTGTCAATAAAGATAAAAGTTCTACTCAGGTTAGGAATGAAAATCTATGTTATGAAGCTATTGAACCCAGAAAAATGACTAAGAATGCATTCTTATCTGGAGGGTTAAATACATGGGGGGTTGAATACTATGCTCAAGGGCACTTGATCATTGAAAGAGGAGAATAGAATTAGAATCCAGAAATGTGTAACTTGCTAGGGCCATTTTCCACTTTAGGGGAAACCTTTTTGAGTCAGAAGTTACGATTAGTGTGAAGGGTTAATTAATGATGATTAATGAATGAAAAAGAAATTTTCCAAATTGTTGAGGATTTATTCAATAAGTAACTAGTCTTTCTGGTTTGATTTACTTTAATGTTTTGTTTTCTGACTTGTTAATTTGGGCCACTGTAGGTTCATCTATAAAGTACATCCCAAAATAAAGATATCTACTGAAAACTATCTACTGAGATTTCAATATAATTAAACTACCTACTTACATTAAACTGAGGATACGTATTAAAGAGTCAGAGACCCTATCATTGTGGAAAGCATATAAGCTACCTTTGTAGAGGAAAGGCTCTTATTGTTCCTTTGATGAATATCTGAATCTGGTCTACAACCTCACAGTATGTGTTATGCTTATTCCCTGTCTTTTCCAACCAGATACATTAAACTCTGGGAGACCAATGGAAATCCTTGGCAGGTGTTCTAATATAAAATCTTTGGCTTTAACGTCATATATTTCCAATCCAACATCTACTATCTCCTATCACTTGGCACTGGCAGACAAGTGATGTGTTACGTAGTTAAATGGTGCCCTCTACTGTTATTCAATTAGAATAGACTGTACTAACATAACCCTTTCCCATTACAACAGAGCTGACTGAAATAATGTGACCATTCATATGCTGTTTTCACAGTAAAAATACTCTTCTTCAATATATTTACTTCTACATAAAAAAGAAAAACTTTTTAGGAAATGTTAGTTAAGAATCTTGAAGAGACGGCATGCACTAACATTTGACACTCTTGCAAGTTGCAAGTTGAGTGAAATAGTACAGAATAGTTGGGTCATCAGTTGGTCATAAAAGGTCATAAAACCTAGTGAACCAAAGACAATAAATTCACTCAGCAAATGTCATGTTGACAGGTAGTTGAATCCACCATTTGACAACTACATTCTAGTGCTATTTACTCTTTCACTAGTGAGCAGAATATGAGTTTTAGTTGTGCATGTGTGATGTAAGCATTACGTTACTTGGCACAACTGTAAAAAACACAAAGTACACAACTGGCTTTACACTAATGCAAGTTCAAGCAGAGGATACTACTTGGCCTGTGTCACAGGATTGGCTATATTTGTGGAATATCGGGTGTAGGGATTCAACAGGATACTGATTTTCATTACGGTTATCATGATTTTCATTTTAAATCAGAAGTTGACCTATGATTCGCCTAAAATACATACATTCATTAATACACAGGACAAGATGTTACTATCCCTTGTGCCATAATCCATAAGAGCCCAATTCAGATTAAAAAAAATACGAGTGATACAACCACCATCAAATAAAACACCATAGCAGACATCAGGCTACACCGTCATAAATCTAAAGAGTCATTTGTCAGATGGCACCTTTCGCCAGTCAACTACCCCGCCAACAGCCGTATGCGACATGTCATTGGGGTTATCACAATCACATAGTAAGAGTATACGTTCTGAAGCTGATAGCTAGCAAATGTAAAAAGTTTAAATTGACTATATACATTGAGTTGATTTCACTACAGGCTTGTTTGAGATTCCCATAACATATTCTACCAGGCCTGTCTGAGAACAAATTGATTATTATGAGACTTTATTAAATGTTCTGTGGTTTCCATTCATCTGGAGCTAACTATACTGCATATAGCGATGAGAGCACTGATGCAATATCGCCATGGCTACACTTTAAACCGTGATTACTCATTATACAGCCACTTGTGTAAAGGTGAGAAAGGGCTGCTGGTCACAGCATGTTCACTGGAGGGATGTGAAAAATGTTAACTGTTTCTATTCTCTTTGACTTTTTTCACTTTATATTGAGCATATAGTATTGGTAAAAGCACATGCAATGAATGCAACTGCTATGATTATCAAAGCAAAGTTTCCCATCTTTTACTGCTACAATATTATAGTACAACTTATACCATGATTAGCCATCAGGCTGAGAGTTAATTCATTTGAAGTATTTTGTTTGATAATGATAAGAAAAAATGAAGATTACCTTTTTTAAATGTCTACAATTGATGCAGGTGAGTGGATGTACTGTAGGAGGAGATGATGTGCAAAAGCAATGAAAACTGCTATTAAAAAATATTTAGGATTTTAAAAAATCTTTTAATGTAAAAAAATAAATGTAAATGATCACATTGCATTTTCAGTATGAATGAGCTATAACAAATTACTAATGTGAAATGAAATCACAGTACAGTTGAAAATAATTCAATTTATATTTTCTCACAAAAATACTCACAGTACATTTCTACAGTGAAAGAATCTTCGTCCAATTTCCCAATAAGAAAAACAGTACACTATGTTTAAAAAATCCTGATCAATTGATAAGCTAACTGAGACTATGAGCCCCAACAGGGCTATTATTTGTTCATTCCTAAAATAGCTACCTAAAATAGGTTGCTTCCTGGACAAATTCTATAGGGTTTTAGTCAAGGAGTGTGTATGGGAAGCTAACAGCACCTGATCATGATTATTGTAGCCCTATTTTATAAGTGTTTTTCCATTCTGAGAATTGTGATTCTGGCCAACTTTGGGATCCAATCAGGAGCATGCGTAGTGGTATGTGAGATGACGTGGGTGAATCCCATCTTCTTGTACAGGGCCACAGCTGCAGTCTGGGTGGAGCTGGTCTCCAGCACCACCTTGGAGAAGCCACGCTCTTTGCAGAAGTCAACCACTGTCTGGGCCATCCTGGAACCCAGACCTGCCCGTCGGCATGATGATGAGATGATCATCCTGAACAGTTCCCCATACCTTTCCTTTCCGCTCTGTTTGGCCACTATGGCCACCATACCCATGACCTGGGACTTCCCATCGACCTCTGCCTCAGCCACCCAGAAGTAGTCGTCTGGTCCAGTCAGATAGTTCCCAGGGATGTCCTGCATGTCCGTGCGAAGTCGCTCCAGGACAAAACTGGCATATAGCTCATGGCAGCAGTAGTAGACCAGGCCGGCCCAGCCTCCTACTAATACCAAGGCCCCTAACACAGAGCCCAGGAGGTAGCCAGCAGCACAAAGACCCAGGATGATGCTGAGGTAGAGAGGGCTGGTCATGGCGGTGTAAAAACTCGGGCCAATGTGCTCCAGAATGCCATCGCTGAATAGAGTTCGCACTGTGTCCTTGTCTGAGGGACGGTACCTACGGATCACCAGCTGCATGACTAGAAGGAACTAGAAAGCAATAAAATAAAATAAATCAGGTGAAATATCTGAATGAAATCTTCACTAAAGCCAACTTCGTCCACAAGAATGTATGGGCTTATTTCATTCATTTTATTGTCAAACCTCTCAATTTGAACAAACGCTTATTGAAGCTAATAACAAGTATGCAAATGTACATTTTAACATTATTTCTGCCTAATATTGTTATATTCAAGTGTATATCAATCATGAAGGACTGTTCATCTGAATTCTATAGCAAAACGTAAAATGAAATTAAAGAAAAACACTGAATTTCACTATTTAAATTGTTTATTTTTTTATTTACCTTACTCCCAAGTGCAGTTCAGCTTTTAAGTTAACAGGCCAAGTTTCTGGCCCCACACACCATCTAATCTTTGATCACAATATTGCACACTATTTTCTATCACTATTGCACGTCCATTAAACGCTTCAACAGCAGCAGTTGCAGTCACGATGAGCATAATGAATTTCATGTTATAGCCTACGGGCCTAGCAGGATCTAATAGGCCCTTTCAGTGTAGTGAAGCTGGGCGAGATTTGCCATGATTACAAAACGGACAGTCTGTGGCTGCATACAAAAGTATTAGCGCGCTAACAGAAAATCCCCACTCATACTTGTACTTATGCGTCGCTTAGCAACCGCATTGTTCAGCTGCTTTTTGTTTGGCGGAAGGAGTCATTCTTCTTCATCTTATTATGATTATTGTTATTATTGAGTAGAAACGAAAGATGTATTAAACCCTTGCGTTCTTTCTTTCTTACTACAATGCTGTGTTAGCGCCGTTTTACAAAAGCAATACGCCGTTTGACTAATCAACGTCCATTTGCTGTTCTAGAATCACCGTAAAGCACGGAGGCGCGTGACTTAACTATTGCTTAATTTGTCTCCATTGTATGTTAATAAAAAATGGCGCCCTTACTGTGAGAGCCTACTGTAAAGCGCTGATCTCCACCGAGGACAAGACTGACAAGACCGACTCCCAGTAATGCTTTGCAGCTCGACTGAACTAGACCGTATGTATGTATGGAAGTTTACTGGGGGACGGTCCCATGGATTGAACCACACCCGTGACTACTGATCCTAAGGTCAACTTGTCACCAACGTGATCATTTATGCTCCTTACATGTGGGTTCAAAGTGCAGAGAAAAAAAACTACAGAGGTGAAATAACACCAGCGTGTGACCCAGATGAAGGCCTTAACACGTTAAGAGTAGTCTACACATGCTTCTACTACTATGTCTAACAGTGGAGTGCGGACTCTAAGGGGGGGGTTAGTGGGGGTGGGCGGGGGTTATCATCATGCCCCCACCCCCACCCCACCCCCAACTGGGTTGGAGTGAAAATTAGTTTAGGCTCAATTAGGTCACACACACAACACACTTTCAAAATGAAATGGAAATGATGCACTCTGACCGTAACAAATGTAAACAATATTAGTAATGTGATATATTTTATGTGTTTATTAGTTTATCAGCTTAATCTATATACAAGGTGTCTTTAAATATGAGAAACAACAGTTTTTCAGTCAGTCAGTCAGTCAGCCTAAAACAGCCTACAAGAGACACAAGTTCCTTGTGACCTTATGGCTAAAATGAAGCATGCAAGTGTCCCATTAGGATGCCCCTTCGGTTGAAAAAAATGAGGGTCTCATGTGCCACTAGGGTGCCCCTATGGTAGTTGTCCCATTAGGGCACAGACCTACCCTGTTTAACCCTTTCTGACCACAAGGGTAAAATGGGTAAAATGGGTAAAATGATGTATCTAAAATAAAATGGTTACTGCTCTTGAACCCCTTTTGACTACATGTAGAATCATGGTATCTCCTGAAAGGTAAGACCTTGTAGTTTGTACTCCAGGTGTCAGAATTACTGTAAGTATTACTGAAGCAGAGTTACAGAAGCTGAAACACAGTAGAAATTGAAGATTTATCCTTACCTAAAAAACAACAACCTTATGTGGAAGCAAAAAACACAATACGAAAAAACTTTGTACAAATTGGCATTGCTGTTTATAAGTGTAGACCAGTCTGCACTCCCCCCCTATCCTGAAAACAGTTCAGTTGTTCTGACAATTAGCATTACAAATATAAAGAAACAAAATATATATAGGTTAACCAATGACACAGCCATCACTACTGCTCCACTGTATAAATGTTTTATCATGTCAAGGGATATATTGATTATAGCAAAATTCTGATACAGTGACATGGAGATGAAGTTGGTTCCATAATGTGCCACTTACTTTCTACAAGATAAGACTCTTTAAACATGTTTAGAATTGTTTTGTTTGATAAATGTTGGAAACATTTGGGCCGGAAGTGGCCCAATTGTATTGTGTTATCTGATGAGGTACCAAGGTAGGTGCTATGATACATAAATGACAAGACAAATGACCAACCCACGCCAGGATTTATTGTGACAAAGGTAACAAATTGCATAAAAAAAGCCAAACTATCCACAATCCCACAATGTTGCTAGTCATGCAATCCGTTTGTTCTAGTGGCCCGAGAGTATGATAAGCAAATAGGCAAAACAGGTGAAACCTAAGATCTCAGTCTCACTAGAAGAATGGCTACAGAAAGCACTTATTAGTGGCACAAACAAGAACAACAAACAAAGAAACAAAAGATTCGCCCTTACAAGACATCATCCCAACTCTTTTGGTCCGTAGGCCATGCAAGGCCAGGGCGGAATAACAAAAAAAACTGAATCAAACACAAAAAGAAAAGTTACAAAACTGATGTTAGAATTTCACATTCCCATTGCAAAAATGTTAAAACAAACAGTTTAATAACAGACTAAAACCACAATAAATGTCCACATAATATACATTTACATAACACTATAAACTGGCATACCTGCTACGTCGGCATATAATCTCCCAGACACAGTGCTGTCGGTCCACCTCCTACTGCGCATAGAGGCACACATAGCCTGAGTGCCATTTAAGGTGCTGCATAACCGCACTGCAATGCACAGAGAGACACAAACATGTTAAAAAACACATCCCATCTAAATTCCAATAAACTAAAGACCTCTATACCATCAAACCATCACTCATCCAAGGACGAGACCAGAGTCCTCTCCATCCTCCTGCAGTAAAGAACAGGCCACTTAAGTGAGACACCTACCCTGCTTTGTACACTCCACTCTCAGTCAGTGGGCAGGTGAGTGCAGACTAGCTGCCAGGTTCCATACTTTTCTAATACAACTATTAGTCTTGCAACATACCACTTTCCCGAAAATCCAATCCTGTGATCACATCCGCCTGCCTTTTGTAGCTCCCATGCAGTTGGCTGTAAACCAAGGAAGTTCATTCAACTTCATAGGGGAAGTCATGAATGAGAAAGATCACCAGTATGAATGATGAAAAGTGCTTTTCAATATACAATACAAATATACAATATACAACTCCATCTGATAATATGTTATAATTTAATCTCAGATCAGGGTTTCTTGGAACAAAATCTTAAAATAAAATGGGGGTCTGTGATCTAATGTGTGTCTCTTTGTGGGTCCTTGACATGAAAAAGTTTGGGAACCCCTGTAATCGACATTCCCACCAACTCTTATAGAATAGTGAAAGTAAATGATTTCTTATGTTGGTGGGATGACTTTTGGAACCACTGGCCTACACAAACCAAATTCTTATTCCCCATTTGTTTGATAAGTAAACATCATGGCTTGCTGCAATTGTTTATATACAGAGTTAATATTCAGTTATGGTCAGCGTTGCACCAACTCTGAATGGGGTGGACGGGTGAACCACAGAAATGATTGGTCAGCGGTACCAATATAAGACAGAGAGAAATACTGCAAAGAGCATACTGAGCTGTGATGAAGACTCTGTGTGTTGCTGCTGTTGTGCTGAGTCTCCTCAGAGGAGGCCAGCCTGCCCCGCTGGTCTGTGAGAATCTGCTGAAACCAGTGGACAACAGTCCAGATGTAAGTCTCTCTTTATATTTAATGTGTGCCATGTGTCGGTATTTTCACACTGCTCTTCTTAGACCAAACCAACTCAGAATTACCTCTGTGCTAAACGATCTTTAGGTCTGTGTGTGGTTTCTATGAGCATTTTCACAATGCCTGATCAGCCCAAATCAAAGTAAAATGAGCTGAGATTAACTGTGCTAATATGGTCACTGACCTATCTGTGTGTATATGTGTGTCATTGCATGGGGATTTTCATGCTGCCTAATGAAACTAAATGAATGTGAACTGGACTTTTGTGTGATTTGTGTGCAGCATGTGCACAGTTATTATGTGGGACATTACAGTAACACAGTGCAGATTCGTTTTGTGGTGTAAAAATCAGAGTCATTAAAATGTGTGCCATATGTAATAAGTGTTTGGTAATAAAAATGGATCTGAACTCCCATTGACAGGAAATGTTTGAGTACTGTAACCACAGCCACACTCCCACCCATGTAAAGCAGTGGTACAGTTTGAATCTAAGAGAAGCAAGTGTGTGTTCCAGTTTTTGGACTAGGTAGCAACAACTGGGCAGGGGAAATGAATGGGTAGCGCTCGCCCCTCTCACTGCCGCCGATGTGCCCCGAAGCAAAGCACTTAGCTCCCAACTGCACCTGTGAAGCTGCTCAGTGGACAGAAGGCTGTAAGGGTGGGACTGTGTAACTACATGAATAGTTTTATTCAAAAAACAAGATATTTACCATGTTGAAATTACACTACAGTACATTTTTTTTCTAAAACTGCAGATATAGCATTTTGGAGTAAGTCAAGTGTTGCAGAGCACTGCAACAAGTTTTCTAAAGTTTAAAAATGTAAAATCTCTTCATTTCTATCTTTCAGATATCTGGGAGCTGGTATCTTATAGCCATGGTCACGGAGCCCTGCTGGTTTTCAATGTTAATGAACATATTATTTTGGCCAAGTGTTTCATTTGACATTGCTCCGAAAGGCCCAGGCAACATCTACAGTGTCAAAGGAAACATTAAAATGTACGTACTATTTTGGACTGTACGGTGCTTAATCTAGTGGATTAAAGGCTTATCACACAGCCAAAGTATTAGTGCAACATTCATTACCAGCAATGGCTATGAACATCTCTGCTAAATCCTTGGCAGGTATGGATATTGCCAGAGTAATTCTGCCTTGTTCCTCTATGAGAACAATACCCTCGTGGATGTTGACCACATTAACGGTTTGTATTGGTGTGTGTTTGTGTGTGTACATGGGTGCTTTTGCCTCAACCTGTTCTCATGTAGTGATTGCATATGAGTGTTTTTTCAAATTACACAGTCGTTTACGCTCTCTCTCTTTCTCTCTCTCTCTCTCTCTCTATCATTATTACCATCCACATCAGTTTCCCCTACCGGTTCACCGGATTTACTGCTGCAAACTGGTTGTCCTGACTGCCTCGTCGTAAAGGAACAAGAGACTGACACGAAGAGGAATCTCATGTTATGGAGTGAGGAAAACAGATGGAAAACATTGGGAAATACGTTAAAGAATTACAATCATCATAATGAAATATAGCCTTAAGTAAAAATGGTACGCTCACTGAAGGCAAGTTAGGTAAGTGTCAAAAAGAGGAATATTCTTGCCTTGATCACCTTCCAGTGAAAGATGACAATTATTTAATGAGACCATTCATAAATCATAATTACCATTCACAGTCACCTCTAGAAAAATATAACAAATTATATAAAACAAATTATATAAAAATGAATATTAAAATACATAACTCATTATGTATTGCTGAACTAACATTGACTTTTAAATTATTGTAATCTTGCATGAGCAAATCAGTATATACTGATGATTAATAATATTAATATTGATTAATAATGGATGGTCTTTAACTTTTCACTCCAGTCCACCTTTAGATACATGAAGCTGAATACTAGGACTCAGTTCCATGGACAAGTCTGTTTTCCATAGGTTTTGTTTGATTTTTACCAATCTGTCTCTAACTGACCTTCTGGAAACTATAGCCTATGATACTGAAGTGGTGAGGGGCATGTATAACTATTCTAGCACTGATTCAGAGACACAATATCACCACAAGCCTTTTACCAATATCATACCTTAGAAATTCACATATTATATTACTTATTACTACCTTCACCAGGTAAGAGAAAGACTGTCACTGCTGCTGAGCTGAAGGAGTTTGAGACACAGGCAGAGTGTATTGGCTGGTCAAAACCGCAGCTCTTCAACACGGATCACGGTGAGAATTTTGCTTCCATCAGTAGTGACGTAGTGGTAAAAAACATTGGGTAAACCCTGACCTCCAGTCAGTGATCATCATAAGGCAAACCTCCACCACAAATCAATAAAACTTTCAGACATGCATTCATTTATGTTTTCGTCTTTAATGTCCTGATCCTCAGATCAGTTTCATACTAATCACCATGATGTATTTTAGGAAATTAGGTCATACATTTTTTTTGTCATGATAAAAACGGTGGGTAAACTCTATTCCGCAAATTAAAAGGTGGGTAAACTGAGTTTAGGTGGGTTTACCCTCCACTACATCCCTGTCCATCAATACTGGCAATATCAAAACATACTGTTTTGCCATTGTGAAATATGGAGGTGGTCAATATTGATGAAATGACTGTGGCTTTTGGATTGATTGTGTAAGTAAGATATTTAACCACCCTCAGAGCCAAGATCTGAAAACAAGTGGATGTTGGTGATGCTTAAAGAGCCAATTCCTGTGCTTAGTGAAGCATTTATACCCAGCCCAGCACAGCACCTGACATTTCAACTCTAGGTCATCTTCGGGGGTGTAGATGTCCTAATGTTAGAATGCTGGATCTGACAAATCTTTGTGTAAATTAGAGAAATATTTGTCAATATCAATACAATATACCATGTGTTTTTTGTATCTTAATGCTGTTTTTTTGTCTGCACAGACACAGAAAACTGCAAGAGCTGGGATGCACTTACCGCCAGTTCCATCAGTGCTGATGAAGGACAGGCAATATTTACCTCATTTTCTCAGAGGCTGAGTAACACATACGGAGAGTTTCTCAGGTGTATTGTCAGGTCAGCTTCTATGTAAAGCTATATCACATTATGATAGGACTATTCAGCTGGGCTATTCTGTACATGTTGTTCATCCTCAAGGTCGTGTTAGTTGAGTGCATGGATTTACTGAATAAACGATCCTATCATACTGGGGAAATCAGTGGTGTCCATCAATTGTATCGCTCAGTGTATTTATGATTTATTAGTGTCATGTTGGATGAAGAATCCACATTTTGTTGCCATCTCAATGAACTTCAGCCTCTCAATGAAAGTCAGACTTGCACTGTAAAAAAAGGCTGTGAAATCCACAGTAATGTACTGTGTTTTGGCACAGTTAATTACTGTGGATATTTTTTACAGTATAGTACTGTGTAATAGGCCTAAAAACACAGTAATCAACTTGGTACTGTATAAATCACAGTAACCAATTATGTACTGTAGAAAATCACAGTAATAATCCCCTACTACAGCTCCCATGCAGTTGGCTGTAAACGAAGGAAGTTCATTCAAGTTCATAGGTGAAGTCTTCATGGCTGATAGGAATGAGAAAGATCACCAGTATGAATGATGAAAAGTGCTTTTCAATATACAATACAAATATACAATATACAACTCCATCTGATAATATGTTATAATTTAATCTCAGATCAGGGTTTCTTGGAACAAAATCTTAAAATAAAATGGGGGTCTGCAATCTAATGTGTGTCTCTTTGTGGGTCCTTGACATGAAAAAGTTTGGGAACCCCTGTAATCGACATTCCCACCAACTCTTATAGAATAGTGAAAGTAAATGATTTCTTATGTTGGTGGGATGACTTTTGGAACCACTGGCCTACACAAACAAAGTTCTTCTTCCCCATTTGTTTGATAAGTAAACATCATGGCTTGCTGCAATTGTTTATATACAGAGTTAATATTCAGTTATGGTCAGCGTTGCACCAACTCTGAATGGGGTGGACAGGTGAACCACAGAAATGATTGGTCAGTGGTACCAATATAAGACAGAGAGAAATACTGCAAAGAGCATACTGAGCTGTGATGAAGACTCTGTGTGTTGCTGCTGTTGTGTTGAGTCTCCTCAGAGGAGGCCAGCCTGCCCCGCTGGTCTGTGAGAATCTGCTGAAACCAGTGGACAACAGTCCAGATGTAAGTCTCTCTTTATATTTAATGTGTGCCATGTGTCGGTATTTTCACACTGCTCTTCTTAGACCAAACCAACTCAGAATTACCTCTGTGCTAACCGATCTTTAGGTCTGTGTGTGGTTTCTATGAGCATTTTCAAAATGCCTGATCAGCCCAAATCAAAGTAAAATGAGCTGAGATTAACTGTGCTAATATGGTCACTGATTTACCTGTATGTATATGTGTGTCATTGCATGGGGATTTTCATACTGCCTAATGAAACTAAGGGTGCTTTCACACCTACCTTGTTTGGTCCGGACCTTCGGACTTTTCAGTTTGGTCCGAACCAAAATGGCAGGTGTGAAAGGTGCCTCTGGCCATGGTCCGGACCAAAGGACCAGAATTTTGTCCGACCAAAAGAGGTGGTCTCGGTCCGGATCAAACTGAACCAAGGTTCGGTTCGTTTGCAGTGTGAAAACACTTTTTTGGATGGTTCGAACTTTCGGACCAATTACAGGAAGTTGAGGCAGGGTATCGTCGGCGACGATATAATTTTTGCATGACGAGGACGTTCATTTGGCGGATTCGAACTAGTCTTGAGTACTGCGCTTGAAGTTGGTGCTGCTGGTAGTAATGCCATAATAATAATACTATAGCCAGTCCCACCAGGATTTCGCGGAGTTTTTTTTTCTGATTATTGCGGCCCAATATGATTGAATTTGCAGCGGCTTCGTGTTATCTTCGTGTTATCTTGTGGTAAAACAGCAGGAATCGATGAAAATTTCGAGCCCCCCATCTTCCCCAAAACATTGTAAACTGGCCACTAGTAATCGTAACACATTAATACCTCCCGGGGCCGCCGGCTGAAAACTATACTACACATGATCTCTGTCTAGTGCCTTTCTTTGTATTTCATTCCTTTTTAATCCTAGTTTTCTTTACATTATTTTTGTTTGTTTTTTCCCTTTAGGCTGCAATGCAGCATATCTACAATTTGCCATCACATCATTAGTTGACCCGTCACGTTCCCGTCCCGCTCTAATCTGTCAGGTCTGTCAGTGCTGCCAGTTTGACACAGAGAAAAGGAGAGAGAGGTCCGGAGCGGAGAACGCACATCTAACTAGTCACCGGCCTGTTAGCAGCAAATCAACTTGAACAGTTTATAAATGATTAGGCTACACCGCGGTGCGTCCAACCGGCCCAAAGACCCACCGGCCCACCGGGATTCGTCCCGATTGGCCACTCCGGCATTGTCCTATCAAAGGCTCAGGATAACAAGAAAGCAAATGGTGCACATTGCATATTTAAATAAAAAAACAACCTCCCGAACATGTAGGAGTATTAATGTGGAAGCATTGTGCCAATTTGACCATTTTATGCGGGAATATTGCGGGGTATTTTTTGGCAAAATGGAAGCTCTTGCAAGTATTCAGGCAATTAGTTTAATTTGCGTTAATTATTGCGATCGCAACATCCTAGAGGGACTGTATAGTGGCAACGAAATTAATCTGTTCATTCATTTCAATCAAACGGAAAAGGCTATCCGCCGAATTGACAACACGCCGACGTCAGACGCACGCCCCTCTACAAACCAATCAATGTCAAGTATAGGGAGACGCATCCCACGTAGGTGATGACGACAGGACGTAGGTATGTCATCCAAAGGTCTTTAGTGCGCTTGCAAAATTGCAATGTGAAAGCAAAACTAACCGGATCAAATGTATACAATGTAACAAAAACATGAACCTTGGTTTGGACCTTGGTGTGAAAACGCCCTGAATTAATGTGAACTGGACTTTTGTGTGACGTGTGTGCAGCATGTGCACAGTTATTATGTGGGACATTACAGTAACACAGTACAGATTCGTTTTGTGGTGTAAAAATCAGAGTCATTAAAATGTGTGCCATATGTAATAAGTGTTTGGTAATAAAAATGGATCTGAACTCCCATTGACAGGAAATGTTTGAGTACTGTAACCACATCCACACTCCCACCCATATAAGGCAGTGGTACAGTTTGAATCTAAGAGAAGCAAGTGTGTGTTCCAGTTTTTGGACTAGGTAGCAACAACTGGGCAGGGGAAATGAATGGGTAGCGCTCGCCCCTCTCACTGCCGTCGATGTGCCCCGAAGCAAAGCACTTAGCTCCCAACTGCACCTGTGAAGCTGCTCAGTGGACAGAAGGCTGTAAGGGTGGGACTGTGTAACTACATGAATAGTTTTATTCAAAAAACAAGATATTTACCATGTTGAAATTACACTACAGTTACTACCTAGTTACAAAATGATATAAAATACACTAAAATAAATGTCACTATGGAATATGATTGAGCGTAACTATCTTAATGCCCTTAATGATAATAGTAATAATATTAGTATTCGAGAGAGTGTAATTTTCTGCATTTTTGGAAAAAATGACAGATGAGCATCAGCTAACATTTTTTTTTCTAAAACTGCAGATATAGCATTTTGGAGTAAGCCAAGTGTTGCAGAGCACTGCAACAAGTTTTCTAAAGTTTAAAAATGTAAAATCCCTTCATTTCTATCTTTCAGATATCTGGGAGCTGGTATCTTATAGCCATGGTCTCGGAGCCCTGCTGGTATTCACAGTTATGGAACATATTACTTTGGCCAAGTGTTTCATTTGACATTGCTCCGAAAGGCCCAGGCAACATCTACAGTTTCAAAGCAAACATGAAAATGTACGTACTATTTTGGACTGTATGGTGCTTAACCTAGTGGATTAAAGGCTTATCACACAGCCAAAGTATTAGTGCAACATTCATTACCATCAATTGAGCGCAAATGGAGAAATGGCAAACCCCCGGAGGACCTTCTTACCTTCCAATCTCTCCTTTCCACTTTTTCCTCCTCTCTATCTGCTGCTAAAGTTGCTTTCTTCTGCACTAAAATTCAAACTTCTGCTTCCAACTCTAAAAAACTCTTTGAAACTTTCTCTTCTCTCCTCCAACCCCCACCCCCTCCTCCCACCTCCTCCCTCCGCCCTGACGATTTCGCCAACTTCTTTGACAAGAAGGTTAACGATATCCGATCCTCCTTCCCTCACCCCCCGGCTGGTGCCCTGCGCACCAACCACACCTGTCGGCCTTCCACCCATCCCTCTCTACCACCCTCTCCACCTTTTCCCTCCCCACCTCCCTCCCTATCCCATTTTTCTCCCCTCTCCCCAAACGAGGTCCTTCACCTTGTTACATCTAGCCACCCCACCACATGCTCCCTTGACCCGGTCCCATCAACTCTGCTGCAGTCTACTGCACCTGAACTCCTTCCCTTCCTGACCCACCTCATCAACACGTCTCTGATGTCTGGATGCTTTCCCTCTGCTTTCAAGACTGCCAGAGTCACCCCCCTTCTGAAGAAATCAACACTTGACCCCTCTGAGGTAAAGAACTACAGACCGGTTTCCCTTCTACCCATCCTATCAAAAACTCTTGAACGTGCTGTCTTCAATCAACTGTCCTTGTACCTCCACCAGAACAACTTCTTGGATGCCCACCAGTCTGGGTTCAAAGTGGGTCACTCGACCGAGACTGCCCTCCTGGCAGTGACGGAGTCGCTCCATGCCGCTAGAGCGAACTCTCTCTCCTCCATCCTGATACTCCTGGACCTGTCTGCAGCGTTTGACACAATGAACCGCCAGATCCTCCTCTCCACCCTTGAGGGGATGGGTGTCTCAGGCTCTGCACTCTCCATGTTTGCATCCTACCTGACGGATCGCTCCTACCAGGTGACGCTGAGAGGGTCTGTGTAAGAACCACGCAGGCTCACTACTGGGGTTCCGCAAGGCTCGGTTCTGGGTCCTCTTCTTTTTTCCCTCTACACAACATCTCTTGGTTCTGTTATCCATTCACACGACTTTTCCTACCACTGCTATGCAGATGACACCCAGCTGATCCTGTCATTTCCCCCCTCTGACACACAAGTGGAGGCACGCATTGCTGCATGTCTGGCTGACATCTCGGAGTGGATGTCGATGCACCACCTGAAGCTCAACCTGGACAAGACTGAGCTGGTGTTCCTCCCGGGGAAGGGCTGTCCGCACCGAGACCTGGCCATCACCATTGATAATGCTGTGGTGACGTCAACTAGGACTGCGAGGAATCTGGGTGTGACCCTGGACGACCAACTGTCGTTCTCGGCAAACATTGCATCAGTGACACGCTCCTGCAGATTCCTCCTCTACAACATCAGGAGGATTCGCCCCTTCCTCACTGACAAGGCAGCGCAGGTGCTCATCCAGGCTCTTGTCATCTCCCGCCTGGACTACTGCAACTCCCTCCTTGCTGGTGCCCCGGCGTCTGCCATCAGACCTCTGGAGCTTGTTCAGAAAGCTGCAGCTCGTCTGGTGTTCAACCGCCCCAAGTTCTCCCACACAACTACCCTTCTCCGTTCTCTACACTGGCTCCCTGTAGCGGCTCGCATCCAGTTCAAGACCCTGGTGCTAGCCTATAGGTGCAGTGAAAGGAACAGCTCCTTCTTACCTCCAGGCTATGGTCAAGCCTTACACCCCCGCCCGACCACTTCGCTCTGCTGCCTCGAGGCGACTGGTTGCCCCGTTGCTCAGAGGCCCCTGCGGCCGATCTACACGGTCACGGCTTTTCTCTGTCCTGGCCCCACAGTGGTGGAATGAACTCCCCACTGATGTAAGGACAGCAGAGTTGCTGCCCATCTTTCACCGCAGGGTGAAAACCCACCTCTTCAGGAAACACTACCCTGACCCTTCCTCTTAGCCTTGTCTATTTGTCGTCAATTATTTGTATGAGCTCTTGCTTATTGGATCTTGTTTATTTGATACACTTATTTGTCTTAGCTCTTGCTCATTTGATTTTCTTATTTGTCTCATTTGTTTAAGAAAAGTAGGTAGCTAACATATTGCACTTTTACCTTAGCGCTAGTGATGCTCTTAGTTGCTTGTTTAGGAAGGAAATGCACTTACGATTTCTGGTGATTAGTAGTTTTCTTGCCTACCTATGTTGAATGCACTTATTGTCGCTTGGATAAAAGCGTCTGCTAAATGCCTGTAATTTAATGTAATGTAATCAATGGCTATGAACATCTCTGCTAAATCCTTGGCAGGTATGGATATTGCCACAATAATTCTGACTTCTTCCTCTATGAGAACAATACCTTCCTGGATGTTGACCACATTAACGGTTTGTATTGGTGTGTGTTTGTGTGTGTACATGGGTGCTTTTGCCTCAACCTGTTCTCATGTAGTGATTGCATATGAGTGTTTTTTCAAATTACACAGTCGTTTACTCTCTCTCTCTCTCTCTTTCTCTCTCTCTCTCTCTATCATTATTACCACATCAGTTTCCCTTACCGGTTCACCGGATTTACTGCTGCAAACTGGTTGTCCTGACTGCCTCGTCATAAAGGAACAAGAGACTGACACGAAGAGGAATCTCCTGTTATGGAGTGAGGAAAACAGATGGAAAACATTGGGAAATACGTTGGGAATTACGTTACAATTACAATCATCATAATGAAATATAGCCTAAAATGGTAAAAATGGTACGCTCACTGAAGGCAAGTTAGGCAGTAAGTGTTCTTGCCTTGATCACCTTCTAGTGAAAGGTGACTGATGGTGAAGGTGAATTATTTAATGAGACCATTCATGAATCATAATTACCATTCACAGTCACCTCTAGAAAAATATAACAAATTATATAAAAAATACATAACCCAGGCCTCAGGTTGTATTGCTGAACTAACATTGACTTTTAAATTACTGATTAATAATGGATGGTCTTTAACTTTCCACTCCAGTCCACCTTTAGATACATGAAGCTGAATACTAGGACTCAGTTCCATGGACAAGTCTGTTTTCCATAGGTTTTGTTTGATTTTTACCAATCTGTCTCTAACTGACCTTCTGGAAACTATAGCCTATGATACTGAAGTGGTGAGGGGCATGTATAACTATTCTAGCACTGATTCAGAGACACAATATCACCACAAGCCTTTTACCAATATCATACCTTAGAAATTCACATATTATATTACTTATTACTACCTTCACCAGGTAAGAGAAAGACTGTCACTGCTGCTGAGCTGAAGGAGTTTGAGACACAGGCAGAGTGTATTGGCTGGTCAAAACCGCAGCTCTTCAACAGGGATCACGGTGAGAATTTTGCTTCCATCAGTAGTGACGTAGTGGTAAAAAACATTGGGTAAACCCTGACCTCCAGTCAGTGATCATCATAAGGCAAACCTCCACCACAAATCAATAAGACTTTCAGACATGCATTCATTTATGTTTTTGTCTTTAATGTCCTGATCCTCAGATCAGTTTCATACTAATCACCATGATGTATTTTAGGAAATTAGGTCATACATTGTTTTTGTCATGATAAAAACGGTGGGTAAACTCTATTCCGCAAATTAAAAGGTGGGTAAACTGAGTTTAGGTGGGTTTACCCCTCCACTACATCCCTGTCCATCAATACTGGCAATATCAAAACATACTGTTTTGCCATTGTGAAATATGGAGGTGGTCAATATTGATGAAATGACTGTGGCTTTTGGATTGATTGTGTAAGTAAGATATTTAACCACCCTCAGAGCCAAGATCTGAAAACAAGTGGATGTTGGTGATGCTTAAAGAGCCAATTCCTGTGCTTAGTGAAGCATTTATACCCAGCCCAGCACAGCACCTGACATTTCAACTCTAGGTCATCTTCGGGGGTATAGATGTCCTAATGTTAAAATGCTGGATCTGACAAATCTTTGTGTAAATTAGAGAAATATTTGTCAATATCAATACAATATACTGTGGCAAGGTGCCACATAACCGGGGTCCGTGACAGACAGAGACATAGGCAGGGGAGAGTTAATTGGCCAGCAGGGCCGTTTTATTCACCAACAATCAATAACCCGGCCCCGGTGTTGACGGCAGTTGGTAGCGCCGTCTCCCTCCGCCGACGCACCTCAGTCCTCCCCGGCGGGTCAGCCGCGGAACCCCAAAGCCGGCCAGCCTGCCAGGCTTGCAGGGGCATCCCGCCCCAACCCCGACTGTCACCAGCTCTTACAGGCGGCTCCCGACTGCACCCCCGGGGACCTCCGTCGGTCGTCGCCGCGGAGGGAGACGCCGCTCTCCCACTCCGTCCCGCAGCTCGCGCCCTCGCCTCCGTCCCGGCACTCCAGCCGCGGATCCCGCTCAGACGCGGCTGCTGCTGGCTCGCTCTCCGCTCCTCCAGTCTGCCGGCCTCGATCCTCCCGATCGCCGCCGGCTCCTGCATTCACGCCGCCAGCCTCTCACACTGGCGCGTCCCTTTCACACTCACATTCACACACACGTTAAAAAGGCCCCAGCTGCAATCAGTCCCAACTGGCTGCAGCTGGTACCGGATCCAGGAAAGAAGCAGTCCACTAACTCACCTCTCTCCTGGATCCAATTAAGCCTCCCCCCACCCTCCCTCCAGTCCGCCACATATACCATGTGTTTTTTGTATCTTAATGCTGTTTTTTTGTCTGCACAGACACAGAAAACTGCAAGAGCTTGGATGGATTGAATTGGAAGGCTTGGATTACCACCGGTTCCATCGGTGCTGATGTAAGACAGGCAATATTAACCTCATTTCCTCAGAGGCTGAGTAACACGTACGAGCTTCTCAGGTGTATTGTCAGGTCAGCTTCTATGTAAAGCTATATCACATTATGATAGGACTATTCAGCTGGGCTATCTTCTGTACATGTTGTTCATCCTCAAGGTCGTGTTAGTTGAGTGCATGGATTGACTGAATAAATGATCCTATCATACTGGGGAAATCAGTGGTGTCCATCAATTGTATCGCTCAGTGTATTTATGATTTATTAGTGTCATGTTGGATGAAGAATCCACATTTTGTTGCCATCTCAATGAACTTCAAATTGCAAGTCAGACTTGCACTGTAAAAAATGGCTATGAAATCCACAGTAATGCACTGTGTTTTGGCAGTTATTTACTGTGGATATTTTTTTTTACAGTATAGTACTGTGTAATAGGCCTAAAACACAGTAATCAACTTGGTACTGTATAAATCACAGTAACCAATTATGTACTGTAGAAAATCACAGTAATTTACCCACTACTGTAGACATTCACAGTAAGCATTGTACTGCTGTAGACATTCACAGTAAACAGGCCACTTAAGTGACACACCTACCCTGTTTTATACACTCCACTCCCAATCAGTGGGCAGGTGAGTGCAGACTAGCTGCCAGGATATAACATGAAATTAATTTTGCTCATCGTGACTGCAACTGCTGCTGTTGAAGCGTTTAATGGACGTGACAGTCACATATTTATTTGAAAACCATACTTTTCTAATACAACTATTAGTCTTGCAACATACCGCTTTCACAAAAATCCAATCCCGTGATCACATCCGCCTGCCTTTTGTAGTCTACTACAGCTCCCATGCAGTTGGCTGTAAACCAAGGAAGTTCATTCAAGTTCATAGGTGAAGTCTTCATGGCTGACAGGAATGAGAAAGATCACCAGTATAAATGATGAAAAGTGCTTTTCAATATACAATACAAATATACAATATACAACTCCATCTGATAATATGTTATAATTTAATCTCAGATCAGGGTTTCTTGGAACAAAATCTTAAAATAAAATGGGGGTCTGTGATCTAATGTGTGTCTCTTTGTGGGTCCTTGACATGAAAAAGTTTGGGAACCCCTGTAATCGACATTCCCACCAACTCTTATAGAATAGTGAAAGTAAATGATTTCTTATGTTGGTGGGATGACTTTTGGAACCACTGGCCTACACAAACAAAGTTCTTATTCCCCATTTGTTTGATAAGTAAACATCATGGCTTGCTGCAATTGTTTATATACAGAGTTAATATTCAGTTATGGTCAGCGTTGCACCAACTCTGAATGGGGTGGACAGGTGAACCACAGAAATGATTGGTCAGCGGTACCAATATAAGACAGAGAGAAATACTGCAAAGAGCATACTGAGCTGTGATGAAGACTCTGTGTGTTGCTGCTATTGTGTTGAGTCTCCTCAGAGGAGGCCAGCCTGCCCCGCTGGTCTGTGAGAATCTGCTGAAACCAGTGGACAACAGTCCAGATGTAAGTCTCTCTTTATATTTAATGTGTGCCTTGTATCGGTATTTTCACACTGCTCTTCTTAGACCAAACCAACTCAGAATTACCTCTGTGCTAACCGATCTTTAGGTCTGTGTGTGGTTTCTATGAGCATTTTCACAATGCCTGATCAGCCCAAATCAAAGTAAAATGAGCTGAGATTAACTGTGCTAATATGGTCACTGACCTATCTGTGTGTATATGTGTGTCATTGCATGGGGATTTTCATACTGCCTAATGAAACTAAATGAATGTGAACTGGACTTTTGTGTGATTTGTTTGCAGCATGTGCACACGTATTATGTGGGACATTACAGTAACACAGTGCAGATTTGTTTTGTGGTGTAAAAATCAGAGTCATTAAAATGTGTGCCATATGTAATAAGTGTTTGGTAATAAAAATGGATCTGAACACGTATTGACAGGAAATGTTTGAGTACTGTAACCACAGCCACACTCCCACCCATATAAGGCAGTGGTACAGTTTGAATCTAAGAGAAGCAAGTGTGTGTTCCAGTTTTTGGACTAGGTAGCAATAACTGAGCAGGGGAAATGAATGGGTAGCGCTCGCCCCTCTCACTGCCGCCGATGTGCCCCGAAGCAAAGCGCTTAGCTCCCAACTGCACCTGTGAAGCTGTTCAGTGGACAGAAGACTGTAAGGGTGGGACTGTGTAACTACATGAATAGTTTTATTCAAAAAACAAGATATTTACCATGTTGAAATTACACTACAGTTACAAAATGACATAAAATACACTAAAATAAATGTCACTATGGAATATGATTGAGCGTAACTATCTTAATGCCCTTAATAATAATAGTAATAATATTAGTATTCGAGAGAGTGTAATTTTCTGAATTTTTGGAAAAAATGACAGATGAGCATCAGCTAACATTTTCTTTTCTAAAACTGCAGATATAGCATTTTGGAGTAAGCCAAGTGTTGCAGAGCACTGCAACAAGTTTTCTAAAGTTTAAAAATGTAAAATCTCTTTCTTTCAGATATCTGGGAGCTGGTATCTTATAGCCATGGTCATGGAGCCCTGCTGGTATTCAACGTTAATGAACATATTACTTTGGCCAAGTGTTTCATTTGACATTGCTCCGAAAGGCCCAGGCAACATCTACAGTATCAAACTAAACATGAAAATGTACGTACTATTTTGGACTGTACGGTGCTTAATCTAGTGGATTAAAGGTTTATCACACAGCCAAAGTATTAGTGCAACATTCATTACCAGCAATGGCTATGAACATCTCTGCTAAATCCTTGGCAGGTATGGATATTGCCACAGTAATTCTGCCTTGTCCCTCTATGAGAACAATACCCTCGTGGATGTTGACCACATTAACGGTTTGTATTGGTGTGTGTTTGTGTGTGTACATGGGTGCTTTTGCCTCAACCTGTTCTCATGTAGTGATTGCATATGAGTGTTTTTTCAAATTACACAGTCGTTTACGCTCTCTCTCTTTCTCTCTCTCTCTCTCTATCATTATTACCATCCACACCATTCTTTTGTCACCATCAGTTTCCCCTAGTGGTCCATTCGGTTTACTGCTGCAAACTGGTTGTCCTGACTGCCTCGTCGTAAAGAGACAAGTGGATGACATGAAGAGGAATCTCATGTTATGGAGTGAGGAAAATAGATGGAAAACATTGGGAAATACGTTAAAGAATTACAATCATCATAATGAAATATAGCCTAAAATGGTAAAAATGGTACGCTCACTGAAGGCAAGTTAGGCAGTAAGTGTTCTTGCCTTGATCACCTTCTAGTGAAAGGTGACAATTATTTAATGAGACGTTCATGAATCATAATTACCATTCAGAGTCACCTCTAGAAAAATATAACAAATTATATAAAAAATACATAACCCAGGCCTCAGGTTGTATTGCTGAACTAACATTGACTTTTAAATTACTGATTAATAATGGATGGTCTTTAACTTTCCACTCCAGTCCACCTTTAGATACATGAAGCTGAATACTAGGACTCAGTTCCATGGACAAGTCTGTTTTCCATAGGTTTTGTTTGATTTTTACCAATCTGTCTCTAACTGACCTTCTGGAAACTATAGCCTATGATACTGAAGTGGTGAGGGGCATGTATAACTATTCTAGCACTGATTCAGAGACACAATATCACCACAAGCCTTTTACCAATATCATACCTTAGAAATTCACATATTATATTACTTATTACTACCATCACCAGGTAAGAGAAAGACTGTCACTGCTGCTGAGCTGAAGGAGTTTGAGACACAGGCAGAGTGTATTGGCTGGTCAAAACCACAGGTCGTCGACACGGATCACGGTGAGAATGGAAGTTATGGAAGCAAACTACTGACTACTCAGTAGTGACGTAGTGGTAAAAAAACATTGGGTAAACCCTGACCTCCAGTCAGTGATCATCATAAGGCAAACCTCCACCAAAGACTTTCAGACATGCATTAATTAAAAATTCCCAAGGACGGTCGGGCTGCAATAGATGCCGAGTGTGGGCAAGCAGCGTATACACAGTGCGTGCATAAAAGTTTATTTGGGTGGAATATCCAGATCTGATGTGGGGCATCACAGCAAACAGCAGCTCAGTCAGCATCATTGTAGGACTAGGGGACCACGCAGGCGCCAACACTGCCCAGTTGCAGCCTGGAACAGATAGGAGACACACCCACACACACCCATACACACACTCTCACTCACACAGACAAACATGACCAGCATCAGTGGACAGGACAAGGAGCTAGACCAGGAGAATAGGACATGTAGGCAGGATGCTAGTATCCGTCGGCAGGAGAATGAGCTAGGGTAAGCTAACTGGTCTAGCCTTACTCTGAGAAGAGACTATGCCACTCCCTCAAGGTTATGTGTAGTCAAATGATAGAGAGAATAAATGGGTTTTTAGCCTAGACTTCGATAGAGGCAGGCAGACTGTTCCAGAGATAGGGAGCCCGATAAGAAAAGGCTCTGTTACCTGCAGTTTTCTTTTTGACTGCTAGGATAGACAGTTAGCCAGCATCCTGTGATGTGAGGGCGTGTGGCAGTTTATGGTTTGATCAGATCTGATAAGTAGGATGGTGCCATCCCATGTAATGATTTATATTTATATGTAAGTAGAAGCACCTTGAAGTCACACCTGGCCTGAATTGGGAGCCAGTGTAATGAGGATAGGATGAGCGTTATGTGGTCGAATTTCCTAGTTTTGGGGATTCTGGCAGCAGCATTCTGAACCAGTTGGAGAGTTTTAGTGCGCCCAGTAGTTAAGCCTGAAAAGAGGACATTGCAATAATCAATTCTCGATGATACAAAGGCATGTACTAAAATTTCTGCGTCTGCCTGTGTTAGCATGGGTCGAATCTTGGCAATATTGCGAAGATGATAAAACACTGTTTTAGTAGTCTCCTTAATATGCAACTCGAATGAGAGGGTAGGGTCGAATTTAACCCCAAGGTTTTTAATGTATGGACTCTTGGAGATTTCACAACTATCAAAAGTACTATTCTCAAACAGATGCTTAGGTCTAGCTGGTCCTACAATCAGCATCTCAGTTTTGTTGCCATTAAGAAGTAGGATGTTTAGCGACATCCAACATTTGACCTCTGATAGGCAGGCCTCTAGTTTTTGAAATTGGGTGTTATCGGTTGGTTTGACAGGTATGTAAATTTGAGGGTCATCGGCGTAACAGTGGAAGTTACTGCCGAATTTGCGAATGATGTCACCGAGTGGTAACATATAGATAGAGAATAGTAATGGGCCTAGGACAGAGCCCTGTGGCACACCAAAGTCCACATTGCAACACTCTGAGGTCATATTGTTGTAAAAGACGTGGTGTGATCTATCAAGTAGATAAGACCTAAACCAAGAAAGTGCTGATCCCCGGATACCAATATAATTTTAAAGACAAATAAGTCTCAAAGGTAATCAGTTGCTTATGCAATGCAGACAGAAATGTTAAGAGAGGCAGCGATCTAGAGAGAGTGAGCAAGGGTGACTGTGAATGATTTAGAGAAACAGGGACAGGCACACTTAGCCAGGATGAAGACTGTTTGCTGCTGAATCTTCTTGCAGCAGGTCAGTCTGGTCCTGTATGTTGTGAGGAGCTGGTGAAACCAGCAAAAAAATCTCCAGACTTTCTCAGTTGTCGTGGCGCAGTACTTTAGGCCCAGCAATCTGGTGAAAAGTGTGTTAGTGTGATTTGCTTCAGATATGCGATCTGTCTGATCATTTTTGGTCCAAAAAAACCCACAAGAATAGAGAATGCAGAAATGTGGGGAAATGTTTTTGGGTCAGAAGTTATGATTAGTGTGGAGGATTGATTAGAATTGGAGTTATGTTGGGTTAAGGTTATGTAACGGGATTAATGAATGAAAATGAAAATCACTGTTGAGGATTTATTGTTCAATAAGTAACTAGTCTTTCTGGTTTGATTTACTTTAATGTGTTTTGTTTTCTGACTTGTTAATTTGGGCCACTGTAGGTTCATTTATAAAGTACATCCCAAAATAAAGATATCTACTGAAAACTATCTACTGAGATTTCAATATGATTAAACTACCTACCTTACATTAAACTGAGGATACGTATTAGAGAGTCAGAGACCCTATCATTATGGAAAGCATATAAGTTACCTTTGTAGAGGAAAGGCTCTTATTGTTCCTTTGATGAATATCTGAATCTGGTCTACAACCTCACAGTATTTGTTATGCTTAATCCCTGTCTTTTCCAACCAGATACATTAAACTCCAAGAGACCAATGACAGGAGATTTTCTCTTACTAACACCGTAAATATGGAAATAACTGAAAATCCTTGGCAGGTGTTTGTTGTGGAAATTTGGTCAAGGATGATCAATCACCACGTAGACTTGCTATTGCAGGAGTGCAGTTTATTAATGCAGCATGGAGAGAAAACAACACAGTACAAGTGCCAAGCTTTTCTCCGCCTCGAAGGAGTAGAGTGCAACTGTAGTTCAGCTGCTGGACACCTGGCTAAAGGTGTAGAGTTTAGCTGTAGGTCTCATTAGTCACACTATGCTCATAGGAAATGTACATGTTTTATATAAAATCTTTGGCATTATACTTAATATTACATCATATCACATTAATGTTTGCCATGGTGAGTGACTAGATTTTGTAAAAGAATCTCCTTTATACAGTATTTAACTTTGAGGGCTCCACAGGATTTTTCCAATTAAGCCAGTCCCTCAAAATGATTTATTGTGACCATAACCTTTTGACTTGGCGGTGACTTTAACAGAACATTGCAAGACAACTTTTAGCATTCTCTGTGCTCACCTGTGGAAATTAACATTGACAAGTGTTTTGATTAGAGTGTTTGTTGAGTCATGAAAATTGTAGTTTCCTTCAGTCTAAAAAAATGTGTTTTATAGGAGTGCAGTGAATGGGCAAAATTATGAATATCTGTGGACTGTGGACTGTGGACTGTGGACTTGGAGAAGGCTTACGATCGTGTCCCTCGAGATATCCTGTGGGGGGTGCTGCGGGAGTATGGGGTGTCGGGGCCGTTAATTCGAGCCATCCGATCTCTGTACAACCAAAGCGAGAGTTGTGTCCGCATTCTCAGCACTAAGTCAAGCTCGTTCCCGGTGCGTGTTGGCCTCCGCCAGGGCTGTCCCTTGTCACCTATCCTGTTTGTGATTTTCATGGACAGGATTTCAAGGCGCAGCCAGGGTGTGGAGGGTGTCCAGTGCGGTGACCTCAGGATAGCATCTCTGCTTTTTGCGGATGATGTAGTCCTGATGGCTGCATCGAGCTGTGAACTCCAGCACGCGCTGGGGCGGTTTGCAGCTGAGTGTGAAGCGGCCGGGATGAGAGTCAGCACCTCCAAGTCTGAGGCCATGGTGCTCTGCAGGACAGCGGTGGATTGTTCCCTCCGGGTGGGGAGTGAGTCTTTGCCCCAAGTGAAGGAGTTCAAGTATCTCGGGGTCTTGTTCACGAGTGAGGGTAAAATGGAGCATGAGATTGACAGGCGGATCGGTGCAGCGAGTGCAGTTTTGCGGTCATTGTACCGGACTGTCGTGGTGAAGAGGGAGCTGAGCCTGAAGGCGAAGCTCTCAATTTACCAGGCAATCTTTGTTCCAACCCTCACCTATGGCCACGAGCTTTGGGTAGTGACCGAAAGGACAAGATCGCGAATACAAGCGGCCGAAATGAGTTTCCTTCGTAGGATATCTGGACTCACCCTTAGGGATAGGGTGAGGAGCTCGGATGTCCGGGGGGGACTCGGAGTAAAGCCGCTGCTCCTTCGCGTGGAGAGGAGCCAGTTGAGGTGGTTCGGGCATCTGGTTAGGATGCCTCCAGGACGCCTCCCTGTGGAGGTATTCAGGGCACGTCCAGTGGGGAGGAGGCCTCGGGGCAGACCCAGGACCCGGTGGAGGGATTATATATCCTGCCTGGCCTGGGAACGCCTTGGGATCCCCCAGCATGAGCTGGTGACTGTGGCTGGGGAAAGGGATGTCTGGGATACTCTGCTGAGCCTGCTGCCACCACGACCCGGATCCGGATAAGCGGTCGAAAATGGATGGATAGATGGATGAATATCTGCAATATTTGCAGGGATTTATTAATTTTGCAAAGATTGAGATCACAAAAATACAATTCCTGAAGGGAGTGAATATGCTGCCCCACAGAGCAGTGTCAATTTGTTTAAATCATCTCATTAATCAACTGGGATATTTTCTGCAGGTTGACTATAATTGACATTCAAGTCAAGGTTTCTGAGAAAATTGACCTAATAAAAATGTGCATGTTTTTTTGTGTCTGTGAGAAAGATGGAGAAAGAAAATAGGGGAAAAAGAAAGACAGCGAGGAAGAGAGAGAGAGAGAGAGAGAGAGAGAGAGAGTAGGTAAGGTGTTTGGCATTTGGGCTGGAGAGACATTCATAAAATGAACGAATGATGATAAGACCCAGTTCTATATTTCACCAAGGTGACATTAAATAAAATCTAGTCAATCAGACAATACATAACACATAATTCATATAAATCTCAATATTGTCCATTGCTCAACACAAATCTCAGTTTTAATAAACTTCAAATGATCTGGCAACAAAGACGTGACTGGAGAACTGAAATAAACTGTAGACTAAAGTCACACAGTGCAAATAATTATCAATAGTCATTTCTCCAAATGAATAATGCAAAGGAACAATAAATCAAAAACAATTAACGATTAAACCAAATGCTCACTATCGCTACACTTGATAAACTGGACAAAAATGAACAAAGGAAAGCTGGTCAGCTCAAACGGAGGAACAGATGACTGACTGAACTTGTGGGTCAAGGGAGCTGTGAGGCTTGATGGGCGATGAGGCTTTGCCAGACCTCATACAGTGGTCATGGGGTGGGTAAATAATGGACTGTCAAACTTGCTGCCAACGGAGTATGCAAGTTGCATGTCTCAGAGTGAATGATTTATGTTGCGCCTTATTTCATGTGATGTGTTGTTAATACTGTTTTTCTCAAAGGTTTACAGCACAAAATCATAGCTACCTCATAACATGATCCACTGCATATTCATGAACAACTAATCAGCATTTTAAACAGGCTAATTAAACAATTCTCTCACCTTTAAATACATGATTGCATAGTGGATTTCACTGTTCAAACCCAAGGTGGGAGGCACACTGTCATTGCTGCCAATATGAAGGAGTTCATGAAATACAGGGTGGACTGTACTGGTCTGATCCCCGCACCAGCCAATGTATGTCCATCAACAACACCTACCACCAACCCCTACTGGCTCACTTGCTCAAGTCGATCTGCATAAGAGTGCCATCTAAATGTAATGTGAAGATCCAGGGGTATAGCGGAACTCAAACACAGGGCAACACAATGTTACACACATAAAAATAAATCAGAATGGAGAGCATGTCGGCTTTCTTAGGAGATAAAATGCTGATGTCATTGTCGTTTCGATGAATATCTGAATTTTGAAACAGTTCAAAATGTCTTGGCCAAACAAAAAACCTGGATAATGTATTCTTTCATAAATAATACATGTATTGCCATATGGTTGATGGTTTGATTTTGCAAATGACTCATCTAGACCAATGTTGGGCTTGTTACTCAAAAAATGAAATATATTATATTATATTATATTATATATATTATACACACACACACACACACACACACACACACACACACACACCAAATAAAAAATGGAGAGGACTGTGTGTGTAACTCTGTGTAACAATATCTTTGTTCTTGACAAAATCAAAGTAATGGGATTACTTTCAGCCGTATGTAAACAATCCAAGCTAGCTAGCTAGCGCAGTGTGTGGTGCGCGATGTGCCCTTTAGGTATGACGAAGGTAAATGGAGATAAACTTTAATGCGACATGAAAGGGTGACAACAAACATTATAACTGATTGGTAACTGTAACATTAGTACTGAAATTGAAATAGTAATTTGTTACTTGATCTTGACACTGTTTAACTGAGATCTACATGTTTTTAAGCCTCTTATTCAACCTCTGGATCTGCAAGGACTCCCAGCAAGGGCCCCTGTAGATCCCTGGAACTGACTTTGGGAAGCAGTGAATTAGGACAATGTTACCATGTGATCAGCTCCATGGTACTCCATGGTAAAGCATCTCAAAGTGATTGGAGTCATTTAAGGTAGGGACTTTTCATTAAAAAAAAAGAAATTCACGCTTTTCTGAAAATATAATTGATTTCTAATTATTATTTTTTTAATACTGAATGATGTCTGAATTATGAAGATCATCACTTGGAGGTGATCGTTTTCTCACCTTTATACGTACTTCTGCATCACTGATTTCAACCAAACCCTGTTTCAAAACCAGAGCCGTGTGAAATAAAAGTATTTAAAAAATTAGGAATATACACTTGCGGACCATAAAAGGTGTTTTAATCCTTCAGTACTTCAGGGGCAGTACGGCCGCCCGGACCGTCACATATCGGCTTTAGGACCCAGCCGCGCAGCCACCAGACACCGGTTGATGAGACTGTCCACTCGGCATCACACCGAACAAAAAGCCGCAGTTCCTCCGGGAAAGAGTAGTCGGGAGCAAACTTACCAGACGTGCAGGAACAGGTGGACCACGGCAACAGAGTAAAGAAGCGAGAAGCTCTTTTCGCTGCTCATTTCCCATCACTGTTCATCATCCCGCACCGAGGCCAAGCCAGGGGAGCCGAAAAGGACAGCCGTCGCTCGTCTTACCGGCGACACGATGAGCCAGAGGTTTACCGTCTCCAAGAGCGACGGCGACCGGTGCCCCTCAGGCATCCAGGGTGAGGTGAACCAGCTGTTTGAAGGAGACGAGCCCACGACCAGCGGCGGCGCAGACCGAGAGGATGCTGCCAACACCGAGGTGGTGGTGGTGCTGAAAGGTAGGGAGATGTTCACGCCTGGGCGCCTTTATTCTGGATGCTGAGGGTTAGCTATAGGCTACATGCTAACAGCCCTGCTGCTGCTGGGTGCCACCACACTGTGTCTATAGACAGATGTGTGTGACTTGAATTTCTAATGACCCCAGTAGGGCACTGCCTGGTCAATAACATCGGAATTTGCCAAGCGTAAAATGTCCCTTTTCTCTCTGTTCTTGTTGTTACAGGTGCATTGCGCAAAATAACTCAATTGCATGTATGGTTATGTTCCTTTGTTCAGTGACAGAGGAACGGGGAAGATGTGTTTTTCTTTATTTTGCTGTCTAGGATTTAAGTGTCTGCTCATGTGCCATGACTCAATTATGTTCCCACTGTTGCATAAAGCCAAACACAATGGCATCACACATTTTCATAACCTATCAGTTGCAAGATAGTCTATTATGTCCTAACCCTCCCCTACAGCCCATAGACTCAATTTGTGATGGACTGGTTCATAGACATACCTTACCAGGGTAAGATTTCATAAGGCCATTACTTGCAAAGTGTTACCTGGCCTTTTCTTTTTCCTGCAGTTTGAAAAGAATGTGGAAAGTTGAGGTACCCTAGGTTAGTGCACACTCATTGAGACCACTGTGATGCTCATCAGCTGGACTGAATTTCACCAGGGAAAAAAAAATCATGCGGTCAGTCAAATCTGTATATTGTCACTTTCACTGTTAAGCCCATTCCCTCCAGTGCCGTTCTGAATAGTCCCGGCCCTGTCTCCTGGGAACCTGTGCCACTGTGGTTCAATCCCATCACCAACCGCCCCGATTGAACTAATCAAGGCCTTGCCGATGCCTGGCCAAATCGAGTGCAGTGGCGCAGAACAAATGCGGAGTGGCTGTCCCCATAGGACCAGGAATGGAGGCATTTGCCATAGCGGCCTGATGATTAGCATTGAAGGAGTGCAATCATTCAGGTCCAGTCAAGTGCAAATAAAGCCTTCTCTGCAAATGGATCAATATATTCACACTGTGTTAAAGGCTGACATGTTAATGACATTTCAGATTCATTAACAGGGGCTCTCCAGATTATCATTAATGCCTTTATGGGGACTCTACATTTGCTGCTCCTTAATTGCAGCGCTTGGCTATGTTGTCCACTAAGTGTTGTAGCTTTAGTGTGTTTATACACATTATTAAAATATATGATAATCTATGTTTACACAACATATATGGTTATTAATCTATGTTTTCTTGAAAAGTCAAAAGGATATGTGTTGTCCCAAACCAATTCAGTAATTGTGAAGAGGTCTTTATCTGACGCTCAGTTAGTAGCAGTTAGACCACTACCTGCAGTCGTTCCACTTTGGGGTACACACATCTCACCCAACTGTCCCTTGCGTTGGCATCAGCCCTGCCTCCTGCTGCCTGTCAGCAGCTTTTAGGGGCGGCAGTGCTAGGGCACCAAGGTTAAATGTGAAACAGTGCTGACAGATTGCCACTATTAAACCAGCCGGCCACTGGGGTGAGGAATGGAAGCTGTTCATTACCGGTCCTTCATTGCTACATGTGTCCACAGCCTGCCTTCCTGGGTCAGTACATCCCACCAGTTCCTCCTGTGCAGGACAACTAGCATGCAAAATGCCTTCTCAGCACTGCTCAGCATTCACTATGCAGAATAAATACCCCTGTGTGCATCAATCATTCTTTTGGACAGAGATAGATGGCTGTGTGGGTTGGTAGGAACAAATCTCACCATCTCCTCATGTTCCCCTTAAGAGATGGGGAGCTCTTTGTAGAAGGACTTCCCCTCATACATGCTATGTTCTTGCTCAGCTCCAGCCTTGTGGAGACTGTTGTCTCTGCATCCACTCAGCTGGTTGCCATAGTGACACAGTACATGTTCACCCGCGTTGTCTCACAAATGGTCTTGCAGTGAGGTGAAAACACTTCAGATCAAGCAAGTACCATTATGAAATCAAGCTCTCGCTAATATGGTGCGCTCTCTCCCTGATTAAATTCAGCATGGCTTTAATAGAAGGGAAGAGACTAAACCAGCATCTTTACTGAGTGAGGTGCAAGTATTACTGTACATTTAATAAAGATGAAGATTCATGGATTTGCATTCATACAGCCAATAATGTAAACCTATTGATTTGCATCATAAGTGCATAGTCAGTGTGTGTGTGCGTGTGGTGTGTGTGTGGTGTGTACATGTCCAAATCTGTCAATGTAATCACCCCATTGTTGGCATTTGCCGGCTGTGCAATTATCCCAGTGTCTCTTCAAGCCCCCTCAATCCTATTCTTATTTTAGCTGGCCGACCAGCGCCATATCTAACTTCTTCCCCCTTGGCCCGGACCGGTGATCCTGTTTCTATTGATCCAGAGGGAGGTGTGAGCTCAGTCAGCCAGCCAGTTGGGTTGATGATGACGAACTGCTGGAGGAAGAGCTGTCTGTCTGCCTGCCGAGTGCCCTCTCCGCCCTTGACCTTGCAGAGGTGTCGAGAGATATATCTTTATTAGATTGCCTGGGCTCAGTGGGACGGACTGCGGCTGGGTTGGGGTGGTTCGTCTCACCCCATACTTGGCCCAGCAGGGAGGCTTCCAAGCTTGTATGTCATTTGGAAACCTCACGTCTCCAGATAAGACTTGTTGTTTTCATCACAAATGACAGTTGACAGTTTTCTAACCATGGCCCAAATCCAAAACCTTGAGAATGTATACACCATTCTCTCGATACACCATTTTTGGAGTTGCAAGAGTTGCACTGCCACTATTCCTTCCAACTCAGAACGACAAGATGTTCTTGTGTTTGCTCCAATTATTATTACTATTATTATTATTATAACAACATGTAAGAGAAGAGTTTGTGCTGCTGAACTCCCTTGACTCTCTCACTATAGCTGCTTAAATCAAATGTGATTTTGACTTGAGAGAGTTTCCTGTCTGAACTATTCTGGGGCCAATTTGGGTGGTTCCTTTTTATATAACGAGATCCATTATTAATGCACTCCTCAGCCTTGACTCTTGCGGTTATCCAGCCAAGTTTTGATTGCAACTTTGTGTGTGTGTGTGTGTGTGTGTGTGTGCGTGCGTGTATGTGTGTGTGTGTTTCCTTGTGGGTAAGGTTAATCAATACATCAGCACTAATCTACTGTAGCAGAAGAGTTTGCATGTAAAACCACAAAGCTTTGACATTAATTAACACATTCCTCGTAGGGTGGCGTGGTTGCTCAGTGGTTCGCACGTTCGACCTCACAGCAAGACCGTGCTGTGTTTGAGTCTTCCTGCGTGGGTTTCCTCCCACAGTCCAAAGACATGCAAGTCAGGTGAATTGGAGGGCGTTTCCCTGCCTTCCGCCCAATGTATGCTGGGAGAGGCTCCAGACTCCCCTGTGACCCGGATTAGGAATAAGCAAGTAGTTCTAGTTGTTCCTCAGTGTTTTGGTCCAAGAGCAGGGAGGCCAGCTTGGCTGAGGTTTAATCTGTGTCAGGATGTTCTGTTTCCTTCTAGTCGAATACCAGAATGACCCGGCATGGGAGCACAACAACAACAACAACAACAATAACAACAATAACAACAATTACTTCATGAAAGTAACAAAAAAGGGACCCTCTTCCTGGGTCCCCAGTCCCTCTCTCACCAGATTGTGTGTGTGTGTGTGTGTGTGTGTGTGTGTGTGTGTGTGTGTGTGTGTGTGTGTGTGTGTGTGTGTGTGTGTGTGTGTGTGTGTGTGTGTGTGTGTGTGTGTGTGTGTGTGTGTGTGTGTGTGTGTGTACATTTGTCAGTCTCTCTCTCTGAAATGTGTTTTACATCCCTGTACTGTATGTTTGACTGAAGGAACAAGTGGATTTTTTTCCATAACAACAATGTGCAATTACCCGAGCACTTCCATCCACTCTAATTGAAACAGTGCATTAGTGTCTGTTCAGCCTGTTGTGCTGTCATCTTGTTTATGCTGTCCTATCTCCATCTAATCCAAAGCAGAGCATGGCAGACCTGCCCTGCCTGGCTAACAGTGTGTTGTAATCCTCATGATTATTATTAGTATTATTAGTAGTAGTATTGTTATTATTATTACCCAACTCCATTATCCTGGTGGCCAATAGTGATGAACAGTGATTATGCCTCCATGACAATGGACTCAATGGACTGTTGACTGGCTCTCTGTCATTAGACTGTGTGTGTGTGTGTGTGTGTGTGTGTTCGGGCCTTTCTGCCCCTGTGCCACGGTTGTTGCCGTGT
Organism: Hoplostethus atlanticus; assembly: GCA_034670405.1. NCBI lineage: Eukaryota > Metazoa > Chordata > Actinopteri > Trachichthyiformes > Trachichthyidae > Hoplostethus > Hoplostethus atlanticus. Next base: position 1,697,818 of record JAXDDX010000035.1, read on the forward strand.
GAATAGAGGAGAACCTCTTTGATTTAGGAATAATGCAGTTCTGGTCTGCTGTTGAACACTGATACGGCCCTACTGGCGCTCCATGGGAGTTGTGGTCATGTAGGCCTATTGTGTCCCATCAAAGGATTAATCCAGTGGAACGGTTCACTCACTCCTGGGAAGAGGACAGTGTGCCCTATAGAATACGGTCCACCACGGTACATGGTATGTGGGACATTATGTCGTCATGGTGTCTGTCTGTCTGTCTGTCTGTCTGTCTGTGTGGACACATTCTTGTGAACACAGTAACTCAAGAAAGAAACATACCTACACTGCAGGTACCCCCTATAGAGTAGATGATCTCAAACTACTATAACTCCTTATTGCTTTAAGATACAGAATCCATATGAATACCGACAATGTGAAGACAAGTATGTTGACATAGAAATATTTGCTTATTACTGCATTAATTAATGAACTTAATTAATGAGCTCATTACTGGTTTTGTTTAATATCTCATGGTGATTATGGCGGGAGATTAGGCGGCTCAAGTGCCTCTTGTTTCTAATTTGTTCAGGAGCCTAGTGTATTCACAAATCATCTTTTTCATGAAAGGAGATCCAGCTATATGGAGCCATGAAAATATCCACGTATATGTAACATTTTACGTTGCATTTGCAGTTAGTTGGCTCTATCACACTAAAAGCCATCAGTTACAGACTTGTGGTGTGAAAAGAAAGCATCACGCAAGAAAGCATCTTAATCCTCATAGCACTGTTTTAGTGGGATTTGAATTGTATATGGGAAGATGTTTTTTGAACCTTTAATTGAAATGTTTTACTGAGCGTGCATACTCCCTCCCAGCACTGATTCACATTCATACGGCTTACACAAATTCCCACCTGGGAGCTGCCCGGTACAACCATAGTCTTCTACTGATGGCCACTGAGCAGCTCTGCCGGGGGCAATGGGGAATTTAAGTCACTTGCTCAGCAGCACTTTGTTTATCTTCCCCCAACCAGATTTTCACAGCTGGTCTGGGGATTTGAAGCGGGAACTTTTCAGTCTCAAGTGTGATTCTCTAACCTTGAAGCTTCGACAGGCCGTACAAACACTATACCTCAGCATCAGCGTGAACCTTAAAAACAACCCCTCATTTCAAATACACAAAATGACAAGACATCAGGAATCAACAAATACAAGAGAGTATATTGAAACACTTTCTCTTAGAGGAAAAGAGAGGGTGGGGATTGTGCAGATTGGTTTTGCCACGCAGCACCTGGTCCCTGTTTCTATGAGGTATCCCTATTGCTCGTCTGTTGTTGTCTAACATCTAGTATAACCTTCCATTTACCCTGCTCTGTCGGGCTGTCTGTCTGCCTGCCTCCTACTGTAATGTCATTAAATGGCTGCATTTTGCTCTCTCGGAAGAGCCATTGATTTCTAATCTAGCTGGCCATTAAATGCCGTAGCTCCTCCGCCATCATTCACGCTGTTATTCCTTTTCCTGTCAAAGGGGAACCATCAATACAGTTAGATCAATACAACTCATACACCATTACCTGTGGCTGTCCAATCCCTGTCTATTTTTCATAAGAGCTGTTTAAATTGAATCAAATGATCAGAAGCCACTTCTTGGGTGGGACTCCACATTGCTGGAGAGGTGGCGAGGTGTGATGACATCGACAGGACACCAGAGGCCAGTCAACTGAATGTTTCTTTCAGTAGCCACAAGACTGGTAGTGTGGGTGCTGAGCACTCCAGGTATCTCACTCAAAATCTAAAGCTATTATGATGATAAAAAAAAAAGAGCATTGTAAAAAGTATAGATGTCATGTAAGGTTTTACGGGTTGTTACTTTTTCCATTTACCATTTCAAGCAAATGGGATTCTGTCATGTAGTCTCGCCCCTTCTAGGCTTGCAAGGCTGAATGTGAGAAATCAATTGCTCTGCAGTTACCCTGACGCCTGCACTTCTCTGCCGAGACAACAGGGGGCAGTTGTGACCTTTCAGTTTATGACATCGCTCGTCTCTATGGTCTGAATCGTGGTAGAAAAACCTGATATGAGAGAGGGAGAAGGAGCCCCGTGAATTACACAACAATCTGTGGTGTGTATGTCTGTGCTTGAAGACGTGGCGAGGATAGGGTCCATGTGTTTTTAGGAGATGACGTGTGTGTGTGTGTGTGTGTGTGTGTGTGTATTTCAGAGAAAGAAAGGGCGAGTAAGAGAGAGAGAAAGGTGGCAGCAGTGGGCACAACAGGGGGAGACGTGCAGTATAGCCGTCACTTAGCCCAGAACTCCTAGTGTGGTTATGTAAGCATGTCTGCTTGGCAAATGCGGAAGGGGGGGGCGGGCAATTGATAGAAAGTGACAAAATCCTCCTCACATGCAGGCAGGCTGCAGGGCAGACCTCAGTGACAGTAATACGGAACGAACGAGGGAAAGGAGGAGAGAAAACATCAGCGGGGAGAGGTAGAACAGTCCCTTCCTCCAACGTAACTCTGATGATATGACACATCCATCACAGGAGTGGAGCCCGAGGTCCGGTGACTCTCACCGCCAAGGGGGTCACTCTGCAGCACGCTGGCTGATCATGAACGTGGAGCTGCACCCCCTTCTCCTACTTGAGATTCCTATCATAGCGTCTTACATCCGTTCAGCACGACCGGCTGGTTTCGTCTCCCCTGTTGTTTTTTTTTTTTTTTGTTTTTTTGGTGAGATTGAACATTCTGTACGAAATAGCAACAGGGGTTGTTTCTTTTTTTGGCTCACATTTTTGAACCCTGCTCTGTTCTGTCAATCTATTTGAGTCTGGGGAGTCGGGGCACTGGGTGTGGTGACGAATAACAAGGATGAATAACAGCAGGATGCAGATACTGTATGTCTTTGGTTGGGGGGTGAAAACAGAGAAGAAAGGGTAGCTCGCACATTGGCATTGCTCAGCTCTGTTGTTGAAGCTTCTCGTTTAATGGCAATGCAGGAAAACAACAATGGAGAGGATCGATTTGAACGATAACACCAACCAAGATTTTAATCCGTAATTCATCGATCTGGGAATTCTTGCGGGATGAAGTGACGATGTGTCCCTGTATTTAATTCCTGTGAAGGTGGTGTGCCACAGTCTCTCTCTCTCTCTCTCTCTCTCTCTCTCTCTCTCTCTCTCTCTCTCTCTCTCTCTCTCTCCCTCTATCAGTGACTGTATGTATCATGACTTGACTTGGTACTTGGCGTCCCATGACGTTACAGTTTGTTGCATCATTCTGAATGAATTTGACCCGTGGGATCCTCCCGCTCTCGGCTCTGCACCACCAGGACCTGCGGGCAGCCCGGTCTCTCCGGTCTCTCCTCTCTCTAATGTAACAACTGTACCCAGGGGTCTCAGTTCGCTAAACACTACGGTGTAGCAAAGCATGCAATATCATTTGCCCCCAAAAATTGGAAACCCGCTTACATCAACTACTTTCTAGGGATAAGTGGAGCAATGACTGACGACAAGAGTATTATTACTCGGCCAACGTGGTAATTTATTAGACGTAAGTCACCAGAATAAATCACTGCCACCAGAATGTAACAGCTCCACCTAGTACTGTGGGGTTTGGTGTGTGTGTGTGTGTTATTTTGGTCCGATTTGGAGAGCAGTGCACGCTTCATCTATCGAGGCAGAGAGCAGCGGGCCAGAGATGCAGGTCATGGATCCCCATGGGGCTGGGCTGGTATTCAGGAATTATACCAGGCCTTCCTCTCCCTCAGGACCTCGGCTCAGCTCTCTCTGGCTGGGAGAGAGGAGGGGGAGCGGCGTGGTTTTGGGTTTGGAAAAGGCAAACTATAGAGGAAGCTAGATGCGTATTTTTTGTCTGTGTAATCATGATCTGTTCATAATCATGATGCATGTAGCTGGAAGTGTACGCTCTATGTATGGTGTAATGATGATTTCAAGAATCCGTGAGTTCTCTGTGTTTTGGCGATGTCGTCGGTGCTAAGTGATCATTACTGTGGTGTTTCTGCACTGCACTTCCCAGGGATCACTCGTCAATCAAACAGTGTGTCCAGCACTGTTTCTGTTCTGTCTGTTCAGCTGTGGTGGCTATCGCTGCTCATGCTAACTGCTCAGGTTTTCTCTGTTTATTCCAAACAAACCGCTGACGAGTATAAACTGGGTATAGGTTGAAACACTGTTGTGTTATATCAAGCGGCAATGGACAGTATAGCAAAAAGCACATTTATTTATATGACAATGTTGTGGACATTTCAACAAGCACTCATCATTCACATGCTACTTTTTTTAGATGTGAGGAGAGACTGAAGGTGAAATGCATCTCACTTTGCACCCCAACAGGCCGACAAAAAGACCAACAGACAGACACAAACACATATATACACACACACACACACACACACACACACACACACACACACACACACACACACACACATACTGTACTTACATATGGATAAACAGAACTCTAACCTACGAGTAAGACCTTGAAATGCTAGATTTTGACAGGATTGTTTAAAAAGAGGTGGTCCCCCACCACTCTGATCCAGTACATTTTATTAGGGCAGCAAATTGAAATTCAGTTAGCTCCAGCAGTCTTGTCGTGTCTTACCACCCGGTGTGCTGTGATGGGGTCACTTTATAATTCAGTCAGTCACGTCAGGTTTATAGGCTCTGTCGCTGGCTTCATTTAACTTCTCATGAGAAGTTGGAATTGGAATTATGGCAGCATCAGATTATGTAGCAGCTCAGAGGCCTGCAGTGCTGTTAGGATGAGCTACCTGTAGGCCACGTGAAGCCAGGGGGGACCACTGGCTGGCTACCAGGCCGGTTGCCATAGTACCACAGCAGGTGACAGGTGGGAAGACGTAGAGAGGCGTGCGTGTGTGTGTGCATGTGTGCGCGTGCATGTATGTGTGTGTGTGCGCGCGTTTGACTGGAGTCGCTACACAGCCCAGTTCTTTCCACAGTCCATGGGTTCTGTCAGCCTGTGCCGGTTGGGGGAACACACACACTCAATCACTGTTACCATGCATGCCACTGCTGTGCTGCAATGTCAGAGGGGTGACTGCAGAGCAGACCTGGGTCAAATAGTATTTGCAAATACTTTTCATTCTCTTACATTACTTATTTGCCAGATAGGCGGGGCTCACCATGTAGGACAATACGACGAGAGCCAGAAAGTGCAGAGCATCACGAGAAGGTATTTGAAAGTCAATTTGTATGCCTTTCTGTGATTGACAACTCGCCTGACACTATCTGAATATGGTTAGCCCCCACCTCTCCACCCATCTGGTACTCCAAGGACATTAAAACTAACTCCACTTTGTTTGCAGATACTACTCGGCTCAGTTCAGCTGCAGCGCTCAGCTGTTGAACTTGACTGTTGTAGAGGGTTGTGTAGTGGCAGTATCTGGGTATATTGACCTGGAGGTGGGTATCCCACCAGTCACTGGTAAGTACTGCAGGCTGAATGGGAAATAGGGTTGAGCACCATTGTTATACCAGTTCTGGTACTTACAATTTGATACTGGTTCTAAAACCTTTTTTTTTTTTCAACACTTGTCTGAAAGTATTTTTCATTTTTCATCTTCTGTGCAACATTTGTACGTGCCATTTGCTTTTCAAAATAGAGTCAGACAATGTTCAGTTTATTTCCATGAGAAATGATTCCCTGGAATACTTAAGAGTTCCAGCATTTGAAGTTTTTTTTCCTGTAAATTCTGAGGCCATGTCAAATCAGTACACGTAGGTATCATTTCTTGATTGTACAGCCATAGTGGGTGTACTATATTATATTCAACAAAGGTTTTGGATATACTGGATACTACTTGTGTACGCAGTTGCACTACACTAATGAGCTTACTGTCTAGTTGGTAGTCTTCTGCTTCTCGCTTTAATGACTGAAGTTCCACCATCCACTTATGCAAGGCATCATTACATGGTGGCTTTTAATTTATTCATGTATTCATTTGATTCAAATTACGCCTCATGGAATAGCGACATACAAACTAACAGACATGTACACTCGCCACACTCTCATACAATACACACACTCTCACGCGCACACAGATGCATACATTTGCAAACAGGCACACACACACACGTATGCACACAGAGATTGATTCAATGGTGGAAGAAAACAGCAGAATCGTGCACATACGAAATAATGCATCAAATCATCACCATTGGTCCAGTAGAACACACAGCCTCATGTAGATACACACGGTCGGAGTGGGTTTTAAACAGGGTTTGGTAAAGGGTCCATTAATTACAATGTCTTACTTGCAATGTCTGACGCTGCCTTCAAGTGCTCTCTGTAAGCTCCTACGCACAACTTCGTTACAAGGTCGTTAATATGACTTGTCATGCACTCCAGTGCTTTTGGTCGGGGAAATAACAAAAGCAGCTTCGGTGGCTGTTGTTTTAGTTTAGAAATAAAGTGTCACAGAGCTACATTGTGCTGCAGCAGCAGAACCAAGAGGAGAAATGGTGCATGATGGAAGCGATGTTTTAATTAATGTGACAACTAAAACTAAAAGTTAAAGAGTGAAAACAGAAACACACAGTACTAGTAGATTACACAGAATGCCAATCAGCAAATAAATAATAACAAAATGCATCACTTTTATCATCAAGTGTTGACGTGGCTGCCATGCTCTCCGCCCCATGCGTGTCAGATTACGGCAACTTGGGTATCATAAAATCCCAACTTTCCCAGTTGTATTTACCACTTTGTTGGGTTGTCCATGTGCACTCAACTTGTAATTATGATATTTCCAACAGCACTTGAAGACAGCCAGGCTCTTTGGCATGAGTGGATGCACTCAAGGGAGATTGTAAGCTGTCAGGATAAAAAAAAGCAGTTAGCACTATAGAGAAAGGTATGAATAGAAATTACACATACATTGTAGGCTAATATAATATCACAATGTCCATCATCCTCCCTCAGATGGCTACTGGCCCTTTTGGGAATCAACCCCACAATCCCAATGCTCTAAGATTGGATTGAGATATGGCAACCCATTAATCCTCTCTCTCTCTCTCTCTCTCTCTCTCTCTCTCTCTCTCTCTGTCTTCCTCACTTTCCCTTTTCATGTCTCTGTGACCTTCCCTGTATCAGCCCTGCCAAATGCTGAGTGCTTATGGAGTTGCTGTAATGAAGAGTATACAGAGAAAGTACATTATGATCTTGTCTCTCTGTCTCTCTCTCTCTCTCTCTCGATCTCTCTCTATCTGCAACCATTTGTTTTCCCGCTCTGTGCTTGTTGTCGGCCAGGTAAACTGCAGACATCATGGCTCTGCTACGTGCATGATCTATCTCTCTTACTGGTCCACCTGATGCTTAGGTAACACCTCCTCTCCATCATTTTAACTATGATTTACACACAGCACTTTTTCTACCCAATGCAGTTCTCTCTCTCTCTCTCTCTCGCTCTCTCTCTCTCTCTCTCTCTTTCTTTCCCTAGTCATGCTCCTTCAGCTTGGGGCCATGTCTGGCCTGCTGAATGGATGGCAAAAATCAGCAGTGTGTGAATGGGTGTTTGGTTGGCTTGCTTTGTTAATGGTGTGTGGAGAGGCTGATAGGTAGACAGCGCTGTGTGTGTGTGTGTGTGTAAATGTGTATTACTTGTAGCAGCAGGGATCAGGATTGTCTTTGTGAATAACAAGGTGAAAGGAAAAGTGAAATATTGATATGTTGGATTTTAGCCATGAGCACCGTTACTCGCCCCCCCATTGTCAGCGGCACGAGCTAAAGCTAGATGGATGGAGAATAGATTTGTTGTATCTCTCTCACACTCCCTGCTCACTTGCGTCCTCTCTCTCTCTCTCTCTCTCTCTCTCTCTCTCTCTCTCTCTCTCTCTCTCTCTTCTTAATCTCTCTTTTTGTCATTGGCTTTACCCCCTCTCTGTATTTTGACTCACTCTCTTTCCTTTCCTCTCTCTCTATCTTTCTTTCTCTCTCTACCCACCCCCTCACTCTTACACCCTCTCTCCCCTTGGTTTTGGTGCATTGCAGTGGCTCCACCACCACATTGGAGACACAACAGCCTTGGCAAATGAGGTCTCTCTCTCTCTCTCTATCACTTTCTCTCTCACTGTCGCTCTCCTCTCTCTCTCTCTCTCTTCCGTCTCTTTTTCTGTTTCTCTCTCTCTATGTCTCTCTCTCTCACTCACACACACACACACACACACTTTCTATTCTCTCTCTCTCTCTCTCTCTCTCCCTCTCTCTCTCTCTCCTCAAAGCTCATTGAGAGCTTGAAACAAAGCCTTGACAATGAGCCGCACGGTAACCTCAACCAAGATTTAAAAGAAAAAAAAAAAGGCAAAGACAATCCTTTGCCCTCATTCCTCTAGGAAGCGTTACACATTTCCATATGCTCACTGCAGCCTTCTATGTTCAAAAGCCTTCTGCCTCTCAAACCGGTTGCGAGGCAGCCACCTCTTCAATTTCCATGATGGATTGCACTTTGATTTCTGGGGAAGAGAGACACTTCATAGATCTTGGGGAGGAAAAAGACTGTGTGTGTAAGATTTGCTGTTTGCGTCATCTATCACACCTGGATAGACTGCCAGGCAAGGCACCGTAGGAGGTGATTGGCATTGTGTCATAGCATCAATCCAACACGGCCCTCTGCGACTCTATCTGCCAACGCTGAGCAGAGATTGGACGTGGGATTCTTCTCCAGGATCATGTCTTCTCAGCCGGCTCTGCCAATGAGCTGTCAGAGACCACAGACTCACTGCCCTGTATTCATGATTGCATTATAACTATCGTTCCCCAGCGGGCAGCTTGATCACATTTCTCTAACAACAGGAATTCAGTATCGTGTTTGCAGCATAATGGTATCTCCTCCTCTTTAACCTGCCTGTTTTATTTATGTAGGCCTATAGTTCCCCTGAAACGCTTTTTTAGATGATCTTTTTAAAGGGGCATTAAGTAATTTATGACTTTTATCGGCCGAGGAATTGCAGCAATATTGACAGTGGCACAACTTATAGTAGCCTGTAATGGACAGAAATGTAAAAGTCACATTTTCACAATCGAATGAATGAGCTAGCTAATACGAGCAGAGATCCAACATGAACATCGAGTGACGAGGTAATACATCACGATGGAAAATAAATGCTGCTTTTTTTGCCTCGAGAATGAAATGTGTTGCACTGCCGGCCACTCGGGCATAGCACCGCCCTCCGTCTCTGAGCAGGGGTGTTTCCAAGTCCGAGTTTTTAAAGTAATTGTTCGGTCACTGATATGGATCAACACCCCTATCAAGCCACGCACATTATGGTCACTTTGTGCCACGGGAAAGTAAAATCGTACTTAATGCACCTTTTTAAGATGGGGAAACGGCACTAAAGGCACGTTACGTCGAGGAAGTGAAGCGATTATTAGATTCAGTCCGTTCATTCGTCACTTTCTTGAGGCATTAGAGCAACACATCACGCCGCCATTGCGAGGCAAACCCAGCGTGAAGCCGTCCCCCATTATAATCCAGGCTATTTCAGGCTAAAACTCCCACTCATGAAAACCCAAAGCCACGGCCTGCGATTTAGAATTCCATGCATGTGTTACGTAACACTTTTGTCTTTCATGCTTGATCTCCTTCTCCAGGCACAGACATAGTTTATTAATGAAAGGGATTGCATGATTGGGGGGTGGTCTGTGTGTGTGTGTGTGTGTGTGTGTGTGTGTGTGCATGAACAGTAGTGTGTTATGTAGTATGTGTGTTGATGCCTGTGTTTATGTGAGATTGTATGTGTGTCTGCATGAGTGTGTGTTCGTGTTCATGTGTGTGAGTAGGAGGGGATTGCGGGGATTTCTGTGCACACGAGGAGCACGGCAACGTAGCCGCCCACCACCGTGACGGGTCAGAGTTCGTCTTCCCCCGAAGAGCGTATAATGACCTGTCACGGTCTGCGCGGTTCGCTCGCCGATGCCAGACAACATATGTGACATGTTAAATACAGGGACTGGAGCCAAGTAGACAGTCCTCAACGTTACTACTTCTCCACAGTCCACAGTAGATAGTAGTAGAGTTTTGCTGTTGTTCGCTCAGCGTTGTTGTCCTGTTTTCTTCTTGTGAATTATTCAGACATCCTGCCTCGTCGATGTCGAAGCTTCACTGAAAAACAATGCAAAGTCGTTTGTCTTTCCAGTCTCTCAGAGGTTACAGAGTTGTTGTTTTTCCCTTTTCCTTGCCTTGTGGGTTCATTTTCATTTTTGGGTGAACGTGTGCGTTTGCATGCAGTCATGTTTTGTCAACAGGCACTCGGGGCGAAAATGCCCTTGAAAGTTCACAAAATGCCTGTGAAATTAAAAATGGCCCTGATAATTAAAACAGTGCCCTTTTTTGCATTTCACCTTGTTCCTATTTTTTTTTTCGTTGGGTTGTCAAAAATTTCACAGATGAATGCGACTACTGTCCCCTGTGAGCCGCCGTTGGTGATTTGTGGAAGCCTATGACCAGGAGATTCTGTCCAGTGCATTCTGGGCGAAAAAAAAATGGAGCGTTTTTTTTTTTTTTTTATCCGAAAACAACAGAGTACGCAGCCTGAAGCGGTAGAAAATGTGGCTGCATGATGTCACCGTGCAGCCAGCAGTAGAAGAAAATGCAGACCCCACACAAAACACTGTCCAAAAAAAAACCCCAATATCGTAAAATACAATCGAGGGGTGGAAGATGGACTGGTTGGGGACAGAGAGTGGAAAACGACTGCATCCTCTTCTGAAGGCCTGCAGCCAGTTTCCAGGAAAAGAGGGAAGCGAAAGGAAAGAAGAGTGGGACATCTGGTATACTATGCTTTAAAATAAAACCAATCTTTGGGTTACAAATTGAGTGCTTGTCAATATACAGATGTGTTACTTCATATTTCAAGAAAACTGCCCCCTAAAGGACCAAGGTGCCCCTAAAAATGGTTTGTATGTGTTTTTTTCTGTGCATTTACTTATTGGATTATATGAAAAATGACATTGGGAATAAAAAAAAAAGCTCAAATGGTCACCAGGCAAGTAATGGATTGTGTCAGCCTCGATGGATGGATCGCTCAAGCTTTCGCCGCGTCGAGCACGTCCGAGCGCTCATCTGCTCCGAACTTGCGGGGTCAAGCTAACTTCACGGGTGTTTGTCAGCGCCTTATGTTGAAGCTGTGACTCCGTATCTCCACCTGTCTCTCGGCCGCAGAGATGGGGACCTGTCTCGGCCGGTGTCGGCTTTTAATTGAAATTGATTTTGTTTCTAGCAAAAGGAGGCTGCCGTAATAGATAGGCAATGTGACCTAGCCGCAGATCTCCCGTCGTGTCCTAATGGGTTTTGAAGGCTTGTAAATCTAGAATTGTATGGGAGACACTGGCGGCTCTCGTTAACTTGCTCTTCTGACAGGAATCAAGGCACACAAACACCACACAAGGATGCACAGCAGGCCTGTATCAATACAGGCACACACACACACACACACACACACCATCCCACATGAAGCAGCTCTTCTCCTTATTATTATATCTTATTTATATCTTTTGTTTGCCTCGCTTACTGTGTAAACCACCTAATGAAGCCATTATTTTCAGATTTAATGGTGCCGTCACTCCCTTTTTATTACCTGTGTCTCTTCCTCCCCCCATCTCTCCGTATCTCTCACCCTCTAGGTCTCTCTTTATATTGTGCCTATTCACCGCCTGTGTAGGTGTGTATCAGTGGGAAATTGCCTTTTTTTTTTGTTTTTTTTCTCCCTTTAAGTGGGAAAGCAAGCGGCGAGGCGTTGGAGTGCGTGGAGGCTTGTCCTTCAGCGTCAGGCCTCACTGTCTGACTGAGTGCAATTGTCCGCGGCTGTTTGTGTGCACCTAATTGAATTGAACCAGACCAATTGAACCCCAAGCTGCCTTCTATTGAGTCGGATGTGGAGGTGAGTGTATTTATCACATTTCCGCCACACTGAAAAGGAGAAGGCCACTTGCTCTTCTTAACACCCCGGCGCTACACCCCCCGAGGCAGGTCGACACGGCAAATATCAATACCATGGGTGCCGTCACCGGAGTCGTGTCGACATTCACGGTTTCTCCCCTATGCTTCAGCGAGCTAGACACAATTCTCCTTTTAAACCGCTCTTTCTTCACGGCTAAAGGTCTTGTCAGTCTTAATCCCCTACATGCCCCTGTGGTATGGATTCAGCTGTTGAGTCCCAGTCATCCCAAAAGTGGCCAAGCATTTTCTTTGCCCGTTTCCTGTGAGAGGCTTGGGATGGATAAAGTCCCCTGCACTGAAAGCTCAGCGATACCTATTCTACCCTCTCTCTCTCTCTCTCTCTCTCTCTCTCTCTCTCTCTCTCTCTCTCTCTCTCTCTCTCTCTCTCTCTCTCTTCTCTCTCTCTTCTCTCTTCTTTCTTCAGTGAAGGAAACCAGGATCAATGCCACAGTTTTCTATTAATAGACGTGCCTAAGATGTCGTGTAGTCAAGGAAACCAGTTGAAATGGATGTTTATGTTAGGAAGTGTTCGGTGCAGTTGTGTGATGCAAGCCAATGAAAAGATGGATATGATGAGCAGTATTGTTTTTAAAAAATATATATTTATTATACAACGCTCAAAGAAAGACCGGCGTTTTCATTAACGCTAGCTGGCTTAACAGCGTTCCAGTGGAGTTCCTTTCCTCCTGATTTTTGCCGGTCTGACTTGACTCTCCTCCTTGGCAGCGATTAAGATGTGGGAGAATCAGAGAGTGATTCATCTCACTACTGTGGTATCTGACTCAGTCGTAGGGCAGCGGTACACAAACTTGCCTACTCTCGTCCTGTGTGGGATTCCGGCTCCAACGTCACACATGTTGCACCTCGGAGAGAACGGGAGACATTTAGTTCTTCCTGTGTAAATCACACGCTGTTGGTTTTTGACATCACACCAATTGTAGTTTTCAATTTCCATTGAGTATTTGAGGAATTCTAAAGTTCATCATGCAAGTATATCAGAGTTAGTCAGTAAAAGTGTGATATTTGTAGTAGTAAGTACCATAATTTGTGTTGATTTTGTGTTTTCAGTCATTTTCAACTGGTGGAAACGTCATTTTGGGATGAAATTTCATTGGCTGCATGACAATGTATTTTTGTCAGTGTATTTTGTGCCACATGTGTACAGTACCGCATCCCTCAGACCTTCCCCCAGCGCCTGCTTACGTCGTGTTTATCACTCCTGAACAAACACTGATTAATGAATGAATAGTTAGCCATGCCAATTAGCGAGTGGTTAGAAACTTGCTGAAAGTGCACTCGACTCGGACACCAATCTTCACACCTCCAAAATAATTTGCTGTGCGCTTCTCCCTCGTGGATCTGTAAGAGGCTTATGCATTTTGCTAAACATCGATTTTGATATTCTCCGATGACACGTGCGCGCTATGATGGTCATGCTTGTAATCCTGTTGGCTAAATATGCTTAGCTGTGAAAGCAGATTAAGACGTGGCTGTGTTTTCTTGGCCGGATATCCCCAATGGCCTGGGTAATCTAAGCGAGAGCTCTTCAACATCTGTCCACTGTTGTTGTGCTTAAGCGTGACCTCGGGCTGCCGCTCAGACAACCTCCTCCGACGTTTCCACAGCACGGGGAGTCTATAGATAGTTCAACTCAGGTGTAAACAGAATGACCATATTGTGTTGTGCATGAGAAGCACAATACTTTAAAATGAAATCCTATTGCATAATATCATATTGTCATGCTGTGAGTAATCTGGATTAGATCCATTTCATAACAGTATTCTGTCTGACCAGGTGACACTGTTCAAAACATTTTGCAATGTTATGTATTCTGAAAGCACCCCTGAAACAGAGCAACCAGCCTGCTGTGTGTACGTGCGTGTGTCCATCTGTGTGTGTGTGTGTGTGTGTGTGCGTGTGCGTGTGTACATGCACCTTTGATTGATATTTGTGCTGACAGTGTTAGACAGTAGAGGGCAATACAAGCACGTGATGTGTGTTATCCCAGCACCCACTACATGATTAGGTATTAGGACAATTAATATATATTAATAAATAATAAATCTACCGACTATAATTTAACAAGTGTCACAATTTATTTTAATTTTCTGCTATCAATCATTGTTTGAATATCTATCACTTTTTTCTTTGCTAGGAGAGCCCCATGGAAATGAGCAAGCCCAATAATAATTTTACTCGTTTACAGGAAAATGATGTTCCGGTGCAAATTAACCAGTCTCCATTCACTGTAATACTGTACACATGAAAATAGTAGCGACTGATTCATTCTTTGCGATGTTATTGTACGATGAGGGAAAATGACAATGGGCTCAGTCTCTATTATCAACTAAACCCATTAACAAGAGAAGCTCTACTTAAATAGCTCTGCTGCATAATGTTTCATCCATCGCAGACAGACAGACACCATAAGACCTTGAAACCAGCAGAGAGTAACAGCTGCCTCTATCATCTCCCCTCTTGCTCCATCACACAGTTTACTGTGAGCAGTTTTATCATAGCGGAGACCGCCAGGGGCCTGACTGGCAGGCAGGCAAGGCTAGAGTAGCTTGCCTGGCGAAGACGGCGTGAGGCTGAGGAGGGGCAGTGGACTGGAAGAGGGCAAAGCCCTGGCAGAGGGCACCACAGCCTGGCACATGAGCAGCCGGGCAGCCAAGTGGAAAAGGGCAGTCTGGTGAATCTGGGACTGGGCATCGGAGTATAGTGGACTGATTAGAGGAGGATCTGGCACAGACAGGCTTGTACCATTTGGTAAATTACATAAAGGTAGAGTGGAACGAGTAGAGTAGAACGAAGAAATATGTGATGTTGATAATGCTTTGCCAGGTTACGTCATGAGTGCAGATATAAAGTCACTAAAAAAAACATTTCTTTCATTGTGTAAAAACCCCTGCATTACATTTGGTCAACGCTACATATACATTTTCTAAATCCCGAGGAGTCATTTTGATACCCACAGTAGCCAAGTGCAGCTGGACAGACGATAAGCGGATCATACTCTGTGTAAAGTCTATCAATAGATATCTGATTACTCACAAATCCAGCCTCCCAATTTGGGATTGAAAGTCAAATTCCAATGTTTCATCTTGTCAGATCACATCAGACATGCTCAGAGCCAGCAGGCCTCACTGGAATCTGAAATAATCTCTTCCATACATTAAAGGCAGGGACCATAAATACGGACTATCAGTGTGGCAGCAGCCGTAAACCAAACATTTCGGCAGTTGCATGCTGTGATATTTACACATGCGACACAAAAATAAAAGCAGTGGGTGAGAAAAGGCACATAGAAGGGAGAGAGAGAGAGAGTGAGCGAGAGAGAGAGAGAGAAAACGAGACTGGCAGGCCCGCTGCTTGCTATATTGGACAGGAGTGCCGTTGTCATGGCAACCAGCAGCCCCCGATTGGTATTTGGAGCAGCGAGTGGAATTACTGCAGAGGATTTGATGTTCAGCACACATCTGGGGTCCGCTAATATGGCGCTGCAATCGGCTACTCCTTGCTCGCGCCACACCGTACCCACAATTCCTTGTTCCCGACGCAGCAGCCGGACACAGCAGCTGGCATCCGTGCACTGGTGTTAAAATCCTGGCGGGATGACAGATTAACTGACACCTCGCTTCATCCTGACAGACGTCTGTGGTGGCATGTACAACGGAGGATTGGCAGATGTACGCTGTGTGTGTGTGTGTGTGTGTGTGTGTGTGTGTGTGTGTGTGTGTGTGTGTGTGTGTGTGTGTGTGTGTGTGTGTGTGTGTGTGGGGTGCTTGCTCAGGTATCCCCAGTTGTTAGCGTTGTGAAAAATAGCGGTTTTGTTTATCCGGCATTTGAAAAGCTGCAGGGTTCAAGGTCAGAACTGAGCTGGATGAAAATGAGGAGCGAAGATAGGCAGGTATTTCCCAAAGAACATGAATTCCTTCACATGGGATCTCGACACAATTAGAAGAGATATTTCCGATTTTAAGGTGCAGTTGGTTCTGGGATTTGGGGGTTTGCCCTGGTTTTAGTGTTTAGCCCGAACATATGTCACTACCTTTTAGCCACAAAGGCATGCGTTGAGGCACAATTAAGCATGCCCATTGATTGGCCACAGGCAAGGAGAGGAAGGGTAGCCCCTGTGATGCTGAACGAAATGCTTTACTATGATGCTAACATGCCTGTCAACCCCCTGCCACCCCAACTCCCTTTTTGGCAGGGATTGTTTAATGTTATCCCTAAATAACAAGAGTGTGAAGAAAAATGAGCTTGTCTTCCCCTCCCCTTTCTTGTTTGTTTGTGTGAGAGAGAGAGAGAGAGAGAGGTACGTGGCTTCCTGCCTAACCACAGCCTTGGGGAGGTAAGGAACACAAATGCAGGAGATGACCATATCTGCCGTTCCTTCAGACAATATAGCGAGCAGATGGGCGAGTCATTTGATGAATTCACCAGACTGATCCTAGCTGCAGGGTGGGGAATCTGATCCACCCTCCGTTTCATACAGCGCAGAGATCCAACCCCCCCGAGAATCCACTCCCAGCACAGCAGCCTCCACTTTGGAGCAAAAGATGACACGATAAGGTTTATTGAACAGGTAGGGGGGGGAAGTGTCCCAAACCCCGCCTCACAAAACCAAAACCGCCTAAATCCAAGTATTACAGATTTGCGAGTGTTCTGAATCAGCACTCTGCACTCTGCAGAGCCGGTAGCGTTCCCTCTCAGCGCTTATAATTTAATAAACAACTTTGGTGTATTTCGTGTAATGATGTTTTCCCGGGCACGGCGCACTCCAGTTAAAATTACATTTCAAAGACGAATCTCTCCTCTCTTCTCTCGCCCCCTTTTTTATTCACACTGGTTTCAACTTTTCACTTTGGCTCCCCTAATTCTTTCTACTCGAGTTGGTAAATCTGCTCTAAAATGGTTCAATGTCACACCAGCATTGTCATTTAAATAATTGAACGTCTGTTGCATTCCCAGCAGGAAAAAGGGGATGGCGAGCACTTCGGGGTCCATTTTTAGTCTCTAGGTTGTAGATCTGCACCGCTGAGACTTCCTTTACCGCACACTCCGCCTTCCCCCTTACCCACTTGCATATGTATACTTTACACACGCGCACACAAACACACACACACACGAGATTTTAGCCGAGCCTTTGAAATACACATGAACCTCAGGATGTTCCAGAGAATAATAAAGAAGAGGAAGAAGGGCTTAAGAGCACATTCTTTAACACATTCAGCAATGACCTGGGGATGACACAACCGCGTGCTACCTAACAGCAGCCAAACTGACCCTGGATGGGTTCTGCCCATCTTAAAGTGCTTTATAATGTCAGTCAAGACTCTCCATTCAATGACACGTACAGTCAAGAGCGCCATTAGAGACCCGGGTACGTTCGGCTCCCACTTCCACGGTTTTATTAAAGAGATTACGATTACTGCGGACCGGTTTCGTAGATATGTACAGATGCATCTTTATCGTAAAAGCTCTCTAGCCCACGCAGTTGAATTGGCAATTTGCAAGCCATTATGGTCAATCTATGAGATTGTCAGTCAAACAGAAGATGAGTGTGATTTCACCACCTTTTCACTAACTGAGACAAATTCCTCATTGTTTTGTTGCGCTATTGAGACAGGGTGATTAGATAGTTTAGCACCAGAGTAGCTGCAACATCTCCCCCATCATTTTTGTAAACTGAACAGGGTAAACAAACGCATTCAGCAACATAATGCTCGTGGCAATCAATTTTCCACAAGTAAAGCTCAAACAATACGCCCGCTGCTCGCGTTCAATAAGACATCCTGGCTGAACCGCACCATCATTGTTGAATCTGACATGGATTAGGCTTCCCTTTTCTGCAGTGATATCTCCTTCTGCAGAATGAAGTGGTGTGGAGTGTGACCACTCAGGAAGGAGCCCGCGGGGGCCAGAAGGCCTCTCTAGTTGCACACATCCAGCAAGGAAAGGTTAGAGGAATTGTAACCCCGGGGCTGGGTTTGACAGACGAGGCAGAGTCCACCCCCCCCCCTGCAATTACAAAATGATGGAAAACACAAGGGCTGTACGTCAAACCCAGTGCATTGTTACGTTGACTCTGTGGACAGCACAGTATAGTAACTCATGACAAGAAATGGCATTTTCACCGGGGGTTTTAAAGCCAGGGATAGCTGTAGCTGTAACTGCACACAACACTGATGAATGGCTTGCTTAATGTATATTGCCTGTCTGATGGATTGATCTCTAGAAATCTCTCTGGCTTATGAACGACGGTTGGTAATGTTGGGTAATGCAACATAGAGGCTTTCAGGTTTTCATCGGACGAAAAGTGAATTCATAAGAGTGCAGCCTGTTGATTTTCTAGAACAAAATGTAGCTTTATTGATGCGCGGTGCAAAGTGTTTCAGACAGATCCACGGGGATCCGTCTTATACAACGGCATTTCTCTCCCGTGTGAATATTTGATAGAGAGAAAGAGCTCAGAGCACACCCCTCTGTCTCTGTGGGCACGGTGGGGATAAAAGCCCCGCATTTCTCCTCTCACTTCCGTAAGACCCAAATGGTTTCGCAACGCTCTCTGCTCTCTCTGGTCTCACGCGACTTAGCCTACCGCATTTTTTAACTTCTCTGCAACCTTCAAATATTGACATTTTTTTCCTGTATAAACAAGTGTAAAAAAAAACACCTCATCATCTGTAACTGTCATTGTGTAGACTGGATGGGTAATGAGAAACCAAGAATTCCTGTAATTAATTATCTTGTTATCTGTGTGCCCGGTGCCCCCTCCCCTCCTCCCCTCCTCTTCTGTGTATTATTCATCATAGAGGACTCCTGCCCTGCTTCCCCGGGCTATTTTTACCCAGCATTCCCGTCACATTAACTGAGAGCCCCAATCCCCTGCTGCTCCCAACAGCAAGCCCCCCTCCATCTGGATCATGGATTACATCCCTCTTTTTCTACCCTTTCCCCCGCTGTTGGTCCCTCTGAGCCCGCCCCCCTCTCTCTCTCTCTCTCTCTCTTTATCTCCCTGCATCTCTCTTCTTCCCCGCTTCTATTTCTTTCGCCACTCCGCTAACCCTCTCACTCTCCACTCATGTCCTCTCTCTTATTTCTTTCAATCATTCATATTAGTGCTCCCTACATATCGCTTCAGAGCGTAGTCCTCTCCCGCCGAGTCGGCACTATACACCCAGCCGCTCAAATCAGTCACTCACTGAGCCGTGTCGTTTCATTGTTTTGAGTAAAATCCTGCAATGTTGACATGAATGCGGTGGGTAGGAGTCAGCTTAAACACCATCACATATGGTCTACGTGATTGGTTAGACAGTAAAATCAGTGACCAAGATGACCACACAGATGCTGAGCCTAGGGTGTACAACAGTTTGCATTTCTAATCCCCATATAACAGTACAGATTACACACATTACACATTCTAACACTCTATATATATTTATAGTCTAGTTGCATGATCATGCACTTGAATTGTTTGTTGTATTTCTTGGCGTGTATGCTGTCATCCTTGCATTATTACAAGTTGGTGATGTGCAGGTTGCAGATGACATTTCTTCTTTCTTGTATCAAAAAGGAGGGAGATAAATAACTGTGTTATTTAGCTGTGTGGCCTGGTGTGTGGCTCTTGTTATGAGATGAGGGAAATTAATAAATAACATTTGAACAGAGAGAGGAGAAAGATTGAGAGCTGGATGGGTAGAAAGATGGATGGATGGAAGGATGGATGACAAGATACTAACTCGGTGAGCAACAGCAGTCGCACATTAGAACTAGTCATGCATTTCATGTATTTAGATTCCAATCTCTGTCAACAGAGACGGGCTCAGGGTTATGATGTCTCTGTGTTTACACAATAAGACACAATGGCACTCTGTACCCTGTGGTATGTTCCAGGAGCAACGGCAGCACCAAATGCATCTTGCATTTGCAGGTGAGTTGCAAGAGACCGGATGCTATTTATGATATCCACACTTTTAAATTAGGTAGAACTAGCATGCCAACTTTTTGCCCTACAAACAGTTCAGCATAGTATTATTTCATCCATGCATTTTTTTTTAGCTGCTTATCCTGGTCAGGACAAGCAGAGCGGCCCAGTTGGCCTTTCCCACAGCAAATTCCTCCAGCTCCTCCAGGGGGATTCCCAGGTGCACCCAGGTCAGCTGGGGAGATGCAATCCCTCCAGCATGCCCTGGGGTTTCCTCCCAGTTGGTTGTGCTTCGTGGCTCAATATGGCAGCAGCTTGACTTCAACGACCTTCTGGATTGCTGAGCTTGTCACCCTGTCACAGAGAGTGAGGCCAGCCTCATTTCGGCCACTTTTATCCACCATCTCATTCTTTGTACCTGAAGCTCATAACCATAGGTGAGGGTCAGAATGAAGGTTGACTGGTAAAGAGCTTCGCTTTGTGGCTCAGCTCTCTCTCCACCTGCATTAGTGCAGCTGCTGCACCCAACCAGCAGTAAATCTCACTGGTGAACAGTACCTCAAGATACCTGAACTCCTCCACAGTTAATCACCCCTCACCTGGATGGGACAGGCCACCTTTTTCTGGCAGAACCATGGCCTCAGACTTGGAGATGCTGACCCTCATCCCCACTGCGTCACACTCAGCTGCAAACAGGTCCAGTGATCACAGTTTGGTGAAGCCAGAAAGACATCAACAGCAAAGATGCCACCTTAACTGTGGCAACAGTTTGCTGTTTGCGATGAACTGAACTGGACACTCTCCAGACCTTGGCTGTGCCTTGATATCCCGTCCATCAATATCTCAAACTCCTTTTTGGAGTCCAATACCCACCTTGAGGGAGATTAACTTAATGCACAGAAGGCAAACACAGGTCTCACTCTGAGTGCACAGTGGCCCCCTTACTCGCAGCACCTGCCACAAGATACCTCGAGGAACAGGGTCATAGACCATGTAAACAGGATTAGCAAACTCCCGTTCCCCCTCGGTTATCTTTACTTAGTATTATTAGTTAGTGTTGGAGCCAATGCACTATTTTCCTTTTTGTATTATGCAGTACCAAACAGCAATCCTGGCTTCTGATCAGAAAATAACAGATGCTGGTATTATCAGAATCTTTTTGTGCTTGTTGCCATGTATCCTGTCCAACTGCCAGACTGAATAGAAGTCATGGAATCAATAAAGAAAACAAGTCTGATGTGACAGAGCCATGTGTGTGAGAGTTAATTGGAGATCAACTCTGAAATCTAGAACCCGTGAAACTCAGAATCCAGGGTATGGACTTCCCATCCGCTGCAATACAAATTGTGCTGCAGGCTTTAGAGTTTGTCTCCAATTAACGCTTTGACATATCTGACTTTCCCTTCTTTATAGATTCCTTAATGGAAGTCAGTCAGATTGGCACAAACAATCTGATATCAAACTAGAAAAAAAACCCCGTTTACTGACAGGTTTTCACTACTGTTCAGGTTATTGAGTTGGTTTGAAGATGTTTACAGGGACTTCATTTCCCAACTGTCAGCATAAATGCCCATTAGAAGATCACTTCTTATAAACTTACAGTATTTGTGATTTATCCTGTTGTTTCTTAGTATTATTTTTACCATCTATTCTTATTTTGTGATGCCTTCTTGTTTTATTTGTTAAAATAAAAGTTTAATCTTTGTGTCAGGCAAACAGGCCGGGACGCGGAGAAGAACAGACACGCTAGTAAAAGTTCAACACCAATTTATTAGTGTGAAATCCAAAATGTAGACAGTCCAGAGGGGTGTTCCACAAAGCGATCTTACCACCTTAGCCAGGCTTATTTCACTTAGTCTGGCTCATTTCAGGTTTATTCGGTTCTACAAAGCAAGCTCAGCATAGTTCAAGCTAAGTTGCTGTGACAACTTTGCTTTTTTTAGTTATCAGGCTAAACCACAGTTGAAGCTTAATCGGTACTCCCGTAACACTGATCAGACTGGAACGCAATATTTTCAAACAAAGTTCCGCCATCCTAATGTTCAATGCTATTACCCAAACTATCAGACATAAAGTGTAATGTTAATAGAAAATAAAAAAATATATAATGAAATATTTTTAGCACAGCTTTTCAGTTTTTTAATATTGTTGGAACACATGATATTTAATAAGGTCTATCCAATTTGTTCATTTTTAATTAAACAATTACTTACGGATTCAATCTATCAGCAATTTGTTGCCAAGCTTTCTCTCTCCGTCGCTGTTCAGTGGCCGTGAACATTGCGGCTCTGTCTTTACCGTCCTTTTTCGCCACAATGAATCGATCAAATCCATGATCGACCTCTCGGGCTGCTTAAATACACTGTGTACAACTGTGCACGCGCAATTATCTGGATTGCTTGAACCTGGCTTGGTTTAGCCAGATCACAGTGGCTTGACTTTGGCTTCGTGGAACCGCTTTAGCCTCGATTGACTTGTTAGGTTAACTCAAACCAGTCTTGCGAGATTAATCGCCGCTTTTCTAAACCTGCTTTGTGGAACAGGCAAGCCGAAACGTTCTGGCAGGGAATTGCAGGAGCAGGTCTCTATTTATACTAAATGCTGATTACAAATTGCATTCAGGTGTGGAGGCTGGAATTGAGTGAATCCTCTGATAGGCTGGGCAGGAACAGGTGACAAGCAGGAGGGGGAAACTGGGTCGCTGGGCGGAGACAGAGAGACAGGCTATGAGGAAGAACTGCTGCCAGGATCCATGACAGTTTGATCGTTAACCAATTTAGTTTGAAGAAGAAGATCGTTCGTTATATTAGTATTACTATTGGGATGCTGCTTCTAGAAAAGTGGATAAGAATACCAAATGCTCAACAGTCCTAGTCTGAATCTGCTGTGGCTGTGCATCTCCCATCAAAGAGGAGAGTAGTAGAAGCTGCAGTGTGTAGGCTTAGATATGTTATATTTATTTATAGTTATATTTAGCCTGCACAATAATAAACACATACATTGATCCATGACATACCAGTGTTAGGAGAAAAAAAAGTACAAATGAAGAGGTGGAAATGCTTCTTTCAGTAAAAGCAGAGATGAGATGGTTATCCCTCCTTGTATGGCTATAGAGGTGTGTTGCTGCATGCGAGGACATTCCTCACGGTGCTCCAGTACTGGCCACCATCGATCATCGATCATTGATTTTTCGATCATTTCAATCATTGTGTGCGTGTGTAGCCATACATCAGACATCACCATGTCATAATATGCACCTCTTTAACAATAAATGCCAAAAGAATATATAGATTTGTTTTATTTTCTTATATTTTCATATCAAAATTCCATTACTTTTACTTCCTGGAAAACAGTCTTTAGTATTTACCTCATGGTGTGCAAATAGGTGTAGAAATTCCAACCAAAAATACCATCACAGATTTTTGAACAATCTCTCCCCTCCTCCCCTCCCATGAAATAAAACTGCCTTTCTCTACCAAACGGATAGCCCATTGGTTTAAACCCGTCGGCCACTTTGAATAGCCCCCCCCCACTTTATGTCCTGAACCAGCATCCTGTTTCAACTGCAAACATGTCGAATTAGGGGATACAGTCACAGTTAAATTGGCATTTGGAGAGCATCCTTCAGTTTGACGTTTCTCATTACAAACAGCAAAATAACCTTTCTAACTCCACAGCTTTAATCCAGCAGCCTCGACAGAACCTTATGTCGCTTTCTTCATCAAGCACAAAGCAGTCACAACCTGCTCCCCATTGCTCACTAAATGTTTATGTTTTATTTATTATTTTGCCCCCCCTTAACACATTGAGTTGTTTTTGTCTCCCTCTTCTTAAATGTTAGCGCTTTCAGTTCCCTGTGGACTTTTTGTGTCAACAATGTAGTGCCACATTCTAGCTTATTTTTTATTTATTTATTTTTTATCTGTCTAGCTTCACCTTAATTGTATTATACCCCATGACAGCTTGCTGTTTTCAAATCACACACAGGCAAGAGAGAGGACCCTTGATGGCGGCGCCACATCAATCACAGCCCCAGTATTGGAAACGCCTTGTTTTCAAATAGAAACCAGATCAAAACCTCACCCGCCAAAGTGGCTGCTACAACTGACGGTTACCCACCACAGCCAATTTTCCCCACATTTGGTGGGTTGGTGGGTGTTCATTTCAAGTCATGCTGAGGAGGATTGCTGCCTCTTCACTGAAAGACTTCCCTCCCATGCTGCGCCATTCTACCAAGGCCTTCGAGTACAGTAGTACTTACCTTGTCGCTTTGTTAAGCCTCTTTGGCCATAACAACTGTTATGAAATAGTATTTACAGTGGTAGCCATTGTAGAAGCATCCCAGGTGTATGCCCTCCGTTCATGCACTAATACTGCAGCGGCTGCTGGATCCTATTTTTTCTCAAATTTTGTGAAATAGAATAGTATAAATCATATCGTCAACACGTCACTCATACTGCAGGCCTACAGCCAGACCTGGGTCAGTTAGTTTTTACAAATATTGGTTCATTTTAACCTGCTAGGACTGCGAGGTGGGTGGGGTTTGCCGCACATGACAATTGAATGTGTATCAGAAAGTTTAGGCAATCAGAGGCAAGTATATGAAAACCAATTAGTATGTTTTTTCTGTAATTGACAACTTACCTGACACTGTCTGATTGGTCCTGCGGCCGTTAACCCCACCCATTTGGCGCTACAAGCAAACTATTTGTCGATAATCATTTGCGAAGACTCTGGCCTTGGTCTTCCTTTGAGGTGGTTCTGGCAAAAGAGGGCGTGCGTGTCCCGTCCTCTCCCTCCCTGTGTTTGTTTGGTGACTAATGAGGCTACATTCATTTATTTTAATTAGAGTTCAGAGGGCCACTTGTTTATCTACTGGACGCACAACTGGACACAGCACACGGTTTGCAGCCAAATGTGCCCACAAACACACGAGCATGCATGAATGTAAGCACACACACACACGTACATACATACACTCAAATGCATTGTTGTGTATATAGAGCACATCCACATATTTAGCCTACAAACATGCAAACACACACATGAATGTAGTTGCTACATGCATTCATGTACTGTGTTACATAGATGTCACATATTCTGCTTTTGGCTGAATAAAAAAAAACACATTTTCTGTGTGCATGAAAACATACACATAAATCTACAGGGCAGGGGCCAGTGTTTTTTTATTCTGCTGACGTATAGTGAGTGGATAATCTCCCTATTAATATATAATCCAAATCATTCTGCTGAACAGTTGCAGTAGAGGAATTGCTGGCACGATCTTGTTACGCACATGCACATGCACACACACACTAACACACACGCATTTCTAACTTAGTAAAGGTTCGGGTTGAAAAATACCATGATTGAAAATGTAAGGGATTTTAGTTGGCAGTAGGGCTCAAAAGGTTTTATAGGCCATCTCTAATGCACACATGCACACGTGTGTACTCATACTAACATGCACACAAATGTAGACCGATAGCATATAGTGCATTCTGTTGTTTACTGTAAACTGATTGCAAGGCTTTTCTGTTGTTCTTCCTCCTTCTGAATTCAGTTGGTAAATGGTTCAGTTCCAGAAATAGTGGATTCATGCAGTTCCAGTTCCAGTCATTTATAACATTTTTACATAAGTCATCTTACTTTGTCAAGTAAATGGCCTCCTCTGAGAATAAGGGCCTGCTCATTACTGGTGGTTGGGTCTCAGAAAACACTTAACAAATACAGACTATGAGGTTTCCTTTAGGCTACTGCCAAACTTTTTTTATTTGTTTCCCATTTCCCCTCAAGGTAGAAATGTTCATATTTAACTAGAAAAGGTTACGTTTTCTGAAGAACATTTGTGTGCTTGCTTCAGCTTTAAAATGTAGTAATAGTAGTATTAAACAGTTGTTGTAGTAGTAGTAGTAGTGGTAGTATTAAAAGCTGTAGAAGTATTAAAAGCTGTAGCAGTATTAAAAGCTGTAGTAGTAGTATTAAAAGTAGTAGTATTAAAAGCTGTAGTAGTAGTACATTACAGTCATTTAGTCACTTTTATCAAAAGCGACTTACAAAGGTGATAGCCAACGCTATGTGGAGCTCGTAGAAGTATAAAAAGCTTGTTTGCTAATAGAAACATTAAAGGTATTAACAGTTGTAACAATAGTAGTAGTATTATTAGTATTAACAGTACCAGCAGTTTTAGTGCTAGTAGTAATAAAAGCAGTAATCAAGTATCATTCTAGACAGCAACTCTAGATAGTGCATGTCAATAACAACACAAACCAAGCGCGTGTCAAGATGCTGCTGCTTTTTTGAGCTTCTGCAAAACTTAAACTTTTGTCACCTTATTTCTCTTCAGCCCAGTTTGTAATTGTGTTCAGATGGATGCTATGGGCGCACCAGCACTTAAGATTAATGGAGGTATATGATATTGCGTTCGCTGGGCTGATAAATAGCTGTGATTACTAAATTACCTTCTAAGGGGAAGTAATATTTCAGTGCTGTTAAGGAAAGTAGTGACAAAGTGGTGTTTCTTTGTATCGAGAAAATGGCAGCGTCGCGTGGACCCAGAGGTGTGCGGGCATTTTCCGGTCGGTCACTGAATGTTAGAACATGCTTAATCACTTGAGCCTTTCATTGATTTTAACTTGCAACATGTATTCCCTCGAGACAGTGTGAGCTCCCACCCCTAACTAGAAGCTGTCAAGACCCGTAATCCATCATATGCCTCCAAACAAGTAAGGATTTGACAGAAATGTCATTCGTTGATGTAGTTTCAAAAGCCCTGCCTTGTAGTGTGCACTGTTTAGTGTATAGTGTCACGCTATATTGTTAGCTGTTCCTTGCAGCAAAAAAAAACATATACCTTAAAATACTAGCTGTGTAGCTTCTGGGATGAGAAAGTAATTAATTTAGACCAAGGAGTCAGTCCCCAGTCAGCGCTGTGAGGTGGAAATGTATCAGAGGTGTAGGCTCTGCAGCCGTTTAATTACATTACACCCACATGTGGTTATTTGTGCAAACACCCCCATCATGTGACGGGGTCTTATATAACAAGTTAAAGGCTCTTGAGACAGATGTGTTTTTCCTCTTAAGACATATTTCATCATCTTTTTTTTTCTTCCTCTCCTCTCTGTCTGTCTGCCTGTCTGTCACCCTTTCCCGGCCCTCTCTAACTCACTTCACATTAACTTCTCTTCACGTCCTTCATTCAACTGCTGCCCTCCGCTTCTGCGAGTCCCCCCCTTTTTTTTTTTCCTCTCCTGCCCTCTCTCTCTAATGTAATTTCTCCCTTCCTCCTCTCTAACTCACTTCACATTAACTCACCTTCTCTGGGACCCACCTCCGTCATTTGTTCTGTCACTTCACTCCACTCAGCCCCCCTGACCCCCCACCCCCCCCAACCCCTCCTCCGCTGACTCAGCAGCTGGTTTCCGGGAGGTTTGTACAGGGTTTGTGTGTCAGGTGGGAACAGGTGACACCGCGGGGTGCAGGCTGACCTCACTGTGTCGCTTTCACTCCGACTCACAATCAAGTTTGTCTGAGACGGTGCCTCTCTCCTTGAGGCCCCTTTCAAGCTTGTGTGAGCTACAGTGAAAAACCTCATGGCGCTTGCTAAGGAGGCGCCAATCACCTGTTTACTACTGTCAGAGACATTCTAGCCTCGTGTTCAAGAGGAAGTCATTCACTCTGTTTGTGTGACGGTACAGTTTTTTTATTAGTACTAATAATTGTATGATGCTCAGGTAGTCACTGTTTTGCAGTATCAGGTTATCAAGGATATTCTTGCTAATAATTTTGTACCCTATTTATAAAATATAGTATTGCATGGTGACTAGCACTGCATTATTAAGTACTAATTTAAGTAATTTCCATCAGCTGATAGATGAAAACACATACTTCACTATTTTAACTGCCATACTGTGACAGTGAACACGAGCTGATTGAGAGAACGGTAATATAAGTGATCACAATCAAGGGTGAGAGTATTCGCAATCACGTACAAATCAAAAGCCAATAATCCAACAAACAAATATTTATTTTCTTTGTTCTGTTGTGTTCCCTTCCCTTGTGTTATCAAAGTCAGCCCACAGATGGACCGCTGAGCAGCGATGAAGACCCAAATACGGTCTAACAGCTTAGTTTCACAACTCCTCAACTGACAGGATTTGGAACTTATGAATTTGTGGGAGGCTGCAGAAATGTCTTGAGTCTTTTCAGTGTCTCTCTCTCTCTCTCTCTCTCTCTCTCTCTCTCTCTCTCTCCTTTCCTGATGTAGAGGGTGATGCTTTTCCTTTACGTCATCCACATAGATACACACACATCCACAAATCGGCGTGACAGAGGGGTGCAGCAGGAGAGAGAGGGTTTAATTGTTCCCTTGAGTATCACACAGTCAAATGGAAAGCAGAGTGCTGTAACGCATTAGATGTGCATTATATTCCCCGCCCCTCCGTTTTCACGCTCACGAGACGTTCATCCCCTCAAATATTGCATACATTGTGAAATTTCACACACTGCGTACCACGCTTGGCTACCGTTTTTTGAAAGCGATCACCAACCGTAGCACACCTAACGGCCAGGAAGGATGAGTCTCTTTGGAAATGGTCGTTCTCTTTTTGATGCCAACACTAGTATGGATACCTCATGTCCAATAATAGAAGAATCCCATCATTTCTAAGCTTTCCAAACCATCCATACCCTAAGACTCCTTAAGATTGATGCCAGTACCAAAATACGTACGTGTTTTTTGACTCATATCCTTAGTGAGCATGCAGGTCGGCAGGCCCTTAGCAATCCAAACTACCTGTCACAAACTAACTACTGTAACTAGTTTCTGTTGCTAGTTAGTTACAGTACATTGTAAGTAGCTCTGGATCATCACTTCAATTCCTAAAATGCAAATGGGAGGAAAATGATGCATCAGAAAATCCTGGTGCTCAGCAACTCTTAGGTTTCCCATCAACTTTATTCTTTATTTATTCATCCCTCAACTGAATGGAAATATAATTGAATTATGTATTTATTTCAAGACTTTTCATTACAAATTCGCAGCATTTTTGAGGACGAAAAGGTTATTTCTCAACTTGTGAATAATGAGAGAGCACATTATTTCGCTATTTCTCAAAATGAGTGGAATGAAAGTTTTGGAATGAAACTCGGGTTTGCCATGATATTCGAAAGACAATGCAGCAAAAGTCAGGGAGTGATTGGGAGGCAGGTACCTATAGAGTTATACATTTGTCGTATAATGCAAATTCTGCTTTTGAGAACTACTATTTTGATTTTTTTGTATTGAAAGGGATCAGAGCTTAACCTCTTAATGACAAAACCAATGTTTGGCTTGGATTTTAAACCAAGTTCAGTAAAAATGGTCAAACTTGGAGGTCATACTAAGTCTGGATAAGAATAGAAATGCATACTGACAATGCATACATACGTAAAATGCATACTGACTGTGAGGCTGGTTTCCCTTCATATCTAAATTCTCAGCAGCCCTTGCGATGTCAGCTGGTGTGAATGAGACAGAGATTCACTTTGTCTGTGAGGCAAAATCCAAGTAGATAAAATAGGTAAGTGCCAGCCTGGCCATAAGTCAGCCAGTGAAGCCAGCCAGCCAGCAAAACAGCTTTTCCAGGCAGACGATAGCTCGCCAAGATACAGCACTATTTTTTTTCTGAAAACTTCTCTCTAAATTACAAAGTCAGAGGAGTAGAACCAGAGAGATTCTTTCTCCTCAGTTCTGGAGGGCCATTAACTCACAGGGGAGTGAGTAAGGCCTCTGGTGGTGGACCTGCTGTGTGTGTGTGTGTGTGTGTGTGTGTCTGTGTTTTTGGTGAGGCTCGGCTGAAGACGCCAGAGCCAATCACCAGGAGAGAATTTAGCAGCCGTTCGGCTTCCTGCTCCAGTGGGCAGATAAGGTTATAGCATTTAGATTCAGCAGCAGACACTCTGGCTTCAGACCGACAAGATCTGCAGCACAACCACTGTGAAAAACCCCAGCAGTATCAACGGCACACTGCCTTTTACTTGAGTTGTCGATACGCTAAACCAAACTTGCTGTGCAACACATATTACTTCAGTGTGGGTAGTTCCAGACCTGAGTCAAATAATATTGACAACTTTGCAGGCACTACCTGAATTCTGATTCAGTCCTGACTTGGCAACAGAGTAGCGCAGTAATTAGGAAGGCCCAGGTTCAAGCCTCCATTACATTAAGCATCCAGCCTGCTGAAGTCCCTAGCTTTATGGGTGCTGTGCTGTAGCGTGTGAAGGTGGGGGCGGGGGGGGGGGGGGGCAAGCAAAAAGCCACATAAGCTTCTGGCCGATGGTCTCATTTGTTACACTAAATGACTGTGTTAAGATTTATTGATGTTAACATGCTACATATAGCACCATTTTAAAGATGCACATTCAATCGCTACATTCGATGCTACTATCCAGGGTACATGTCCTATACTCCAGAGGTGACAGGCTGTCAATGCGTGACTCTAACTCTAGATGAGTCTATAACCTGGAATGATCCACCTCCTTGATATAGTCTTAATTCCATCAGCCGTAATCTTATTATCTGTGGTTAACAGAGCAGGGGGTGTGGTGTTGGGGGGGGTGGTGTGCAGCAACGGGGATCTCCAAAGGGAAGATTACCTCTGAATTATCCACTCAGAATAGGGCACGGTCACCTATCATAAGTCAGGGGTGTTAATTGATCCGATCGGATTGTCCCTCCAGTGACGCTTGCCGCTCCCACCGCCAGTTGATTATCGGGAAACGGAGACACACCGCGCCGCGCGGCCGGTGGATGGTAGAGATGGAGCTAGTGCAGCCCCGCCGGCGTGTTGCTGTACTGTGTTTCCACGGCGTAGCGGCATGCTTCAGGAGAGACCGACCTCCGTAAAATGGAGGACAGCGGATGGTTCTGAGGTGCTGTGTGGTATTGTGGATACCAGGGTTGGGGTTCGTTCAGTCCGTTCAAAGTGTAAACGGCAGTGGCTACTCACTTGGTAATAAAAGAGCATTCATTGATGAATTTAACTTGAGGTGGATATTTATCATCTTGTCAGCTTGTTTCCTCTGACAAAGAGATGAATTGGCTATTTTTCATTTCATTTATTGTTATTAATTAATTTAACTTAACATTATGTTAAAGGACACGTGTGAAGACGCATGTGAAAGGCCTTATAGCATGAACAAACGTGCATATATACAGATGTTGAACTTACACACACACACACACACACACACACACACACACACAGTGACTAATGATGGAGAAAGGAAGTTTGTTAATCCAGACCTGGCCCTTCTGTGTGAATGCCCTCTTCTCGATTCCTCTCTTCTCTAGCTCAAAGGATTGTGGGTGATTAAAAGCTCTCCGTGTCAGGGAAGTAAACTTCTCAGGCCATATTCCTTCCTTCGTGATTAAGACTGCCTTTTTGGTTTTCTGCTATCTTTTTTTCTTTCTTTCTGCCTTTCTCTCTCACTTTTGTTCTTTTTTCCATTCAATCTCTCACAGTGTCATGTATCCCCCTATCTCCTGTCTCTCGTCTCCACCATCCATTTCCTTTCTATTTTCTCTGCTCCTTCCTTTGTCCTCTACAGTGTCTGTGTTGCTCCCTGGTTTCTGCCCTCATTGCACCATTCCATTTCTCACCATAATTACACAAAATGTCTCCAATCTATTTAAATCCCATCTCTAGTAGGGCTGCAACAAACGATTATTTTGATAATTGATTAATCTGATGATTATTATATAGCTGATGAATCAGCTTTATACGCACATTACTCACTTGTAATTGAGAGGGGTTTCAACAAATGATACATTTCAGTTCAGTACTCAAACGTTTGTTCAAAATAATGAGAAAAGAACAACTTTGAGTTGGTTGTGCCAACTTGTTTGGCACATTTAGTCTTTCTTCCCTCTTTTACAGAAAGCTGTGAAAGATACAATGTTTGAGGGTTTACTGAACTGACATTTCTATTTCTTATTTTTCTCAATTTCTTAGTTACATTTTTTTCTTTGAAAGAAGCTACTATACTATATACTATACTATACTATTTTACAGTACACCACTGCACACTATATATACACTACTACACACACACAAAATTCAATATTGCCTGTCTTTTATATTATAATTATATTATTATACACAATAAATCATCTCCAAATGAAGTAAACTCACCAGCCACACAGCTGTGGTTTGACAGTCAACAGAATTTGATTTTGAACAAACATAAGCCTTCATATTTGTTAGTAATTACATCTGTGCAGCATTTGCTCCTTGAACATTTCTCCAGCACAGCCAGCCTTACATACTAAGCCTGAACAGCTTCTGATTAGAACAATGAATAAAGTACCAGAGACGTGCATTCAGGCTGTTATGTCAGGCTAGAGCCACAAGCTGCTCCCGGTTGGGCTAAAAACAATTTATTTAGGAAGTGGTCCATGACATAATAGGATCATGGATCTGATGGGGAAATTTAGAAAACAAAACAAAAACTGACATACATGTACATAGAGTAACAAGTGCATGGAGGATTGCAGGAGGATTTAGTTTCCCAAGACCAAAAGTGACTGGAAAAAAAGGAAATAGACATAAGGACTCATACTACAATACATCAAATAAACAAAGAAACAAAGGGATGAGAAAACAATAGCTTTTAAATCATGATTTTAACTCAATAGCAGAAATAAAACTTTAAGTGCAGCTCCTCACAGCTCCTCTGTAGCAGGACATGATGATAACAGGTTGAACCAGATGGCCCAGTCCAGGTCAACATAGAGGGTTCGTCACTTTTAGAGCTCTATTTCAATATTTTATATGATGCACAGACACAGCCGATAATCGTCAGTTCAGGAAGGTAGGGAAAGGGATTTTAAATGCACATTGTCACAATAACAAAGCTGTTTATAGCAGCTCCAGAAGAAACGTAAGCACGATAGAAACTGGAAAAAAACTTTATTGCTACTACTACTGCACTTTACCCAACTTTATTTTCAGATGGCAGCTAGTGCTCCTTGAGAGCTCTGCAGTGCACAACAATGGTCTTTCTAAGGATGTCTTCTTCACATACAGTAACTATGCTACTGCAATGCTACGGTAACATTTACACTTAGCATGATGATGCTCTGCCAGCCATGTAGCATGCCTGTCGATCTGCCGTGAAAAACATTACAACATTATCAGAATTTCCTGGTGTTCCCGCACTTTGTTGTGCTTTGATGTTTTTTTGAATGCTCACTTTGTAGGCTCACCTTTGGAACTGTTACGTCTGTTAGACATTTTCCAAATACAAAGAAAAAGTGAGAGAGGACGTAGGCTTGAGTATTTCCAATGAATGTCAATGAATGAGCCCTAAGCTCTAGTATTGAGAGAAACAAATTCCAATTGCCACATTCATAAAAGAGATATTTCATTTTCATGTGCATATTCATTTTTTTTCATTCCATCCCCTCATGAACACCACTCTCGTTAAGTGTTTTTCTTATT
This sequence comes from Hoplostethus atlanticus, assembly GCA_034670405.1. NCBI lineage: Eukaryota > Metazoa > Chordata > Actinopteri > Trachichthyiformes > Trachichthyidae > Hoplostethus > Hoplostethus atlanticus. Next base: position 1,731,172 of record JAXDDX010000035.1, read on the forward strand.
GTGGACTCTCTTTGCTGGACACCCGCTGCTAGAGAGAGCAGCAATGGCACTGAATTTTCTCCATTTGTAGCCAATCTGACTGTAGACTGATGGAGGCCCAAGTCTTTAGAAATGCTTTTGTGGTCTTATGAGCCTCAACAACTCTTCTCTGGAGCTCCTGTGACATTTCTTTTGACCGGGGCATATTCCACTTCAACAGATGTCTTCTTTTTGAAGAGCAGACTCTGTTGGTAACCAAACTTTGTGGGGTTTTTGTATGACAGGACTCCTCTAACCCACACCTGAATGTCGTATCCTTGGTTGGAACACCTGACTACAATTACCCCCTTTCATAGAAGTCATTATCCATCTTAGGCTGTTAATGCTTGAACAATATGTTCAATAAAAACATGTAGGCTGCGTTTTGCCATTTTGGTGTCGACCACCATTTTTGTCAGCCTCATCTTATCCCGTGACTCAAGTAGCTGGGTGGTACCATATTTGCCCTCTGTCAATACAACACTCAGTGGCAAGCCTTTCACCATCCATTCAACACCAGCCAATTTTCTGGAAGCAGTTTTAAGAGCTGCTGAGTTTCTGTCAAATTATCAACATCGTCTGGCAACGTAGCCATGCCTCTGCAGCCTGAAATCCTCGGCATCATATATTGGTGGGGAAAATAGCTTGTTGTACTCTAACAGGCCTAAATGGAGAACATGGTGTACCCCCCCGGAGAACAGTGGAGTATTTTCTGTGAAAATGTCAGCTTACTGCTGAGTAGCTTATAGACGCACTGTTGCAGAACAGACAGAAATAGAAACAAAGGTCAACGTGGCATAAAATTGACATCAAATTGCTTAATGTGGGAACAGTAATGAGGTAACCTTTCATGGGGCACGCGTATCTTCTGTGTGGTTTTAAGCATATAAAACATATGAAGGAGTATTGAGTATTAAAGGTCCCATATTATGGAAAACGGTTTATTCCTGGCGCTTATACATGTTCCACAGGAAATTACTTCCCTAAGCAGCTGAGAAAATTTGAAATCTGGAAGTCAACCCGTTTTTCTGTATTTTCCTTTTTCCCAAAACAGTGCCAAAGATAGGAGAAAAACAGCCCACCCCTTTCAGAGCATGCCCACGCCCAGGTGAACAACCAATCCCATTTACGTCGTCGCAAAATGCAGCTCTCAGCAGCGCCGCAAGCCGTTGCTTATGGTGCATTCCATTGTACTCGGAAATCGATAATTCCGAGTCGGTATTCCTAACTTCCAATCTAAATGTGTTCCAGTGCATCTGCTCGGGAAAACATAATCGCCCGCAGCAAACTCATGTTTGTATGGCAAGTCTCAGAATGTTACAAGCATCTAAACTCAACATCAACTACTACAGCGCCATTAGTGAAGAGAATCGGCACATATCACATTCGGACGCCGTTTTTTCCGAGTACACTGGAATGCACCATTACTTTGCGACGACTGAAGCTAAAACAACATATCAGGAGATATATCAACTCTCCAGTTATTATTTTGTAGGATGCAGGCAGCAACATAGATCCCTGCACAGTCTCCCAACACGCGGAAATGCCAGGACAGAGTGGATTAATTTTATTTTTAACGGCAACGGCTACAGTTTTTTCTGTGTGTGATGATCAGTCCTCAGACTGCTTGAGCAACGGCAGGATTAGCATCTAAATTGAAGCTTAAAGATGGAGCAATTCATAAGGTACGTGACCCATCTGCAAAATTGGAATCTGTAAGTGTCACCATGTTTTGATTTAATTTACCAAATTAGTCTGGTTAGTATATTCGACTGCTGGTTAGCTAACGAGCTAGCGGGGCTAGCCACGGGCTTGTTGGGTGTGGAAGAAGTAAGAAAACTAAAGCTGGAGTCATTAAAAGTAAAGTAAAGTAAAAGTAAAGTTATTGGTTGGAGTCAGGACTCATCTTAAAGTTATTTGTTGGGACCAGTGTCTGTTTTATAAGTCTGTCGAACGTGTCAGGCTTGGTAAACTTTAGCCACCATTAGTACAATCGCGTTTGGTTGTTTGGCTGCGCTGTTTGGATGCAAATAGATTGCATCCAATAATATATTGGTTAACTAGCTCAACAAAATTGTCAATCCTAGCTTGTCTGCAAGTTGTATTCAATAAGCTTATGGACATGAGCCATAAACAGACCGGCTACAGCAGAGAGTGTCGCTCACACATCCACATCCACAAACACAAACACAAGGCACGAAAGTACAATATTACACAGAATTGTTATCAGTGAGAAACTAAGTGGAACCGCCTCAGCTGCCTCTTCCCATTCTGGGTCAGACTCCGCCTCAAACATGTACGGTCTCAGTGTTGGTTCTGGAGCGGCCGCCATGGTTATGGTAGATTTCTGCATCAAGCTTATTTGTTTACCTTGAGCAGCATGAGCGCTCTGCTCTCCGCCTCCGCCAGGCCATTGCGTGTAGGTTGTATGTAATGAGCACTGCTCTGATTGGCCGCCTCACGCCGTGAGTGAGGCGTGAGGCGGCCAATCAGAGCAGTGCTCATTACATACAACCTCCACGCCCTCAAAACAGCCTGTTCTTTACAATGGAGAAAATGAGAGACTGAAACACACACCACAGAAGCTGGTTTTAGGAATTTTTTTTATATAGACTTCACAAACGTCTTGTAAAGACCCCCAGGAACAGTTTAAATAGCCCAAAATGAGTACAATACCCCCCCAAGTCCTGACTCCAACCAATAACTTTACTTTTACTTTACTTTACTTTTAATGACTCCAGCTTTAGTTTTCTTACTTCTTCCACGCCCAACAAGCCCGTGGCTAGCCCCGCTAGCTCGTTAGCTAACCAGCAGTCGAATATACTAACCAGACTAATTTGGTAAATTAAATCAAAACATGGTGACACTTACAGATTCCAATTTTGCAGATGGGTCACGTACCTTATGAATTGCTCCATCTTTAAGCTTCAATTTAGATGATAATCCTACCGTTGCTCAAGCAGTCTGAGGACTGATCATCACACACAGAAAAAACTGTAGACGTTGCCGTTAAAAATAAAATTATTCCGCTCTGTCCTGCATTTTCGCGTGTTGGGAGACTGTGCAGGGATCTATGTTGCTGCCTGCATCCTACAAAATAATAACTGGAGAGTTGATATATCGCCGTAGATATGTTGTTTTAGCTTCACTCGTCGCAAAGTAATGGTGCATTCCAGTGTACTCGGAAAAAACGGCGTCCGAATGTGATATGCGCCGATTCTCTTCACTAATGGCGCTGTAGTAGTTGATGTTGAGTTTAGATACTTGTAACATTCTGAGACTTGCCATACAAACATGAGTTTTCTGCGGGCGATTATGTTTTCCCGAGCAGATGCACTGGAACACATTTAGATTGGAAGTTAGGAATACCAACTCGGAATTATCGATTTCCGAGTACAATGGAATGCACCATAAGCAACGGCTTGCGGCGCTGCTGAGAGCTGCATTTTGAGACGACGTAAATGGGATTGGTTGTTCACCTGGGCGTGGGCATGCTCTGAGAGGGGCTGGATTAGCGCTCGTTATGACGTCCAAAGGGGCTACTTTCTGAAACGGCCTGTTTTTCTCCTATCTTTGACACCGTTTTTGGAAAAAGGAAATTACAGAAAAACGGGTTGACTTCCAGATTTCAAATTTTCTCAGCTGCTTAGGTAAATGATGTCCTGTGGAACATGTATAAGCGCCAGGAATAAGCCGTTTTCCATAATATGGGACCTTTAATGTTTTTGAGATTTGTCAGAAGGCCACATTTCATCAATCTAATCAAATTGTGTACCTGCTCAGTCTGCACGGGCAACAACAACAAAAGAAGCTAAATGGCATTTACATCTGTAGTATGATGTATTGGCCACTTTTCCTTAGTTCGGGTCGCGCAACATTTCGTATCATAATCACTGACCTGTTTGTGCATGCCCCATAAGTTTGAACACCTGCACAGGAGCAGTGCAGATAAACGACGGCCTTTTTAAAGCTCACTGGATCTGGACCTCGTATCCTCTTGCCCGTCATGAGAAATAGTGCGTTACAAACCAGGCAGGGAGATCACACCTGGCCGCTGAATGTGTACTGTTGGATACATCTGCGTTTATATATTTAACGTCAGTTTTTTGATATTGCATATAAAAAGTTGCATTCCCAAATGCTGCATAGCTAGTATCGGGAAGACAAAGGAGCAGCAGAAATTCAGGACTTGGAACTTCTACAAAGGGGGGATATTGTTTCACTTGTGGAAGTTGCCATTGCAGTCGATTTCCATAAAATTATCCAATATGGCTGCCAGCTCCCCTGCTAAAGCTAATCCCTCTGATCGTGTTTCTGTGAAGCCTGAACTAAACATTGATTTGTATTACACTGGATGAATTGGCCCCTTCCCATCTCAGTCAAGTGTCTCCTCTCTGACGTAAATAGATGTTCTGTGCTCTAAAGTAGCTTATATGATCAGCCTACAAAACCCTTCGGTACGTAGCTCCTCGGAGGGGATTGGCTGCAGCACCTCGGTGTTCTTGACATCTTGTACAGCCTGCTGATCCACAAAGGGCTACTTTTGTGGTTCTCATAATGGAAACCTACTGTTAATCCCTCAAATTAGGGCTGGGCGATACAGTATACTCTATTATAAGGAATAGTTGTAAAGAAATGCATTTTTACAGCACTGCCATGATATATTTTTTTTATATTTTTGAGGATACAAATAGTTGAAATTAAAAAACAAACAATTGAGAAGTGTGTGTGGTATCCTAGAGTCATGTGCTTTTCATTAAGTTAATTGTATTACATTTACTTAAAAAAACTAGTACCCCCCCAATATAGTTACACCAGTCAAAAACATCATTAAAAGATATTTTGGCCAAATTGCTCAGTGCTGTTTGTATTCTACTTATTTGTTATGAGTCTTATCCCCAGAGGATACTGGCCCCAATACGGGATCCACTCTGGCCTGGCCTGGTGTGTATTGTGGGTAGTCCAGATGCAGAGCCATGTATGGAAATGAGCCCTCATTAGTTTCTCTTCTCATCGAGGTTGATGTTCCTCTCTCTTTCTCTCTCTCTCTCTCTCTCTCTCTTTCGCTCCCTTTTTCTCTCTCTCTGTCTTTTTTCTTTGGGGGGGGGGGGAAACTGGGTCAAATCGTGCAATGTTTTCTCCTCCTCAGTGGCTGAAATGGAATAAATAGAAAACGAGGACGAATGAACGCGGTGTTGGGTGGACGGATGGGAAATGGACGGAAAAGCAACGCCGGGCTTGGTCATCCCTTTTTGTAATACGCACAACTAGATACACACACACACACACACAGCACACGTGCACATATCACAGCTACAGTAGCACTCAATCCCAAAGCACTTCAAACATATCTTTCCACTCCCGGTATGTCCCATCCACTGCTATGTGCCTTTTTTTCTCTCCCTTACAAGATTCACCTCGCTGCAGCCTTTTCTCCCCGCTATGTCTTTATCTGTAACATTTCAGGGGATTCAGCTCGGACCGCCTGCCGCCATAGCTCAATAGTTCTGTCAGGTTCACCCCCACAACCCCCCTCACCACCCCACACACACACACACACACACAAGGGTTGATACACATGCTACAGTATTCCATACGCATGTTCGCAGAAACACTTGCAAGGCCACACACACACACACACACACACACACATAGGCTTTCACATACACACACACAGCATCTAGAGCATGTTGATGACCTCGGTGTTTGCCTTCATTGTTATTTCTGAGAGCCAGCGGCTGCCATGGAGGGATTAGGCGATTAGAAAGACAGCGTTTTGAGATTGGCCGGCGGGCCCCATCAGATAAAACATGTTTAGAGCAAACAAAGGAACATCGCCGGACCGCTTTGATCTCCTTGCTCTTCCTGTCAAAAGAGCAACGATGGATCTCTCTCTCACGTCTTCAGAAGCTTCTCTCACACTCAAAGCCTCGTCAGATGTCGGGGGCCGGTTCCTCAGGACCGACCACGCTATTCTCAGATTAATTACTTGACAACCTCCGGAGGGGCCCGCAGGTTCTGCCAGCGTGGCAGGTTGCAACGCTTAACAATGTTCTGACACCCATAAGCCAGTGTACAGGACGCTCTGCTCTGACGAACTGTTATGTGATGCTGTTACATTACATAAAAGTATCACATCAGGTAGAGCTAACAAGGACAAATTAGCAGGTTTCAAACGAATTGTGTTAATTGTGTTAATTGCTTTTTGCTCCTCTCTTTCCCTCCATCATTCCTTGTCTTCCCGCTCATACTCCATCATGACAGTCAGGGTGGCAGTCAGTTCTTTCACTTTGCGGCTCGGTCGGGATGCAGAATCCGCCTTTTCGCGCGCGCGAGAGAGAAAGCCGTGATTAGATTTATTTGTGAAGGACGAATTTCACAAAGCGGGTCGATTCAATAAAGTGAATTTACACAGTGGGTGCAAACTTGATATTCAATTTGGTGGAGCCAGGTAAACTGACAGGGAGCAGTAGAGGGAATCCACCCAGCTCATCCTGACTAAGACCCGTTATGGTCCGCAGCCCACTGGAGACCGAGACGAAGATCAAACAAGGTTACCATATAATTTCTTCTAGCCCATCCAACAAATAAACTGATAACCTGTCATCGCAAACTCATTTTTGAACAGACTCGATGTATATTGTCCTACTTATATTGTATTGATGAGTGTTTGTGTGTGTGTGTGTCCCCAGGCTTGCTCTAGGAGGTTATTAGACCCGAGCAGAGCCTGATCAGATTCACAGTCAAGAGAGAGAAAATAAGACACGAGGGAAATCTCACCGAGCCGAAACTCATCAGGAGAAGCGGTTCGGTATTGTACTACCAACCGCACTCTCAAATTGTTTCACTGCAATAACACCGCGTGCACATCGGCCTCACATTATGTTTATGTAAGGCATTTTAATGTTTGCATGTTTCATTCCCAAAATGGCTCAGACACCGAATCAAAATGCATTATTTATCTCAGCGCGGCTTCAATTACATTCATTGCAGTCATCATCCAATAAAGTTTGTGTGTGAACGCTATTTTTGGCTGTTGATTAGAACCTGCGTCACATCGTTCCAATAACACACAAAAAACCGTGTGTGCGTGAAAACCAACACGAACCTGTTGTTTGATGATGGTGGCGTTGATGTGTCAGACATGAACGCGTATCTGGCTGAGCTTTTTTGACACAGATGAAAGCCCGCGTGCTGAAAAATTTAAGCGAAAGTGCCTTCTGTTACACAAAATAAGTTTTTCCGTTTCAGAATGTTATATGGGATTCGGAGAGGATGTTACGGATGCTGTTTCATTTTCAAAAAACGCCAAAAGCCTCATCTAGCCGTACCCTTTTCAGAAATGACTTACATGAAACCACATTTACAAACTTCCTGAGAGTTTTGTTTCTTTTCTAGTTTTGTCTCTTTTGTTGTGGGTGTACACACACACACACACACACACACACACTTTATCCTCTAATGTTGCTTGGTTCAAACAGGGATCCCTTATTGTATTCAGGTTGCTCCACTTGAGGTCCTCCTCTGTCTGGGGCTGTGTGTGCAGGCTACTGGACGGACACGGTGAAGTGCTGCATGCCCTTGTCTACTCCTGGTGCTCAGACAGACCATAATGATCTGGCCGGAGTCCAAGACGGCACAAACACACGAGGAGACAAGACTGTGTTGCTGATACTGTGGTTTGGAAGTGGTTTGTCCTCTCGCTTTTATCTCCTCCCGTATCAATCCAAGCTCCTTGATCCGCTTGATCCGCAGCGGGAGAATCGGTTTGAGTTTCACCTTTGCCTGATCAGTATTTATTTAGTTCGCTACAGTGTGTGTCGATACGTTATCACATGGTGTGCGATTTAGCGGACAGGACATTCTAGCTTAGCATCGTCTCAAAAGCACTGGAACGCTAAATCCCGGACACACTGAAGCGAGACCGCGATCGTGCTTCTATCTTTCCGTTTCTCATCTCTCCTTTTTTCCTGCTGGCCGTCCATCTACCCCTTGTATCTCTTCATTGCCAACTCCCTCCCTCCCTTCCTCCCCCTGTTCCCTCTCTTAGCCCCCCTCCTACTGACACAAGGTCACAGGAGGTTACAGGAGGCCCTACTCAGACACATAATTAAATTTCTTTTGACCATGGCTTGTCATCATCAAAAGTATTTGGACTGTGTGAGTTGTTCTGCCCTTGACTGGGTCACTCAGGTCAGTATGACCTTAACGAGGCTCTATTTAGTAAAACGTTACTCAACAAAGAGCCTCCCATTCCTGCTGCCGCTTAGAGACCCGGCTTTACGTTTGTGACGTTTAAATGAGACCCAAGTCGGACTCGTGAAAACGTACGTTGTTACAAAACTGTCCTTTCAAAGCAGATCAGTCGCTAGGAGCCTCTGAGAAAAACATTTGACAAACAAACACACGAGACTGCACATGCATGTTCACACTTGAATGCACAGTCACACGTAATCAAGCACAGATAACTACAACTTCAAGAGAATCTCTGACTCACCCATGTCTGCATTCAGGCATAAAGCCTCTTATTTGTCAGTATTCCCATATCTCTCTCTCTCTCTCTCTCTCTCTCTCTCTCTCGCTCTCTCTCTCTCTCTCTCTCTCTCTCTCTCTCTCTCTCTCTCTCTCTCTCTCACACGCCAGAGCCAAATCCACAGTTCTCTAGTTGCCACATGATCTTGTTACTTTCTTGTTTTCAACAACTCTGCCTATTGACCAGAGCGCCCCTGTGCCCAAGGGCGTGTTATCTTACACTCACACACACACATATACTCACACACACTCTTCCAATAAACAGCCACTGAAGAGAAGGGGGTCCTCATTTTTGTATGCACACACACCTCGCTAATCTTCACTCTTATTGCAGCCACTTCACTGTATATCGAAGCCAAAGAGTTGCTTTTGGCGCTGTCTGATAGTTGTAAGGGTTTGGCCTAATCCAATAACGGGACCCACTCTGTAGACAAGGGACTGTTAGGTTGTCTGTGAGCCATGCTGCTTAAGAAAAAAAACAGCAGCAAGCCTTGAGATGCCTAAGTGTCACTGCGTCATTGAGAATAGCCTGGTTCAGGTAGCGCCCGTTGGAATGACTCATCCAGGAAATTCATTTGGATTATCAAGAGTGGTTTTGATTTGGTTGGACACAGAGGTTTGGCTCGGTCACACTGTAGAAACGCAGAGCAAAGATAAGAAGAAAACTCAGTACACACTCATTCCCCGGTCTTTCCATCCAAACGCTGCATTTTCAGATCTTATTTGTCTCTCTCCGCTGTCAACAGGCCACAGAATGATGAGAATTACAAACTCTGTAATGCAGCCAGGCATTAAGAAAGTTTAGTTGTGCCCTGCAAGCACCTGCGTAGCCCGTGTGTAGGTACGAGTGGTAAAAGTGATCATTTAGTATGTTATTGTTCGGCATTAGTCCTGTAAGAGGAGCGCTTGAAGGCAGCGGTCGTGTCGGACACTGGACGGTGTATCATTTTGATTTCTGAATCCGTTTCTTTCAATGCATGTACTTATTGAACTGTTGAAGTATAAAACACCATCTAACACACTGAGCAGCAAAGCCCTACTTCAGAGGTCAGTGTTGTCAGGCAGAACAATACATTGATCACTAATGTAAAACAGCCAATTTCTCAAATTTGCAGTTGGCCCGTTGCCTACCTCGCTATTCATCAAACTATTGCAGGTTTGACCTCCACTAGCAAGCGCCAAATGGTTTGGTTGTGTGTGAAATACATTTTTCACTTGTGTCAAAAGGCAGACCAAGTCTCTTTTTGGTAAATAACAAATGCAAATTCACTTCTTGATTTCAGATGGCCTTAAAGTCTTCAGCACTGACTAATGGCAAACCAGAATCTGGTAGAAAGAAGAAAGAGCTGCAACGTGTTTCAGTAGACAACATAATTATTGTGATGAAAGCCGTCTCCAGACTAAAACATGAATGGCACCAAACTAAAAATGTTGGTGGAACCGGTGCCACTTTCCGTTTTATAAAATACCTTTTAGGGAAGCAGGACAAGAAGCTTTGTATCTTTAACCTTTAACCTTTAACCTCTCACTGACCCTTGCCTGTAGGGCTATCCTCAGGTTAGTACGTGACTCAACAGCACAAAATGACTCGGTTAATAATTGACTAACGCCATCTGTCCAAATGACAGAAGTAAATGACATGTCTACCTAACTGACATGGCAGGACTGCCATTTGGACGTCCAGTGTAGGATCAATATTGCATTTACATACAGCAGCTGGCGTTGTAATAGCAATAATAGCTAAGAGGGTGTTTGTCCTACACAGGGACCCGTAATTACAGTAAACAACACACTCACGTGTATTATGGCTTTTCTACAGCGGTTACTAATACATGCATCCTTCTTCAAAGTAGTGTACATACACAGGAATACAAGAACAATCTTCCTGGTCACCGTGAGAATCGGAGTTGTAACCAATGAAGCACGACGAGTTGTGTTGTACGGGAGTCACCAGCGTGGTTTTAATGCATCTTTGACCAGTCTGCTTGCTTGAAACTACCCGTTGTATAATCTTTATAAAGCAACGATAAGCAAGTTATTCAGGACACACGCTGGATCGCACCGCTGTAACTAGAAACGTGAAAGCGATGGAATTCCGGAGCTGCATGTGGCGTGGTGAGAGAAGGCTTTTAGGCTCTCGCCCCCCCTGGGTATCAGAATTTTATTGAAATCTGTTTTGTGCATCAGTGCTACCAAGACTTATTAAGATGAATTGCTTTCATATCTCTGGAGTGGGTTCACAACCACTGGGGACACACACACATACACACATGCATACACAGACGTTCACGCACACATTTACCCGAGCTCTCTCACGCACACGAACACACACATGCCGAGTGTCTCCGTGCCGCACGCGTTTTCTTGCGCGCGGTACACAGTGTTCCAGATGAAAATGAATCTGCATGGATCAAAATGAAACCGTTCTAATTGACAGCGAAGCTTCAGGGATGAAGCGCTGCAGCATTCGTTCTGGAGTTCCCCTTTTCAGTTGGAAGCAAACACTCTCCGCACTAGAAAGAGTGGATGAGAAAAGAATTGGGGTATGAAAAGGAATAAAGAACCACGCTCTGCTTTGTTGGCGCTGTGTGTACAGAGAGAGAGAGTGGTGTGTGTGTGTGTGTGTGTGTGTGTCAGCCAGTGTTTGGCTGATGCACCCTATTGCTGGAGCAGTGTGTATGTGCACGTGTGTATGCGCCCTAGTACATGCGTGTCCATGTTTGGCATAACTGTGTGCAGATTATGCTGATAGAGCTTGTTCAGAAAGTCCATCCCTTGA